>OY821521.1:55315907-56515907 GCA_963682025.1 Cordilura impudica
TTTAAAAACCAAATAATTTATTAATAAATTTTTTTTTTTTTTTTTTTAACTCCAGTACGGTGCTATTTTTTGCAACACTAGTCTGTCGAAGAAACAATGGATCGATTATTAACTCTTTTACCGTAATCCAGGCAGACTCGTGGGACCGATAAAAACAAAATATTGGAAAAAAAAAAATATTTGCAAAAAAAATTTTTGACTTTAAAATTAACAATTATTGAGTAAGACTAAAACGATACGGTAAACTTAATTTACAATGAAAACTTGGTTTTTATGGGTTAATTTCTTTTTAATTTTATTTATTTCTAAAAAATAATAATAATAATATTTACAATATAATAATTTATTAAAAAGTCACTATTTTAAACGACAAATTTAGTCCCAAACTATAAAATAAAAAATGTCACAAAGGCTGTATTGATTTGCAAAATTTTAGCTAGATTTCGTGCAAGTCTCAGCAATTATCAAGTTTTCATTTTGTAGGGAAAATTTCAAGTTTTTAGTGTCATTTAAATTTCTATTAGATTTCAAACCAAAAATACTATAAACTATGATTTTTTTATATCAGCGATTTAAGAATTTGCATTATTTTATTTAACTTTCCAAACTTTCCCAAACTTTCAGCCGTTACCTACAGCTAAAAAAGTTAAGTTAAAAAATTAATGTTTATTAGATTTGTAGTCATTTTTCAGACATATTGCAACTAATACTGTAATTAATATGCAAATATGTCAATTAATATATTTAAAACAAACGAAAAAAACAAACCTATATGTACCCTCTGCCATTGAGGTGTGGAGGGTATAACAATATACTCCCTTTGAGCACAGTAAACTACATACTTGTTCACAAATAATAACCGTTGACGACCAACAGGACATACAATATGCTTTATTCATATTAAGAATGGTAAAATTAATTTGACGACACTTTTATTGAGAAATGTAGCGTCGTTAGGTAAGAATTCGACAAAAAAAATCAAAAATTTTAAATTCGGTTCATTATTATTATACACTCCTTATTGAAGGATTATAAATTTAGTAAATTTTAGAAAAAATTATTATATAAATAGACTAAACTAAAAAATAAAAATTCGGCCAAGTCAGGATTTGAACCACGGCTTGCTGCTACAAAGCTAAGATTACAAATATAAATATTCCTAAGACCTTCTTTGACTTGAAACTTTTTTTGTCTGTAAAGATGTTATTCTTTGTATACACATATGTATATTTATTATCTTAATTGTACGTAATAGCATAAACAGCTGAAGCGGCGACGCGCAAAGTTTTTAATGTATTTTCGCCTGCTTCAAACCATCTTTAAACACCAAGCTTTACCTCAAATCCAATAGCTTTATGGATCCTACTTGCACAAGTGGTGTGAATCGTACTTACTTCTTATTCGTTTATCAGACATTTTTTTTAGCTAAAGACCAAACAATTTGTACTCAACAAATTTTTAATTATGATAGAACTTAATTTACTTTATTTACTGTACGAAAATTAGATTTTATAAATAATGTTTGTAACTTCGAGGTTTATTGGGTTTACGCAAAAAACCCCCAGTACTCAGGTTTGAAAAATTTTTAAAACTATTTTTCATCGACAGAATTGTTTTAAATGGGCCTCAACTAAAATTTGTTCAAACCACTGTGAACATTTTTTTTTTTTTTAATTATATATTATACTTTCATCTTATGTAGTCTTGTGTGTGATTTCTGCTAATACTCGTCATACTCATCATATAATAGATAAATCAACAACAACAACAAATAAACAAAGATTTTCCTCAAAAATATGTGCGGCAAATGAATTTTCATTGAGACTATTCATTTTTTTTACTTTCCATCAGATGTGATTAGGCTATATGTACTATATACAATACACAAATATATAAATAATTACAGGCATGGACATATAAATGCCACAAAATTAGATTTCAAACTTATGTTCCGTTATGTTCCGCTTATTATTTACCGATATCAATTTTTTGTAAAGAAAGTATATTTTAAGTAAACATACAAATGACACATATTACTTTAAATATTCGGTACTTGAGAAGTATTTTAGATTGAAAAGTTTTCGAAAATGGGATCAGGTGAACATACCACAATTGAGGAGAGACATATAGTATGGAAAACGCACATAGAATTGCCCAAAATAGCAGAAATCGTTAATCTTATGTATAGTTCTCGAAAAAAGTGTACAATGCAGTTGCAATTCATTCATGTGCAGATAATTCCCATGTATTGATTACAGGCAAAATTCGGAAAACAAATGTGAGTACGGATGCAGCATTACTGAGAATGGCGAAAAGAGGTAAATTTGTTTGGGCGCATTTCCAGAAAAACGCCCCTATTGTCAAAAACCAATATATTAAATCGACTAAAACGTGTTGTGGGGCGACGAAACGAAGATCAAAAGGATAGGACCAGGTGATAGAACGTTTGTTCATTATCCCAAACGTCAAGGGTACAACCCTAGGTTTACCCAGAAGGCGGTAAAACATGTGGGTGGTAACATTATGATTTGGGGTGCATTTTCTTGGCATGGCGTAGGTCACTTCATAAAAATTAAAAGCAAAATTAACATTTGGACATTTTAAAAAAATCATATGCCTTCGACTTTTTATGACAACTAAATAATGCAAAATAATGGCCCAAAACTCTCCCCCAAACTAGTAAAAAAATTGGTTTGAGCGGAGAAGATCGACGTTTTGGATTGGCTAGCCCAAAGCTCTGACTTAAATTCAATAGAAAACCTGTACAATGACGTCAAGGTTGAAATCGCAAAAATTATAAAAACATGGACGAACTTTGCTCTGCTAAACAGATAGCTGGGTACCCGAAAAAAAAATTCTAAAAATTCGTACAGAGTATGGGCCGCAGGTGTGTATGTGTCTTCAAAACCAAATGATTTACGTGTTTGTATATTCCAAAATGGTACCAAATCCAATTTTTAAATTTTTAGCAGAATGTGTCATTTCTGTGCCAGGCACATTTTATTTGAATTACAACTTAAGTTTGCATTATTATTGAAAAAAACCAAACTTGTTTTTTGTTAACAACATTTGCGATAATTTTGTATAAGAAAAAATACATAAAAAATGTATCATTTGTTTGTCCATAGCTGTATGTGCATTATTAATACATACATATGCATACATACTGTGTTGGTCGGAACAAAAGCAACCAATATCACTATTGACCTCTATTGTATTTTTAAGCATATTGTTTTTCAAAATCTTCTTTATCATTTCTTACTCTTTATGACATTACAAATAAAAGGACAAAAATAAAATTGTAAACTAAAAGAACCGTTTTATATATATATTTTTTTTTTGCATAAAAACTCAAAATGGTACTATTTCAGTTAGACAAAACAAAAGCAACTTTAAGCAAGAATAAATTGCATTATCTCTACTTTCAAGTTTAACGGCTTATTTTTGCATTATTGAATTTAATTTAATTTAAGTTGACTGACAGCTAGTTGCGTTGTGAAGTTGATCATATTTAAATCAAATCGTCATGGCTCGCGATAAATACTCCGAAAACTTAAAAAATTAAATAATTACGGTTTTTTTAATCGAAAGAGTCGAATAGAACTAGTTAAAAAGCATATTATTAATAAATCTATAATATCACGGCTTATAAAAAAATATAAAACAACAAAATCTGTAAAAACATTGCATTTGGGAGGAGCACCACGGAAGACAGATGAAAGGACAAAAATATCCATATAAATCATCAAAAACCGTTTTAAATGAGTTAAGTCTAAATAAAGATTCAAGGACTGTTCGTCGCCGAACATTAAAAGCAGGTTTCCGAAGCTTCAGGCCAGCAAAAAAAAAAACACTGCTCATTAAGAAACATTGGTCAAAAAGGTAGAAGTTATTTATTTCAATTCTATTTCGCTAAAATGTTTAGCATATCAATATTTGTAGGCTTCATTTTGCGACGAGTCAAAATTTAATTTGTTCAACTCTGACGGAATGTCCACTGTTCGCTGCAAGAAAGGAGATCGTTAAAACCCACGCTACTGCAAGACAAATCCACGAAATCAACGGATTAATGGACAGAGGTAAATATAGAGACATTCTTACTAATGTTATGATGCCACACTCTGAGTGGCAGATGTTGGATATTTCAATATGACAACGACCCTAAGCATACTTCGAAGCTGGTAAAGGAGTGGCTCGTTGAAAATGGGGTTCAAACACTTGATTTGCCGACCCAATCACCTGATTTGAACCCTAATGAGAACTTATTTGGTATTTTACTTCTAAACAACCTTTAAAAGAAGCGCTGGAAACTGAGTCCATGCCACGTAGATGTCGCGAAGTTATAAAAAACAACGGATTCTTCACTAAATATTGAATAATATTAAATGTTGCTTTTATTTTGTCCAACTGAAAAAGTGCCATTTTGAGTTTTTTTTGCAAAAATATATAACGGTTCTTTTAGTTTACAATTTTAGTTTCTCTTCTTATTTGTTGTTATAAAGAGTAAGAAAAGATAAAGAAGATTTTGGAAAAACAACAATAACACGCTCAAAAATACAATAAAGGTGAATAGTGATTTTGGTTGCTTTTGTTCTGACCAACACTGTATATAAATTTGTCATTTTGTTTGTAACACATACATACATATGTACACATATACAATATACATATTATTGGATATAATATTCAATAAATGTATGTATGTATGTATATTCTGAACTTTTATTAAAATCGATATAGCTATCTGTAGAAATGCAGATTTAGAAAACAAAATCTAAGCCGAATTACTGATTTTTTAAAGAAAATTTTATATAACACTCTCACAGTAACTGTCCTCACCGAAAATATGAAAAAATGCCGAATATATTATTTTAAATACATTTAAAAAAAGTAGTTTAAATACAGGACAAACTTAAACGTACATTTTCGTTAAACAAAATACATTTAATTTAATTGCACATATTTGATTTACTTGTCCTTTTGCTCCCACCATTATGGGAGTTAAAAGAAAAAATATAAAAAGCTTATGAACTAAAATGATTTAAAAGACACTTGTTTGGCTTTGGACATTTTATATACATATTAATTTTTATTTCTATGACTTGTTTATGCTTTTAATGTTTTTTTTTTTTTTTTTTTTTTTTGACCATCAAAATAAACTTATAAAGTTTTATTTTTTAAAAGTTCACGGCCATTTACAATGCGAGTAGAAACATTTCACATTTCATTTATATGTTGTTCCTTTCGTTTTGAATTTATAAATTTTCATTTATTTGATGTGAATATGTTTTAAAAAATTGTTAATATCCTGTTAGTATTATTGAAAATGCTGTTTGCTTGTTTTAACACTTCATACTTACATTCATATTTATTATAACTTCAGTTTGATTTGTTTATACTGATGAATTACTTGTTTTATTTTAATTGTATTTGCAGAACTTTTCTTTGTTTGTATTTTGAGAAAGCGTCTAATCTTTAAGAAAAATCAATAACCGTATGTTGGATTCCTTTTTATGTAGTTAAAAACAATAATTCTTGATTTTACGGTAAAGTTTTAAATGTTGCCAGGTTATTAAATAGGAGTTATCGATAACTAATAGAACATAATGCTGAGTACACACAATGGAACGTTAACAGAAACGTGCAAAAAACATGTTTCCATTTTTTAATACAGACGATGCAACCAAAAACGAAACATCAGTTATGTGTGTTTATTGAATATTATAGTACTAAACAAATATGCGCGGAAGAAAATAGATTTTATATTCAGCTACACAATTTAAATTTAAAAATTTATAAAATTTTACATTCATTTATAAGTTTTTATATTAATTTATAAAATTCCTCAAATTTTCATTATCACTATTCATTATTATGTATAAATTCTTCAAATTTTCATTATCTTAAATTTTCGACATTTTCGTCCCTCTTTTATTTTCTTTAATTCGATATACAAAACAACATTACAACATGACAGTAAACATCGATGCAGACGATGGAACATTGAGTTTGGAAACATAAAATATCAAAATAAATAATTTGATATTTGAGGAACCAAAAGTGAAACATGAATTTTGACATGAAACACTGCTACACGCGTCGGAACATTAAGTGAAACATGCCGATGTTTTTGTTAATTTTCCATCGTGTGTACTCAGCATAAGTTTATTGAAACTTACAAGTAAAACTTTTATTTGAGCCTTTTTTCGATAACGATGGATACGATAGTCAAAATCACATAGGAATTCTTATGCTAGATACACACGAGGCAACCGTCGAAGCAACCTGTTGTAGCAATGTGTTTTGTTTGTTCACTATACACGTGGCAACTATCGCCGCAACCTCAATGCTGTGTGTAGCTGTGCTACAGAAAAGACACAGGCGTATGCTTTTTCTCAGATTTTTATTTTTATATTTTTCAGAAGATGTCTCATAGCTCTCTCAAATTTTTCAATTCGTTAAAAAAGTTAATATAATATCATTCAGGTATGTGATTGAAATCGATCAATTTCAAAAGTGAAAACGATTTTAAAATCGACAACGGTGTGATGAATTTCGATAGATTTCATTTTCCACTTTTGTATCATTTCATTACTTTTGAAAAATACAAAAATATATTGACAAGGTGTAGTGAAAATTGGAAAACAACAAACATTTATGAAATTTATAAGTAAATATTTGCAAAATCATATAAAGTCGATTATTTTGACAGCATCCTATTTGTTATTAGAAGAGGATAATAAAAAAGAAAACATAAAGAGGAAACATTTCCGTGAGAACTCGGATCCACAGAATAAAATGAAATTTGAAATCGACACTATAAAATGAAACATATAAACGCATCACAACTTTAATTGAATTTAAATCGTTTTAGTGTCTAAATCGATTTCCATCACATACCTGATTATTTGCAATCGCCATTTTCCCTTCCTCTTTTTCCGTTTAATTTTACTCAGCACGAATCTTCATACTCGCCTGTTTCCAACGAACTGAAGGAGTAAATGCAGTAAACAATGATACACACGAAGCAACGGTTGTGGCAACCGACCAAAAATTTAAAACTTTATTTCTGGAAACGGTTGCTACAACACGAAAATGAATATGGCTGTGTTGAAGCAACGGTTGTCTCGTGTGTATCTAGCATAAAAATTATAAATGATTTACTCTAAATCGTTGTTAGTTAAAAACAGACGATAATTTCGATTGTACGTTTGTACCTTTCTATTATATAGATTTCAATGTTTGCTCCCGATATTAATAGTATCTGTCAGAGTAGATCTGCTAACAATAAAAAAATTCTAAACCTAAATAACATTTAACAATAACTTAGCAATACTTACATAATACTTAACAATACTTATACATAGCTGTTGAACAGAATTGAAACTTATGTTGCCCTTTTTTTGCCCTTTTTTGGAAAAGTGTATTTTTATACATTCTGAATTAAGAGCAACCTTATATTATATATCAATCGAAAGGTCTCAAAGTGCTGTGTTTATAAATGCAAAAAATTTTTGATTATTATCCTCTTCGAAGTCATAGGTTGATAATATTCGAAAAGGGGAACAATGGGGAAATATTCTCACACTATGACCTGAAAGAAGTCAATAGCTGGAATTTTTGTGATTTACGAGGGCTTGACTTTGAGACCTTTCGATTGATGTATAAGTCACTCTTAATGCAGAATATATAAAAGAATACACTTTTCGAAAAAAGGGCAAAAAAGGGCGACATTTTTTGTCAGAAAAGAAAACGGCATTAAAATTTATGTGCCAACTCATTAAAGTTATGCCATACATGGAGAATATGTATATATTAACAACTAACATATTTGAAAAAAGGTATTACGATAAGTGCTATATTCAAAATTAAATTAATTAACAATACTATAACACATAATATATTACATATATTATATGTATTTTTTACAGAAATTTACCTGAAAAATAGTTAAAACATTTATATTAATTGTAAAAATTTGTGATATCGATATTTTTCAGCAATATGTGGTGGCATCTCTTTAAGGTAATAACATACCTGTAAAACACACAGAACCGGTATATAGTCAATACAACCCTGTATTAACTAATTTGAGTATTTTTCGTGCACAGTTTTGTTGTATTCGAGAAAAGTACACAAGTTGCTATATACAATTTCTTTTTAGCATTAAAAATCAATTTTATAAAATAAAAAGTGAGTAAAACTTGTAGGAACTTAGTATTGAAGAAAAACATGGAGTTTTCCAAAACTCGTCGAACAAAAAGTTTTCAAAAGTTGATTGTCCTCAATTTTTTGGTTTGATTTATTTGGTTGTCCATTTAACCAGTAAGAAATTGAGTTTTTGTTAGATTTGGTATTGGCTTCATATTTTAAACTGTCAATGACCTGAGATTTAGTGTATATTTGAAGAAAAAAAATTCACTATCGTAAAAAAATCTATATGTTGAGGTACTTGGGTACTGTACATTAAAATAACAATAAATTGTCCACGTGTAATGAAGTTTTCACTTAAAACACCCACATCAAATATTTTAGGCTCTAACAACGACCCCTATCATAAAGATGAAAAATATCGTTGATGTATTGTCTTTGCAAAATCGTAATCAAGAGAATAAGTTACAAAAAGTTAAACCTACCGATTACAGGTATGTGTATTCCAAGTAAGAAAAATTATTTTTTTTTTCCAACAATTCTTTTAAGGAAAAATGACAAAGCTGGTGTTGTTGCACGTTTTCTCTTTGAATGTGCCATTAAATTACAAATAAAGCCACTAACATCAGCCGGAGCTGCTATTATTTATCACCGTTTCTTTAAAGAAGTTGAATCGACAGACTATGATGAATATGTAAGTACTGTTATAGATTTATAATTTTTTTTTTTTTAAATTTAGAATCTATGTTTATACAATTTTTCAACAAAACACAAAATATTTATAATTATTTTCTCGATTATTAGAATTACAAATTAATTTTTATGATAAAACATTTTTTTTTAATAGTTAATTGCCGCTTCATCGTTATATTTGGCTGGTAAAATAAAGGATGACCCAGTTAAAATAAGAGATGTTATAAATGTAGCCCATAGCACCCTAAACAGAGGAGCTTCTCCTCTTGAATTGGGCGATGAATACTGGTCAATGCGTGATGCCATTGTGCAAGCTGAATTGTTAATAGCACGTACATTGAAATTCGATTTAAATATAGAACATCCTCACAAGGTGAGAGAAAAAGTTAAAATTACTATTATATTTCGGCACATAAAGTACTATTTTTTTCTTTTTATTAGTTTTTACTTTACTATATGAAAACTTTACAAGACTGGTTGGGCACCAATGTTTGGTCTTCTGTACCCATAGCTAAGACAGCTGCTTCATTTCTACAAGATTTTCATCATTCACCTAAAATACTTAATCATAAGCCAACTCATACTGCCATTTGTTGTCTGTCATTGGCTCTTCAAACCTATGGTGTACAAGTACCATTAACTGATGAATCCGATGATCAATCTATGTGGTATACAGTAAGTAGTTTTTTATTATAAATATTTTGGATAGTTTTTAATGCAATTCTTTAAAGCCGTTTGTTTCAGACATCAGCAAAGATAAACATTGGGAAATTATTGAAGATATAATTGAAGTCTACAAACAAGAAAGTGAAATCAATAATAATTAAACGCAGATGATATGTATCCAGATTTATGTTCATGGAAGTAATGTGATAGGTGAAAAAAGTTTTCAAATAATGTTCTTTTAATAGCTTAAAAAAAGAACGTTTAATTTTTCAAATTCTATAAAAATATTTCCTTAACTATTTAAGAGTACTTTGAATTGTTCATCAAACATATATATTGCAGGATTGTATGGTCACATTTAATATATTCTATAGCCCTTATTTATAACAACCTTATAAAATAAGTGTCACTTTTAATTTTTTTTTTAAATTTGTATTCATGAATAAATTTGAAAAAGAAAACATGTGTTAAGTCATTTACCTTTAATGTAATTAATGTTTGTGTTTGTGTCTATGCTTTTCACTACGAGAACTGCTAGAATGTGTATCACGTTTAGAAGAACGTGAATAACTAGGCGAAGGTGATCTTTAAGACAAAATAATACTGTTGAAATATTTATCTATTATTTTTTTTTTTGTATTAACCCGACTAACCTTTTTGATTTCGACGATGACGAATGGGGACTATCGTAACGTGATGATTTCGATGAATATTGTGTTCTCTCTAGTGGATGGGGAGGTGTCGATGAGAGTGAGCGTGATCGATGACGTTTTGAATGTTTACTATTATCGCGACTGCTAGATGTTGGAGATCTCTCGCGACGACTACTGCTTTTATAGGGCGATAATGAACGTTTACGAGAACTACGAGCTGGGCTAGAACGTGAACTTCCACTATATTGTTGAGCTGGCGAAGGCGAACGTTTAGAACGACGTGATTTCTTAGGACTGTCGGGGCTAGCTTCTTTGCTGTGTATATAACTCAGCGGAGAATCTACCATTTCAGCAATAGAATCCTTAAAAAAATAGAATAAAATGATTAAATACAAGTTAAAACTTATCCATGCAAAAATCCATAAACGTTAGTTCCTGTTTCAGAATTTAAAATATATATATATATATATTTATTGGAAAGTGTTGATGCCTAAACTAACTTCAACCATAGCAGAACATTAACATAAGAAAATTAATGTTTTCTTTCAAAACTTACCTTTTTCATTAATCTTTTACGAAAATATTCAACTTGTTTTGCAATCGACCAACCAGATTTCAGTTCTAACACTCCCGTTTCCAAGGCATCTTGATATTGCATAGTTTTAACTTCTCTTTCACGTAACTTCTTACGCTTTAGTTCATCAAAATTCATACTGTTGTCTTTATCATCTTCATCACTAGAACCATCATAGAATTTGGGTGCCTCCGGAGCGTCTAAAGAATCCCATTTACTGGTGGTAACAGCTTGGGCCTCAACTTGTTCAGGATCGACAGTTTCCCATTTCGAGGGAATAAATGCCGGTGTCTTTGAAGAAAACTTGCCATCACTATCGGAATTTGGATATGTTTCTTTTTCCAATGGAATGCCATCAATATCATCATACACTGTAATTAAAAAAAGCATTATTTTTGTTAATAACATTCAATTACACAGAACCTACTAGGTACTCCATCTATATCATCATTATAATCAGCATCTTGACTAACGTCTTGACTACGATGTGGTGTGTTTTTTTGAGCGTCGGGTAAACTGCGCATCAAAACACCTTTTAATAAAGCGGCCCCATCTAAAGGTACGCCATCCAAGTCTTCATCATCTCTGTCATCACCAGATAATGGGGCACCATCTATATCCTCTTCCTGCTCTTCGACTTCTTTAATCTCCTCTGGCGGAGGTGATAAGGGAGGTTGGTACTGCAGAGAATTGTAAATTCATATTGAGAAGATATGTTTTTTAATTTAGTAATTGCAGTCACCCACCTGTTTACCAAGAAATGTGGAGCGTAATTGAATTAAAAATTCTTTTGGATATACAGCCCAATCATCCCAGGCTTTAAAGACATTTAAAACTCTAGTCTTGAAACCTTCAGCTTTAAGACGGCTTTCGATGCTATTGTAAAAATTGTGCAAACTTTCAAAAACATCCAATAAATGTTTTTCAATGCTAGAAAAAGAAGACAGAATACATTTTGTTAAATAATTTCTATGAAATTTTAACTTTAGAAATAATTACGATTTTCTAAAGAATGATGCATTTGATACTTTAACAGTGCAGTTGTGCAAAATATCTGATATTAAATATAAACGTCCAATTCGTTTCGAAGCCACTGTTGTTGGATTGGCTAATGATTCTGATATACATTCACAAATTTCATCAGCAGCATCAGCGTGTTCAATGCAAAAGATCATAGCATCGCCAACACGAGTACGCTCTGGTGTTATATAGTGTATAAGATCTTCTAAGCGATCACGTTGTCTGGAAAAAAAGAAATAAAATATATTTTTTTCCTAAATTATCAAGGCCAATAAATTCTACCATAACGCTAAAATCATTTAATTTAACTTACGCTGTTGATAATGCGCCCTTATGTGCCTCCGGAGCATCTGGATCTATAACCAATTCGTCTGGCATGCCCTGAGTAAAAAAGTTTGCAATAGGCGGCTTCCAAATGGAGCCATCTTTAAACATGCGAAACTCTTTTTCGCTCCATTCACTGGGACTGTCACCTTGCAGCAAAGAAAACAATTTCCACCGATAATATATATGAGCTGGGCTCTCATTATCGAAAAGGAATGAAAACAATGGATTTTCAATTTCACGACTCATAATCAAAGCCTCAAACATAGGACCTTCACGTATAACGAACTCAATCATACGGTGAATGATATGTAAAACAGATCTATATAAAATATGATATTCGAATAAGAAAACAATTGTATAATTAAATCTATGCAGACTTACTTTTCTGTTGGTATTATAACTTTCACAACACATTTCTGTAAAATCTAAAAATAAGACAGAAATTCAGTTATATAGGTCTCTCGATACTAAATGATTTCTTTTTTTTTACCATTTCCATATTTTCTTTTTCCTCTACTGAAGTATAGTCCTTATAATTCATTTTGGGTAAATTAGGCATTTCACTTGCTGGCAGCTGTGCATTAAATGGAAGACCTGAAGGTGGTGGAGGCATTGTCAATTCCAATAGGGGCGGTGGTATAAAAATGGGCTGAGTTAATACGGGCACAGCTTTACCCCAGCCCAAACGCATTACATAGCCCATGACAAATCGACCGTTGAGAGTTTTTAAAGCTCTCTCGGCATCTTTACGACTCATGTAAGCTACAAAACCGCAATTGCGTTCTCTTTGTTTTTCTTCTTCCGAACGGGGCCACATGATTTTAATGCTTGCCAATGGCCCATACCGACCAAAAATTTCCATTAGTTGTTGCTCAGAGAGCTGTGCAAATTTTTAAAAAGTTTCATTAATAATACTCAGAAATTTTTGAATCCTGAAATCATAAACCTACTTTTGGACACAAATTGGCCAGATATAAATTAGTTGTATTAGGATCCCCTGTATCATGTGATCCGGTACGTTCTTCAGGAACATGGTGATTTGGTTCCACTGGTGCAGGTGTCTGTTGTGGTGGTGGTACAACTGCAGTTTGTACCAAATGCTTATACTTATGACGTTCTTCGCGCTCCTCCTGTATTTGACGCAACTCTTCTTTAAAAAGTTCCAGATTACTCTTCTTTTTCTCTTGGGATTTTTTCTTCAATTGTATAGAATCTCGCTTAAGATCCGAGGCCAATAATTTAGCATACTCTTGAGCTTTTTCGGCTGCAGTTTTTTCTTCCAACTTGGAAGAGGGTTTATATAGCTTACCCTTATCACGACTATCTTCCTCTATGGATAATAAATATATTTTTAATTGTGTTAATGTGTTTAAATTACAACATACTTCTTGAACCGGCATCGTATGTACCGGCCTTTACCCAAACTTTAGAAGATACAGAAGGGGTGTCTTGAAATGTTTCTACAAATTCTTTGAAAACCTATGAAATGAAATATTTATAACGAGAAACGATCCCAAACATATTAAGACATAAACTTACATGAGCTGCTGCAGCTTCATCATCTTTTTTCTTTTGATCTTCCACTTCTTTTTTCGACAGTTGCCGCTTGCCCATAGAACCCACGGCAAAGGCTTCTAATTTCTTTTCACTTATACGCTTAAAAAAGAGTTAGTATATGAAAAACTCTCTAGATATGAATATTTTTATATTCACCTTCATATTGTTTTTTTGCAATTTATAATTTTTTCATAATGAAATCAATCTTATCTACCTGAAAAAAAAAAATAGGAAAGGCAAAACAGCTGTAAGCAATTGATTGTTGTGAAATACAGAGACGTTCAATTGTTTCTTAACCAGAGTTGCAGGACCCTACAAGAACAGTGACGGTCATTTGACCGGTGATATGACCGGCACTACTGACTGAAGTGTCGGTCATCGCGTAGAACAAAGTTTCTATCATTTTATTAAGGCAAATATGCCAAAACTGACCGAAACTTTTGTGTACATGTGATTTTGCATCTTACTCTAACCTATGAAAGTATGTAAACCATATAATATATATCTGAACTGCTCACTCTACCGCTGTTTAGTAGTCAACGATGATAGATATATCCATCATCGCTGACCGGTCATACTTGATGGCTATATACATCATCATTGACCGGTCACGCTTGATTATAATGAAACACGACTTATTTTTTATTTATATTTATTTATTGTATTAAAAATCAAAAATTCAAAAATAGAAATAAACAATATATTAAAAACACAACAATATCACCAATTCCGAAACGTGTCGATAACTTTGAGACAATGTTTGCTGACTTTTCACTCGAACCATCCCTCAAAGCGGTTCGTAACTTAGCACTGAATAAATTGACTAAACTCAATAGAAATTTCCGGTAATGGGCCTTAGTGCAATCAGTAGGTTCTTAAAGAAAACAATATATTATAACACATATATATCAACAATTTATATTAAAGCTCACCTTTTGTGTGTTGTGAATTAACAATTTCGGCCAAAACTGATACACTCCATTTGGAAAATTGTTTGTACAGAACGGTGTGTGAGATATTGTGATAATACCTCCATAAATCAATTTGTTCAATATTTTTAGATCTTTATTCTTTTGAAAACTAATTTCATTATGGACGAATTTACGGATACTGCACATTCCTTAATATTCATATTATCAACATTATATTCCACACTATATTCCAGAATGGCATAAATTAAAACATTCGAGCCAAATATTAAAAAAAACATATCCATGTTATGGCAACAGACTGAAAGATATATATAAGGAATAATGTAAAATTCTGCAAGGAAGATTTACTTTGTTTCTAGCTAGAATTTTTAATAAAATGTCAGTACATTACCTTAATAAAGCTGCGTTCACACTACGTGTTTTGCTCGTGTTTTTCTTATTTTTTTAGCACGTGTAATTTGTACACATAGTGTGAACCCTTTCAAACATTGTTTATGTACAACACATTTTGCAAGACATATGTAAAATTTTCAATTAGAGCAGGTTCTATTTTGGCAAGATAAACATATGAAAATACAACACTGCTTGTGGCGAAAGAAAAACAGAGTAATTTATAAAGATTAATATTGGGAGAAAAATAAATTGTTTAATATTAATTAACAATTAAAATATATATAAAATATATAACTTTAATTTTAACAATAATTTTTTGTAAATTCACAAATTAAATCAGCTGTTGTTTACATTTAGAGGTTATGTCATACGGAAATACATATGTACGTTTGAACGCAAAAATTATGAATCGTATGTAAAACGGCAATTTTGACACACACACGGAATTACGTATGGATCGTAAAACTGAATTTACACATGGAAAATACACATAGTGTAAACACACCTTAAGTTCATTTGGTGATTGCGCATCTATTAACAATATATTTATGCGATTCCTAAGAGGTATAAAAGTTCTAGATTGAAAGTTTGTGAAGATTCTACAGCAATATCTTAAGTTAACGATCCAACAGGAATAGGCCACAAGCGAGCAAAAAATATATTGTGGAAGGGTATAATGGAGGGACGTGGCACCACAATTGAGAATTGCACTAACGAATCCACTGACATATTTTGAAGAATCCTAAAGAAACAACAAAAATTAACTTGATCTTTTTAATTTAATTTTAATTTAATTAATTACCTTTCCTAAACCTTAACAACAGCAACAATGACAGTCATATGTTTTTAAATAGAAAAAAACTGCAAATGTGTTAGTACAAAAGTTGTTTATGGGTTAGTTTCAGTCATTCATTTCTTGTAGGGGAACTTTTTAATTTCACATACTCATGACAACTCTGAACTAGATAAGTTTCTTACCGCCAATTAGAAAAAATAACTCAACTCCAGCTTTGAAATGTAAGTAAATTTTATTTTGTTTTATAAAAAATAAGATCATTCACAAGCTCCTAAACTTCCAATGTCAATGATATTATTAAACTATGACATAGTGGACATGTACGATGCCTTGTTATTTCCATAGGTGAGGCACAGTGATGACATGTTCCACAAATCCAAATATTAGCTGTAGGTTGTGTTATAGGTTTACCAGAAGATATGCAGGGCGGAAAACGTGCTCCACATGTATTACATGCAGGTAAACTAAAAAATAAGAAACAAAATTGATTTTCGTAATTCTTCAAAAATTGGGACCGATTTTATATTCAAGTACTAATTTAAATCTAAAACCGATCTTTTGCAAAAAAAAAAAAAAAAGTTCTGTTGACTATAAAATCCGCCTCTAACCTCCATAACTGGTTAAAAACTCGAAATTAACTTACCAATCTGCTACTGTATTTGTACAAGAATAGCATGTTATAAAATCAACTTTATCATCAATGGGTTCATTTTTGGCAAAAATATTTACAGCCAACTCTTCATATTCTCTTTGACTTTTTTCTGGCAAATTATCTAAAGATTCCAGTTTTATAAATGCTTTAGAACAGGTGCCAAAAGATCTATCAGCACAACTGGCCAAAGCCAATAGACTATAAATATCTTCAGCTGTTAAAACATCATCATATTCTCTCAAACGCAAAGTGGTTATTACAGCACTATGTACGATACCAAATCTTAGTTGTCTTTGTGCCAGAAGCATGAAGTGAAAAGCTTCAGCACAATGCCATATGCGTTCTATAGCGGCTGATTCTTCTGGGCTCATTGCATCCATAATACTAATGCGATCAATGTTATAAGCAGGAGTTTCAGCAGAACTTGAAGCTAATGTTTTTAAATGTTGTTCAGCTAAAAGTCCAGCTAAAACAAAAAGCTTTTTAATGCGCACTAGATTAGAACGCTTTTCTATTTCCCGTTCAGCTAATTTTGTCATTAGGCGAGCAGCATCTAAATATCTTCCGGCTTTCTTTTGCAATTCTATAGCTTCCGGCAGTCGACCATCCTTTAAAAGTTGAGCAGCATGTTTACTTAACAAAACACTTACTTGAGGCATTTTGAATTTCTGAGCTAATTCCACTGCCTGGCCCCATTGTCTTAAATTAACACAAGTATTCACCGCTGACTTAGGATCGCCAAATTTTAAAAAAGCCGTGACAGCTTCAGAACACATTCCTAGTATAAAACATTTTTGATATTACTTTTTTTTTGCAGCAAAAAAATATTAAAAAGAAATAAAACAGAAAAAATAACACAAATGCTAAGTTACTCACCAACAGAAGCCAGCATTTCAGCTATTTTTAATAGTAATGGACTTTTTTCAGGTAATTTATCTATACAACTTTCTAGTTCTTCGAATTGCTCCAAATGATATAGAGATTCCATAAGACCTTCGATATCATGGGATTTATCATAATATTCTTTAGCACTCTCCCATGATCTTAAACTCGCAAAATGATGACCAATTTCTCGCCAAGCGCTTTCCATTTGTTGATCTGATATACCTGAGCCCATTCGATATAGCTGTACTACGCGAAACCAATCACATAAGGAAATGCGTAGATTAATAGCCAAATCTCTTCTATCGCCATCTATATACAATTTTTCTGCTTCTTCAAATTCTCCATAAAAAGCTGCTACCTCAGCTTTTTGCAACATTTCTGAGGGTATAGTACGTAGACGTTTAACCAATTGTATGCCCTGATAATTGGCACATATAACAAATGCATTTTCAGCGGTATCCAGCTCTAACTTTTTTAAAGCCGCCTCTGCTAGTAATCTCCACAATCTAGGATGTGGATTATCTTCTATAAATTGTTTTGCATCTTCTAAGCCAACATGCTGCAACAAATCATCGGTATCTCTTAAGGATTTAACTTTTAATTGCAGAATATGATTTAAATGATTTTGTGATTCCTCGCCACTTATAATGTCATCCAATAAAACGCTGGTTATTTCTAAATCTTCGAAGGTACATATGTAGCCAGAACAAGCGATTGGTTCTTCAGGATCATTGCCACGAAATATATACATTCGAGTTTTTTCCATCAGCGACAATAACAAAGGATTATCTTTAGCCCAACATACAGCCCAAACATCTTTACGTTCCACACGACTAAAATTCAATTGCGTTTCACGATTGTCATCCAAATCCAACAAAATCATAACGCCATTATAATCAATTAGAGCAGCTCGTCTGTAAAGGTTTTTAAAAAATATTGTAGAATAATCAACGTTTGCTTACTGTTCTCTCTCTCAGAAAACTCCTAAACAATTTTTTTTTTTATTTTCATACAGAACAGTTCTGACAAAAGACATCTTCAAGCTAACTTCTACATAAGTATACTTACGTGGAATTACAATTAATAGCCATTTTTATAATTTTTGCACCAATTTTATGACGATTTCGTAAAGCCACATTTGGAACACTATATTCATTTATGAGACCTGATTCTCTGGCCACTAACAATAGTTTTTCCGACAAAGCTAGACTTGAAATATGGTCTGTGTTATTTTCTTTGAGCTCTTGATTGGTTTTTGAAACCATTAAGTCCTTAGCTAATTCTACCCCCGTAGGAGTATCGTCTATATGAAAACGTTTTTCTTTGCGAGATTTCACATTATGCAATTGAGATGCACTCTGGAATAGTAAGTTTTTTTTTTCCATTTTTAAAGTAGTAAAAATATTAAAAGACTAACCTTAGGTGTGTGATAGTGCCATAATAAAATTTCGTCTTCAGAGGCTATAGCCACATAATTGGAATTAATGCCAATATAAGTTGGACAAACTTCTGTGTATTTTGCTGAAAATTTAAACCTGTTAATTTTAATACGTAAAATAATTTGAAGTCTTCACAATCAGACACTAATTCAGTTAAATCTGTTTCAATTCAAACTAAAGTGTTAAATTTTAAAATTAGGTAAAATCAGGGAAATTTCAAAAAATTATTTTTTTCTAAAACAAATTTAATAGAAATTTTCAACACAAAAGATAAAGTAGAATTTTCTTTATAAGATAAAGTAGAATTTTCTTTTAGTAGAATTTTCTTTATACTTACAGTCTACTGTAGTACCAATAGAATTACACAATAACAGTTGATAGAGTTTATCATCAGCATTTTTACGTTCCACAGCTGTTAATGCCAAATCTTTAATAATACCGTTAACACATTCTACTGCCAAAACGCAATGTTCATTACAAGCTGCCATGGCCAAACAAGGCTCAACTTCTTTCAGAAAACTCTGTAAAGGAAAATATTTTATATTAAATTGAAGTTTAAAGATTAAATTCATTGAAATTAATTTTTTTTATTAATCAAATAATTTTTATTTTTTATTGTCTTTCCTTATTTATTTTTTCCTATTGAATATATGTTTTCTGAAATATTTTTTTATTTTCTATTTTTATACCCTCCACACCAATGTGCGATCCAATAAAGTATGTATATTCTTGATCCTTATAACAACTCAAATCGATATAGCGATATCCATCTGTCTGTTGAAATCACGCTCATTCACAAAATAAACCATTTATCTGGATAAAGTTATGATAATAATGTTTATCATTATTTCGAGCTTGTTGCTATTGAAAATAGGGTAAATCGGGCATCATTGTGCCAAGATATTTCCAAAAATATGGGGGCGCTTCTAAAAAATGCTAAAAGTTCAATACATTTTCAAATATTTTGTTAACATTTATTATGAATAGTGCAATAAGTCCAAACGTAAAATCCAGGTGGAGGGTATCAAATATTCGAAATAGCGAAATTTAACATTTGTTACAAATAAAAATTATTTATGGACCTATGTGACCCAGGAAAATATCGGTTGGCTTCACTATTTAAAAATCGCCTGACAAGATATCGAATTCGTCTTTTTTTGACCGCTGGACATTCACAAGCTAGTGTAATACTGTGATGTATCGTCGCATTCGTAATCGCAAATTTTCGAATTATTTTGTTATTTTCCAAAATAAAATACTAAGAATAATTTTATTCTGTCGCAGTTAATGAATTATGGCCATGATATCCTGAAAAGCCTGCCCAGAGTCCATTTCCAAATCCGCCCCTTGGTGACATGAAACCGAGCAAATACTGACAATGTATTGCGTAAGTTGGTTAACTCATCTTTTGAATTCGATCAAAAATAAAATGAATTTTTTTCATAAAATAAAATGAATTTTTTTTATAAAATAAAATTAATTTTTTTCATTTCATGAATTTTTTTAATTTATTTTAGATATTTTTACTTTTTGAATTATATTCTTTGGTCAAATGTTAAAACAACCACTTGCAAAAAAAACTGAGAACAAATCAACACTATGTGTTCAGGGTATAATGACTTTGTGCTGATGTTTGTAACTACCAAAAATATTTGACATAGACCTTTTATTATACCGATCATCTCAGAATCACTTTCTGTCTGAGTCGATTTAGCGATGTCCGTCCGTAAGTCTGTCTCTGTCTGTCTGTGTGTGAATGTAAACCTTGTAATCAAACTGCAGGTCGCAAATATGAATATATTTTGATGAAATTTGATATATAAGCTTCTATCGGCTATAGGATGAACGCTTTTGAAATTGATGGTCTAGACCGACTATAATTTTCTTGTTTATTTTTATGTTTGTTTACCATCATGTAATTTAATAATTGATTGACTGAAAATAAAAAACCGTTAAAATTTCGAAAAATCCAAAATTATACTATAATTCAATTTTTTTAACAAAAATTTGTTAGATCATTTTTATCGTCGCCACGAGTCAGCCTACAAAGTTTCAGCTCGATTTGATCACGTGAAAAGGGTTAAAAATCGATCCTACGTTTTGGCGACAAACAGACAAGCAGACTCTACGAGTTAATATAAAGGCAGTAAAAATAGCTGTTAGTTTCGGTCCCTAATTTTGAAAATACTATAAACTAATAAATTTTTGAATATTTTTAAGAAGAAAAAAATACGAACGAACGAAAATGTTGTTACAAATAAAATACTTGCTCCAAATGATTTAAATAATTTAAAATTAAAACTCACATTAACCAAAAACAAAAAAAAAAAAAAGAAATTAAAGTTTGAAAATAAATCCTACCTGATTTGAAGTGGTATTCCAAAATGTAATAACATTTAAGTTATTTGTTTTGTTGCTATTAGTATTTAGAAATACTACGGTCTTCTCAAAATAGCACCATATGTAGTCTGGTCTGATGTTGGCAAAGTATATAAAAGAATCAACAGCCATGGCTATACGTAAAGACTTGCCCTCCCAGGATATAGAAGTTATTTGATTGCCTGGCACTTTAAGACTGCGATATAAGTGTCCATATGGAGAATAGAAACTAACTTGATTCAATTCTTTTGAGTTTGATGAATCGTCTAGACGTCCGCAAATAGCTATTACAGAACCAACATGATTCCATTTGGCATCCGTTATGTGCATATGCGTATTTAAAATAGTGGGAGCTGAAAATGATTTAAGTAATATTTTTTGTTATTTGTATTATTTAATTCTTTTTTACCTTCATCATTTTCATCAATCATTATTTGTACTTTTCCCGATTCATAACAAATGGCCAAAACTGGACGATTAAAAGGAGTTTTACCGCTAAACCAACTTAAGGCCGCAATATGACTGTAACGATTGGAATTTAAACCAACACATTGTATGTTTAATTTCATCTGAAAGAAAAAGAAAATTTTTTAAAAAATATTCAATAAAAGAAATAGTGATCTGAAAGTACCGCAAAATTTCCTTGATTGTCATATAAATGGCATTCGCCATTAGCCAAACTAAATAGTAGCAAACGATTATCCGGACTCCATTGTACACCACTAAGGTGGGTATTTTTCAATTCTTTACCCCAAATACGATTGCCATCAACGGAACCTGTATCAAATGAAGTTGATATTTTATATTAGAGATACTAAATTATCAATAAATTCTTTTTTTAAATTTAATTTAATTAAGTTAAATTTTGTTAATACATATTCCATTGCTAGAATTTTTAACTGAATTAATTTCCTAATGATTAAATTCGTTTCGTTTCCTATACAGTGTTGTTGTGCACAAAACATAAAAGTTGGTTTATTTCTCTGAATATTCGTTAAAAAAAAGTAAATTTAAGAAATTATGTACATATTTAAAGATAAATTAAAACATTAGCATTAAAAGAACATTTTTCTATTAAAAAAACAAAAAAGGGTTCTACATATAACAGACCCTTTATTTTTATGGAATCCGCAATTCACGAAGTATGGATCCGATTAAATTTTTATCTGTGGTTTTCAGAATGTTTTCTTAGGGCTGCCAGCAGTCCATCCATAATTGAAAACTTCGGAACGACGAAAGTCTATAGAGGTTTTCAAAGGGAAATGTAAAACTTGAATCCCATTCTCCTTTACCAACTTCAAAGTCTGTTTGAAATTATTATCTAGCTAACGAAGCGGTATGTGAGATCGAGCGATTTAATTAAAATGGGTAATTCCATTAAATGAAAGATTTCACATCCTGAATGTTTAAAATTATTTTTGCAATTACGTGATCAAAGCGTGACTATGCCGGCCTGTACACATATCGCACGAGTTGATCAAATTAAAGTTTGATTCGTCACTGAAACTGTGTTCCACGATCTATTAATATAAAAAATTACACAAATATCAAGCATTTCTATTCGAAAATGTAAATTTTAAAGTTTACTTTTTTGAATTTGGTGCTACTAAGGCATTGATTTGATTCATAGTTGGTTTTTACCTTCTTTTTTTTATTTATATTATTCCTCTAGGGAATATACTTTCATCTGCATTCAAATTTAGAGAAATGAAATGAATTTTTTTAAATGCATTACAATTTTTCTATCACCTCGCTATCCTCTCATATGCACTGTTAAGACGTCATATGTAAATTATATTCTTCACCAGTCTAAAAAAAATGGAAGTTTTTTTTCGATTTGAAATTCCATTATTATTTGAGATTTGAAGCTATAACAATATGTATTACGCACCATTATTATTGATCCAGCCGGTTGCAGAAACTAACATAAAATAATAAAAATATGCTGAACACAAATATCGCTCAAAAAAAAAATAAAAAATTTACTACTTTTATATGTTTGGCCATTGTATATTTCGTTGCTTTTTAAAGAAAATAATAAATTTATGATATTTTCAATCGAGTAATGTTTAAAATAGGTTGATTTCATTTTCTAATTAACTCTTTTTCATACAAAACCTATAAAAACTTACATGTTTTATTGAATATCACATCAGTTAAGCAAGTGAAACGAGTTTCTCGTTTTCATTTTATTTCTATCGAATGATGGCCACAAATCATTTCATGTCCTGCAGCCGGGTATTGTATTCCATCTATATTTGGCAAATCTGACAATGTATTGTGTGAGTCGGTTAACTAATCTTTTGAATTCCATCAAAAATAAAATGAATTTTTTTCATGAATGAATGAATTTTTTTCATTTTATTTTAGTTATTTTTACTTTTTGATTTATATTCTTTGGCCAAATGTTGAAAACAACCACTTGCAAAAAAAACTGAGAAAAAATCAATTTTTTTTTTTTGGGGGGGGGGGGGGTTTATTTCTCACTTATTTAGCCTGTTTTTACCCAATATCACTATGTGTTCAGGGTATAATGACTTTGTGCTGATGTTTGTAACTACTAAAAATATTTGACGGACAAGCTTATAAATACCGTTGAATTCGTCTTGAAAAAACCTATCATGTGATAACCATACTGGATATGTTGATATATCTTCAAAAAAAAAAACTAAAAAATAAACATTTTTAAAAACGGTCCAGCTCGCAAAGGGTCAACGCTAGATTAGAAATATTTTGGAAATCATAAAAAACCAAGTGTTCCCTAGAACACTTTTTTCAACTTTTTTCTCTCCATACAGAGTGATGCGCTCTAATATACATAATAACATTTCAAATTCATGAAAACAAATTCAACAAAAATATATTCCTTCTTAACTTACCCACTATTATGGCACCGTCTTCGTAAACTATACAAATTTTTGAACCATCAGAAGTCCAGTGCATACCATTAACTGTAGATTTCTTACGATCATTTGTCATTTCTTCGTACCATGAGCCTTTGTACAACATCCACACCATTATGACACCATCAATATCTGACGATGTTAACTTTTGTTGGGCATCATTCCATACCACTACTTGAACAGCTTCTTTATGGCCATCCAAGGTTTGATTCATCGATAAATTTGAGACAGCAGCTAAACCACCCTTATTTTGGCCATTGGAAGCTAAAATTAACACATTTTTTTTTTTCTTAGTATTCATTTATATCTTGTGGAAAAACAAAATACTTTAAAACATTTTCAAAAGTAATTCCCTTATATATTTCTTACCTTGTTCCAATTTTAAAACTTTAAGTAAGCCATCAGTGCCAGCCACTGCAATATAGCCATGTTCTTTATTCCAGGATATGCAATTTATTTTTACATTATTCGGTATAGCAATCTAAAAACAAATATATTTTTTTTTATTTGCTCTATTTGTTGCAATGTTTTAAAATAATAAACTACCTTTTTGCTTAAATACACAAACATTTTGTAAAGTTTTTAATTTTCTTTGAATTAATTTTTCTTAATACTGCTGTCATTTGATTGACTGATCTCGTTGTTGTTTTTAAAAGAAAACTCGTTTCCATAGTAACGTTTTGTTTGGCTTTATTGTAGGCCATTTCAATCTTACCAACAATATACAAATGTTTTTTTTTTGTTTACATTTTATTTAACGTTTTGACCAACAAAACACCGCATACACACGAAATTGGTTGTATGTTTAAATATGTGTGGTAGATAGAGTATAGAACAAGAAAGGCTAGGCCGAATCTTTAATACCCTCCACCTGCATCTTAAACTCAATATTACAACCAATATTTGGTACGGCTACCACTTTAAAACTGTGGTCGGTACTGGTAAATTTCGAATACCAATTAAATTTAAAGTTAATTGCTTTTCTTGTTGGCCAGTTTCTATTATAATTCCTTGTTATAAAAAACAATGATCGTGTCTTCTATAGAAAGAATTCGTTACTATTTGAAAAATGGCATTATTTTCCTTTTACTGGAGTAGAAAACCCCTAATGAAATTTGATCCCTATACGAAAGTTTTGAAATAATTCATAATTCACAAAAAAAAAATCAACTGATTAAATAAAAGCAAATTTTAAAAATTTCTATCTGAATTTACAGTAATTTTTACTTTTTAATTTTTCATTTTCCATTTTTCATTTTCCATTTTTCATTTTTTATTTATCATTTTTCACTTTTGATTTTTCACTTTTAATTTTTAATATTTAACTTTTATTTCTATTTATTTATTTTTTATTTTTGTTAATTTTTAATTTTTAATATTTGATTTTTAATTTTAACGATAAAAAATTATGTGGTAATACTTGCTTAGGCCAATGTGACACGTGCAGTATTAATATACACACAACTGCTATGACTTCAACAATAAGAAGAATTGCAACATAAGCTCTGTTCCTTTACTTTCCCAGTAAAAACCAGTAAAAACCGAAATTTCAGAGAGTAAGAAAAAGTAGTTCTCAAAAACATAAATATCCAAAATAGTAAACGAACAGCAATTTGTAAGAATTTGCAAGTTCATATAAACAGCGGATTGTAAATACATTTCAAAGTGACGAAGTAGTGAAACTTTAAATAAAAAAAAGAAATTTACCTTAATTAAAAGAATTTATTTTATTTAACATGTAAAAATATTCATTGCTTTTGAAAATAAACATTTATTATGAAAGAAATTGACAGAAACACATATTTTTTTGACAGGAACCGGTTTTAATTAATAAAACCTGGTTATGTGAACATTTACTTACTTCTTCTATCGTTAATTTCCTCACAATTATTATTTAACATTTTTGCAGAACAATAGAATTGTATGTTTGCTTGCTAATTCTTACTGGCAAAAATATAGCCAGTAAAAACTAGCAAGTTTTCAAAAAATTAACTGTCACTTTACGCTCTCATTTGTTCTCTGTTACTGGTTTTTTGAAGTAAACGAACAGGATCCAGTAAATTTTGTGATAATTTGCACAAATTGTCGCGTAAACGAACAGAGCTATATACGACATATCGTAAGAAAAACAACAAACACACTGAAAAATTTTATTTTTTCAATGTTTCATTCATAACTCGTGACCCGTTTGGCCGATTTTAAATAGCAACTCCTTTGGGATGTTCATAAACGATTTTATACAAAAACGAACGGTCCTAGCTTAGATATTGACGGCGTGATCGTGATTTCCGCAGACAGACGGTCATCGCTAAATCAGCTTCCCTTGTTATAATGATCAATAAAATATATGGTTTTGTGGTATCCGGAATTTATTTCGATGCGTTACAAACAGGATGACAAACCTATATATACCTCTGCCACTGAGTTGTGTATGGTATAAAAAAGCATTACATCTTACAGACTATAAGAGAAACGAGAAATTGGAAGATATCAATTTTCTTAACCCATTTAGTGCCACTCTTCAATCTTCAAACTACAGGTCGGAAATGCATATTGCATTTGGTGAGAATCACCAAAATCATACCCAGAAATCTTCACATTAAATAGGAGCCACATTAATAGTTTTTATAAACAGCAGTCACTAAATTATGAAAAATTCTGTTAATCTTTAGTATCAAATTTTAACCCTGGATGCCCGCCCAACCATATTTTTTATGCGTTATTACCAATGTTAGTTGATTCGACTAACATGCACGAAATATCGATTCTGTCGAACCGGCAGTGCGCCAACTTTTTAAAAGTTAATGATGAAGAAATATACAATTCCTTACCATGTATAAATAAAAAAAAACATTTATATTTGCTTTGGTTTTTGATTAATTTTTTAATGTAATCACTTGTTGCCCTTCTTCAGTCTTAGCTAGGAAAAATTTTTAATGTTAGTCGGGGTTAATAAGTTCAATTAAATAATAACCGTATCAAACTTAATTTTTATCGGACTAAATTGTTGCTTTCGGCACGATTACGATATCTGTGGCCCCTTGATTTGACCGTTGGATAATGATATATGAACGAAAAACAAGTATAACATCTCGTTTAGAGCCTTAGTTCCGATAAGTTTCATATTAGTAAAGCGTCGTAACTCCGGAACTAAGCCTCTAATCCAGAAAAGTTATTATTGTTTTTCGTTTTCTTTTCGCCCATATACATATCATTATCCAACGGTCAAATCGAGGGGCCAGAGATATCGTAATCGTGCCCAATTTTTAACTCTTCAAGCATTTATGAATTAAGAAAAAATGTCGGATTATTTTAAAAAGTTCGCCAAAATTAGTCTTTATAAAATATTTAATAGAAATCTTTAAATTTTAAGCTTAAATATTTTTTAGACATATTTTATTTAAATGTACAGTAAAAATTTAACAAATATTTAATTTTTATATCTTGCAATAGATATTTTTTTATATAAATCATGTTGCTTTCAATTAAGTCAAAAGAAATTTTTAACTTGGCAAAGGACCAATTTTTTTTCTTCTCAATTGCTCCCACTCAATAGGATGTTTTTTCTTCTTATGGGAATGCATATTGGCATTTGAATTGAAAGTTCTGTCACAAAATGGGCATTTATATAAATCTTCTCCAGTATGTTGTGCCATATGTTCCTGAAATATGGAAAAGAAAATGTTTTTTTTTTATTAAATAATATCGATACATACTAGGAATGCCAATCGGGATAAACAATTGGAAATCTCGGAACTGTGGATTTTGGAGCTAAGAATTGTCGGGACTGGTTATTCTCAAAATAAAAGTTATCTTTGATTTTTATTTTTTCGAAAAGAAACAACAGATATTTTTTTATTTTTATTTTTTCGGGCAGAATTAAAAGTTATTCTTTGATTTTTATTTATTTGAGTAGAAATAAGTTATTTAAAAAAAATTTTTTTCGCAAAAAATATTTTTTCGAGCATATATAAAATTCAAACATTGGCAAAAAAAAGTGAGGAATATCCCAAAAAAGTGAGCATAGTTTAAATTTTTAATTGCCATTAATATCAAATGGTAACAAATTTTACAATTAATTTTTTCACATTTTTTTTGTAGTGGTTTGGCCGAAAAAATAAATATCAGAAAAACCTTTATTTCTGTTCGAAAAATTAAAAATCAAAATTATAAAAACTAAAACAGTTTCTGAAAGACTAGTTCACGATGTTCAAAATTGTATAATTGAATCAGATTTCCGACATTTACTTTTGTGTGCTTTTTTGTTTAAAAAAAATTCAAAATAACTATTATATGTCCCTGGAGATAAATATTTTTAAGAATCATCAAATTCAGATTATTTGGATTTTTGAAAATAATAATTTCAAAATCAGAAATAAAAAATATTTAAAATTCCGATATTTTAGGATTCGGAGAAAAAAATTCCCGGATTTATTAACATCGAAAAAATTCATGGTATTTCGTGCTGCAAGATTTTTCGTTCGGCATTCCTAATACATACCTTTAAACCCCGAGCGCTTTTAAATGTTTTATCACATGCTTCACATCGAAATATGTCTTTAGAATGCACAAAACGAATATGACCTGCCAAGGCCCTACGATTGGGACATTCTTTATCACATTCGGGGCATTTATAAGTTTTCCCACCTAAATTATGTAATTGGATATGTGTCTTTAAATTATCTTCATCTTTTAACCATCTGTCGCAGTCAGGTAGGGGACACTTAAGACGAGGTCCACTATCTTCAAAATGATAACGTACATGTTTTTCAAATGCTTTTTTATCTTTAATAACCTTGGCGCATACATGGCAAATGTTACCTTCTTTTCTGTGAAACATACTATTATGAATATTTAATAAATACTGAGAAGCAAATCTGTAATTGAACCAAAACAAATTATAAATAGCTCTAGTACTGAATTCTTAAAATTAACTTGCATTGATGTACGTGTTATGCATTTGGTACAGTTGAAAGTCCATTGCTCTTTTGGTATATGGGTCGATCTGTGATGTTCCAGTAAATTTTTTCTTTGAAATTTTCGTGGACAATATTCACAAGCATGCATTTTTTCCTCATCAGGCGCATGATGTTCAATAGTATGTGTTCGAAGGCCATATGGTGTTGTAAAGGATCTATTACATTCATTACATCTATATTGGGAATTTGAAATTGTTGTTATTATGAAATTATTTATTACTATTACCTAAAACAATCAGGGTTTTCATGTCTTGCCGCATGTTGAGCTATAACACAAAGTCTATCAAATTTTCTGTTACAGCACATTATATATGCTCTTTCAGTTGGATGATGGTCTTTAAAATGTTCTTTTATATCTGGGAATGATTTACCAACAAAGACACATAAGTCGCATGTCATGTTTATATGTTTTTTTATTATTGCATCAGAGATTTTTGGATCTAGTCGATGTGAAGCCCTTGTTTTCTTAGTAGAATCCTCAATTTTTTTTGATTCTATATAGGATGTAGGTTCAGTTGCCTCTTGATCCTCGAAATTGTTTGTTGAATTATTTGATTTCACGTTAATTAATCGTATCTCGTCCAGACATAAATCATTATCTCTAATTTCCGAAGGTTTATCTTCGTCTGATGTATCACATTCAATATCGGATTTATCATCGAATTCGAAATCATTTTTCTCATTTTCAAATCGATTTGTTAGTTCTTTCATATTTTTATTTAATTTATCATAAATGAGTTGCTCGACATCTTGCTTTTGAATGCACAATGTCTTACGACATTCTGACCATTTATACGTTTTATGATATCTTTGTATATGATATTTCACATTATCTTCATCTTTTAACCAACTTTGGCATGTATCAATAGGACATTTAATGCGTGGTCCACTATCTTCAAAATGTAAACGTACATGTTTTTCAAATGCTTTTTTATCTCTAATTTCTTTAGAGCACACATAAACGTTGATTTTTCGATTGTGAAACATGCTTACATGTATATTCAATAAATATTGAGAAGCAAATCTGTAGAAAACAATTCTTTATATAGTGTTTCAGTGAGTTAATTAGATACAAAACTTACTTAAAAGTACGTGCGCTACATTTCGTACATATAAAATTCCATTGTTCTCTTGGTATGTGAGATTGTCTATGAATTTCTAGTAGGTTTTTTCTTCCAAATTTACGTGGACACAAATCACAAGAGTGCATTTTATTCTCTTCAGGTCCATGAAATTGAATATTATGAGTTCGAAGGCCTTTGGGCGTTGTAAATGATTTATTGCATTCATTACATCTGAAACAAAAAATATGGAAATAGTATACAAGCATATAACTATGACTAGACAAGAGTTGCTCTACGAGGGGAGGCAATAACTCTTTAAAATTAAATAGAAAAACACATTTTTATGTATCGAATCCTTTTTATTTTTCACCACAGTCTCCTTTTTGCTCGATACATTTCATTCGAGTTTTCCAACTTTTTAAGCCCTTCGTAAAGTTAGATTTCGAAGATTCATCAAAATAGAGAGGACCCCTTTATTCGACACGAATATTTTTCTGCAGAGCAATTTCTTTAAATTGGTAACAGGAAAATGTCGCTGGGTGCCAAATCTGGAAAATAAGGGGATTTTTCCATCGAAAGCGCGCACTCGAGAATTATCTGAATAGATCATTTTTTAGCTAAATGGGGTTGTTTCTTCTTGATTTTTCGCTAAATTTAACCAATAATTATGAATATTATTTTACATTTATTCTATTCTACGGTCACGTTTAATTTTATTTACCCAATTGTCTTAAAGCTAATGCAGCAGTGCCACTGACTTTGTCTAACTCATCTTTGATTGATTTAGGTGTTTTGCCTTTCAAGTAGAAGTGTTTGACGCCAGAAGTGTTTGACGCCAGTTTTCTTCCATTTTTCAAAAATTGAAAAGATTTTCTTTTTCAACCATTCGATTGACGGATTTAGCTAAATTTGCCAGTCGTCTTTTGCAACTTTTTCAGAAACCTGCTTTGTTTTAATACATCTTATATAATTTTGTAGACTTATTGACTCCCCTTATAGTTAGTATCTATTTCGATAACGTGTATGTTAAAAATAAGTTCTTTAAACTGATAGTCAAGCAATTTAAAATAAGCGCAATACTTGAAATAATGAACTAATGACAATTTTGGAAAAATATAATATTTTTGAATGCCTATGTAATTATTATTTTCTTCAGATTTACCTGAAACAATCAGGGTTTTCATGTCTGGCCGAATGATTAACAATCATATAATTTTTGTCAATTTTTTTATTACAGCACATTATGTATGGTTTTACGTCTGGATGATGTTCTTTGAAATGTTCTTTTATATCGCAAAATGTGTTGCCAACAAAATCACACAAATCGCAAACCATTATGTGTTTTTTAACAACGTTCTCTGATTGGTTTAATTTCCGTTTTTTGTCACGGAATTCTTTATTTTTCTCTGATTTAGTTGAAACTTTTCGTTTCGTATTTGTATTTTTTAAATTTGTGGATATATCCACGTCATTAGATGAATCATGTTCTAAAATTTCATATTCAAAATCCGATTCGTTATTGCAATCGCTTTCGTTTTGACCATCCGATAAAGGATTTTCCATTTCTAAGTCTTCACTTTGTTTATATTTATTTATATTATCCACAATTTCTATTTCCAACTGTTCAAGATTATTTTCAAGGCCTTTTTCATCATATAATATTTCTTCTTTTATTGCATTTAAAGATATTTTGTCCACTTTCTTAATGGAAACCTGATTTTGTTGAAATTCCTGGTGTGCTTTCTCCACACTTTTGTAGAATTTATGAAAGTCGTCAATTTTGCTCCAGCACGAGGTACATATTTGTGAAGCTAGCATATCATGTTGATGAGGCTATTGAAAAATATAATAGAAATTGTAATTTGGCTTTATTACCAATACCAAACATTAAAAAAATTTTTGAAGGTAGACTTTTTGTCTAGAAATAGAAAATTTATAATTATAAAAATTCTGTTTTCCAAAATTCTGTCTTACAAAAATTCTGTTTTTTTTTTTCAAAAAAAAAATTCTGTCTGACTAAAATTCTGTTTTACAAAATTCTGTTTTTAATAAAATTCTGTCTATTAAAATTCTGGTTTTTGAAATATGTTATTCCCCTTTCATTATGAGAAAAAAAAAATAAATAAAATGCCGTTAAATTATTTATTAATAATTAAAGCCAGTTTATTATGAATAAGAAATGTTACATATAATAACGTATCGATCTAAAAAAATTCATATCATTGAAAAACATATTAATTTAAAAGAAAAAAAAAATAAACATTAAATAAAAACACAAATTAGTTAAAAATCAATTAAATTAAGACAAAGTTAAAAATAATAAAAAATCATAGCAATTCAATTTAACTGATAACAATATTTAATTAATTATAAACTAAGTTTTTTGCTATTCTTTTTAAATATTCTAGTTTTCTTAAACGATTAAATTTTTTTACAATACGTGAAATATTTTTTTTTTTTACATTTCTTTTATTTTTTTAATTTTTCTCCATTCTGAATCTTTGAGACAATATTTTGAGAATAGATTAATTCTCCTTTTAAATGTTCTACAATTTTGTAGAGTCCGCTTTTTTTTCGTCCAACTACAACACTCAAACGTCGGTGCCATGACTCGACATTGTTTGTAGTTTTCGGGTATTTTTCAGAATACTCGCAATCAAATATCGTCCAAAATTCAGGTGGGTATTTACGAGCGTTATAGACATAATTGGCCTCGAACCAGGTGGCCAATTTAATAATATCTTCGTCTTCAAATGTTCTTCGGAGCTTCGAATAATATTTGACAACAATATAATTGGACGAACATACGCAAGCGCATTTAAACATCTTACTTGCAGTGAGAAATTTTAGTCATTTCCCTACTTAGTAACCAATCTGAAATGATAATGTTGTACATATTACAAGTTCATTACTATAAATTATAAAACTTATTAAAAATTCTTACCGTTCTTTTTGAATACGGCGCCACAATATCTGGGAAAAATGGAAAAAGCACCCCCGTATCTGCGAATCTGAAAGCATTTTCTAGCTGCTGACACGAGACCAACTTCGAAGTCAGATATAATACGATTAGGCTTAATAGGAGTGGGACGACCTCTCGTTCAATCCTTCCATGAACGGAAAAGAGTTGACGCATTATTGTGGGCACAACATCAAAAGTGCCGACAACGAGCCAACAATCGCTTTGTTGTAGAAGTTGAATTGATGATTTTGTGCCGAATATAACCACATATCCATCTCCCACTTTCTCTTCTGCCAATATAAATAATTCGTTATCCAAAACGTATAGATTTAGAGGGTAATCTATTTCATCTATTGCTTGCGGCTCTCTGAAAACTACCATTTCATTCCGTGTGTATCCTATTTTTCGTTTTTGCGCGTACTTCGAGGGAAGGTAATCGCGACATTTTTGGTTTGTAATTACCACCGATTGTTGCACTATTTGATTTGAATTAAGGGGTTTGTTTATAGCGGCATATTTTACAAAAGTATTTGTACTGCATATTTCCACTGCACTAGCAATAGGTTCGTGGGTATGCTTTTTTGGATATCTTATTAAAACATGCTCGTTATTTTCCATTGCTGTTATTATTCGAGAGGAACACTTATCTGGAATTCTTCTCGAGCATGTCCAATTAAAGGTTCCTTTTTGTCTTTTTATTTCCAAATAATAAAAATATCCGTTGAGACACAACATTTCTTTATTTTTATTGGTTTTTATTAATTGCAGTTTATTCATTTTTTTTAAACACGACACATTAAACAACACAATTGCGACTAATTTTAAATAAAATTCTGGAACATAATTTTTGACCAAACACACACAGTGTATGTGATTCATTTTATTTAAATTTGCAAAGTGGTTTTTTAAACAGTATTTTTTATTAAATGTAAGGGAAAGTTAGGGCAAAGTGATTTCTTAATTGTTTTATTTTTATGTATGTGTTTGTAATTGCATTTTCAGTTAAATAAAAAATTATTTGAAAAAATCTGCAATTACAAACAGAATTTTGTGAACCAGAATTTTGTGAAACAGAATTTTGAAAAACAGAATTTTGAAAAACAGAATTTTGTAAAACAGAATTTTGTAAACCAGAATTTTCGTCTAACAGAATTTTATACCCAACCCGAAAAATTCATTTGGCTTGTTATGTACTTACTCTATAGTTAAAAGAAAAAGATTTTATGAGCATAATGGTTTTGAAAATTGCCAAAATCACTGCACCTATTTTAACCTAACTATAGCAACACTGATGTACTTTCATTCACTTAATATTACTTAAATGTGAATTAACAATAATGATACAAATCAATCTTAAAATCAGTACTTTTAATATAAAGTCCACCCATTGCTTGATAAATTTTGTGAGATCATCTTAAAATAATATGTCGACTTAAGACTTTTAATAGCACATTTTCCGATGGAAAAGATAGTCTATAATGAATTACCGAACTCAAAAGAATGCAAATATATATAAACGGAAGATCTAATGAAAATGACGGTTTATTGTTTTGAAACCAATTTTATATATTTGGTCGAAATTTTTTTTATTTAATAAATCGTGTTTTCACGATAAATCCTCAAGTGTTTATTCAAAGGTTTGTGAGGTGTATGTTTGAAAGATCCTTTTCGATTAGGATGTCTCGGTGTTGGAGTTGATTATATATTTTCTTACATTCAAAACATGTCTTTCGTTTAAAACTGTAGAGCATTTTGCTAACTTGGGAAAAATACTGGTATTACTTTTATTTTTATTTTTTAACTTTTTAATTCATTACTAATTTTTATTGGTTATCACTGATTGGGATCCTTATACATACATACATACTATATTTACTACTATTACCTTGCCTTAATTTTATCATGTGTTACGGTTTGGGAGCCGATACGTTTAATGAATGTTGATATTGTAAAATGCTATTTTGAAAATTTGCTCCTCTCAAGATTATTACTAAGTAATAGAGATTTGTTTGCATAGATGGCTTTTATATTGCGATATTTAAAAAATAAATGAAAATAATAAGAAACTATTTTAAAATGCAGCTAAGGCAAAACAGCAACAGAGGGGATAAATAAAAGCATCTCTATACTTGGTTTCAAAGGTAACTATGATGTCCCTCACAATATTTACCTTGAACCAAAAATGTTCATTAACAATTTCGACAACATTCAATTTTTCGCCTTTATCACCAAAAATACCCATTAAATTAGGGGTTTCCAATAAACACACACAGCACAACATTTTAGTATTGCCAATAAACATTTTTGTTTGCTATCAACTTGAGGTGCATTTGAGATCAAATACATTTCTCAAATCTCCAACGTTAATTCTCAAATGCACCTCAATAGTCGGATTATAGTCTTCTCAACTTAAAAGGCACATTTTTTATATGGTGATTTTCTTAGTTATCAAATTGAGAAATTTGTGATTCTCAACTTGATAGCAAAGAAATTTCTCCAATGGAAGGTACGGAATTGCCATATTAAAAAAAATCATATTAATTTTAGAAATGGAAACATTGTACTTTTTTCTGAATGTTTCAATTTAATTTTATTACATATTTAATATGTATTATCATGTACATGTTTTTTTTTTTTTTAATTTAGAATTAAAAATAAATTAAATTATTATTTGTACTTTTTTGAATATTAATATTATATAGGACATAAGTAAGAATTTAAATTAAAAAATGCAAAAAAAAATAGAATTAAAAATATATCAATTAATTATTTGTACTTTTTTCGGCAATTTTTAATTTAATTTATTATTTATGACTTACTAAATAGTATAACATGTTAAAAATTGTTTAAATATAGAATTAAAAGTAAATGAATTAATTATTTGTACTTTTTTTGACTATTAATATTATATAGGACATAAATAAGGACTTAAATTGAAAAAGAAAAAAAAATAGAAATAATTAAAAATATATCAATTAATTATTTCCACTTTTTTCGGCAATTTTTAATTTAATTTATTATTTATGACACATTAAATATTATAACATGTTAAAAATTTTTTAACTATAGAATTAAAACTAAATTAATTAATTATTTGTACTTTTTTTGAAAGTTGCCGGAAAAGAGTATTGGAAGAGGTAAAATTTGGGGAAGGTACGGTAACCTTAAAACGTAAGCCAATATTGGCAAAAGCACCATTTAAGCAGGTAAGTTTGACAAAAATATAAGCAATATTCAAGGCTAATTACTCAACTTGTTATTAGGTTGCCGAACTTATGGCCTTAATTTGTGGCTATTAAACAAAATTTCTAAGAATCGCTTGTTAAATATTTAAATTAATATTAAAAAATTCAAAAAAAGTAGAAATAGTTAAAAATATATCAATTAATTTTGTTTCCATCCTTTTCATTTAAATATTTCACCTTTTTTGTAGGCAGTTGTTGGCATGCTGGAAAAATGAAATTATCGTTCTTTCGAACTCGCTGTCCGAAGAAGCAGAAGAAAATTTTTGATTGTAGGCGTCTGGAAAGATTAATTAGATTTAATTAATATCAATTGGAATCAAAACATAAAAATATAATCACGTTTTAATGCCGCCGTTACGCTGAGAGCTCGTACAGGTTCTTTGGAATTTGTTCCTTGCCAGCAGTATTTGTTGACTACTTCATCAGTGACCAATTTCCGCCATGCAATTTTTAGAAATTTTGTAGAATTGCCACAAATTATGGCCATAAGTTCGGCAACCTAATAACAAATTAAGTAATAAGCCTTGAATATTGCTCATATTTTTGTGAAACTTACCAGGTCGCTAAACTTTTCCGATGATTGTACTTTGGACTCGAATTCTTTAAATTCAGAGGCCTGCTTAAATGGTGCTTTTGGCGAGATGACAAACACTTTTCACTTTTTTGTTCTATAATGTATATCACAAATTTAATTATAGATATATATCATTAATTATATAAAACTTATTATATTTTAACCTCCCTTTTATTTATTTAATTTTTCTTTTCTGCAACAATTCCTTTTTAAATCAAGATAATTAAAATTTACCACAAAGCTGAAAACTTTCACAATTATAATTATTTCTAGAAATTAGAACATATGATTTGCAACGTTAAGGCCGAGTTAGCCACACATTTTTAAAATGTAACCGTACCGTAAATGTAACATTGGCATTTAGTGCAATTATAGAACGTAAAATTAACCAAACTTTGTAAGCTGTTCACAAATGTCACGTACAAAAGTAGCGAAAATCAAATTCAGCAGGTTGGGACGTTCCAGTTACGTTACAGTTCAGTTCGGTAACTGTTTTTCATGTAAAAAAAAAACGGCTGACACGTTAGGTTACGGTTACGTGGGGCTAACTCGGCCTTTACTGTGAGAAATGAACACCGCTGCCACACGAGAATACAAAAGTTGTAAATAATATCTCAAACTCAACACAAATCGTACTCAAGTTGAGAAAAAGTTTAATCTCAAGTGGAGAAAAGTGTTGGTTATCCAATTGATGTTAAAATATTTCTCAAAGATTGGAAAAAAATTTTAAGTCTCAACTTGATATCAAGTTGAAAGCAAACAATGAGAAAAATTGTTTAACTCAAGTTGAGAATTATATTAGATATCAATTTGAGAACCTAACTTTTCTCCAACATTGGAGAAATAATTTTTCAATGCATACTGGGTTAACAGGATCAATAAATACTTGTTTTCTTTTATAAACAATTTGAGTTCATATCATATACATACATATATGTATATGATATTCACTGCGGAATGACTTCAAAATAAAAACATATGTTCAATATAAATTTTTATATAGATCATTTAAAAATAAATTTCGGGGGTCCATATTACACAAACTTAACCTATATAATATGAGTACACTTCTTTCTGTTCTGTCAAAGTGATTGGTTGTGTTAAAGCTAGTTAAAACAGTTTAGTGACGCGTTTTTTTTTTTTTTTGTACAGTAATTTACAGAAGTAGTTGAAATCTACACAGTGTTGTGAAAATTAATGATAAAAAAATCAATTAAAGTGTAAAATATATAAATAATTTAGTGACGGGCCTTTTTGTACTTAAATAACAAAAAGTTGATAATAAAAAATCATTTTCCTTTGTTTTTTGACTTTTTTAAGACAAATAAGGAAAATTTAAGAATTTTTTTTCCTTAGTGACGCGCTTTTTACAGTTGATTGGGAGAGTCACGTACACCATAGCTGTGGCGTGTTTTTTTACAGTTAGCTAAAAGACGCTTTGTATCATACGGTACCTTTTTGATTTGAAAAGAAAAATTTTAAGAAATAAATAATTAAATAGAAAAGGAATTTAATTTATAAAAAAAAAAAAAAAGAAAAGGACAATTAACATAAATCATATATTAATAAATTGTCTTTAATATTCCACATTTAAACAGTGTACTTTTAATTCTAATTACAGAAATTCTTTTTTCTAAAAAATGGAGAATCAGGAATCATCGGATTCATTTGATAATTTTGTGGTACATAACAGGTTGGAGTCGCTTTTACAGCCTTCCACTCTCAAAAGGAAGGCTGTTGATGATGAAGATGATTATGATGGAATTAAGAAAGCTGGTTCTGTAGGAGATTTACTTGATGATGGTAAGTGCCCTCCGATTAATGATATTTTGTCTGATTTGGGACAATCGATACAGATAGCCGTGTCATTGCCTGACATTCCTACAGGTGATATAAATTTGAGTAATCCGCCTCCAATTGTCTCCTCAGTTTCGAATCTCCAAATTCTGTCGGATGAAATTGTGCCTTTGCCTCCTGATGGTGGCCGACCCATACCTCCACCATTGCTGTACACTGATAGCCACTTTGGTGATTATCTTGTACTCTGTGACACTTCCCGTGCTACAGGTGTGAAGGACAATTTGAGAAATTCACTTTTTTTCTATCAGAATATTAGAAAATTTAAATTAAAGGGTATTGTCCTTATTTCACATATAGGAAAGACCTTGTTTAGAATCAAATTTAATACGGCAGCTGATGCCAATGTTTTTGTCACTTGTGACCTAACGTCCTTAGGTTACAGGGCTTTCATCCCGAACTCTTTTGTGTATTCCTATGGAGTCATAAGGGGAATTCCCATTTGTTATTCTGAGGAATATATTAAAGAGAATATTATTTCATGTGTGCCGATTATTTCGGTTAGCCGTTTTCACACAAAGGACCCTACCAAAAAGGATGGCGGGAACCCAACTTTGGCGGTCAAGATAGGGTTTAACTCTAATGAGATTCCTAATGATATAGTGTTGGATCATGCTATTGTTGAGGTTTTTGTATACTACCCTCCTCTTCGTCAGTGTCTCAATTGTGGCAGACTGGGCCATACGGTCAGAGGATGCCATTCAAAGAAGAGATGCCTCAAGTGTGGGGTGGTGGACACATGTGAGGGAAATTGCACGGAGAGAAAATGTGTACTATGTGGTACAACTGAACATGTGTCTTCGGACAAATCGAAATGCCCCAAATGGGCTCATGAGAACGATATTTTAAAGGTTATGACCTTGAAGAGGATGTCCAGAAGGGAGGTTATTAACTCTTATTCAGTGACTATTTTTGAGACTTTTGACCATTATGATGAAAATTTCCCTGCTCTAGGTGCGACCAAAAACAAACCCAAGACTGGTGGGAGGGACACTGTGAATAGAGATGATGAGGTGAATAAAATTTTGACCAGGAAAAAATTTAATAGGGTTGCAAAACCTAGGGAACCCCCACGTTTAAATAAACCTATACCACAGATTCAGCCTACAAATACTGATCCTACTACCCCTGTTATTTATCGCAGGCTGGAGAAAGTTTCGTATTTTGAGAAGTTGGTAAGCGAAATGACCGGCGTTATGAGGGATTATTTCGCTAAGCAAAAGGAAAATACATATATCAGGGTACTAGATGACTATAGGACCAAGTTTAACGATGCATTGCTGAATATAGACAGGGAGCTAATTTCCGAGTCTATACCTTCTTCTATAGCGGTAACACAATGAAAATTTTACAATACAATGTTCAGAGTTTAGTTTCAAATAAAAACCTCATTGAGTACTATATAAATCAAAATTCCATTGAATTCTGTCTTTTTTCGGAAATTTTTGCTTTTGATGACTCTGATGCATCATGCAAACTTTTGAATTATAATACTTTTTGTAAACCTAGAGCTGATGGCTATGGTGGTTGTGCCATTTCTATCAGACGGAATATACGTGCTCGTAGAATTGATTTTGAGACTGAACTTGATATTCTCATTGTAAAAACCTTAAATCTAAGGTCAAACTTTGTTTTAATTTCTATTTATATCCCTCCTAGTAGTTGTAATGGACCTTCTATCAGAGTCTGTCTCGCTGAATTTGAACGTCTATTTGGTTTCATTGAGAATTTTGATAATGTCATATTTGCTGGTGACTTTAATGCGCGATCATCTCATTGGGGAGATTATCGTGATTGTCCAAGGGGAAACCTTTTATATGATCTTATAACCAGATCGAATTTGAGATGTTTGAATGATGGTTCTTCTACCTTTTTTCGCCAAATGAACAATACGACGGGCTCGGTTCTTGATCTCACTTTCTCAAATTGTGCTTTTGACATTTCTTGGAAGACTTCCAGTTGGTTGGGTCCGAGTCACCACCTTCCGATAATTATGGAAGTTAACGGACCTGATCCTTATCCGATATCCTTTTTGTCCAAACGGAAACTTATGACTGATCTGTCCAGGGTTACCTTGACTGCCAATTTTGAAAATATTGAGGAAACTTTTTCATCTAAGATCTCGAGTGCCATGTGCAGAGTCTCACCGGGTTTCACTCCGAAGTGTTGGTGGAACTCTGATCTGGCAGTTCTTTTTCGATTGCAGGTTGCGGCTAGGAAAAAAGCTTCGAAATATCCCACACCTGAGAATTTGGATGGGGCTCTGTCTGCCTTTCAGGAATGGAAGGAGGCTGTGAGGAGAGCTAAGTCCGAATCCTTTTGCGAAAGATTAGATGAGTTGAATGCCCAATCGAATACTAGGGAGGCCTGGAGATTTGTGAGTAGCATCAGAGGTGCTTCAGGTCCCAGACATTCCCCTTGGAAGGATGAAGACAATTTAACGTATCTTAATTATCTGAAGGAGCAAGTTCCTTACAACACACAGGTTGTGTTCCGTAGGATGTCTTTAGGTCCTTCATCTCCTTTTACTCGTTTTGAACTGGATACTGTCCTAAATGGTAGAAAGCGAAACACTGCTGGTGGCTGTGATAAGGTTACTTATCAAATGTTGAGATCACTATCATCTGAATCCAAGGATGCTCTTCTTACTGCTTTCAATCTTCATTTTACCAGTTGTTATATTAGATCCGGGTGGAGGGACATAAAGATTGTGCCAATTCCGAAAAGAGGTAGAGATTTGGAGCTATACACTAGCTACAGACCCATTTCTTTGATATCTGTTTTCATTAAGACCATCAACCTCATGGTGAAAGACCGTTTATCCAATTTTGTTGAGGAGCATGAGTTAATTCCGGTTAGGTCTTTTGCGTACAGGAAAAATCTTTCTGCTTCTATCTGCTTAAATGAGCTTCTTTTTAGAGTTTCCTTGCTCAAGTCTAAGGGAAATAAAGTTGTAATTGCTGTTCTTGATATTAATAATGCTTATGATTGTGTGAATGTCGACATACTTAGGAGAATAATGTTTGCAGACCGAATACCCATGGATATAATCGATTGGATTGCCTGCTTTCTATCTGATAGAAGACTCTGTTTGGGAAAGGAGTCGGTCAAAGTTTTCAATGGCTTACCACAGGGAAGCTGCTTATCTCCAATTCTTTTTAACATCTACTCTGCCAGGCTTCATGAGGTGGAGGACGAGAACACTTTAGTTTTTCAATTTGCGGACGATTTTATTATTGTATCATTCGATTACTATTTTGAAAGGGCTGTTGTCAATCTTTCAAATAAAGTTCGTGATTTTTATGATATATGTAAATCACGAAATTTAAGTTTTAATACTCGGAAAACCAAGGTTTTATACTTTGCCAAAGGAGGGCGTTTGCCTGTTAGGATCTCATTGAATGGGGCAAATATTTGTCAGGTTACTTCGTTTAAATTCTTGGGCAGGAAAATTATGAATAGTCTCTCGGTCAGGGAACATTATGATTATGCGATTTCGAATTGTTCTTCGGCTACAAAACTTTTAAAGTGTATTACAAGTGTTAGAGGAGGTCTTAGACCAGAGGTCGCCTTAAAATTTTATAGAAGCTTCATTCGAGGAAAGATTGAATATGCTAGGACAACCACTGCTCACTCCCCTAAATACATTGATGGGAAAATACAGGCCTTCCAGAATGAGACGCTTAGGAGATGTCTTGGATTGACACCCTCAACTCCTGTGCAGATCATATATGCTCAGGCCTGTGAACTTCCACCTCACTTCAGGGCCATGTTCTTAACGGCCAAGGAAATACTCCGCCTGTCTATTCACAACCAATCAGTATTTCAGATGATCTCTGAAAATTGTAATGTAAATTGCAGCTACTCCTTTGTATATTCTAAATTTAAAATGATATTTGATAAACTTGGTAGATGCTTTAATTCAAAAGTTTCTGAAAGGGTCAAATTCAGAATAGATCATCCATTTGGCAGCAAACACAATCTTCCCAAGGGAATTATTAGGTCTTATTTTAATGAACTTTTTCGGGAATATGAATCTTTTTCTTACACCATTATGGCCACTGATGCTTCAATAGCTGATTCAGCGTCTGGATGTGCGGTATTTCTTGCTGCCACGAATCGTTTTTTCTTATTTAAATGTCCCATGCGGCTGTCATCTCTCTCTGCTGAGCTGATTGCGATTAGAGAGGCGTTGTTGGTTGCTGTTCAGGATAATGTTAGGAAACTTGTTATTTTCACTGACAGTCGAAACGCGTGTATTGTTATAAGGGATAATAAATGGGACAATTATTTGGTATCTGAAATTATTCGCATCATTAATGAAGCCAATTTCGACTCAATCCATCTGACCTGGGTTCCAGGTCATGTTGGTATTTCCTTTAATGAAAGGGCTGATGAACTGGCCAAAATGGCTGTGGAAGTTGGAGCCTATTTGTGGGTGGATTACTCAACGCAATGGGCACTTGGTTTGATTCGAGATTTGTTGTGGGAGGAGTGGAATGATTCTTACTCTGAGATATCTCGGTGTAAGGGGTCGTTTTATTTCTCCTTCAATCCTAGCGTACTTAAAGAACCGTGGTATCGGAGGGCCACGCTGGAACCTTGCTATATAAAAATAATAAATAGATTACTGTCTGGTCATGCCTTTGACAAGAAGTATTTAAATCTCATTAAGGTAAGTGACTCCAACCTGTGTGAATCTTGTGGTGTTATTGAGAATGCCAACCACCTTATTTTTTTTTGTAATAAATATTATGATATTAGAAAGAAATATAATTTTTTTAAAAAATATATATGTCTTTTTCATCTGCTAAGAGCATATAATTTAATTGATTTTTTTGATTTAATTGAATTTATTAAAGAGTCCAAAATGACTCAACTATTATAATTACTTTTATCTTTATAACGTAATTTTTAATCTACATATTAATACAACCTTTCACGTTATACAGAGGAAGTAGGCATTTTTCAATGCCCATCTTTAATCCTACAACCCTTTTGTGTTTGGGGTTGCTCTACTGATAAATCTGCATTTTGTCAAAAAATGCTTGTGGGATAACCTGGCAATTTGAGTGTTCTTAAACACCGCCATCACGAATTTAAAACACAAAAAAAAAAAAAAAAAAAAATAATATGAGTATTTAACACCAATTTTATTATGAAAACGAATGTGAAAAATCTTTTTTGAAATTTTAACAATTAATCAAAGCTTGAGCGCTGCCACGTTTCTTTATACGCCATTCTTTCCATTCCACAGGGTGTTGTTTCTTCTTATGAGAATGCATATTAGCATTTGAATTGAATGTTCTAGAGCAAAAGGGACATTTATAAAGAGTTTCACCAGTATGTTGTGTTATATGTTCCTAAAATTAAATAAAAGTTTAATGACCAATTGCATATTAATTTAAGTTTATGCCTACCCTTAAAGTTATAGCTCTCTTAAATGTTTTGTCACACACATCACATGTGAAACTCTTATTCGAATGACTGTATTGTTTATGATACTTTAATGTGTTACTATTTGAACATACTTTATCACATTCGGGACATTTATATATTTTGTCCTCAGCATTATCTTCGCGATTATGTCTTCGCATGTGTATTTTCAAATTTTCTTCATCTTTCAGCCAACTTTCGCAGTTAGGATATAGGCATTTTACGCGAGGACCACTATCTTCAAAATGTAAGCGTACATGTTTTTCGAAGGATCTTTTATTTTTAATTTCCCTAGCGCATACCTGGCAAATATTTTTCTCTTTTTTATGTTGCATACTTGTGTGTATATTTAATAAGAAATCACTGGCAAAACTATAATATAAAAAAAAAAAAAACAATTGCAATGAAGTTTTGGGCTTATATCTGAAAACTCACATTTTTCCAGGGGGACATTGTTTGCAAAAGAACTTCCATTGTTCTCTTGGTATATGTGAAGTTTTATGTAATTCGAGTAAATTTCGTCGTGCAAATTTTTTTGGACATTGTTCACATTCATGTATACATTCTTCTTCTAATGGATGATATTTTAAACTGTGAGCGCGCAGACCACGGATTGATGCAAATGATTTAATGCACTGTTCGCACCTGAAAATAAAATAAAACATTTGAATGAAAAACTTAATTTCTATCTATTCTATTAAAGTTCAACTTTATACAAAAAAAATATATAGTTTTAAACTTATACATTATATCTTAAGACTTTTTCTAACGCAAAGTAATTAGCTACAACGAGCTTATAACTTAATTTTAAGTTATTTATATATGCTTATTATTATTATTTTTATGAATTTCGTTTGAATAACATGTTTTTTATCTTCGAACGACCATATAAAAACTTATTATTTCTCTTCTTTATGTATTCTTAAATTATAAAAAATTATCTAACTTTATATTATGATTTAAAACTGAATTAGATTAAAAAATAAAGTTACAAATTTATTTGATTAAAAATTTATTTAAAACATTTTTTTAACATGTTTCTGGTTATGAAAACAAATGTGTTACATCTAGTTCGAAAAATGTTTCATGTTGAGTTGGGTTTAATGGTTTTTTGTTATTAAAACTTGTGCACTGCCACGTTTACTTCGACGCCATTCTTCCCATTCGATGGGATGTTGTTTCTTCTTATGAGAATGCATATTGGCATTGGAATTGAAGGTTCTAGGACAAAATGGGCATTTATATAAAGTTTCACCTGTATGTTGAGTCATATGTTCCTGAAAGTTTACAAACATTTAACAACGATTTAAAATCATGCGCACTTTTACTTTGTACATACCCTTAACGATATAGCTCTTTTAAATGCTTTATCACATTGTTCACATTGGAATATCTCGTTAGAATGACTATAACGCTTGTGATTTGTTAAGGCTCTACGATTTTTACATATTTTATCACATGCTTCACATTTAAATGTTTTTCCTTCGGAATTATGTCTCTGCAAATGTTGCTTCAAACTATCTTCATCCTTCAACCATCTGTCACAGTCTGGATAAGGACATTTAACGCGTGGCCCACACTCTTCAAAATGTGAACGCACATGTTTTTCAAATGAATGTTTAACTTTAATTTCTTTAGCACATACATGACATATATTTTTCTTCTCTCTTTTATGTTGCATACTATTGTGTATATTTAACAAATATTGACTAGCAAATCTGTATACAAAAGAAAATTACACTTATAAATACTTAAGAAAAATCTATAAATTTATTTTCTTAACGTAAACCTACGTTTTGTCTGGTGAACATATTTTACAAAAGTACTTCCATTGTTCCCTAGGTATGTGTGAGGGCTTATGAAGTTCCAATAAATTTCGTCTGGCGAATTTTTGTGGACATAATTCACAAGAGTGAATGCGTTCATCTTCAGGTGCATGATAGGTTAAATTATGTGTATGTAGGCCACAAGTAGTTGTAAATGATTTATTGCATTCTTGACACCTTAAATAAAATGTTTGCATAATTTAACTCTTTTTATGATTCTGTATAAAATACTCGTACATAAAATTTAAAGCACTCGAAGCACATATTTCGGTCAATTTATTATAATAATTAACAGTCAGAATATAAGGTTTAAAAAGCGGGTTGCGCTTGATCCTTAGAGGATAATAGATTAAAATTAACCACTTGTCTTTTCAGATTGTTAAGAATCTTAAACACAATAATAAATACCTGAAACAGTTTGGATCTTCATGTTTTAAGGCATGCTGAGCAACATAAAATTGCTTGGTTAATTTTTTATCACAGCACATAATGTATGGTCTCACATTTGGGTGGTGAATTTTGAAGTGTTCCACAATATCGGAAAAGTTACCGCCAACAAAAACACATAAATTACAGCCCATGGGTATATGCTTTTTAATCATTTCCTCTGTGTAAACAGGATCTAGTCTATTAAACGTTCTTTTTTTCTTGGAAATTTCTTTATTTTCTTCTGTATCAGTGTTTGTCCTGCGCTTTGCAATTTTCTTAGCGGCGAGATCTTCACGATTTTTTGTTTTTATATCAAGCAATGTTTCTTCTTCGTTTGATGATTCATGCTCACTCATATCGGATGGTACATATTCATCTGAAGTTGCCCCACAGTCATTTTCAGTTTCTTCGTCATATACATCGATACTATGATATTCTTCTAAGGGATTTTTGGTTTCTAGGTTAAAATCAGTTTCTACTTCTGTTTGCACTAGATTGCCCTCAAAGACCTCCTCCTGCTCTAGCTTAATTGTACTGAAACAGGGTTCATCTTCTTCCTTGATGGTAGTGGCCTGATCATGATGGATTTGTTGATATTCCTTATGTGCCTTTTCCACAGTTTGGTAGAATAAATTAAAGTCATCAATTTTATGCCAGCATATAGTGCAGATTTGCGATGTAAGTAAATCGTTAGGCAGGGGCTTTTGGAATATTTTGAAACAAAATTCTTTTTAATGAAAATGTTAAGTTTACTAATATGTAGCGCTACTACCTTTATCCAAAAATGTTTATGTATGACTTGGGCAATTTTTAGTTGTTGACCTAAAGCATCAAAGACACCCATAATATCTGGGTTTTCTAATAAACACACACAACAAACCATTATTTTTTAAATTAATCAAGTAGTAAGTAAAATTTTTATTAAGTCTTCTTCTTTTTCGATTACATTGATTGTCTTCATACGATGAGAATAATAATATTCTTAGAGCTATATGTGTCTTACTCTAATAACTAAGAAAGCGTAAAAGCGACATTGTTAAAGTATGTTGGTATATATAAAATTGTATAATGTGAACAGTTTAGGAAGGCTTGCTTTCGGCCTTTGAATTCGCTAACAGAGCAAAAGTCTGTAAATAACATTACTAAAACTAAATAACAAACAATATATAACAGAGCTCTGTCAAACATATTGACAGACATATTCATGTAGATTAATCAAAATATAGGATACAAACGAGTGTATAAGGTAAAGGTGCTATTACACGATGTGTTTTTTACATATGTACTGTCACTTCTTTTATCCATATGAAATTCCTCATGTCTGTCAAAATTGTCTTTTACATACGATTCATAATTTTTGCTATCACACGTGCATATGTATTTCCGTATGACATAACCTCTAAATGTAAACAACAGCTGATTTAATTTGTGAATTTACAAAAATTTATTGTTAAAAAAAAGTTATATATTTTTTAATTGTTAATTAATATTAAACAATTTATTTTTCTTTCAATAATAATCTTTATAATTTACTTTGTTTTTCTTTCGCCAGTGTTGTATTTTCATATGTTTGTCATGCAAAAATAGAACCTGTTCTAATTGAAAAATGTACATGTGACTTTCCTCATGTATTGTACATAAACAATGTTTCATATGTATCACACGATGTGTACAACTTTTGCTGTGGGAGCAGGGAAGCATACTGGCTCCCTTATTGTTCAATATTTTCCTGCATGATTTTCCTCACCAATCTGGAAATTCAAAGGCTATCCTTTACGCTGATGATTGTCTAATTTACTCTCACAACAAATCACCAATACAAGCTCTGAATATTGCTGCTTTTCATCTGGGAGAAATAAGTGCCTTTTACATGAAATGGGGCATGAAAATCAATGCAGCCAAATCAGAGGCAATATGCATCAGAAACGCATCGGGTAAATGTCCAAGATACGTTGTGCCGGAGAGTAAACTCCTACAACTCTCACTGGATGGCGTAAATATACCATTTAAGAACACCATTAAGTACCTCGGGGTTCACTTTGACAAATTATTGAAATTTAATGCCCACGCTAGAAATCTCCTAGAGAAAACGAAAAGAATCTCTGGAATGTTTGCAACACTAATGAACAACACATACTTACCTAAGAACACCAAGCTTTTACTCTACAAGGTCGCCATTAGATCGGTTCTCTCCTATGGATTCCCAATCTGGTTCACTATATCCCCTATAGTAGCAAAGGAATTGGAGATATTTGAACGAAAAATCCTAAGAAAATGCATCGGAAAGAATTATGAAAATTTCATAAAACGATTTTCAAATACCTACGTGTATGAAAATGCAGATGTTATACCCTTCTGTAGATACGCCATGTTGTTGCAAACCAGATTTGTGGTAAAACTTGCGCTTCACGACAACGCTCTAGTCAGCCATATATACAACACAGAGAGAAACATCATCTGGACTGGGTCTACTTACCTCTCACCTGTTGGAATCATCAACGAACATACTGACGACGATCCAGTCCCCCGTGACCTCCCCTCATTCTATATGAGCTCAGCTGCCGGCAATCATAGGGGCTGAAAAAGAAGATTGAATTTAATTCTGCACAAAATTTACATATGACAAAGTAACTACCTACAAGAGTTTAACTCTATTCGCTGTGATATTTATATTCTATTTATTTAATTATTTTTTTACTCTGTACCTGAACAATCTGTTTTGTTTTATTGTTAAACTTACCATTTATGCATACTCGATGTATTTTCTAATTTGATACGTCCACATGAATTGTGATATGAACATGTTTGTCAATGTATATAACAGATCTTTTGTTGATTATTATTAATTGTTATTTAGTTTTAGTATGTTAATTACAGACATTTGCTCTGTTAGCGATTTTAAAGGCCGAAAGCAAGCCTTGTCAAACTATTCAGTTTGTACATTTTTTACATTTACACATCTCACTTTAGCAATGTTGCTTGTTACATTTACTTAGCTATTAGAGTAAGACAAATATAGCTCTAAGAATATTATTGTTCTCATCGTATGTAAGACAATCTATGTTATCGAAAGAAAAGAAGACTTAATAAAAATTTTACTTACTTACTTTGCTGTGGGAAAATTTGACAGTACATATGTAAAAAAACACATCGTGTAATAGCACCTTAAGTTAAGCAAAACGAAACAAGTTGTTCAGGTACATAGTTAAGATTGCAAATATCACAGTAGAGAGTTAGCGATGTCTTGAAGTGATTTCCCTGGGTTCAGTGTAACCAAAAACAGGCCTGTGTCATATGCGTTTTTAACGGAGTACGGAGTTGTGAAACGTGTGATTCTGGAGACGACATTTGGTACGATCTTGTCCAGGGCAGACTTAACCTCCTCTGCATCAGTACCATAATAAAGTCCTCTTAACACAAAAGAAGTCTGTTTTAATTCTTTAGGTGTGTATGAGTACGAGTGAATATTCTTTTCCCTCAGTAGGGCCATCATTTCAGAATGCACAGTAGGATCCGAAAGGTACAATTTACTTTTATGTTTATTAACGTTTTTTATTTTAAACGTTATCTTAGGTGTTTTGGCTTCCAATTGTTCAACCAACCGTTTAATGTTTACATCAAACAAAAATATTGGTGGGCAGAAGGATTTGCTAACATTTTTTAAGTTTTTAGCTTTGGCAGTTTTCTCCTCTCTCCTCTGATTGGGACTTTCGTCTGCGTTTTCGATTTCAAGTCCAGAAAGTAATGCAAATCTATTTTCACCCAATTGGGTGACGTCTATGTTTGCTGGAGGCAATAGAAGCTCTGATCTTCTACGCTTTGGATGAATGTTGTGTGCGAGTTTGCCTTCAGTAGATTGCTGTTGTACCTTCGATAAATTCCATATCACTCTCATCCAGCCCGTATTCGGTTGGAATTCCGCTACGTCTCATTAATTCTATAGAATTGCGGCCATCTCTCCCGCCCTTGTCCGGCGGCAATTTTGCTGGCTTTGATGCTGGGTCAGCCACACCTGCTAATGAGGTGTTCATTGTCACTCCACAATTAAATACCTCTTATAAAAACAAATATGAGGGTTCGTGTAAAATAAATAAAATTGATGTTAATATTTATAAATTTTAATTTGATTTTTTTGCGCAAAAAAAATTAACTTCTTAGAATTTACAATCCCTAAATTAATCAAAAATTTATAATATTTGTTAAGAATTTGTATTATGTGTTCACATAGTTTTTTGTAATTGTTCTTATGCATTTGGATTGATAACACTAATCAGCTGTTCTATATGTATGTTATCATCCTTATTAAGGAAATCCTTTTATAACGTGCTACTAAGAAAATAATCAGTTATAAACTATTTCAAAACTTTTTTTTAAATATGAGTTGTGCTAAACCGAAGTGCAGAAAAAAGGGCGAGGATCCAATGGTCTGCTGTTGGCTTTGCACTGCAGCCAAATGCGGACTGCTGCTAATCTTCGTGAGGACAAAGGACTATAATTCATGAATATTATATAGAAATAACTCCCGTTCGGACATTGTCTACTTATCAGCTCAAAACAATGTCTCAAAAAATTAATACGTTTATCGACAGATAATACAATAAATATAGTGTATCAAGTTGTTCGTGGACTTAATACAAAATTAACATCTCTACGCAAACAGCTTTGATTTCAACTATCACATTATTGCCTTCACGGAAACCTAGCTGAATGATAAGTAAGAGTGTTAAATTCGTCTGTGCCGAATCTTTGATGCCCTACACTTGCGTCTTAAACTTAATATTACAACAAAAGTTGGCTACGGCTACCACTGTAAAACTGTTGTCGATACTGAAACTTTACATTCGAACACCTATTAAATTGGGTTTTATAATTGTGTTTCTTTATGGCCAGTGTTGCCGCCAATATCCAGATGATAATATAATAATTATGAATTGTATTAATTTTAAAACTATCTAAACATTTATTATTAATTTGGAAGAAACTTACTTCAGTAATCATTTATATATTATTATTTTACAACTCACATAACAATATTGGGATACCTCCCATTAAAATTCTTAAATTGCAAATTCTCAAACTAGCAATAATACATATTCACAATTGTAACTGTTTTGTTTATATATACATATAATCATCAATTTCTCCTTTTGAAATATGTATGTACTAAAATAACTTGTTTCTTAAACATAACGGTCTCTGTTTATGTATAACGTAGACTATGTAGCTGACTAGAGATCAATTAGAAAATTAAGAAGTCAGTCGGTAAAAGGCACGTATGCTTACAAAATTGTTTTAAAGCGCTCTCGCTTTTAAAATTAATAAATTCAAATATTTATGCACAAGGAGTGCTGTTAAAAATTTTGTATTTTATTTAAAGCCGGCTCATTTTTATATCGTGCTGCAACAGCCAGTTTCTATTACAATTTCTTGCAATAAAAAACCACGATTCTTGGCTAAAAATTTAAATATTAAAGAAAAGCAAACCTTAAAACATTTTTATCTGAATATGCTAGTAATATGTTTATTTTAAGATTCTAATACAAAAAAACAAAAACAATTTTAAAAATCGATTAGGCGGTTAAGAGTCGATTTATTAAAAGAGTTACAAACATCAACACGAACTTATTAAATATTTTTTGTCAAAAATTTTCTTAACATGCCAATATATATTTTAAATTCTTTTTGGATTACTATTATATGTATATTATTTTCAAAATCAAAAATTACAAAAGCTGTAAAAAAAAAAATTTTATATCCATTTTATTATATCTAGGCTTTATAAGGTTAATAAACATTTTTATGAAATTTTTTATCATGTTTAAAACCATTTTATAAAATAATAAAAATTAAAAATCAATCGAAATTTGTCAGATTCATAAGTTATCCGTAAAATAATTGAATATATCACTAACAATAACATGAGGGTGCATGAAAATAGTTTTGCCAATTTGAAAACGCAAAATAAGTATAAATTTTTTTATTTCGATTCACAAGTGTAACTAACAATTATACAACATAAAAAGTCTTTTTAGTTAAAAAGTGTTAAATATAACTGATGTAATATGTTTTGTGAATTCGATTGGTACACATTTCTAACAAAAAATCTAACAACATCAAAAAAGTAATAAGCTATTATTAAAACAAAGAAAACCACACTACTTTTTAACATTATTTGCCTTCAGTTCTATTTAATAATATTTCCGTTTTCCTTAGGTACATTTTGAAGAAAATATCCTTTTATGAATAATGTAATTATAACCGAATCATTTATCCTTTAAACTGACTTAATACTTGTTATTATTTGATTACACATAAGATATGTTATTTAAAAATTAGATAAATATTTGATTGTGCAGCTGATGATAATCTACCGAAAATTCAAAGATGTCTACAAAAACATAACCAGCCCAATTCTAAATATTCCCAGGGAAATGAGTTCCCGGGGAATTCATTTTTCCCGAGAATAAATCCTCCTATTCTAAACAGGCGGGGAGAAGAATAATATGTGAGAGAGAATCTCGATTATTCGAAGACAGCTGTTTTGCTTCAGTTGTTTTGTTTTGTTTACAAATTTAAAAATTTTTGTGGAAATTAAAAAACTTTTTTAAATCTTTAATTAAAAATTCAAGATGTTTAAAGCTAACTTTTCTTTCTTTTATTTTTTTTTTTAATTTATTTTTTTTTTTATTGGAACTAATTTTCTAATTTACTTCTTTCAATACTAACTATTCGAGCGTTACCCGGCGCCTTTTTCCATATTTTATAAATTTAGCTTGTAAAATATAATGTAAATAAATAAATATGATATATATTTTTTTTTTCCTCCTGAAAGGAGCATAGGGCCGTGTAAAATATATTACAATAAATAACATAAATATTCCCCAAAAAATTTTTATTATATAAGCACACTTGTTGCCAAATTAAACTCATTTCATTTAAAGCCTACTCTAAAATGTGAAATTATATACATAGTTAACATCACAGTTAGTATGTTTGTAATTATATAAGAGTTACCAAGCTTAGTGAATTTATTTTTGTAAAGCCTATGGGACTTCCAAATGGCAGTTTTATATCAATTTAATTCGTTTTGGATAAAAAAACAAAACCACATCCGCTAAGAATTTTTTTTATATATTGATACAAATTTTAATTAATGCATTTTTTATTTTATTTTTAATTCTTAATTTTTATTTTTAATCTTTAAGTTTTGCTTTTTAATTTTTGATTCTTGTTTAATTTTTGATTTTTAATTCTTATTATTTTAATGCATTAATTTTTCTGATGCTGTTATTATCTTATAACAATGTCAAATTATTATATTTGTCTTTAATGTACCCCTGTGTTGTTTTAAGACTTCAAATAAATAAATAAATATTCAAACAACAAATACCTGAAAATCCCATTCAAATTTATTTTGTTCGCATTGAAATATTTTTATAAATTTTATAACATAGAAATTCTTAAAACCATTTATTCAACGGTGTGATGAATTTCGATCGATTTCATTTAATTTTCTTTTGAAAAATACAACAATGTATTGACAAGTTATAGTGAAAATTGTAAAATAATCTAACATTTATGAGAGTTATAAGTAATTATTTACAAAATCGTAAAATGTCGATTATTTTGACAGCATCATATTTATTAGAAGAGGATAATAAAAAAGAAGACATAAAGAGGAAACATTTACGTGACAACTCGGATCTACAGAACAAAATGGAATTTGAAATAGACACTATAAAATGAAAAATATAAACGCATCACAACTTTGAATTTAAATCGTTTTAGTGTCTAAATCGATTTCCATCACATACCTTATTAACTATAAAATTTTTTGATCAGACATTTTTCCACCAGTCTCACAAAAAGTACTATTTGTGATAAAAAAAACTTTAAAAAATATTTAATTGATGTGGTTATAAGGAAAACTTGTAACATTTTAATCCTGTTGCTTATTGTTTAATTAAAAACTTATCAATACTGTTTATAGTTTATATTTGATAAACTGAATTCATGTTATTAACCAAACTTTGGGAACCGCCAATTAGTTTTTGCCTTTGAGCTTCTGCCCATTCTAATGAATGCTGTTTCTTTTTATGAGAATGCATATTTGCATTTGAGTTAAATGTTCTCGTGCAAAAAGGGCAATTGTATAAAATTTCACCAGTATGTTGAGCAATATGTTCCTAGAATTGGAAAAATTTTACATAAGTAAATCTATTTCATTTACGTTTTAATTTAACACAAACCCTTAATGAAATCGTCTTTTTAAAGGTTTTATCACAGAATGTTCGTACATTTTATGACTTGATAAAGCTCTACGATTTGGGCATATTTTATCACAATCAGGACATTTAATAGTTAAACCATTAATATTGTGTCTTCGAATGTGTATTTTTAAGTAATATTCATCCTTCAACCAACTGCCACAATTGGTAAATGGACATTTAACACGAGGCCCACTTTCTTCATAATGTGCACGTACGTGCTTTTCAAACAATTTTTTATCTCTAATTTCTTTGGCGCATACATTACAAATATTTGTTGCTCTTTTATGTAGCTTGTTATCATGTATATTTAACAAATAATAACTGGCAAATCTGAAAAATGACCGTGATAACATTAAGATATTTGTATTAACGTCATTCCACTTACGCTTTTTGTGTTGGACATTTTGTACAAAAAAATTCCCATTGCTCTCTGGGTATATGAGAAGTTTTATGAAATTGCAATAAGTGTTGTCTGGCGAATTTCCGTGGGCACAGTTCGCAAGCAAAAGTACGTTCCTCATCTGGTGCATGATATTTTAAGTTGTGTTTTTGTAGACTACAATTTGTTGTAAATGATTTATTACATTCTTCACACCTAAAAGAATCAAATAGTTGGTTATTTTGGTTTTTTTTTTTGTTTGTCAATCTATTTCAAATATATACCTAAAACAGTTTGGATTCTCGTGAGTCATAGCATGTTGAGCAATATAAAAACGTTTGGTGAATTTTTTATCGCAACATGTTATATATGCTCTTATTTTAGGATGATATTTTTTAAAGTGTTCTACAATGTCTGGAAATGTTTTCCCAACAAAAACACATAAATTACAGCTCATAGGTATATGTTTCTTAATCATTTCCTCTGTGTAAACAGGATCTAGTCTATTCAACGTTCTTTTTTTCTTGGAAATTTCTTTATTTTGTTCTGTATCAGTGTTTGTCCTGCGCTTAGCAATTTTTTTAGTGGCGAGGTCCTCATGATTTTTCTTTTTTATATCAAGCAATAGTTCTTCTTCGTTGGATGATTCATGCTCACTCATATCGGGTGGTTCATATTCATCTGAAGTGGCCCCATAGTCATTTTCAGTTTCTTCATCATATACATCAATATTATGACATTCTTCTAACATATTTTTGGTTTCTATGATAAAATCAGTTTCTACTTCTGTTTGCACTAGATTACCCTCCAAGAACTCCTCCTGTTCTAGCTTAATTGTATTGAAACAGGGTTTTTCTTCTTCCTTGATAGTGGTGGTCTGGTCATGATGGATTTGTTGATATTCCTTATGTGCCTTTTCCACAGTTTGGTAGAATAAGTTAAAGTCCTCAATTTTATGCCAGCATATAGTGCAGATTTGCGATGTAAGTAAATCGTCAGGCAGAGGCTTTTGGAATATTTTGAAACAAAATTTTTTTAATGAATATGTTAAGTTTACTAATATGTAGCGCTACTACCTTAATCCAGAAATGTTTATAAATGACTTGGGCAATATTAAGTTCTTGACCTAAAGCGTCAAAGATTCCCATAATATCTGGGGTTTCTAATAAACACACACAACAAACCATTATTTTTCTAAATTAATCAAAAATTTATTATTTTTGTTAAGAATTTTTATTATTTGTTGACATAGTTATTTGTAGTTGTTCTTATCCAATTTGGATTGATAACACTAATCAGCTGTTCTATTTGTTGTGATCCTTATTAAGGAAACATTTTTGTGTATAACGTTTTTGAGAAAATTAAAAACAAATTATTTTCTAATTTTATTTACATTAGATATTTAATTTTTATATTTATTATTTATGGATGATATCGATTGATGGCATTAATTTAGCCCATCCATCTATTTTTTTTTTTTTATGTACGCACGCATTAATATTTTAATCAAATCGTATTCATATACTTACATACCTATGATAAACTTTAAAATTTAAAAAAAAAATTTTTTTTCTTAATTATCACGATCTTGTAATCATATTAAATAAATAAAATAATATCATTGAAAGAGTACGATTAAACTTATTTACTCTATGATGATCATAGCCTTATAATTCCTATCTCATTTAAAAATTCAGAAAGACAAAAATTTTTTACTTTCTTCCCTTTGAAAAATTGTGCTATCGATGCGTATTTGTATATTAAAGGATATCACTGTGTGATATCTTCAAAACGAACGCAATCAAAAATAAAATGGGATACATCCTCCAACTCCATGCAAAGTTTCGTTTAATCAGAATCTACCACTTTCACTCCAGCTAATAAAGGTTTACCAAAGAAATGACCGTTCAACAATATATTGACTATTTTCATCTCGTTTGGTTTCAAATTCTTGAATTTGGTAAACCAAGATTTCCTCTGCTTACATTTTGGAAGATTTCAGCAGTAATTCACCAATATTCTGTAAATCGTACCACCTACAGTTTCCCATCGACCATTGTTAAGTACTTCTCTAGCAGCTTCATCAGCCTCTACATTTCCCTCTATATTCATGTGACCAGGTTTATTTCCTTAAATGCTGCTTCATTTATCAATTTTTTGTACCTTCAAATTCACTTCTCTTCTATAATACTATACAGTCCGATCTACTGTCAGTAAGAATCACAAGCCTTCATTTTCTATAGTCGCAAACTCAACTGATATTGACAAATTTGAATCGCGAAGAAATTGTTTAAAAATAATCTAACCCATAAAATCAAAGTTTTTATTAAAACTCTTTCTTTCCTTATGCATATGAGTTTTGAATATCTCAGTGACTGTGTATTGCTATCTTAAAATTAGTCTTTGGCCACAACAAGTCTATGGACAAAGTTTCAGATCCATCGGATAAGGGGAAGTGGGGTTTTAATCTCTCCATGACTGTGCGTGACTATGTCAAAGTTAATGTTTTTTCACAGCAAGTCTATCGACCAAGTTTTAGATCGATCGGATAAGGGAAAATGGGTTCAAATCACTCCGCGACTGTGCGTGACTATGCGTGACTGCGCGTGACTATGTCGAAGTTGATCTTTCTTTACAGCAAGTATATCGACCAAGTTTCAGATCGGTCGGATGAGGGTAAATGACATTTAGATCACTCCGTGAGTGTGCGTGACTGTGCGTGACTAAGTTAAAGTTAATCTTTTTTTCACAGCAAGTGTATGGACCAAGTTTGAGATCGATCGGATGAGGGGAAATAACATTTAGATCACTCCGTGACTGCGCGTGACTAACCCAAAATTAATCTGTAGTCACGACAAGACTATGGGCCAAGTTTCAGATCAATTGGATAAGGGGGAATGGGGTCCACCCATGGCAGACAGACAGACAGAGAGTATGAGTTAAAAGAGTTTAAAAAATGGTCAAACATAACTTAATATTTTCTTTTTTATATAAGTTTTCGTAATCCAAAATTATGTATTTTTTTTCTTTTGAATAACAAAGATTGCTTGATTTTTAAGAAGTACCTTTATACTTATGATATTCCGAAAAGTACGGGATTGAAGCTATTGCATTATCATTTTTAAGCATAGAATATTGATGTTCATTTCAATGTGTATAGAGACATAAATCAGTCTAAAATTTTGTGTATATATATATGTATACATATATACTTTTTTTAAATATAAGTAAACATTATCGGATTCTTTTTTGACAAAGTTCCCACAAAATAATCACATACACTAAGAATTTTTTCAAATACCCGAAAATCCCATTCAAATTTATTTTGATCGCATTGAAATATTTTCATAAATTTTATAACATAGAAATTATTAAAACCATTTATTAACTATAAAATTTTTTGATCAGACATTTTTCCAGAAGTCTCACAAAAAGTAATATTTGTGATAAAAAACCTTACAAAAATATTTAATTGATGTAGTTGTAATGAAAACTTGTAACATTTTAATCCTGTTGCTTATATAATATTGCTTAATTAAAAACTTATCAATACAGTTTACAGCTTATATTTGATAAACTGAATTCATGTTATTAACCAAACTTTGGGAACCGCCAATTAGTTTTTGCCTTTTAGCTTCTGCCCATTCTAATGGATGCTGTTTCTTTTTATGGGAATGCATATTTGCATTTGAGTTAAATGTTCTCGTGCAAAAAGGGCAATTGTATAAAATTTCACCAGTATGTTGAGCAATATGTTCCTAGAATTGGAGAAATTTTATATAAGTAAACCTATTTCATTCACGTTTAAATTTAATACAAACCCTTAATGAAATCGCCTTTTTAAAGGTTTTATCACAGTGTTCGCATTTAAAAATTTCATTAGAATGTACGTAAATTTTATGACTTGATAAAGCTCTACGATTTGGGCATATTTTATCACAATCGGGACATTTAATAGTTACACCATCAAGATTGTGTCTTCGAATGTGTATTTTTAAGCAATCTTCATCCTTCAACCAACTGTCACAATTGGTAAATGGACATTTAACACGAGGCCCACTTTCTTCATAATGTGCACGTACGTGCTTTTCAAACGATTTTTTATCTTTAATTTCTTTGGCGCATACATTACAAATATTTGTTGCTCTTTTATGTAGCTTGTTATCATGTATATTTAATAGATAATCACTAGCAAATCTGAAAAATAACCGTGACAACATTAAAATATTTGTATTAACGTCATTCCACTTACGCTTTTTGTGTTGGACATTTTGTACAAAAAAATTCCCATTGCTCTCTGGGTATATGAGAAGTTTTATGCAATTGCAATAAGTGTTGCCTGGCGAATTTCCGTGGGCACAGTTCGCAAGCAAAAGTACGTTCCTCATCTGGTGCATGATAGTTTAAGTTGTGTTTTTGTAGACCACAAGTTGTTGTAAATGATTTATTACATTCTTCACACCTAAAAGAATCAATTGATAATTTTGTTAATTGTTTTTTTTTTTTTTTTTTGTCAATCTATTACAAATTTATATACCTAAAACAGTTTGGATTCTCGTGAGTCATAGCATGTTGAGCAACATAATAACGTTTGGTAAATTTTTTATCGCAACATGTTATGTATGCTCTCACTTTAGGATGATATTTTTTAAAATGTTCTACAATGTCTGGAAATGTTTTGCCAACAAAAACACATAAATTACAGCCCATAGGTATGTGTTTTAGGATCATTTCTTCTGTAAGTGTGGGATCTAACCGATTGAAAATTCGTCTTTTCTTTAATGGGTCATTAGTTTTTTCTGGATTAGGTGACGATTTTCGCTTTGATCTCGGCTTGACCACTACAGTATTTTTCACTTTTTTGGTTTTTACATTATTGTTCACATTTAATACATCATCTATGCCAGAATTATGTTCACTTATTTCCGAAGGCGCATAATCATCGGATGAACCGCCTTCACTATCCGAAACATCATCAGCATCATCACTGTCGTTTTGGCCATATGCTAAAGGATTCGTTTGTATCTCATCTTTATCATTATTGTCAATCTCTACTTCTACTTGCATTATATTATTTTCGAAACTTTCTTCATCTCGCTCCAGTTTTATTGGACTAGAACTTGTCTTATCTTCTTGCTTAATGTCAGCAGTAATAGTAGTTTGATGGATTTGTTGAAACTCTTTGTGGGCCTTTTCCACAGTTTGGTAGAATTCATGAAACTCATCAATTTTGTGCCAGCAAGTTCTACAGATTTGTGAAGTTAGTAAATCGTTAGGTTGGGGCTATCGGATAAATGAATATTAAAAATTTTAATAGAATATAAAAATCTACATTACCTTAAACCAAAAATATTTTTTTATAACTTCGGCCACATTTAATTGTTCACCTAAATCATCAAAAATACCCATAACATTATGGGATTCCAATAAACAGATACAACAAACCATATTGTTACAAGTTTTTATTTATTAATATTTTCCTAATCTTTTTTATTTTTTTTTTTTTTGTTAATTTGTTGCCATTCACTCTGAAATGATAACAAAATTATGTTCCGTAACTGCTCTTTTCATCCCCTATGGTTAACCCATTACAGTCATCTGAAAATTTTTGGGACAGTAACATAGATGAATTACGATGAAAAAAATTGTAATAAAATAGTAATGAAATAAAAACAATAATTTTCAAGTTATTTTTTAATGTTTGGAATTATTCCATCCTCCTTTTATTAAGAAGGATAGATGATTTAATTGGCTAGTCCAAAGAAGGACAACGCCACCAGGGCTCAGGAATCTCTGTGAAGAAAATATTGAAAATTTTCAAAATACAAAAAAAATGTTGTTTTAGGTATTTAATGCCGTTTTCTTTTCTGACAAAAAATGTCGCCCTTTTTTTGCTCTTTTTTTCGAAAAGTGTATTTTTTATATATTCTGAATTAAGTGTAACCTTATCTTATACATCAATCGAAATGTATCAAAGTCGAGCCCTCGTAAATCACAAAAAATTCCAGCCATTGCCTTCTCTCAGGTCATAGTTTGAGAATATTTCCCCATTGTTCCCCTCTTTTTAATATTTTCACCCTATGACTTCCAAGAGGATAATAATCAAAATTTTTTTGCATTTTAGGAATCAGCACTTTGATACCTTTCAATTGATATATAATATAAGGTTGCTCTTAATTGAGAATATTTAAAAAAATACAGTTTTCCAAAAAAGGGCAAAAAAAGGGCGACATTTTTTGTCAGAAAAGAAAACGGCATAAGATTCAAGGAAATAGTTCAAGAAATTTTGAAAATATTATTAATAAATTTCATAAAGAATTTCAATCTAAAGGAGAATTGTTTAAAGATATTCAAAACCATCATTTTTAAATGGATTTTTCGAAGCATATAAAGCCACTACAAAATGAAATGGATTATCCGGTCTGGAAACGCATGATGCGTGATTTACTGGATTACCACGAAGGAGAATAGATGTAATTGAAGGAAATTTAAAGAAACCAATTTCGCTGGTACAAAATGCATCAACTGAAGACAAAATTTTATATAGAGAGCAAGCACATTTATTCAGTAAAGCGAATAGTTACGTCAAGTCTATGATTATAAGCGCTGTAAGTGACGATGTTTATCAAAAGATTATGGACAAAGAAACTGCAGCAGATGCTTGGGAATCATTAATGCTTCAATTCGAAGCTAGATCTAAGGATCAGCTTTTTAAAATTTGCATAGATTTCTCCTCATTCATATGGATTTCAAGTGATAATGTATGTTTGCATATTGGTAATTGAAGAGCTTGTGGATAGAGTTAAATAATGGTTTGAAAGCAAGGAAGGAAAATTAATTGCCTGATGTTCTGTTGGTGTGCAAGATACTTCAAATTTTACCAAAAGAATTTTAAACTTTTAAGTTAAGCTGGATGTTATTAACCAAAAATGAAGAAAATAATTTTGAAGAAATGTCAGCTCAATTATGTATGTATCCAAGAAATTTCAAAAGCTTTAACGGTAATGAAGGTGAAGTTGAGGCGTTAGTAGCAAGAAGTTCCAATATCAAGAAAGTGGTATCAAGTTATAATAAAAGTAATACAAATAATAAAAGGTAATTATTTGTAATTATTGTAATATTGTAATAAAAAAGGACATTGGGTTCGTGCATGTAGAAAATGGATTAATGATGGTAAAACCAACAAAGATAAGAGTGAAGAAGTTAAGGTTAAATCTCACCAAATTTTAGATTTTATTTGTGAAGAGATAAATGCAATCAAGGAAGATTTTTCAAATAATTGGTGGGTAGATAATGGTACAACTCGCCATGTTACAAATAATAGAAAATTATTTAAAGATTTTAAGGTATTTAAAAATACGTGCGCGAGTACTGTTGAGTACTGTTGAAATTCAATCAAGAGTAAACAATAAGGTACTCACTTTAGACCTAACGGATGTTTGGTATGTTCCAAATATTTCAAGAAATCTTTTTTCTGTATTAACTGCACAAGATAAAAAGAGTTCAAATCGACAGCAATAAGTTACAAACTTTCTATCAACAATGAAGTTGTACTAGTTGGTCACCGAGAGATTGGTGGTAGTTTATACAAAGCAGCAATAAGGGCAGTGATTCCTAATGCTGATGAAGTTTATGCAACTGAAGTTGATAATACCCTATAACTATATCATTAAATCTGAACTTGGTATTAATGTTAAATTAGATAGGAAGATATGTGAACCCTGCATATATGGAAAATCTCATCGTTTACCATTCGGAACAAGAGATAAAGCTAGCAGCCAAGTGAACTAATGTCAGCAGATGTTTGTGGTCCTTTTCACAAATCTTTTAATAAGAAGAAATATTTAGTTATATTTAAAGATATGTTAACTAAATATTATTTTGGATATTTAATGAAAGAAAAATCAGAAGTTAAAAATGCCTTAAAAGTAGTTTTGGCATTAGCAAAGACTTTGATAATTTTGAAGTGCGGAAAATTCTAAAAGAAATTGTATTACTCAAAGACTTACTGCTCCATATACACCGCAACAAAACGGAGGTAGTGAACGTGAAAACAGAACAGTTATATATTAAATCGTACTCGTAAGTCATCTGTAGATGATAAGAGTCCACATGAACTATGGTTGGGAAGAAAGCCTAGAATCAATCAGATGAGAAGAAAAATGTATTCTAAAGCAGTTAAAGGTTACTTGATTGAATACGATACTAAAGAATGTTACCGGATATACATTAAAGAAAGTCGTAGTTTAATTTTATCAAGAGATGTTAAATTTAATGAAGAAATTGTAAATTGTGATATTGCGCAAGATGAAAAAGACGATTCTACCGAAATGAAAGAAAACTAGTTAAACTGGAATTTAAAGATTATAAGTGTTCTACAGAAGAAGTCCCAGATGAAGAAAATCAACTTAGTTCAGAAAATTATTCTCAAGATGATTTAGATGAAGATATTTTTGAAGAATGTATTCAAGATGATAATTCAATTTTAAGCGATTTTCATTTTGAATCTAAGAAGCGTGTAAGATCGTCAAGTGATGACGAGGAACCTATTAGTAAGCGATTAAGGGATCGTACTTCATTACAAAATTCAAAGTTTAATGATTATGTAATGGCGGCTCACGATTTTGTAAGTGAAATTGAAATTCCACTAACCTATTTAGAAGCGGTTAACAGCAAACAGAAAGATCAATGAAAAATAGCGATGAATTCAGAGATGAATTCCTTAAAGGAGAATCAGACATGGTTCATATCAGATCTACCAAAAGGATCAAAGGCTCTTCCTTCAAATTGGGTATACAAACTTAAAACTAATCCTGATGGAAGCATAGACAAGTTCAAAGCAAGATTAGTTATTAAGGGATTTAGACAAAGAGAAGGTATTGATTATAATGAAACCTTCAGTCCAGTTGCAAAATTAGGAACAATAAGAGCAATTTTAAGTATAGCAGCAAGTCAAAATATGCGTCTTTCTCAGTTTGACGTATCAACAGTTTTTCTTTTCTTCGTTCGAGAAAAAGTTACTGAAAGAAAACTACAAGTACAACAAATTTCTACACAAAATCAATTAGCAGATCTGATGACAAAACCTTTACAGCCAAAAATGCTCTGTGATCAAATCAGTCTCCGAGATAATAAGAAACAAGGGAAAGTGTTGAAGTTTTTTATATTGTGTTATGTTTTGTTACCCTGTTTTTTGTTTTATATATATATGATAGAACTGTTAATTTGTCTACTTCAGAATTATTCATTCCAAATAAAACTTTTACTACCAAATATGGAACTACAAAAGTGAAAACTATAAAAGAATGAGCCCTTTCTTTAATTTTTTCTTCAATTTGTATTTTTAATTTTTGTAACTCTTTGAGTACAATAACACATTTTTGTTGTTTACGGTTCAAAAACATTTTGGAAATGAAATGTCTGGACATAATTTACCTACTTCGCGTTATAACGTTATTTTCTCTGACTTGAACATGAACATTGTCATAAACTATAGCTACTCGAACATCGTGTAAAAATCGTCGTACTATATTTGACTGGTTGTTTTTTCTTCTTAATTCTTCCCATTCAATGGGATTTTGCTTCTTTTTATGAGAACGCTTATTTGCACTTGAGTTAAAAGTTCTAGGTTAGAATGAACTATAAATTCGGTAGGATTCCTATTTTTTGTCTTCTTAATTTTTCCCATTCAATGGGATGTTGCTTCTTTTTGTGAGAATGCATATTGGCGCTTGAATTAAAAGTTCTCGGGCAGAATGGACAACTGTATAAAGTTTCACCAGTGTGTTGAGTCATATGTTCCTTAAAGAGAAGACAAAAAATCAAAACAGTAAATTAGTTGGCTGATTCTGAACGTATATTATATATTTTTCACTCATACCTTTAATGTTATAGCCTTTTTAAATGTTTTATCGCATTGTTCGCATCGAAAAACTTTTTTCGAGTGGAAATAGTGCTTATGACTTGATAAAGATCTTCGATTTGCACAGACTTTATCACAATCAGGACATTTATATGTTTTGTCATCAACATGATATCTTTGAATATGCAATTTTAAATTATCTTCATCTTTTAATCTACTATCACATGTAGAAACAGGACATTTTAGTCGTGGTCCACTATCTTCAAAATGTGAACGTATGTGTTTTTCAAATGATTTTTTATCCTTAATCTCCTTAGCGCATACATGACATATGTTGGCTTCACGTCTGTGATACATACTAGTATGTATATTTAATAAATATTGTGTAGCAAATCTGTAAGAAACAAAGAAATTACCATCACAATTCTTATGTAATTCATTTAATATTTCGAAATATTACTTTGCTGTACGAGTTGTACATTTCGTACAAATTATTGTCCATTGCTCTTTTGGTATATGAGTTTGCCTATGCAATTCAAGTAGGTTTCGTCTTCCAAATTTATGTGAACAATATTCACAAGCATGCATTCGCTCCTCTTCTGGTGCATGATAAGATATATTATGTATTCGAAGGCCATAACTTGTTTTAAATGATTTATTGCATTCACTACAACTGCAAAACCGAGAATAAGGTGAAATAATATTTCATCAATAAAAAAAATCTAACTTCAAGATTAAATATTTCTTTTGGAAATACCTGAACGAATTTGGATTTTCGTGTATAATTGCATGTTGAGCAATAACATAACTTCGGGTAAATTTTTTGTCACAGCACATTATATATGGTTTCACCTTAGGATGATGATCTTTAAAATGTTCTACAATGTCAGAAAATGTATTTCCAACAAACACACATAAATGACACACCATTCTTATGTGTTTCTTGATCATTTTCTCTGTGAGTTTGGGATCCAAACGATACGAAGATTTTTTTTTCTTTGTGGAATCCTCATTTTTTATTGATTTAGTGGATGGTTTACGGTTTCTTTTAGCAATGCCAGTGTTTTCCGTAATAGATTTTGAATTTACATCGTCGCTACTTAAATTATATTCACTTTTTTCAGATAGTTCATACTCATCTGAAGTATAACAATCAATATCTGTTTCAGAATTAATTGCATTGTGGCCATCTCCTAAAGGGTTTTTTATATTTAGCAGTTCTTCGTCAATTTCTAACTCCATTTGCATTAGATCATTTGCCAATATTTTCTCATCTTCATTTTCTTGTTTTATTGTACTACAACAAGGTTCATTTTCTTCTTTAATGCTACTAGGCTGGTTTGCCTGAACAAGATGAAATTCATGATGTTTCTTTTCTACACTTTGATAGAACTCATTGAAATCATTAATTATATGCCAACATTTCTTGCAGATTTCTGTGCTTATAAATTTCTTAGGCTTTGGAAAATGTAAATTAAATATTAGTTGTCTTGAATATTTCGTCTAAATCAAAATTTTACCTTAAACCAGAAATGTTTATTTATAATTTCGGCAATATTTAGTTGTTTGCCTTTGTGATCAAAAACTCCCATCATGTTGGGATTTTGTAGCAAACAAACACAACATATCATATTTTGATATTAATTAAAATTTTTGTTGTATATGCAATCCGTACAATTGTTTATACAAAATTTGTTTACATTAGATTGAAAGTGTCTGGCCGAATGTTAAGTTTCGGTTCGCCTATTTTTTTTTTAAATACTGGTATTCAGAATAACAATTTATTTTATAAAGAAATTGTTAAATTAAATTAACAATAATTATGAAATCTGTTTTGTAACCGAACAAACTTCCGTTGTAGTAAAACAAATGGATGTGGAAAAAAATACCACATGATTTGTCAAACTTCGGCTGCACAGCAGCTGCAACTTAAAATGATATTCACTAAAAGTTGATAGCAGATATTTAGATGCACTATTATAACCACAGTTTATACATTATAACTATACCAAATTTAGTTAACCCGCTGATTGCGATACATACTTGTTATTGTATTTTGCCTTGCGATTAAGACGGTTCTTTTTTTAGGGACTGAAGTCAAAGATTAGTATAAGTTTATTATTTTAAATTCATAAATAATCGAGCCTACAGTCAGTAAATTATTCATTTATGAATTAAATTTTTAACTATTCAAGCACTTATAAAGGGTTTTTCAACAGGGACGCTACAAAAGTAGAAAGACAGGGACAGCAAACGACGCCATATTTCTTGCCGCTCTTTTGACATTTATCTTCAGTAAGGTTTGCCATTTCATGATGGAAAGATATACGAACCAACGACGAGTCGAAAGTATTAAAATTTACTACCGCAATTCGGAGTCAGTGGCCTCAACGTTAAGTGCGCTACGTCCAATTTATGGTCGTCATAATCGTCCTAGCAGATCAACAATTGAGCGTCTAGTGGAAAAATTTGAATCCACAGGCACAGTACAAAATGTTCCCGTGCCAAGACAAAGAAGTGCCCGTAGTGTCGAGACTATTGCTGCCGCTGAGGCTTCAGTTGAAGAAAGCCCAAATGTGTCTCTCACACGTCGTTCTCAAGCGTTGGGCATCTCTGTGAAGTCGTTGTGGCAAATGTTGCGAAAAGATCTTGGCCTACATCCTTACAAGATCAAATTGACGCAAGAACTGAAGCCGCTTGACCACTAGAAGCGTCGTATGTTCGTGAATTTGTTACGAGACCTGTTTGGCACTAGCGTGATTGGACCGACTAGCTCTCTGCGGTTTTATCAGGGTGTGCATCCATCCCTCAACACTAGTCCTAGGCTCGCACCAATAAAAATTAACTAACAAAAAAAAAACTATCACATTTACCACACATCTGGAGTGGGAGGAAGATGTTGGCCTCCAGTCGCCCTGCCCAACCATGGTCACATTTCATCCGAACTATAAATTCCGTGACCCCAAAAACCCGCTTGCTTTCACCACTTACCTTTTTATTAACCTACCCCTATTTAACTAATTTAACCAATCATATTTTGTTTTACAAATTCAATACATAATTTTTATTAATATATTCCTATATCTAACCATACCACAAAAAAAAATAAACTGCTAAATTACAAATTTTTACATCTATTTTTAACTTAAAATTTACAACTTAAAAACAAATAAACGTTATAATTGATTATATTAAACTTTAATAAAATTTACGCTGCGGCCCTTTATGCCAAAAACTCAAAAACAAAAAAAAAATAATTTACTTTTCACTTAATAAAGTTAATTTAACCAAGAAAAATTATATTAACAAAACAAAATAATTATGTTCACAAAAAAAAAAAGTTTGAAAATATATAGATATGTATATGCATGTAATTGTGTACAAAAAAAAAACTATACCAAATATTCTCGAAAATACGACATCTTTATATTTGAGGCCATCTTTATAACAACAAAAAAAAATTATCTGTTTGCCGCGTTTTTATCCGTAGACGCCTACACAAGATGGATGACCATTCACAAGGCTTTAGCTATACATTTTGGTTCCTAATTTTGTCCTAAATTTCCACTTGGCCTGAAGGAGCTCCCTAAAACCTGTGCTGGACCACACCAAAATAAAAAAATATATTCTAACTTTCACTTGCGAATAATATCGATTCTTGTGTGTTTCTTTTTTTTTTTTTTTTACAAGGCCTTATTAATTTTGGCACACAAATACATTTTCACACCAAAAAAAAAAAACACAAAAATAAACTTAACCCTAATGCTACTTATTTTTACTTATAAATACATATATATATACATAACACTACACTAAATATACATATCAAATTTTTCTGTTTTCAGATATTTGCTCTTGACTTTTTCCAAATTGCACGGACCGTTATTTCCGCATGATGCTGATGGACTTCGGACTTAACTTTACATAAAATATTTAGAGGTTACCTGGATTTACACGGAGATTTTATGTGGACTGGTTCCTTTTGGACTTAACTTGGTCTTCTCTAATTAAACGAACCTCGTCGTGAACTACTCCCAAAAATCTTCTGGTCTCCACTAATATATATGTCGCAGGACCTGCCACCGACAAAGGCCAGACCCAAGTCTTCTTTCCCTTTTTTAGTATTTTATAGGAAATAACTCTATTTGCCACTGATTTCACAACAATATGTCCTCCAGGATAACCTCTATAACCACCGTAATTTTATATGTTTTATCCTTGTTGTTCGGTTCGCCCAGTTTAAAATTTTTTCTAACCTTTTTAGTTTTCTTTTTGTTTGTTTCCCACTTTTTCACTTGATCACAAAGTTTTTCACTGTCTCAAAGTTAATTATCTTTTCAGATTTTTTAAGCAAAATTTTTCTTTTTCCGCCAACACTTCCGAACTCAATGGTTTGTTAACTAGCAATGCCTCCTTATTAAATTTTTGTCGTAAGCTTGGGTAAAATTCTTTCCAAAACAGCCATATTAATATCTTATTCCAAAACAAAATTACCTAATTTAACTATCCCTTTCATTAAAATTCCTATCTTTCTATCTCTTTTTTAAACTACCGTAAAATATCCTGAATCTATCTATTTTTATCCCTTCCTAGCTTCAAACCCTTTATTTTCTCATTTCGACATTCCAAATTTAACGTTCCAAATTAACTTCATTCATAAAAACGTTTTTATCTATACGCTGCACGATACACTAACAAAACGTACATCTTTACAGTGTATATAAAAAAACACCTCTATACATACGTTTTTTTACAACCATGTTTCATCTATCAACCTCAATTATTTTCTACACATGGTTACAGAAGAAGCGTAAGCACCGTCCAACCAGTCCAGACACACACTAGCGACATCTACATTTTTCTTTGTGAATTACAGAAATTTTCATAATATTTTTACAACCACTTTCAGAGGAAACAACTATATTAATATAATATGCTGTCACCCTTATACACGTTGTATATTTTTTTTTATTTATTTCTGCTTATTCATTGTCACAAATTGAAATTTCTGTGGACAAATTAACGCGTTCTTATTGCAGTTAATTGTATTATAAATTGAAATAAGTGTGTTAAATAAGATTTACATTATAACTAATATTTGCTGACAAAATAATAATGTAATTAAAGTGAGTGTGTTTAACATAACACATTACAGTAAATAAATTTATAGAAAAAATATAGTATTCCAGGTAAGTTCATTAAAACTCGAAATATAAATAAAATATATTGGAAATAAATAAAACTAATTTTTATTTCTCGTTTAGATAAATCTGTTGCTGATTGCGTTGAAACCTTATTTGGAGTATAGCATATGATGCTAAAGAAGCTAGTGAACCTAGTAGTACTTTTCCTGACTATTGTTACTGTTTATGGCTCTTAGACTTCGTTCAAATCTCCACTGCTACACTATACACCCAATGGTGTAGAAGCGCTGGGTTATACGAAATTTGAACAAGCTTTGAAATGTAAATTCCGCGGAAGATCGTACTTGTTGCAAGCCATTATTTATGCCTCATACTCCCAATAGATTGTGTTTAGAATTCTGGGTGATGCTGTATTGGATTATTTGATAAGGCTTTTGTATGAAGACCCTAGGCAGCATTCACCTGGAGCCTTAACCGATTTGAGATCTGCTTTAGTTAATACCGTATTTGCGTAATTAGCTGTAAGGCATGAAAACCGCAAATATTTTAGACACTTGTCTCAGGTCGTAACGAAACTATTGATCGTTTTGTGCGTATTCATACGAAAAATGGTTATAGTGTAAACGAAGAGGTTAATATTATGAAGACGTTGAAATACCAAAGGCATCAATTAGGTGATGTTTTCGAGTCTGTTGCAGGTGCGATATTTTTAGACTCGAATATGTCTTTAGACGCTGTGTGGTTGGTTTACTATAATATGATGCGTATTGAAATTGAACAATTTAGCAATTCGGTGCCAAAATTACAAATAAGGGAACTACTTGGATAAGAATCTGAAACTGCCAAATTTATGTTATTTTTTATGCTTTAACATTTAACTTGTACATGGGATCAAATTTTTAATTTTCAGCAAACCCGAAAAATTAACTGATGGCCGACGTGTTCGTGTTACCGTATAAGTTTTTCGGTAGAAAATATCGGATTGCCAAATGTACTGCTGATAAATGTGCTTTACGTCAGTTGAAAAAATTTTTTTTATGTTTTAATCTATGTTGTGTAGTTAGATCGAAAAATGCAAAAAAATATATACATTTCATTATGTTAAAGTATCAAAAAAGTTTTTCAAATAAACCATTTTGTTTTAGTTTTGAAATAAATGCCCGTAGTTTCGTTTTATTTTTGCATAGATGCAGAGATAATTAAAAATTTACATTAAATGCTAGTTTAAAATTAAAGCAATCAAAAGGAACTAATGTTGTAGTTAGAGGTTTAACTTTAGCCATTTGTAGTTTTGGCTTTAATTTCGACTTTTTACGCGTTTTAAGCGATCTATATATTACTTTTCATAAATTGAGCATACATTGTCATCATTTTGGGGACATCATGTTTAAAAACGGCGGAAATCTACAAATACATTTTTTATTTCATACTTCTCTTATATATTAAAATTTGTTTAAGGATTGATGGGCTTTTGTGGAATATGTAGGTTGCGCTACCATTTCTGCTAATGGTTGGTCGTTCTCTCCTACTAAGATTTATTTGCTTTCGAGCTGTTGAAAATATAATTCACATATTTTATTAAATTAAAACAATTCCACTCTGACCATACCGCCAATTGCACCAACTTACATTTTTTCTATTCGTATTGATTTTGTTGCTTCTATTGTTTACTTTTATCAAAATTAAATCCTCCATTAACTTCATTCCAATGTGTACAAGTCCGTCTACTTACAGAAATAAAAAAGAAAATTAATGTTTTATGTATGAAGCTAACGGTATAGTACCCAATGTGATGGGAATATTACCAGACAAATTAGGATGAGAAGCATTACACGAACTCTACATGCAAGTCATAATCAAAAACAATAATACAATACCACAATTCAACTTGCAAAAAGTTTCGTCACCAGCAACTGGACCAATGGTTAGCTTAGCTATAGTAATTTGTGATTACTTCCTTTCGGCCCTGGGTTGAGTAGTATTGTATGCAATTGTCTTAAAACAAATTTTTACAAGCATCAGCAAAACCCTCCAAAATGTCACTCAAAACCTTAGAATTGGCTTTTGTCTCATCCAACTCCTATTTTAACTCAGCCAACTTTTTATGTTGTTTGCGTTCCTTTTTCGATAAACTCAACAAACGTTGACGATGAGCCTCCAACTTTTGTTTCAATTCATTTTCTTTCTCTGCATCTACATAAACATTTTTTATCTTCAAAGCCCACAAACAAGTTATACATTCCAAGTTGAAATTGTTGTTTTTGGCGTTGATTAAATGATTAACGTGACGTACATATTGTGAAAAGAGTCATGTGAAGCTTTTTATCATTGGCAAACACAAAACGGAAACAATTCTTAATATCATGTTTACTTTCATCACCAGCAGCATGTTTCGTTGTTTTTGCCTCTTTTCAATTGCAAAAATTTCGAATCTTCACCATCAAGCATGCCGGCTACATTATCCAGCATCTTCATATTGTTCATCATCGTTGTTTTGCTTCTTCCTTCTTGGCCGCCTTTTGTTGTGCCAGCAATAGTAATATTTGCTTTTCCTTCGGCCCTGGCTTGAGTAGTCTTGAATCTAATTGTCTTACGTAAAACAAATCACAAGCTATGGGTTTTAATATACACCTTTTATACATATTTTTATATGAAAACAGATAATTCGATATTATGAATGTTTTTTAAATGTTTATCAATAGCAAATACTCACTATTTTTTTAATTATTATTGTTTTTTTATGCTGGTTACAAACATGTGTAGCTGTTCACTTGCACACATTATATTTTGTATATTTTATTTTTTAATCTCTTTCTCAAATTTGTTAGAGCAATTCTAAGAAAAAAAAGGTAAACAAAGCCATACGGTTCGTGTTTACTTTTTTGACAGCTGTCAAGTTGTCACGACTGTGTTAGGCTGTGAGCGTAAGTATGAACATTTTTATATATTTAATTTTTTTAAACATTTTTTTCCATACTTTGTCATGTGTGAATGTGTTAATATAATAAGAAGAAGACCGAAAGTGGGTAGTAAATTATACAACTATGAGTTGCTATAATTGGGTTTTTTTTGGTAGGGCAAAATAAAGGATATAAATAATGAAGAAGGGAGTTTTTAGTTAGGTGGGAAAAAATAAATAAAGATGGAGACTGTTTTTACTTAGGTGCGAAAAATTAAATAAAGATGGATGCAGTTTTTAGTTTAGGAGGGAAAATATGAGAAGCTGGAAGGTATAAAGGTAGGTGACTTCCGCTGAAAAGAGGATTATGTTTCGGATTTTTGGTGCGAAGGTGTACAACAAGTGGCTCCGCGAAAGGTGTAAATAAATAAAAAAAAAATTCTTTTGAAGCAATAAACGGAAAACAATTTTGGATATAGCAGCAGTAGTGAGGCTGTAAAGTGAAAAAAAAATTAAAAGAAACAACCAGTTGTTTAGTTTTTTGTGCTTGCCAAAGTAAATTTAAACTTAAAAAAAAACAAGAAGTCAAAAAAAATTATTAAAAAGTGAGAGTGCCGTAAAAACCAGCAAGTCATCTCAGCCACCACTGTTGTATCCGTCGAGGGAACTGCAGCAGTTGCACCACCAAGCCAGGGGTGCAAGGTAACGATAAGGGAAAAGGTTTTGGAACCCAGGACAGCCAGAACTGGTACGACCTGACGGACGGGACATATGCTCTGCAAAGAGAAATTTTCTTTTCAGCCGTATTGAATAAAATAAAATTGAAGCATATTTTTATACCTTTCGAAAAGAAAATCGAAGAAAGCATTTTTTGGTTGCTATTTTCCGGAGCAGTCCATTCTGTAGCATTTCGGGGTGTGCGCGTGAGATAGGAGTGAGCTCAGGCCTTCGATCGTCAGTAAAAAGGGGCATCTTGTTGTTCCCCAGGAAGTTTTACAACCATTAAAGTGTTTTCGGTGATAAAAAAAAACTGTTTATATCAATACGTGTGTAGAGGGGAAATTTAAGTGATTTAAAATTATTAAACGTACAGAAGTACTCACCCAGTGGACACAGTGACGGACGGACAAACCTTTATAGCTCCTGCGTTTCCTGATGCTGCGGCGATGACTTCAAACATGGAATAGAAATAAAACAGGTAAGTGGATGAAATAAAATGTAGTGGATATTAGTAGGGCCCTCGTGAACAAAAAGGAAAAGATTATAGAGATAGGAAAGGCGATGAGAGTTAATTGTGAGATGGTTAGTGTTTTTTTATATTTTGTTTTTTTTTTGTACAGTGGATTGTGGATGAGCCTGATTGGTGACCCAGCCCGCGACTGTAGCTAGTCTGGCAGCACCATCTTTTCAAGCGATGCCAATCTTGTTATCCACAGGTGGCTAGACCACCGAAATTCATTGATAAAAATGGCGCCCAACAATGGGGGCCCGAAAGTCGGGTACCTCCTTCAAAATATAACGTTTAGGTTTTGTTCAAACAGTAGTCAGCTTCACCTACGTAAGTCACAATGAATTGCGTCAATGAGGGCGGTCATTGGGTGCGACAGAGGTAGAAGGGTGATATCTGTTAGAAGAAAATCTGAAAGGATGACTGTTATTATGGTTGCAACGACATGAGTAAGTCATGATTATCATAAAATTAGGATTCGAGGATATCATTAGCTACTATGTCGAAGTGAAGATAATAACAGGCATAAATTTTTTTTTTTTTTTTTTTTTATAGTAAATTTAGTTTAAATAGACCAAAGCTAGATACTTACTGAATGGCTATTCAGGGATTAATAAGTCGGGACCGTGGACTGTTTCAACAGTCGGTTGCATTGTCGATTAATACTAAATAGTGGTTCGAGAAGTTTAGCTCCAAGTACAGTTCAATTTTTGTTTCTCTCTTCGTATTTTTAGGGTATCTGTTAATCTTTTCTGAAAAAAAAGAGGTTAAAAATTATTATTTTAAGTTTTGGTTGGCCTTACATCCACTACATTTTACTTAATCCACTACCTAATTTTTATGAAATATTTAATTAGTTGAATATATTGCGAATTGGTTTGACTAATTGGGTTAATATATTTTGTTTTGGGTACATAGGAATATCTTAATATATTCTTTATGCCTATGCTTTTAATTTGTCCATATATTGGAGTTTTGGTGGCATATTGAAATCTATATAAGTATAGATATTTTTATATCTATGCACTTATAAATTTAGCTTTTTGTATTTATTTTTTTATTTTTTTGGGAATACTGAATTTTTTTTATACGTAATATACGCATATATGAGCTCAATTTTTTTATTTTATAATTTTTTTAAATACCTATAGAGATCTTTTGTCTATATATTTTAGTTTGGTGGTATATCGAATACGTAGATACAAAAGATATCTTTATATATTGATTTTTTTTAGCAATATCGGTATATATGAACTCAATTTCTGAAGTTTTTTTTTGTTCTATATACACATACCTATATACATATATATATATTTTTTTTTTCTTTCCCCTTGAATACATTTAGATATCTTTAGCTACATATTGGTATATTATAATTTTTTTTAAATATATATATTTTTTTTTAGTTTTGGGTTTTGGGATAATTGAATTGTTTAATCCCTTTGCAAAATTTAGCCAGATAGTTGGGTAAGGTTATTAGGACATGGTAGTAGAAACTCGGGCTAGAAAGATGCAGAATCAAGTAGCTCCTTCAGCCTTAGGAACAGCTCCTTTCGGTGATCGAAATGGCCAGCAAACAACAGCAGTAACATCAACAACAACAGTCACAACAACGACTACAACAGCCAGTGTATATACCAGGTCTAGCGGTGGTAATTCGGCTCAATTACGCCCGCGATATGGAGGCAACGAGGAAGGTGCCATCGGAGGGCAACAAAATGGTTCTACGGATCTTCAGAGTACGTTCGATTCACCGGAGTTCAGTAGTCTGACTGCGCAAAATGTACGGACGGAATTTCGAAACACTCAATCAGTGGTTAACCCGAATAATCAGCCCATATTAGTTCAACCGGAAATTGTAGATTCGGCAGTAGGGCTAAGAGAGGTTGAGATTATGCGGACAGTAGAAGACCGCCTACGTATACTAGTCCCTCAAATAGTGGCCGAAAGTTTACGTTCGTTTTCGCTCATTCCCGGAAATAATAACTTACCAGGACAGAGGGCAACGGTAACTCAGCCTCCGGTGAACGCGTATGTACCACCACCTCCAGCTGCACCATCGCCACCTTTACCACCACAGGTTTCCCAACAGGGATATAATAATCCGGGGTGGGCAACTCAACCGCAACAGCCCCAGCAACACTACGGTAGCCCGGGGGATAATCAGCTACCATATACGTTTGATCACTCATATCGTCCAGCAGCTCCCAGACAAAGGAACAACAGTGGTAGCCGTAAACCTTTTGTGGAAAGATGGGGTATCAAATTTGATGGTACAGGCAAGACGATGTCCGCTGAAGATTTCGTTTTCCGGGTCGAAACGCTACAAAACGATTATAATTGCTCTGAGAATGAAATTTTGACTGATTTTCATCACTTACTTACCGGGGAGGCTTTGGACTGGTATTGGTTAGAGAGGCAACATGAGCAAATAGGTAGTTGGTCAGATCTGCGCAATATGGTCCTTCGCCGCTATAGAAGATATGAAAGCGATTTTGAGGTGCAGCGTAAGATGATGGATCGACGGCAGTTTCCCCAAGAAGCTTTTGAAGACTACTGCAACGCCATTCTCAAGTTAAATAATCAATTGAGGACGAAGATTTCAGAAGATGGTCTGGTGGAGATGATGAAAACTAATCTCCGACCAGCTTTAGCACAACTGGTGTTCCCCATAAGGATGTTTGGGCTAAGTCACTTCAGAATAGAGTGCAGAAAGGCAGAAACGTTATTGCAAAATCAACGCCAAGTGTATAATCAGAGGCAATACGCGCCACGGGTGCATGAGCTCGAATATGCGGAGCCAAGGGCGAATAAAATAGAAGCTCCTGCTATTAGAAGCACCTCCAAATACCTATGTTGGAACTGCCGGCAGCGAGGTCACGGCTTTATGGAATGCCCATCACCAAACCGACGGCTGTTTTGTTTTAAATGTGGTTGTGAAAATACGACGAGCCCGAAATGCCCGCGGTGTTCGGGAAACAAGAAGTCGGACACGTCGAGAGCTGGGGAGACGCGCCCGAAGCCAGCAGTCCAGTAAAAAGGAGTGATGTTGAGTTGAAAGAGGTGAAGGAGAGTGCTGTTAGGATTCTGCAGAATAGTAAAGTTAGGGTAAACGAAAAGGCAGAAGGGTCTGGAGTAAGGGAAATTAAACCGTTGCATATTAGAATAAGAGAGTATAAAGAGGTAAGAGAAAAAGTTTTTGAGCATAAGACCAGAATCGAGAAAACTAGGGAAAGATATAGGAAACGAAAAGAGCAAAGGCGCGTTATTGCAAATGTGTCGCTATACGAGGGCGATGATACCCGGCTGTATACCCGAATCACTATTAACGGAGTGGAAATCGAGGGCCTTTTGGACAGTGGGGCTACGGTAACGGTTCTCGGTGAAGGATGCTTTGATATAGTTAGTAGAGCGGGCGTGATAGTGCATAGGTTTCCGGCGTCGGTGAAAACAGCGGACGGGCGATCGCATGCAATTCAAGGCCGTTTTAGGGCAAGAATAAAATTTAACAGAATCGAGCGAGAAATAACTTTTTATTTAGTTCCAACCTTGAAACGGAAGTTGTTTCTGGGCGTGGATTTTATGAAAGCGTTCCAGTTATTGGTTAATTTGGATAGCTTGACCACAAATGATATGCTTTGGAGTGAAGAGAGGGGCGAAAATCCATCAAACCCTTTGATGCATATCCTTTGTGAGCAAGAAAGAAAACAGCTAGAGGCAACAATTGCTAAGTATCCCTCATTTGTGGAAAAAGGGCTTGGGAAGACATTTATGGAAACACATTATATTGATACGCGCGATGCGGTACCTGTCAAACAGCGACATTACCCAGTTTCGCCAGCGGTACAAACTCTTATGTATGCGGAAGTGGATAGGATGCTTGCTATGGGTGTAATTGAGCCAAGTCAAAGCCCCTGGAATAATCCAGTGACGTTAGTGCGCAAAGGCGAAAAAAACAGGCTTTGTTTAGACGCACGGAAGCTAAATTCACTCACTATCAAGGATGCCTACCCACTCCCGCATATTGAGGGCTTGCTTAGCCGATTGGGTGACACGCACTTTATATCTAGTGTCGATCTAAAAGACGCGTTCTGGCAGATCCCACTAGATATCGAGAGTCGTGAAAAAACTGCTTTTACAGTACCCGGGAGACCACTTTATCATTTTACGGTTATGCCGTTTGGTCTGTGTAATGCAGCCCAGCGGTTATGCCGTTTAATGAATAAAGTGATCCCCTCTGAGCTACGAGATCGAGTATTTGTTTACCTAGATGATCTGCTCATAGTTACTCCTGATTACCACACGCACATTCAAATACTTGAGCAGGTTGCTGAACTGCTTTCAAATGCAGGGTTAACTATTAACGTGGATAAGTCGAAATTTTGCTTTAAAGAGCTTCGGTATCTAGGGTACATTGTAGGAGAGGGTAAATTAAAACCGGATCCTGAGAAAATATCCTCGATACTGAAGTTTTCTTATCCGAAAACGCCCAGACAGGTTCGCGGTTTCATGGGGACAACGGGTTGGTATCGTCGTTTTATTAGGGATTATGCGACATTAGCTTCGCCGATATTCGAGACGCTGAAAAAAGGGAAATCGTTTAAGTTTACTGATGAAGCAAAAGAGGCGTTTGATACATTAAAAAATGCTCTTACCTGTAGCCCGGTTTTACGTCATCCGGATTTCACGAAGCGGTTTTACGTGCAATGTGATGCTTCGGACATAGGCATCGGCGCAGTATTATTTCAGAAGGATGAGGTTGAGGGAGAGCATCCGATAGCGTTTATATCGCAAAAGTTGTCGGCTGCGCAGAAAAACTATTCAGTGACGGAGCGGGAATGTTTAGCCGTCGTTATGGCAATTAAAAAGTTTAGGCCATATGTGGAGCTCATGTCGTTTACTGTAATTACAGACCACTCAAGCTTGAAATGGCTGATGTCTAATAAAGAGCTCAGCGGTCGATTAGCACGATGGAGCCTTCTCCTTCAGTCATATACGTTTGACATTGAGCATCGTCAAGGGAGCCAAAATGTAGTGCCAGATACTCTGTCGAGATACGATATGGACGAAATCGTGACCATTATAAATAATCTGATCGATCTGGAGTCAGTGGAATTTAAAAGCAAGGGTTATCAGGAACTCATAGCGGTTATAAAGCAGAAAGAAGAACAATTACCAGATTTGAAAGTGCAAGATGATTTAATATATAAACGTACCTGTCATTATAGGGGAGATGAGGTGACAGAAGATTTTTCGTGGAAATTATGGGTTCCGGCCGGATTGACGGAGGACTTGATTGCTAAGGCACATAATCCACCAACGGCAAGTCATGGCGGTTTTCACAAAACGTTAAAAAGGTTAAGAGAGTACTTTTATTGGCCGCATATGACAGTTCAGGTAAGGGAATTTGTCAAAAATTGCGAAGTATGTAAGGAAAGCAAGCCAGCTAACCAAGTGCTAAGGCCACCGATGAGAGAAGAGGGGTTCCAAATAGTACGGCCATTTCAAAAAATTTATATAGATTTTTTGGGACCTTATGTGCGGTCGAAGTCGGGAAATGTGTTTATTTTTATCGTACTGGACCATTTTTCGAAGTTTGTTCTGCTGAAGGCAATGGCTAAAGCTAACGCCAAGAACGTTATAAGGTTCCTTGTCTCGGAAGTTTTTCATAAATTTGGGGTCCCGGAAATAATTCTGTCGGATAATGGTAGTCAATTTGTGGCTAAAGAATTTGGCGAAATGGCAAAATCCTTTGGGGTCTACCATATGAAAACGGCTGTATATTCACCGCAGGCTAATGCCTCAGAGAGGGTCAACCAGTCGATTTTAGCAGCGGTCAGGTCTTACCTGAAAGAAGATCAAAGAGATTGGGACAATCACCTCTCAGAAATAGAGTGTGCTCTCCGATCTTCAGTGCATACATCGACTGGTGTGACTCCCTACTTTGCGTTGTTTGGGACGAATATGATAACACACGGCAGCGTATACAAACTAGCAAGGCAACTCGAGTTACTTGAGGATACGGAGGTTAATTTATTACCGAAACCGCAGAAAAACGAAGTTGTACGGGAGAAAATTCGGGAAAACTTAAGCAAAAGTTATGCTCTCCGCGCAAAAGAATACAACAAACGCGCGCGTCAAGTCAATTTTCGAACGGGGCAAGAAGTTTTTCGTCGCAATTTTAACCTCAGCGATGCGAGCAAATTGTATAACGCGAAAATGGGGAAAAAATTTTTGAAATGCCGAATAACGCGTCCAATCGGAAATTGTTACTATGAGATCGAGGACCTACAGGGGAAGGTAATCGGGGTTTACCATGCGAAAGACCTCAAGCAATAGAAGTTACGATTTTTATACTTTAGTTTTGTCGCTTTTCTGGATATTTATGTTCTAATAAAATTCTTATACATCTCTGAAATCTCTAAGCTAGTGCGATGAGTATTTTTCCAAACTCGCTTTCATACCCACTGTAGTCGTCCCCTACGACATTTGTCCATATTTGATAAGTTTAGAGTGCGTTTAGAGCTTTGGTAGTATGAATTTTTTAATTTTTTTTAAGCTAGTATTTATAAGTGTAATCGCTATGATCGGCAACATATTAGGCAATGAAGTTAAATTAGCATTTGGTTTAGTTATGGCGTTATTGATGGGTTTAGAGGTAGAAAATCCGGATTTGGCTTGAAGCATGGGTCGGTAAAATTGGTTGGAAAATTTTTAGAGTGCACAAACTATCCTTTATTTGGTCAACTAGATGCTACCGTTTATAAGCCAGCTACATGTTGTAGCCATCAACACACTATTGAAGTGGGTACCAGTTCCAGGGTAGCTATGACATTAGGCAACATTAGAACCCATTAGTCTGCTAGTGCATGAGTATTGCTTATTCCGACTTACAGCAAGTTGAACCAAAATAGAAGGAGTGTTTAATATGCAAGTAGGTACATATAAGGCTAGTTTGGGAATAATGTGAAAGAAAATATGTTAGTGACACAAGGCTCCAAGACAAAGACAGATTTAAATCGACAGGTTGACTTGAATGGCCATTGTATTGATTTTTTTTTTTAAAGGGAGTTCTTATTTTAGAATGGTTTGGTGCGCAAGAACTGAATTCGGAAGAATTTGAACAGTTTTCGGGTAAAGGAAATGGGTTGCTGAAACCTGGTACTTACATGTGATACGGGAGGTTGACCGGATGTTGAGTGTTGGCAGCATAAGCGATTATGTACGGGACTCGTAGAATAGTAAAAATGCAGTTAGCTGAAATGAAGAGAAATAGTTTAGTACCAGTGTAGGATTGCAGTTTAGCATAAGTGTAGTTTTAGAGTATAGCATAAATTTAAGGTTAAAATAAATTAGAGCAAATGAGTTTTAGGTCAAGTGAATTTTTAGTATTAAGTACATATTTTATTTAATTTTTTTTTTATCTATATCTCATTTGAATTAAAATTTTGGAGTTTTAAAATTCGTATTTTCAGTCATTTAGCTTGTAGTTGCACCAATTTATTTTTAAGATGGATTGGGAACGTGCCCGGTAATGAATTGGGGATATAGGTGAATAAAGGGCCAAGAACCCAAAAGTGAACGTATGGAGGTAAAATTTTTTTTTTTTGATTTTAAGTTTGGCGATACACTGAATAGATAGAGGAAAGTTAGATGAGTTGTTAGGGGAACAGGTAAGGTTTTCAAGCAAAATTATCTTCAAACTTTTTCGAAATTTTACTTGTTTTGTCTGCCGGTGGTTATAACGTAGAACCGACAAGTTATATTTTCCTAAAGAACGGGACGATAGATGGGGTAAGAGGAAAATACATTGGTATCTTTCGGATTGGATATTTTAGTTTTCAAGTGGTACAGGAGTTTAACGTTCGTTTTTACTTTTCAATTCGGAACGGAAAAAAATTTGATGTTTGGAAATTTATTTGCTTTTGTTTTCGGACGATGAAAATGAAATAGCTGTGGATTAAACTAGTTTGTCGTTTTTATTTATTTATTTTTTTTTTTTTGAAGGAACGAAACGAATGGAAACATATTTTCATAAGAGACCTGTTGTAGGAGAAGCGAAAATGTTAAAGGATAGTTTCATAGAAAACGATACCATCGCGTGTTCTTGAATTCACTATCACGAAAAAAAAACTCGTAAATGAAAGTTCTTAAATTTAAGAATTTTAGGTCGGTATTGGAGTTCAATAACATTTTTTTTTTCTTCCTTCTTTTAGTTCACATAGAAAAGGCTTTGTGAAATCAAAACAAATGCCCATTTTTTTTTCTCTCCGCTAAACAGGCCTTAAGAGATAAAAAAAAAAAAAAAAACAATTGGTATGTAAGCTTGAACGCGTTTTTAATCGATCCTTCTCATTATTGAAAACAAATAATTATTATACATTGGGTTTAATTAAGGAAAAAACAATAAATAAAACGGGTAAAAGGAAAAAAAAACCGTCTGCTATTTCGGTTGGTTAAAAAAAAAAAAAAAAAAAAAAAAAAAACAAAAAAAAAAAAAAAAAACTAATGTTGATTTTTCGTCATGTTCAGTTTTTGAGGTGGTATAAGATCAAATTTATTTTGCCCAATTTTTAATTAAAAGTTAATGAAAACTATTAAGTAATTTCCGAAACAAAATTTGAATAACCGTGTCAGACTTTGATAGTTTACTTAATTCCTCAGGAGGTAAAGATATGCTAGTCTTTTTAAGGATTGGAAAACAAAAGGGACAACTTGATGCTCAGATTCATGAATTCAATGAAATTTGCTGGGACAAGTGCATAGGTAAACAGGTTCCAAATCGGATAGTGGCACCGAACAAGGTCTGTCAAAGGGGGTGGATCGTTTTATTGTTACCCCTCTGCTGATAACGCAACGTTTCGCCCAATTATTACAAAAACAATCTGGGGGCATGTAATCATTTCTGATAAAGTAATGAACATAATTTCTTACCGCTGTAAAGCAACAAATAGCTGCGGGGTACCTAAAAATTGTATCGTAATTTTGGGGGTTTTTTTTCTTTGAAATTATAGTTATCAGTAACCAGTTTTGGGTTTCGATTATGATCCAAAAAGAAAAATATGAGCATCATTTTGGAGTTCAATAGTTTTTATTTTTAGATAGTGCTACAGAATAGAAATTGAGGACAATAAGAAAGAAAAAACTGATTTCTAAAAAACACCACGAAAATATAAAATTGTATTTTCAAGAAACCAAAAAATTAAATTTGCAGGTTTCACAATCGTAAAATCAATATTGGTCATGTGTGCTCTTAAGGTGTTAAAGGAAAAAAAAAAGAAAAAGCATTTGGAAAACATGTACGTTTACATTTTGAAGATAATGGAACAAGCATTAAATGTCCTATTGATACATGCCAAAATTGGTTAAAAGATGAAGATAAGGTGAAATATCATTTTCAAAGATATCATAAAACGTATAAAGGTGTGTTTACACTATGTGTATTTTCCATATGTAAATTCAGTTTTACGATCCATACGTAATTCCGTGTGTGTGTCAAAATTATCGTTTTACATACGATTCATAATTTTTGCGTTCAAACGTACATATGTATTTCCGTATGACATATGTATGTATTTCCTCTAAATGTGAACAACAGCTGATTTGATTGGTGAATTTAGAAAAATTGATGGTAAAAAATAAAGTTTATATGTTTTATATATTTTTTTTTTTTAATTGTTAATTTATATTAAACAATTTATTTTTCTTTCAATATTAATCTTTATAATTTACTCTTTTTTTTCTTTCGCCACAAGTAGTGTTGTATTTTCATATGTTTGTCTTGCCAAAATAGAACCTGCTCTAATTGAAAAATTTACATATGTCTTGCAAAATGTGTTGTACATAAACAATGTTTGAAAGGGTTCACACTATGTGTACAAATTACACGTGCTAAAAAAACTAAGAAAAACACAAGCTAAACACGTAGGGTGAACGCAGCTTAAATGATGGGAAGGTCGTAAGACGTTATACATTCAAAAGCAAGATGTTGAGCAACTCATTAATGATAAGTTAAATAGAAATTTGATAGAACTGACAAATCCGTGGGAAAATGAGGAAAATGATTTTCAATTAGTTTAATACTAAAGCTCCTGAAAAGTCAAAGCAAAAGATTTTATATTAGCTAAATCACAATATTTAAATGGTAAAGCTGACAGTATAGATCTAACACAAAATAAAGATGATGATTGGTTAAGTGATATTCAAGAACAAGATGCAGAGATAAAAGGTTGAAATGCATTGTTTAGTGACGGTGCATAGGGTAATCGGTAGACCAGTTTGCTAATTTAATTATACCTTTTTGGGTTTGATATTGTTTTTACGTGACCATTTTTAAACGCCGGTAAAGAACAAATGGAATTTGAATTAAAAGTTAATTATCCAATGTGTAGACAATTGGATAAGTTCGGTAGGAAAACTTAGGTAAATTAATTTTTTTTTTTTTTTTGAAATGTAATGGTTAAATACCCGATTTAATCTGGAACGAATGAACGATTGGGTGAATGACGAGGAGATAAGTTTGGTAAAGTACTTACGTAGTTCAACCAGTTACGTTGCTTTCCGTACGGATGGTTGGTTGGTGACTTTCAATTCCAATAGAAGAACGGGTTGCGAGGTTAGTGGCTGACCTGTAATAAGTGAGGTGACAGTAATTAGTAAAAAGTGGGGTTTAGCAGCAAAAATATTTTGGGGAACTTATCTGTTAGCAGCAAGTTTTCTCCGCATGATGAGGGTGTCAATACCTACAAGGGAAGAAACACAATAGGAGGCAGTTCGCCAAGTCACTTACCATACACGCAATGTCGGAGAAAAGGTAGAGTAGATCACGCCATTTTCTGCTTCAAAGTGACGCCGACATTATCTTTGAAGTTGGGGCCGAATTATCCGAGTACGAATGGTGTATACATACCTTGGGATCAGTATAGTTGAAGTAAACATGGAGAAGCACTTGCGTAGAACTTTATATATTTGTGGTTATATTTATCGTTTTAGTTGTTTTTGGAGTGGTATTAAGTTTTTAGAGTTCATTAATAATTTTTTTTCTTCGTTTGTTTTACAACCACGTTTGTCTGCCCATTAATAAAATCAGTCGTATGTAGGGTGGCCAGATCGACAAAATGTGGTAATGGTTTCACTGAAGGCGTGATTACACCTAATTTCCAGTTGGGATGCCAGAGGTTTTCCATAAGTGGAATTAACCTTAACGGTACCGGGGGGACGTGAACGACCCGGTAAGGGACAGTCCGTGAAAAAGTTTTCCCTCCCATCCTTGATCCGTTGAGGGATTGGAGGATGCTCGGGTTTGTCATGTGTGAATGTGTTAATATAATAAGAAGAAGACCGAAAGTGGGTAGTAAATTATACAACTATGAGTTGCTATAATTGGGTTTTTTTTGGTAGGGCAAAATAAAGGATATAAATAATGAAGAAGGGAGTTTTTAGTTAGGTGGGAAAAAATAAATAAAGATGGAGACTGTTTTTACTTAGGTGCGAAAAATTAAATAAAGATGGATGCAGTTTTTAGTTTAGGAGGGAAAATATGAGAAGCTGGAAGGTATAAAGGTAGGTGACTTCCGCTGAAAAGAGGATTATGTTTCGGATTTTTGGTGCGAAGGTGTACAACAAGTGGCTCCGCGAAAGGTGTAAATAAATAAAAAAAAAATTCTTTTGAAGCAATAAACGGAAAACAATTTTGGATATAGCAGCAGTAGTGAGGCTGTAAAGTGAAAAAAAAATTAAAAGAAACAACCAGTTGTTTAGTTTTTTGTGCTTGCCAAAGTAAATTTAAACTTAAAAAAAAACAAGAAGTCAAAAAAAATTATTAAAAAGTGAGAGTGCCGTAAAAACCAGCAAGTCATCTCAGCCACCACTGTTGTATCCGTCGAGGGAACTGCAGCAGTTGCACCACCAAGCCAGGGGTGCAAGGTAACGATAAGGGAAAAGGTTTTGGAACCCAGGACAGCCAGAACTGGTACGACCTGACGGACGGGACATATGCTCTGCAAAGAGAAATTTTCTTTTCAGCCGTATTGAATAAAATAAAATTGAAGCATATTTTTATACCTTTCGAAAAGAAAATCGAAGAAAGCATTTTTTGGTTGCTATTTTCCGGAGCAGTCCATTCTGTAGCATTTCGGGGTGTGCGCGTGAGATAGGAGTGAGCTCAGGCCTTCGATCGTCAGTAAAAAGGGGCATCTTGTTGTTCCCCAGGAAGTTTTACAACCATTAAAGTGTTTTCGGTGATAAAAAAAAACTGTTTATATCAATACGTGTGTAGAGGGGAAATTTAAGTGATTTAAAATTATTAAACGTACAGAAGTACTCACCCAGTGGACACAGTGACGGACGGACAAACCTTTATAGCTCCTGCGTTTCCTGATGCTGCGGCGATGACTTCAAACATGGAATAGAAATAAAACAGGTAAGTGGATGAAATAAAATGTAGTGGATATTAGTAGGGCCCTCGTGAACAAAAAGGAAAAGATTATAGAGATAGGAAAGGCGATGAGAGTTAATTGTGAGATGGTTAGTGTTTTTTTATATTTTGTTTTTTTTTTGTACAGTGGATTGTGGATGAGCCTGATTGGTGACCCAGCCCGCGACTGTAGCTAGTCTGGCAGCACCATCTTTTCAAGCGATGCCAATCTTGTTATCCACAGGTGGCTAGACCACCGAAATTCATTGATAACTTCCAGCATATCCGACCACACAACGCACCGCCCACAACCCAACTACATCTGCTCAGCATCCATCCTTTTCAAATTTTCCAATCGCTATGGTGTTCTGTAAAAAAAAACTGCTTACACTCTCACATCATGGGCTTAGATTCCCAGTATATTGGGCCACCGCAACAAAACACAGGTGTTGGCTAAGGACTGCCGACGACAAAACCGGTGTGCGTGGACATCATGCGTCTTCCCTACGTGGGGAACTCCCACACCCTGAAGTCTCGTAAGCCGGGCCTAAATCTGAATTTTATTACGACGTTTGTATGTTCAGGTAAGTGTTTTCACACCAATTCTATTTTATCACAGCTTGAATCAGTTTTGTTTCTAACTATTTAATCTTATTTACAGGTACATAATGACGGTTCCCGAAACGATTTACGTTGAGACATGGATATTATTAGGGCAGTATATTCGTTTACTTGATTTAAAGGATTGTTACTTTGTGTATTTTGTCTTTTTCTTTTCAGGTACTTTTCGAAATTATATGAATGAGTTAATTTTGGGCCCATGGGACATTAGCGTTGACTATTCGACAATGTACTAGCAAAAAAAAAATTATGAAATCAGGTAAAAACTTGTATATATATATATAAATAATTTAATAACATATGTGTATAATTACGGACAATACTGTACATTAAAACAAACGAAAATTCATTGGCAAAATTTTCGTTCCTTAATTCTAATATTGCACTTGGGATAATCTTTAAATATGTTTATCAAAAAAAAAAATTTATATATATATATAAACCTTCAACAAAATAAGTGTATAATTACGGACAATACTGGACATTTAGGCACGAAAACAACATGAAATATTTTATTTTTATGTATAATTATATATGTATAACGTTTTCGTTTCTTATATCCTAATATTGCACGTATATTTATATCACAGATTTGTTGCTTGCCTATAATTTAATATCTTTCGCATGATAAATGCCTATAATTTTTTTTTTTTTTTTTTTTTTATGCAAGATCTCAATTTTATAAATGTTGTTCCCTATCGGTTGCCGGACTCTACATTTAAGGAGTTTCTTGCATGCAATTCGTTCGTCAGTGATGATCTGTTTGTTGCTTAATTCGACTGTTTTGTTCATCTCGCCGTAATTCCGGACTCAGATAAATGTTATTGTACCAGGTGACTAACGACTCTCAGTTCTTAATGGCATAGTTCCCCAGAACGCTCACGGAGTCGCACCAATGGCACAATGACGGTTACAGACGTAACCTGCTTAGAAACGTTGGCCCAATTGTTGAACAACTACACCGAATTATTCATTGTAACGATACTGATTTCACTGGCAAACCCCACCTCATCGAAAGTCAAACGGTGATCTTTATGACCTCGGTACTGATAATATTTATATTTGATTTTTGCAATTTTCAAGCCCTTATGTCTTTGGCATGGAATACCCCTATAGGTTTACCCTGCATATTCTCCAGTTCGTACATATTATTGCCTATCGGTTTTAGTACCCTACATTTAATAAATTTCTTGCAAAATTTTGCATTTATGTTTTTACCGAAATCGCTTAATACGGTGTTGCGTCTATAAACTTCTTGACCTGGCACAAATTTGACATTACGAGCTCGTTTGTTGTACCTTTCTGAACTTTTTTCATAGGCTTCGTGCATGTTTGCCTTAATCCTTTCCCTGATTAATTCCAGCTTTTCATTCGATTTTAATTTAACTATCTCGTGATCCGACAAAGACATTAGTTTTCTGGCTAATTTATAATCGCTTCCACTGGAAAACATGTGGAACCCAAACAACGCGAAAAATGGAGTGACACCAGTCGCTGAGTGAACCGATGTTCTTAATGCACACTCTATTTCGGACAGGTACATGTCCCAGTCTCTGTGATCGTCTTCCAGATATGACCTAATCGTATTCAAAACAGATTGGTTAACCCTTTCTGAAGCGTTCGACTGTGGACTATAAACAGCTGTTTTAATGTGTTGAATTTTATACGCCTCAATCATATTTTGGAAATTTTTCGAAACAAATTGTGCACCATTATCGCTGTGGATTATTTCCGGTACGCCAAATTTATGGAATATTTCATGCACTAAAAATTTCACTACATTATTTGTTGTGGCTTCTCTCATTGCTTTCAAAAATGTGAATTTGGTGAAATGATCCACAACGATAAAGATATAGCAATTTCCATTCTTTGACCTCGGATATTTCCCCAGGAAATCAATATATAGCTTTTGGAATGGTCGATCAGTCACTACTTCTTGCCCTATACTCGGCATAAGTCTTTGATTTGCCGGTTTAGATTCTTTACAAATCTGACAAGCTTTCACATATTCTTTTACTTGCTGTGTCATTCTTGGCCAATAAAAGAAACGCTTTACTCTTTCTATAGTTTTAGCTATTCCACCATGTCCGGAAGTATTTGTGTTATGAGCTTTTTCGATAATTGCTTGCGTGATGTTTGAGGGTAGCCAGAGTTTCCAGATATATTCATCTCTTTGATCTTGATCAAACACGGTTTTTTTAAATATCAACCCATCTTCTACTTTCAAATCTGGTAGATTTTCAACATTTTCCTCTATCTTCTTTATCAGCTCCAGATATTCTTCGCTTTCGAATTCGGTAGTTTCGAAATCTAAGAAATCTTCTTTTTCTAACTCGCTGATTTCTAGATTTTGTGGCAGTCTCGACAACATATCAGCTACTATGTTTTCTGATCCTTTCCTATGGGTTATATCGAAATTATAGGCCTGTAGCTGCAACGACCACCTTGCCAATCTTCCACTCAAGTCTTTTAATGTCATCAGCCACTGAAGGCTGGCGTGATCGGTAACCACGGTAAATGGCATCATCTCTACATACTGCCTGAATTTTTTTATCGCCATAACAGCTGCTAAGCATTCTTTTTCTGTCACACTGTAGTTTCGTTGACAGTTGTTTAATTTTTGTGAGTAGAATGCAATTGGGTGCTCTTCATTTTTATCATTAAGCTGATATAGCACAGCTCCAATACCATATTCTGATGCATCACATTGTATATAAAATCTTTTAGAGAAATCTGCGTGCCTCAAAACAGGAGCCGTTGTAAGCGCTCTTTTTAATTTTTCAAACGCCTCTTTCGCTTCTGCCGTCATTATGAATTTCTTGGATTTTTTTAAGGTATCAGTCAAAGATGCTGAAATTGACGCAAAATCTTTGATGAAGCGCCTATACCATCCTGCAGTTCCCAAAAAGCTACGCACTTCCCTAGTGTTCTTTGGTAGTTTTATATCCTTTATTGCCTGCACTTTTTCTGGATCTGTTCTCAACATTCCTCCGCCAATTATGAAACCCAAATATTTTAATTCTTGGAAACAGAATTTCGACTTTTTCAAACCTATTGTAAGATTTGCATCTCGCAGACATTTGGCTACTTCTCCTAAAAGCTTCATATGTTCTTCAAACGTGCTTGAAATCACTAGCAAATCATCTAAGTATATAAAGACGATATCTTTAAGTCTTTGCGGTATAACTCTATCCATTAGCCTACATAGACGTTGCGCCGCGTTGCATAAGCCAAATGGCATGACCCTGAATTGGTAAAGCGGTCTCCCAGCGACTGTGAATGCGGTATAAGGTTTGCTCTCGTCGTCTAATTCTATTTGCCAAAATGCGTATTTAAGATCGACGCTGCTTATAAAATACGTCTCGTCGATACGACTCAAAATGCCATCTATATTTTGCAATGGATATGCATCCTTAACAGTTACTTTGTTGAGCTTCCTGGCATCAAGACAAAAACGATTTTTTCCTGGCTTCCTAACAATAGTAGTGCGATTGCTCCACGGACTCTCGCTTTCCTCTATTACATTTAGTTTTAACATCAAATCAATCTCCTCATACGTTATCTGTTGCACTGCCGGTGATATTGGGTAATATCTGTCCTTGACCGGTACAGCGCCTTCTACCAGAGTGATTTTATGTTTTTCTAGCGTCGTGTGACCTAAACCATTTTCTTCAAAATTATAAAAAGTTTTTACTACATTGTCTAATTCGTTCTGCTGTTCTTCAGTAAGTTCGTGTGGTCTTAGTCGGTAATCTGTTCTATTTTTAACAAAGTCTTGTTCTAATTTAGGCAAATCTATTTCCTCTACGCCAAGTATTTCAGGAGCCAAGCTAAAATTTCTCCAGAAGTCTATACCTAAATAAAGAACTTGTTCCAAATCAGGGCAAAGATAAAATAGCATTTTATGCTCTTTCTCTTTGTACTTTATGGATAAATTTATTTTTCCAAGTATTCTTTGTTGTTGACCGCTGGCAGTTTTCACACAGGTCACCATTGGTTGAATACTTAGATTAGAATCTTGAACAAATTCCCTACAACCTTTTCCTAAAATACTAATTGATGCTCCTGTATCTAACAGTCCGTTAAAAATTTGTCCTTCAATTTCTACATCAGCGAAAACGCGTGGATCTCCTTGCACCTTAGTTGCTCTATGGACAGACTCAATAACGCACCGATTCATTCGACGGCGTTCTGCAAATTTTTTTCTAATTTTTACAATCCGAGCTGAGGGTTTTCCAATAGAAAGTTCTGAACCAAAAATTCTCGATCTAGCTTCCTCATAATTTTGCTGCCTTATTTCTACCGGTAAAAGATGTTTAATGTTTGCTAAATTTTTATTAGTATTTGCTAATTTTATTTTATCTCTTAACCTAACATTTTCAATTCTAATCGACTCATCTGGTTCTCTTAATCTTTTGATGATGCGGGGTTCTCGGACCGACGCGGGCCCCCCGTTATTCCCACGCCCCGTTTTGAGTTTCCCTGCTGGCAAGTTGGACAGTTGGGCGTGATTACGTTAGGCTTCCCGCAGCGATAGCAAAATAACGATCTTTCCGTAGATGGACACTCCATAAACACGTGCCCTGCCACTTTACAGTTCCAACAGACAATAGGTTGTTTTTGTTGGTTCAGACGAAAAGCTGTCACTTCTTCACACTCCTGGCTGTATTCATCAGGCCCAGGCTGATTTTCGTACTGATCACCATATATTTCGTTAATCTGTCTACTTGGTCTTATTTGTTGTTGCGTTTGCCTCATATCTTTCCTTGGGAAATTCCGCTCAGCTTCGTTGCATTCAACTCTTAGCTGCTCAACAGATGAAACATTTATGGGATAGACAATCCTTCCCACGCTCTCCTTGACATTACGTTTCAGTATTTTGATTATGTCATACTCCGGAATGGATTGTACCAGTTTGGCACGTAAGCGACACATGACGTGAAAGAACTGATCTATCGTTTCGTTAGGCTGTTGTTTCCTTTCCACTAGATCTCTCATTATTTCAAAATTTGACCGAGAGGTTTGGTATTGGCTCAATAAAGCTTGTTTAAGTCCAGGCCATTTAACGTAGTAATGGGTCTGAATAAATAGCCAGTACCAATCCTTTGCCGGACCCGAAACTAAAAGGTGAAAATCGCTCAAAATTTCGTCAAACGGAATTTCATATTGAGCTTGTAAACGCTCGATTCGAAAAATAAAATCTTCTACACTCATTCGCATCGTATTGCCGTCAAAATTTAGACCCCACTTGTCGATACGAATCCAAACCTGATTACTACGATGTCCCCCGTCAGTGCTTATTGGTACCGTTCTATGAATGGGCATGCTTGGGGTGCCAATTCTAAAACTGGGTTGAAATTGATTTTCAATTGTAAAACCTATTGGTTGATTTGAAGTCGAGGTATTTTCCCTAACTGGCATTTCGTTAGCCCTAACATCTTGTGGCGTCTGGATACCACTTTGATCGCTACCGGGTACACTCGAAACTAACACATTTTCCCTTTGTGCAGCATGAGAAACATTATTTGCAGTCGGTTGGTTCGTCAACGTAATCCTTGTCAGATCACTGACAGCCTTAGCCAAATCACTGATAGTTTTTCTAATTTCACCCATTTCACCTTGTACCATGTTCCTCATTCGTTGTTCTAATGACTCTTCAACCGTAACCGGAGTTGCATTTTCTTCCGAACCTGCACGGGATCTCGGGTCCAAAGGTGGATTATTAGATCTTCCCGCATTACCTGATACAATGGTCCCTGACAGATCTATAAACTGTCCTAAATCTGCGTTATTGTTGGGGTTATTCATATCTGAAATGGCTGGTTTGGATCTAGCTTGCTTGGGTTGTGTGTGTTGGACATACCTATTAGCATCAAATACAACCTTACGCATTCTTACGTTTGATTGGGCTCTTGTTTCTATATTCATGCCCTTTTATTGACCAGAAAAACTTTTCCGATCTTTGATCATTAAATTTTAACCAAACCAACAAAAATATCGGTAACCAAAAAAAAAAATCACGGAGAATATGTAATATATATGTACGTATCTACTAAGAAAAATGTTTCATATAGTAATAATAAAATAAAAATAAAAACATAAAAAATAATAAAAATAATAAAAAAAATAAAAATAAATAAAAAAAATAAAAATAATAAAAATAAAAAAAATTTGTGATAATGTAATATACACAAATAAATAAATAAAAAAAAATTTTTCACATATGCATAAATAAACTTTTCTAAACTCTCAATATTTATCTATACTTATATATTTATTTAAACTAATGCTTTTCTATATTTCCTTATTTCAGGGGTGGTTAATAAAAGTTGTGGTGGCGTTTGCGGTTATAATTTCGTGGACTCTCCTAAGAGCATCTCTAGATGTGTTAATCAAACAATCATAATGAAATATATATGTATACGTAAAACTTTTCTTTTAATCTTATTCATGCTTTGGTATCCTTTTTCTAGGAAAACCCCAAAGGCCAGTTTTTCCACCTTCCGATACTCGGGACCTCTAAACTATTGTTTGAGCGGCTATCGAACGGTTTGCAGACTGCTCCATGAATAAAATCTTAAGCTGAAACTACAGTACAACACAAAATAAGGAGGTAAGTGTGTACCAATAGGGTCGTGATAATCTCGATCACCTACGAACATCACTGCACTTCCTAAGAACTGGACACCTTTACTTTAAATGTTTTACGAATTACACAGAAAAACCTTTACTTGTACACTGACTTCCCGGGAATTACCTAGAACGGCTACAAGGTTGGTAACCTTATGTAATGGAAAACACTTAAAAGCAAAAACGATGGGCTATTGTACTAACTCTATTCGTTTATTATCTTGTGCATCGCTGTTTTACACAAAAAAAACTTAAAAATTTTTTTGAAGCGTCTTTGACGCTGAAAGTCTTCCGATTGGGCGCCATATTGTTACGAGACCTGTTTGGCACTAGCGTGATTGGACCGACTAGCTCTCTGCGGTTTTATCAGGGTGTGCATCCATCCCTCAACACTAGTCCTAGGCTCGCACCAATAAAAATTAACTAACAAAAAAAAAACTATCACATTTACCACACATCTGGAGTGGGAGGAAGATGTTGGCCTCCAGTCGCCCTGCCCAACCATGGTCACATTTCATCCGAACTATAAATTCCGTGACCCCAAAAACCCGCTTGCTTTCACCACTTACCTTTTTATTAACCTACCCCTATTTAACTAATTTAACCAATCATATTTTGTTTTACAAATTCAATACATAATTTTTATTAATATATTCCTATATCTAACCATACCACAAAAAAAAATAAACTGCTAAATTACAAATTTTTACATCTATTTTTAACTTAAAATTTACAACTTAAAAACAAATAAACGTTATAATTGATTATATTAAACTTTAATAAAATTTACGCTGCGGCCCTTTATGCCAAAAACTCAAAAACAAAAAAAAAATAATTTACTTTTCACTTAATAAAGTTAATTTAACCAAGAAAAATTATATTAACAAAACAAAATAATTATGTTCACAAAAAAAAAAAGTTTGAAAATATATAGATATGTATATGCATGTAATTGTGTACAAAAAAAAAACTATACCAAATATTCTCGAAAATACGACATCTTTATATTTGAGGCCATCTTTATAACAACAAAAAAAAATTATCTGTTTGCCGCGTTTTTATCCGTAGACGCCTACACAAGATGGATGACCATTCACAAGGCTTTAGCTATACATTTTGGTTCCTAATTTTGTCCTAAATTTCCACTTGGCCTGAAGGAGCTCCCTAAAACCTGTGCTGGACCACACCAAAATAAAAAAATATATTCTAACTTTCACTTGCGAATAATATCGATTCTTGTGTGTTTCTTTTTTTTTTTTTTTTACAAGGCCTTATTAATTTTGGCACACAAATACATTTTCACACCAAAAAAAAAAAAAACACAAAAATAAACTTAACCCTAATGCTACTTATTTTTACTTATAAATACATATATATATACATAACACTACACTAAATATACATATCAAATTTTTCTGTTTTCAGATATTTGCTCTTGACTTTTTCCAAATTGCACGGACCGTTATTTCCGCATGATGCTGATGGACTTCGGACTTAACTTTACATAAAATATTTAGAGGTTACCTGGATTTACACGGAGATTTTATGTGGACTGGTTCCTTTTGGACTTAACTTGGTCTTCTCTAATTAAACGAACCTCGTCGTGAACTACTCCCAAAAATCTTCTGGTCTCCACTAATATATATGTCGCAGGACCTGCCACCGACAAAGGCCAGACCCAAGTCTTCTTTCCCTTTTTTAGTATTTTATAGGAAATAACTCTATTTGCCACTGATTTCACAACAATATGTCCTCCAGGATAACCTCTATAACCACCGTAATTTTATATGTTTTATCCTTGTTGTTCGGTTCGCCCAGTTTAAAATTTTTTCTAACCTTTTTAGTTTTCTTTTTGTTTGTTTCCCACTTTTTCACTTGATCACAAAGTTTTTCACTGTCTCAAAGTTAATTATCTTTTCAGATTTTTTAAGCAAAATTTTTCTTTTTCCGCCAACACTTCCGAACTCAATGGTTTGTTAACTAGCAATGCCTCCTTATTAAATTTTTGTCGTAAGCTTGGGTAAAATTCTTTCCAAAACAGCCATATTAATATCTTATTCCAAAACAAAATTACCTAATTTAACTATCCCTTTCATTAAAATTCCTATCTTTCTATCTCTTTTTTAAACTACCGTAAAATATCCTGAATCTATCTATTTTTATCCCTTCCTAGCTTCAAACCCTTTATTTTCTCATTTCGACATTCCAAATTTAACGTTCCAAATTAACTTCATTCATAAAAACGTTTTTATCTATACGCTGCACGATACACTAACAAAACGTACATCTTTACAGTGTATATAAAAAAACACCTCTATACATACGTTTTTTTACAACCATGTTTCATCTATCAACCTCAATTATTTTCTACACATGGTTACAGAAGAAGCGTAAGTATGAACATTTTTATATATTTAATTTTTTTAAACATTTTTTTCCATACTTCCAGCATATCCGACCACACAACGCACCGCCCACAACCCAACTACATCTGCTCAGCATCCATCCTTTTCAAATTTTCCAATCGCTATGGTGTTCTGTAAAAAAAAACTGCTTACACTCTCACATCATGGGCTTAGATTCCCAGTATATTGGGCCACCGCAACAAATTGGGCTGAGCAACAACTTGAAAATGATTCGGATTTCATCGAAAAATCATCTTCAGCGATGAGGCTCAATTCTGGCTGAATGGCTTCGTCAATAAACAAAATATGCGTTATGGGTCAGACAGCAATCCACACGTACTCTATGAGTCATCATTGCATCCCGAAAAAATTACGGTTTGGTGCGGTTTATGGGCCGGCGGCGTCATTGGGCCGTACTTCTTCCGTGATGATCAAGACCGGCACGTTACTGTGAATGGGAATCGCTACCGTTCAATGATAACCGAATATTTTTGGCCCCAATTGGATGATATGGACTTGGAGGACAAGCCACAATCAATTTATTGGAAACCAAGTTTGGAGAACGTATTATCTCACGAAATGGTCCAATCGATTGGCCGCCTCGGTCGTGCGATTTGACGCCGTTGGTCTATTTCCTGTGGGGCTACGTTAAGTCTATAATCTATGCCAACAAGCCAGCGACGATTGATGAACTTCGTACGAATATCGAACGTGAAATTGCAGCAGTATCGGCCGATTTATGCTTGAAAACCGTCGAAAATTGGGTTCAGCGTCTGGACTGCTGCAAGCGTGCCCGTGGTGGCCATGCAAAAGAAATCGATTTCCATACATAATGGCATCGAACGTACTTTCACAGGAATAAAGAATTTCATTGATATCCAAAACCGTTTTTGTTTTATTTAAAAAACTTTTGTAGTGCTCTTATTGAAAAACCCTCCATTTCTGAATTAGGTAAAAATGTCGGATTATTTTAAAAAGATACTGAATTGACAAATAGCTTCTTCGAGTCCAGAAATGTCAGGAATTATGTTCGAAATAAGAATTGAGTTGGGAAATAAGCATTTGATTTGTGTGCGAGTTCGCCAAAATTAGACTTTATAAAATATTTAATAGAAATCTTTAAATTTTAAGCTTAAACATTTTATTTAAATATACAGTAAAAATATAATAAAAATTTAATTTTTATAGGTTTCAATATATATTTTTTTATTTATATCAAGTTGGTTTCAATTAAGTCAAAAGAAATTTTTAACTTGGCAAAGGACCAATTTTTTTTCTTCTCAATTGCTCCCACTCAATAGGATGCTTTTTCTTCTTATGGGAATGCATATTGGCATTTGAATTGAAAGTTCTATCACAAAATGGGCATTTATATAAACTTTCTCCAGTATGTTGCGCCATATGTTCCTAAAATATACAAAAAAAAGTGTTTTCTTTTGTAATAACTACAAATAATATCGATACATACTAGGAATGCCAAATGGGATCAAGAATTGGAAATCTCGGAAATCTGGATTTTGGAGCTAATATTTTTCGGGATTGGTTTTTCGCTTATTTTGTATTTGATTAACTTTTAATGGATATATATATCATTGGAAAACATACTTTAGTGCCGTTTATTTGATATTTCAAAATTCGGAATACATTAACCCGTTGTGAACCTATTTCAGTTTTGGTATTTTTTTAAGTTTTTTTTTGGAAAACGTGGCATTATCTCATAAAATGACTTTTTAATGTATGAAGTTACCAAAACGCGATAAAAGCAAAACGCTTCATTTTGATGTATGTAATGTCTTTGTAAATCTTGAAGCGCTGGAGATATTGGGGGCTAAAGTTGGATTTTCTGCACATTTATATTAAATTTTTAAGCAGTTTTTAGGGGAAACAGAGCCAGAAAGAACATATTTTTGAACGTAATATTTATAATAGTAGAATAAATAATGTGTTAATTCCCCCAAAAAAAATCAAGTGAAGTAGGCAACAAGATATTATTATAATATTAGATATTAGAATAACGAAAACTTTTTTGAAAAATAATAGTAATAGTAGAATAATAGTATAATATATAATGGGTTAATTTCCCAATAAAAAATAATTCGACCGAACTAGAAATAACATATTTTTCAAAAAACATAAAAGTGTATGTAAAATCCCTAATAAATCCGGTCCTGAAAGGGTTAAGAGGTCAAAATATACATCGAAATAAAGCTAGTGGACCTAGCTTTCATTCAGTTGTTACAAATACCAATATTGATCTTTATAATGAAAAAATGCCACGTTATCCAAAAAAAACAGAAAAATTGTAAAAACTTTAATAGGTTCATAACGGGTTAATGGATTTTGAACTTTGAAATATCAAATAAAAGGCATTCAAGTAAGCTTTACAATGATATATATATTGCTGAAATGTGATACCAAAAAGTTTTGGCGGTCTTAACTCAAAAAATATGGTCGACCGAAAAAAATATATGTATCTCTAGAATCGCAATAAATTGTTTAATTAGTTGTAAAAATTTTGAACGGATCGGGGTGTTGACGTCACTAAACTAGACTTAAGCCATTCAAAATAACTGATATTATATGTCTCCGGAGATAAATATTTTTAAGAATCATCAAATTTAGATAAATTATTTGGATTTTTTAAAAAGTAAAAAGAAAAACTAAGAGAGTTCTTTTCTTTTATTTCAAAATCTAAAATAAAAAATATTATTTTAAAATTCCGATATTTCAGGATTTGGAGCAAAAAACGGATTTGTTAATCTTGAAAAAATCCTGGCATTTCGTGATGCAAGATTTTTCATTTGGCATTCCTAATACATACCTTTAAACCCAGAGCTTTTTTAAATGTTTTATCACATGCTTCACATCGAAATATGTCTTTAGAATGCACAAAACGAATATGACCTGCCAAGGCCCTACGATTGGGACATTCTTTATCACATTCGGGGCATTTATAAGTTTTCCCACCTAAATTATGTAATTGGATATGTGTCTTTAAATTATCTTCATCTTTTAACCATCTGTCGCAGTCAGGTAGGGGACACTTAAGACGAGGTCCACTATCTTCAAAATGATAACGTACATGTTTTTCAAATGCTTTTTTATCTTTAATAACCTTGGCGCATACATGGCAAATGTTACCTTCTTTTCTGTGAAACATACTATTATGAATATTTAATAAATACTGAGAAGCAAATCTGTAATTGAACCAAAACAAATTATAAATAGCTCTAGTACTGAATTCTTAAAATTAACTTGCATTGATGTACGTGTTATGCATTTGGTACAGTTGAAAGTCCATTGCTCTTTTGGTATATGGGTCGATCTGTGATGTTCCAGTAAATTTTTTCTTTGAAATTTTCGTGGACAATATTCACAAGCATGCATTTTTTCCTCATCAGGCGCATGATGTTCAATAGTATGTGTTCGAAGGCCATATGGTGTTGTAAAGGATCTATTACATTCATTACATCTATATTGGGAATTTGAAATTGTTGTTATTATGAAATTATTTATTACTATTACCTAAAACAATCAGGGTTTTCATGTCTTGCCGCATGTTGGGCTATAACATAAAGTCTATCAAATTTTCTGTTACAGCACATTATATATGCTCTTTCAGTTGGATGATGGTCTTTAAAATGTTCTTTTATATCTGGGAATGATTTACCAACAAAGACACATAAGTCGCATGTCATGTTTATATGTTTTTTTATTATTGCATCAGAGATTTTTGGATCTAGTCGATGTGAAGTCCTTGTTTTCTTAGTAGAATCTTCAATTTTTTTTGATTCTATATAGGATGTAGGTTCAGTTCCGTCTTGATCCTCGAAATTGTTTGTTGAATTATCTGATTTCACGTCAATTAATCGTTTCTCGTCCAGACATAAATCATTATCTCTAATTTCCGAAGGTTTATCTTCGTCTGATGTATCACATTCAATATCGGATTTATCATCGAATTCGAAATCATTTTTCTCATTTTCAAATTGATTTGTTAGTTCTTTCATATTTTTATTTAATTTATCATAAATGAGTTGCTCGACATCTTGCTTTTGAATGCACAATGTCTTACGACATTCTGACCATTTATACGTTTTATGATATCTTTGTATATGATATTTCACATTATCTTCATCTTTTAACCAACTTTGGCATGTATCAATAGGACATTTAATGCGTGGTCCACTATCTTCAAAATGTAAACGTACATGTTTTTCAAATGCTTTTTTATCTCTAATTTCTTTAGAGCACACATGACAAACGTTGATTTTTCGATTGTGAAACATGCTTACATGTATATTCAATAAATATTGAGAAGCAAATCTGTAGAAAACAATTCTTTATATAGTGTTTCAGTGAGTTAATTAGATACAAAACTTACTTAAAAGTACGTGCGCTACATTTCGTACATATAAAATTCCATTCTTCTCTTGGTATGTGAGATTGTCTATGAATTTCTAGTAGGTTTTTTCTTCCAAATTTACGTGGACACAAATCACAAGAGTGCATTTTATTCTCTTCAGGTCCATGAAATTCAATATTATGAGTTCGAAGGCCTTTGGGCGTTGTAAATGATCTATTGCATTCATTACATCTGAAACAAAAAATATGGAAATAGTATACAAGCATATAACTATGACTAGACAAGAGTTGCTCTACGAGGGGAGGCAATAAGTCTTTACAATTAAATAGAAAAACACAATTTTATGGATCGAATCCTTCTTATTTTTCACCACAGTCTCCTTTTTGCTCGGTACATTTCATTCAACAATTCTCCAACTTTTTAAGACCTTCACAAAGTTAGATTTTGAAAATTCATCAAAATAGAGAGGACATCTTTATTCGACACGAATATTTTTCTGCCGAGCCATTTCTTTAAATTTGGAAACAGGAAAAAGTCGCTGGGTACCAAATCTGGAAAATAAGGGGAAACCGCACAAGTGCGCGCTCGAGAATCATCTTGATAGAAGATAATTTTTTTAGCCAAATGGGGTTGTTTCTTCTTGATTTTTCGCAAAATTTAATCAATAATAATAACAATTGTTTTTCCTATTTTCAAATAGTCAATTGTAAATATTTCTATGCGTTCCCCAAAAAAACTACGGCCATAACCTTATCAGCCGATTTCACTGTCTTTTCTTACATCGTGGCTGGATTCACCTAGTGAAACCCTTTGAAATGCATCAGGATCGCAACGTAAAAGTTCTAAACCAGCTACCGAATCAGTCACACAATTGCGTTTATTGCCGAATGTTAACAAACCTTGCCGCTAGCTTTTTCGTACCCAATTTGACGTGAAAAATTGAAATCTCTGAACCACACTTTAAATCGTCGGTCACTCAAAACTATATCGTGGATTCTAACTGTGATTTCCGAAGTAACTGCCGCAACTGGACGTCCAGAACGTGGATCATCATTTGTGGATGTACGGTCACGTTTAATTTTATTTGCCCAATTGTAGTTAGTTGATTGCTTTAGGTGTTTTTCCTTTCAAGTAGAAGTGTTTGATGACAGTTTGAAGCTCATTTTCTTCCATTTTTCAAAAATAGCAAAAATTTTCTTTTTCAACCAATCGATTGACGGATTTTGCTAAAATTTGCCAGTCGTCTTTTGCAACTTTTTCAGAAACCTACTTTGTTTTAGTACATCTTATATAATATTGTAGACTTATTGACTCCCCTTATGGTTAGTATCTATTTCGATAACGTGTATGTTAAAAATAAGTTCTTTAAACTGATAGTCAAGCAATTTAAAATAAGCGCAATACTTGAAATAATGAACTAATGACAATTTTGGAAAAATATAATATTTTTGAATGACTATGTAATTATTATTTTCTTCAGATTTACCTGAAACAATCAGGGTTTTCATGTCTGGCCGAATGATTAACAATCATATAATTTTTGTCGATTTTTTTATTACAGCACATTATGTATGGTTTTACGTCTGGATGATGTTCTTTGAAATGTTCCTTTATATCGCAAAATGTGTTGCCAACAAAATCACACAAATCGCAAACCATTGGTATGTGTTTTTTAACAACGTTCTCTGATTGGTTTAATTTCCGTTTTTTGTCACGGAATTCTTTATTTTTCTCTGATTTAGTTGAAACTTTTCGTTTCGTATTTGTATTTTTTAAATTTGTGGATATATCCACGTCAGATGAATCATGTTCTAAAATTTCACTAGCAACACATTCATATTCAAAATCCGATTCGTTATTGCAATCGCTTTCGTTTTGACCATCCGATAAAGGATTTTCCACTTCTAATAAGTCTTCACTTTGTTTATATTTATTTATATTATCCACAATTTCTATTTCCAACTGTTCAAGATTATTTTCAAGGCCTTTTTCATCATATATTTCTTCTTTTATTGCATTTAAAGATATTTTCTCCTCTCTCTTAATGGAAACCTGATTTTGTTGAAATTCCTGGTGTGCTTTCTCCACACTTTTGTAGAATTTGTGAAAGTCGTCAATTTTGGTCCAGCAAGAGGTACATATTTGTGAAGCTAGCATATCATGTTGATGAGGCTATTGAAAAACATAATGGAAATTGTAAATTAGATTTATTACCAAATGCCAAACATTAAAAATTTTTTAAAGGTAGACTCAAAAATAGAATTTATTTTTTTAATATGAAGGATTCATTTGGCTTGTTACTTAATCTATAGTTCAAATGACAAGATTTTATGAGCATAATGGTTTTGAAATTTGCCAAAATCGCTCCAACTACTTTAATTTAACTTTAGTAATACTGATGTACTTTTATTCATTTAATATTATTTAACCTTCGTCTGTGAGCTACCTCTTCTTCGACAAATTTTAAATCTATAAAAACATTATTTTTCGACAAAATCTTAAATATATAAAGAATTATGTAAATAAGAATAAGTAACATTAAATCCCCTTTAACTTATTTATATATTTTTTAATAAAAGTTTTGTTACTTTTAAATTGACCACATATTTAAGTCTCTTGTTCATAAGATCATTTTTATAGCCTCACATGTTAAGAATCATGTCGAACCATTTTTTTCACTCAATTCTTTATTTATTGTATCTTCATTAAATTAAATGTGAATTAAAATTGATACAAATCAATCTTAAAATCAGTACTCTTAATATAAAGTCCAGCAATTTCTTGACAAAATTATTTTAAGATGATCTCATCTTAAAATATTTAATATTTAAGACTTTTGATAGCACATTTTCCGTTGGAAAACATAGTCTATAATGAATTATCGAACTCAAATGAATACAAATAATAATCGGGAGATCTAATGAAAATGACGGTTTATTGTTTTGAAAACAATTTTATATTTTTGGTCGAAATTTTATTTTTTATTTAATATAGCGTGTTTTCACGATAAATCCTCAAGTGTTTATTCCAAGGATATTCAGACTGAATTGGGATCCTTTACATACATACTATTATATCTATAATATTAATAGGCAAGGCGATTTCTTGTGGCTTTTATGTTGCAATACTTGAAAAATAAATGAAAATAATAAGAAACTATTTTAAAATGCAGCTAACGCAGAACAACAGAGGGGATCCGCCAGTTATAAATAAATAAAACCATCTCTACACTTGGTTTCAATGGTAACTGTGTCCTTCACCATATTTACCTTGAACCAAAAATGTTCATTAACAATTTCGACAATATTCAATTGTTCGCCCATAACACCAAAAATACCCATTAAATTCGGGTTTTCCAATAAACACAAACAGCACAACATTTTAGTATTAACGGGATGGATAAATATTTGTTTTCTTTTATAAACAATTTGAGTTCATCACTTTCACTATCAAATTAAAACATAGTTTACAGAATTATATGATATTCACTGCGGAATGCCTACAAAATAAAAACATATGTTTATTATAAACTTTCATATAGGTAACGGTATAAATTAAATATGTTCGATTGTAGAACAAGTTCACTCCAATTGAGACGTAATATTAATTTATTCGTACATATATATTTCCAAAAATGACCCTGCTATTGGGCTGGATGACGGGCCAATTTTAATAAGTGATGAATGAAGTTAAACCTGATGGTAATAAAAGATTAAGTATCATAATCAAGTATTACTAAATCAAAGTTTATTTAAATATTTTGATAAAATATTCAAATTATATTTTAAAGAATGTTAAACATGTGAAGATTATCATTTAAATTTTAATGTTTTATTTATTTTCTTTTTTCAGAAAAACATCCAAACGTGATGTGCGGATGGACATCGTCAAAATATTGCTAGTCAAGAAACTAGAGGATATAAATAATTATGACCGTCTTGGCAACCAGGTTATTTTCCAAATAAACGAAATTATAAATAAACAAATCCAGCGAGATGTTGCTTGGAAAATTCAGCAGATACTTCGAGAAGTAGTACAAGACGAACAAATTGCATATGCAACAGAATCAAGCGAATCACAATCAAATAGCAATGCGATCACATCCCAACAATCAAGCTTTTCCATTTTTCAAGTTATCAACCCACATATATTGCACCACCATCAGTGTCTTCCAGTGATTCATGCTCGCTTATTTCAAAACCATTATTTACTAAATCGACAAAATTTGTAATAAAATAGAATGAAATTATAAATTTTTTCGACACGATAATATGGTTTGTTTTTTATTGTCGTCGAAATAGAATCTGCTTAATTTATTTGGCGACATTCACTATTTAAAATTTGTTCTTATATTTATTTAACATTAATTACTTATTGCGTACGCAAAAAACTTTTTTTAAACAAAAGAAAAAATTATAACAATTTTGTTTTGAATAAATAAGTTATTCTATATTTCTAATTTTTTTAAATTTAATTGAGAGTAAAAATTGTTTTATTTTTTCGCGTGTTTTTTAAAAAACTAATTTCCAACTAGTGGATTTGTGTTTGTAATAAAAGCTTGTGCACTGCCACGTTTATTTTTTCTCCATTCTTCCCATTCTGACGGATGTTGCTTCTTTTTATGAGAATGCATATTAGCGTTCGAGTTAAATGTTCTGGGGCAAAAGGGACATTTATATAAGGTTTCTCCAGTATGTTGCGTCATATGTTCCTTTAATTAATTGATCAAACTTTAAACAAACGTTATATACAAAAATATTTTCACTATTTACCCTTAAAGATATAGCTTTTTTAAATGATTTTTCGCATTGTTCACATTGGAAAACTTCATTCGAATGACTGTACCGCTTATGGTTCGTTAGTGCTCCTCGATTTTTACATAATTTACCACAATCGGGACATTTATATATTTTACCTTCTGGATTGTGTCTTTGCAAATGTGACTTCAAGTTGTCCTCGTCTTTTAACCAACTATCACAGTCGGGATAAGGACATTTGACTCGAGGTCCACTGTCTTCAAAATGCAAACGTACATGTTTTTCAAATGCATGTTTGTCTTTAATTTCTTTGGCGCATACATGGCAAATGTTAGCAGCTTTCTTATGGTTCATGCCGTCGTGTATATTTAATAAATATGCTGTTGCAAACCTACGAAAGAAATATCAGTATTGCATTTGTATAAGCAAATGCATTTCGCAATAAGAAAAATTTAATTTTTAGACAGTGTTTAAAATTATAGTTAAATTATAATATCTTGAACTTACGATTTTCGTGTGGGACATTTTGTGCAAAAAAATGCCCATTGGTCTTTCGGTACATGGGCTGGTCTGTGTAATTCCAATAAGTTTCGCCTTGCAAATTTTCTTGGACATAATTCGCATGAATGTAAAAGCTCTTCCTCCGGTGCGTGATAGGATAAATTATGTGTACGCAGACTACAAGTTGTCGTAAAGGATTTATTGCATTGGTCACACCTTAAAAAAATAATAAAAACAAATATAGTAGTTCAAAACTATAAAACAATGCAACATTTAATTTTTTTTTATATAATTACCTGAAATAATTTGGATCCTCATGTTTAAGAGCATGTTGAGCCACATAATAACGTTTAGTAAATTTTCTATCACAGCACATTATATATGGTCTAACATTAGGATGGTATTTTTTAAAATGACTCACCATGTCAGGAAATGATTGGCCAACAAAAATACATAAATCGCATACCATATTTATATGTTTTTTAATCATTTCTTCTGTTAAAATTGGGTCTAAAAATTTATCAGTCCATTTTATCTTTTCAGTACCCTTATTTTTGTCTGTACTAAGTGCAGCCTTTTTCTTGGTCTTCTTTTTTATATCTTTGAATTTGTTTATCCTTTTTCCAATTTTATTTATTTTGTCTTCTTTTAATATTGTTTCGTCAGAGGAGGTGTCACCATCACTTATATCTGAATGATCATATTCCTCAGAGCTACTACTATCAGTTTGAAATTCTTTCTCGTCATTATCAAGATTATTTCGTTCAGCTGCTAGGGGATTTTGTTTGGAGACTTCCTCTCCAGTTTCATTACTAGGATTAACATCTATTTCAACTTCTACTTGCATGAGATTTTCGTCAAAAGCTTCCTGCTCTTGTTTTATTGTACTGCAGCAAGGTTTCTCCTCCTCTTTGATGGACGTGGAAGTTTGTTCTTGAAATGCTTTGTGGGCTCTCTCCACTGTTTGATAAAAATCATGAAAATCTTTTATTTTATGCCAGCAAATGGGGCAAATTTGTGACGTATACTCATCATTTGGAATTGGCTTTTGGAAAAATTTATAATAAGGATTTTATTTCCAACATATTACTGAACCTACCTTAAACCATAAATGTTGCTGAATAGTTTCGGCAATATTAAGTTGTTGATATATATCATCAAAAATACCCATAATGTCCGGGTTTTTAAACAAACACACACAACATAACATTATTTAAATTTAAAATTACTTATTTAACATTTGTATGATTTTTGTTTGTAAACAAAATATATTTTCTGGCTTTATTGAAAAAAAAAGGAAATATCTATGTAACGCACTGTAAAGTAATAACGCAAATCTGTTGTCGTCTGTATATCATCCATTAAATAAACGAATTATAAAAATTAACAAAATTTTTGTTTATTCGATTGTTTTAATATTAAAAAATTATTATTATCCAATTTAAAACCAGGTGATAAATCATTTTGGAAAATAAACAGGAAAAGGTAAAAATAAAATCTCACACTTTAAAATTGGAAATGCAAAAATAACATCTGATAAGAACAATGCAGAAATGTTGGCAAATACATACGTTCAAGCCAGTAACTCACTTCGAACTAAAACCACTTAGCGGATATATTAATAAATGCGACAGTAAATAATTTTAAGGAAAATCTTAGTTCTGAATCAGCAATATATATCTTGAAGAAGTAACGAGTATTGTCTCATCAATAAAACACTCCAAATCCCCTGGTTTTGACAATGTTCCCAACATGCTTTTAAAGAAACTACCAATCAAAGCCATAAAAAAATTGGTTATAATATTTAACAGCTGCATCAAACTCAATTATTTCCCAAACCAAGGTTATAGCTATCAACAAACGTAGTAAGCCCAAAAAATAGCCCAAAGAGCTACAGTCCTATTAGTCTCTTAAGTAACTTAGGTAAAATATTTGAAAAAATACTACATTCTCGTCTTAATGAATTTGTAACGACCACCAATTGCTAAAGAAGAATTTGGATTTAAAAGAGCATAGCACTACTCACCAAATAAACAGAATTAAAAAATCATGTGAGTTCGATCAGAGGGGAGATGTGTAAACGTTAGTAATTAAAGATTTTTTATTCCACTTTTTTAAAATCAAACAGAAAGCGTCATCTATGTATCACTTATAGCAAACAACTGCAGGGACTCTGGTTATACTCGTGGGGTTGTTGAATTATGTATATGTTATACGTTTATATTGTGAAATTTTTGTCGTTTTACAGCAAAGGGTTGTTGAATTAGCTGAAACAATTTTATATCATAATTTTTTCACCAATACAATCATAAGCCACACCGATTTGTCTTATGTTCACGGTTTTTATGATTGTATTGTGAAATAGAAATTTACAACCCTGCGCGTATAGATGTTTACACATCAAATAATCACAAATAAAAACAAACGTTCAACGGGTCTAATATTGTTAAATATTGAAAAAGCTTTTGACACCGTTCGGCATAATGGCCTATTATTTAAACTTCTTGATGCAAGTATACCAAATGTGGTATGCTCAAATAATCACCAATATGTAAATATCTTTATAGTCAATGTGTACTATTGATCGTGTTAGCCTTTCTGGTATTTAAATCAAACAACCTTTCGATTTAAGTTTTAACTTTAAACTCTGATTTATTTGCTATTTGTTACTATTTAAATACAATTCTACTTACATATTATTGAGAGACTTTTAGAACTACTAAATAACTTCGAATATTTCTCTACATTTATTCTCTTATACTCAATCAGTGTTCACGTGCTTTACAACTTTAGTTGTGTTAGAATACATATTTAGAGCAAACTATCGATTTGCCCTTTGTTCTATGAGATATACCAGCTAAGCACAAAGTATTGAAATGTAGAAGAAATTTGAATCCAATAGAATCCAAATAAATCACTTTGTGTACAGCTCTACTTCAAGCAATTCTGTAAACTTATTCCGGATTTCATTCACTACAAAACCTTTAAAGTTGCGATTAATAATGGATCATTATTTCCAAAAACCATTGCCACAGGGTTACGTCAAGGATCAGTCTTGTCGCCATTGCTTTACTCGAAATTGCTTATTACGCAGATGATACTGCGTAAATTTCTTCAAACAAACTTACAAGTGCACTCCTGAAGAGAATGGAACAGAGACTTGTAAATTGCAGTAAATATTTCCACAAATGGAAAATCAAAATTAATCCAAATAAGACCCAAACAATAATTTTTCCATACAACAAATATCCCCAAAGACTGCCAAGACGTCATCTTCTTATTGGAAATAACACCATAAATGTACTAAACGATGTCAAATATCTCAGAGTTGGATTGGACAAAAATCTTTCATTTAAGCAACATATTATGGTAACGTGTCAAAAAGCTATAAAATCATTTAAAGCATTACAAAATAGGTCATTTCTAAACCCATAAAACAAAAATGTACTCTTCAAAAGTGTTATAAGTCCAATATTAACATAACGCAATATTTATACGTAAAGATAAGATTTCATATGTAAATATCAAATTTGTTAAAATATGAAAATAAAGAATATATAATTGAAAAAAAAAAATATTAAAAAATTATTTTGTTCTCAATAAAAGCCATACTTTATTAATATAATTATATAAAACCCATTTTTGATTTATTTAGCAAATCCCATTCAACGGGATGCGCCTTCTTTTTGTGTGAATACATGTTTGCTTTAAAATTAAAAGTTCTTGTACAAAACGGACAACTGTACAAAGGTTCTCCAGTGTGACCAGCCGTATGTTCCTAAAAAATCAAATAAAAAATATGACAATAATTATGCTGTATTTAAATTTGTAAGATTTACCTTTAATGATAATGCACTTTTGAAGGTTTTTTGACATTCTTCACACGTATAAGATATTGTGGAATGTGTATTCTTTAGATGACATGTCAAAGAATGTTTATTTTTACATATACGTCCACATTCGGGACATTCATATTTCGCTTGATTATGAAAACGTCTTAAATGTTGTTTTAAATTATCTTCATCTTTAAGCCAACTATCGCAACCTTCTCGGGGACATTTTATGCGAGGTCCACTTGTCTCAAAGTGTAAACGCACATGTTTTTCAAAGGCCGGTTTGTCTCTTATTTCCTTAGCACATACATGACAAATATTTGAAGCTTTAGTGTGGCATGATTTTATATGAATTTGTAAAATATAATCACTGGCAAATCTGCAAATGATAAAAATGAAGATTAAAAACAATGGAAAATTTTAGATTTACTTACGCTCTTGCCGGTTGACATCTTTCACAGAAATGTGATCTTTCCGTTTTTGGTATATGCTGAGCTTTGTGATAGGCCAGCAAGTTTTTCGTAGAAAATCTACGCGGACACTCATCACAGCCATATGGAAGTTTTTCTTCAGGTTCATGGTGTTTAATAAAATGATCTTTCAATCCCGATTTATTGATAAAAGTTTTACCACACTCCTGACACTTAAAATGTTCCGGATCTTCATGATAACAAGCGTGTTGTAAAATATCGGATGGGCAATCCAATTTGCGTTCACAGCATTTTATAAATGGTTTTACACCAGTATGTTCTTCTTTGTAATGTTTAATTAAATTTGAAAAATCCTCACCGATAAAGGAACACATTTGGCACAACATTTTTATGTGTTTTTTTATGAGGCCCTCATTCTCTTCTAATAATACATGTCCCTTTCTGCGCTTTGGCTCATTCGTTTTATCTGGCGTTTTGGAAACTTTGCGTTTTGGTTTTCTTTTCTTGGTTAAGCTATTCTTTATTTCCATGTTTAAATCAAATATTTCATCACTTTCTTCATTTTTAATATCATCTAATAAAGATGATAATTCTTTATCATTTTCCTCGTTATTTTCAGAAGTCAGAGGACTTTTTGGTCGCTTACTGGATTTTTTAGATCTAGTTTTAGGATTTTTAGTTTTAACCTTCTTGCTCTTAAGATCTTTTGACGTAATGTCGCTTATATCATTATCTTCTTCTGTACCCAATTCAAGTAAAGGATTTTCAGGAAATATGTCGTCAGCTTTGAAAAAATGTAAATCAACATTGCTGTCTAACGACTCTTCCAAAGGCTCCGTTTTAATGTTACGTTCCCAGACATTGTCATCATTCCTCTCACTAGCTTCTATTACTTTATCAATTGAACATTTCGTTTGTATATTATGTACCTTTGCTACATATTGATAAAATTCGTCAAAATCACTAAGTTTAACCCAACATTCATTACAAATTTCAGTGCCTTGGTCCTTCTTAAACTTTGGCTGTAATTTTTTTTTTGTCAAGTGATATAAGGTGTTAGATTGTAAGGCTATTTAGTATGACTTACCGTTAAACACAAATGTTTTGCAATGATTGCAGCGATTTTAGAATGCATTTCATCATCTCCAAAAATTGAGAAAGTTCTGTCAGAATTATTGGTACAAACAAAACAAATCATTTTGATAAAAATAATTTTTGATTTGTAAACAAATCTGTACATTTCACCTGTGAAACGTTTATGAGTAGCCATATTTTTAAAATATTTCGGGGTTAGGAAAATAACAGGGTATGAATTATTTAGCACATATTTTGCTGTTCCAAAGATTATAATTTTTTGTGATTGAGTTAGAAATAATTATTGTTTTTGTTCGATAAAAGAAAACTTATAAAATCTATATTATGTATATGCCTTAATTTCGATTTATCATCATGACACTTGGAGTATTATTTATAATGAAATTATTATTCTTCCTTTATTAGTATTCATAATACTTTAAAATTTCTCATTAAAAATTAATAATTAAAATACATAGATATTTAAATAATTTCATTATTTCTAACAAAAATTACACATTTTCTTTTAAATACATTTTTATTTCTTTCTATCTTTGTATCTTCTTCTAGATCATTAATCAATTTCAGTCCCTTATAAAAAAGAGATCTTTGCATTGCAGATGTGGTCGTCTTCTTTAGCCTGAAGTTTTCTGCATTTCTCAGTCCATAATATTCATGAAAACTCGTTCAATATATATTGTGATATTTGGATCGCGGTCAATACATATTGAACATTAACAGTGCCCATAGCTCATAATATCGTCCAGCGGAGACTTGTTTTCATTTCATGCGAGAAATCGTAGAAACGTAGAACGTGTGTTTGTTGTAATATTACAGCCCGCAGGGCTAGCTCTAGACCCGGTTCACACCATACAGCTGCAGGTTATTATTTGACATTTCTTTTCATTCTTTGCTTCGCTATGAAAAATTTTATTATTATTTCTTCACACAAATAAATATTTCAATTTGAACTAATAATAAATTCTTTTTACACAAACTAAATAAAATAACTGTCAAAAATATAAGAATTTGCAAGCAAAAAAAATCTACTCTTCAAAAGTGTTATAAGATCAATATTAACATAACGCTGCCTATGTATGGATCCTATATGTTATTTGTTGCAATATCTATACGTAAAGATAAGATCTCATATGTAAATATCAAATTTGTTAAAATATGAAAATAAAGAATATATAATGGAAAAAAAATATTAAAAAATTATTTTGTTCTCAATAAATGCCTTACTTTATTAATATAATTATATAAAACCCATTTTTGATTTATTTAGCAAATCCCATTCAACAGGATGCGCCTTCTTTTTGTGTGAATACATGTTTGCTTTAGAATTAAAAGTTCTTGTACAAAACGGACAACTGTACAAAGGTTCTCCAGTGTGACCAGCCGTATGTTCCTAAAAAAACAAATAACAAATATGACAATAATTATGCTGTATTTAAATTTGTAAAATTTACCTTTAATGATAATGCACTTTTGAAGGTTTTTTGACATTCTTCACACGTATAAGTTATTGTGGAATGTGTATTCTTTAGATGACATGTCAGAGAATGTTTATTTTTACATATACGTCCACATTCGGGACATTCATATTTGGCTTGATTATGAAAACGTCTTAAATGTTGTTTTAAATTATCTTCATCTTTAAGCCAACTATCGCAACCTTCTCGGGGACACTTTATGCGTGGTCCACTTGTCTCAAAGTGTAAACGCACATGTTTTTCAAAGGCCTGTTTGTCTCTTATTTCCTTAGCACATACATGACAAATATTTGAAGCTTTAGTGTGGCGTGATTTTATATGAATTTGTAAAATATACTCACTGGCAAATCTGTAAACGATAAAAATGGAGATTAAAAAACAATGGAAAATTTTAGATTTACTTACGCTCTTGCCGGTTGACATATTTCACAGAAATGTGATCTTTCCGTTTTTGGTATATGCTTAGCTTTGTGATGGGCCAGCAAGTTTTTCCTAGAAAATCTACGCGGACACTCATCACAGCCATATGGAAGTTTTTCTTCAGGTTCATGGTGTTTCATAAAATGATCTTTCAATCCCGATTTATTGATAAAAGTTTTACCACACTCTTGACACTTAAAATGTTCCGGATCTTCATGATAACAAGCGTGTTGTAAAATATCGGATGGGCAATCCAATTTGCGTTCACAGCATTTTATAAATGGTTTTACACCAGTATGTTCTTCTTTGTAATGTTTAATTAAATTTGAAAAATCCTCACCGATAAAGGAACACATTTGGCACAACATTTTTATGTGTTTTTTTATGAGGCCCTCATTCTCTTCTAATAATACATGTCCCTTTCTGCGCTTTGGCTCATTCGTTTTATCTGGCGTTTTGGAAACTTTACGTTTTGGTTTTCTTTTCTTGGTTAAGCTATTCTTTATTTCCATGTTTAAATCAAATGTTTCATCACTTTCTTCATTTTTAATATCATCTAATAAAGATGATAATTCTTTATCATTTTCCTCGTAATTTTCAGAAGTCAGAGGACTTTTTGGTCGCTTACTGGATTTTTTAGATCTTCTAGTTTTAGGATTTTTAGTTTTAACCTTCTTGCTCTTAATATCTTTTGACGTAATGTCGCTTATATCATTATTATCTTCTTCTGTACCCAATTCAAGTAAAGGATTTTCAGCAAATATGTCGTCAGCTTCGAAAAAATGTAAATCAACATTGTTGTCTAACGACTCTTCCAAAGACTCCGTTTTAATGTTACGTTCCCAGACATTGTCATCATTCCTCTCACTAACTTCTATTACTTTATCAATTGAACATTTCGTTTGTATATTATGTACCTTGGCTACATATTGATAAAATTCGTCAAAATCACTAAGTTTAACCCAACATTCATTACAAATTTCAGTGCCTTGGTCCTTCTTAAACTTTGGCTGTAATTTTTTTTTTGTCAAGTGATGTGTTAGAATGTAAGCTATTTAGTATGACTTACCGTTAAACACAAATGTTTTTCAATGACTGCAGCGATTTTAGAATGCATTTGATCATCTCCAAAAATTGAGAAAGTTTTGTCAGAATTATTGGTACAAACAAAACAAATCATTTTGATAAAAATAATTTTTTATTTGTAAACAAATCTGTAAATTTCACTTGTGAAACGTTTATGAGTAGCCATATTTTTAAAATATTTCGGGGTTAGGAAAATAACAGGGTATGAATTATTTATCACATATTTTGCTGTTCCAAAGATTATAATTTTTTGTGATTGAGTTAGAAATAATTATTATTGTTTTTGTTCGATAACAGAGAAAACTTATAAAATCTATATTATGTATATGCATTAATTCCGATTTATCATGATGACACTTTACGTATTATTCATCATGACACTTGGAATATTATATATAATGAAATTCTACGTAATATTCATGAAAACTCGTTCAATATATATTGTGATATTTGGATCGCGGTCAATACATATTGAACATTAACAGTGCACATAGCATATAATATCGTCCAGCAGAGACTTGTTTTCATTTCATGCGAGAAATCGTAGAAACGTAGAACGTGTGTTTGTTGTAAAATTACAGCCCGCATGTCTAGCTCTAGACCCGGTTCACACCATACAATATTTGTTCCTTAATTTTTGAGTTATTGGAGAGTGGGGAAAAACGAGTGGTATTTGGTACGGAGTTGCTTGTACTCGGCAACTCTTTTTGTTGTGCCATTCGTAATTGTAAATACGAAGTTAGCTGCAGGTTATTATTTGACATTTCTTTTCATTATTTGCTTCGCTATGAAAAATTTTATTATTATTTCATTTATTTTTTCACACAAATAAGTATTTCAATTTGAACCAATAATAAATTCTTTTTACACAAACTAAATAAAATGAACTGTCATAAATGTAAGAATTTGCAAGGAAAAGAAAACGAAAATTGATTGAACAAATTTCTCTGTGCGAACAATAAGACAACTTTAAAAGAGAATTGCAAAGTTGAGCAACAAAAATGGCCTTGTGTGAACCTTGATTAACACTTCTACAACTGCATGTTTCTATAGTTCTAAACTTTCAGCTTCTATATGTGAAACAAGTCTACAACTGACTAAGTAAATAAAACAAAATACAATCCGGCAGAAAAGTTACAGAATTTCTTAAATTTGTTCTTAAAAAAGGTGATAAAATTTTAAAAAGTTATTTAAATTCAAAATAAACAATAAATATTCCATTAAATATCTTAAAACGGCAGAGCACACATAAAGAAAACTAATGATGACGTGTCTTTTTCACTTACAGTGTAGACAGCTTTCAACATGATTACTGACGTCCAATTAGCTATATTCTCCAATGTTTTGGGTGTTTTTCTATTCCTCTTGGTAGTTTTATACCATTATATTAATGCAAATTCTAACAGCAAGTAAGTTTAGCATTTGTAGCAATTTTAGCAAATACTGATTAAATTCTTTTTTTTTTTTTCAGATTAAGTGCTAAAAACAAGTAGAAGAAAATTTTTTTATATTTCTTGTTTTGTATGTATGTTTAATTAAAATATTTACAAACTTTAATTATAGTTCACTTTGTTTGATTAGAGTAAATATTTACAAGGAATTTAACGCTTCAGTTAATGTTTCCATATTCTCAAAAGTTTCTCCAGGTTCTAGTTTCTGCTTCGGTTCATTTCTTAAAACGAAAGTCTTTACTTTTTGATGACCGAATGAAAAAGTTTTTATATCATTATTCGGAGTTTGGTCCTCTACTTCCATTGTTTTCTTAGATAACGTTTTTTGCAATTTATATTTTTTTGGTGGCTTTTTATAAGCAACTTGATCAAATCTAAAGTTACAAGGTAATTTATGTTGTTTTATACAATGTTCCTTGCGCTCAGTTAGATTTGGAAAAATTTCCTTACATTCTTCCAAGTAACATTTGAATATACATTCACCTCTCTCCATTCGTACATTAAAGTAAGAATCGTGATGCTCCGATATATGTAAATCTAATAAATGTTCCGTTGGTAACGATTTTTTGCACTCTAAACATATAAAACGATGCATAGAGTTGTAGTGGCTCTGATAGGTAGATACATTATCAAATATCATATCGCAACCCATTACATTACAAAATATTTCATTTGCGATTTTTCCGCCGAGTGAAGATCCACATGAATCGTTAAAATTCTCATACTCTGTACTACTAATTGCTCCTAACTTTTTATATGTTTTAAGTATGTTGGAACAACTTTCATTAAACAAGCAGTCATCAGGTTTGAGAAAACCTTGAGGTACATTTTTTAATAATTCCAAGATTTCCTGTGGCTTATACATGTTGTTTTGCACAAACTCCCTACAAGAAACGAGTGATCGAAACTAAACATAAACAATTTTTGTACTAACCACTTGCAATAATTTTCTATTTGAAAAACATATGACTGTCATTGATGATGTAAACATCTCCCAATAAACATTTTTGTTTGCTATCAACTTGAGGTGCATTTGAGATCAAATACATATCTCAAATCTCTAACGTTAATTCTAAAATGCAGCTCAATAGTCCGATTATGGTCTTCTCAACATTTTTTATATGGTGATTTTCTTAGTTATCAAGTTGAGAAATTTGTGACTCTCAACTTGATAGCAAAGAAATTTCTCCAAAAATATTAATTCTCAACTTGATGTTAAGTTGAAACCAAACAAGGAGAAAAATTGTTCAACTCAAATTGAGAATTACATTAGATTTCAATTTGAGAACTTAACTTTTCTCCAACATTGGAGAAATAATTTTTCAATGCATATGCGTGAAACATATCGACGACAGCGGCTACACGACTACAGCCTATCAAAAATAAAATACACACGTTTATATGAAAACGATTATTTTAACACCAACTCAGCTGCACGGCTACACAACTACTTCTGCCGCTGTAGTCAACTTAAGGTGTGTTTACACTATGTGTATTTTCCATATGTAAATTCAGTTTTACGATCCATACGTAATTCCGTTTGTGTGTCAAAATTGGCGTTTTACATACGATTCATAATTTTTGCGTTCAAACGTACATATGTAATTCCGTATGACATAACCTCTAAATGTAAACAACAGCTGTTTTAATTTGTGAATTTATAAAAATTTATTGTTAAAAATAAAGTTATATATTTTTTAATTGTTAATTGATATTAAACAATTTATTTTGTTTCAATATTAATCTTTATAATTTACTCCGTTTTTCTTTCACCACAAGCAGTGTTGTATTTTCATATGTTTGTCTTGCAAAAATAGAACCTGCTCTAATTGAAAAATTTACATATGTCTTGCAAAATGTGTTGTACATAAACAATGTTTGAAAGGGTTCACACTATGTGTATAAATTACACTTGCTAAAAAACTAAGAAAAACACAAGCAAAACACGTAGTGTGAACGCAGCTTTAGGATAATTTCTATTTTTGTTGGCTACGAAACAAAAATAGTGTTGACAATAAAAAAAAATATGTAAAAGAAATTAATGCTATGAAATGTTTTATTTAAAAAAAAAAAAAAATAATCGCAAAATGATATGCTATAATAATTCCATTAATAATCAAAAGGGGTTAAATTATTATAATTATTTATATTTACGTTATAGTAATGCACTATAAATAAGTAATTGTATATTTAAGTCAAGTTTATATAGAATCATGCATGTTCTTCTATTTAAATAAAGTAAAAAAATGTAATTGGCACTACTGAAATAAAAATGCATTTGTATAAAAACAGCTGTTTATATTATTTCGAAAGCCGAAACCGTTTTCACCAATCCGACAATGTGAATGATGAATATTGGGCACCCGATATTGAAAATAATGCACCACAACCGCTAACACAAATCGAAATGGATTACATTGTGGCTAAGATGGGACTATCACAAAAAAATTCAGAATTTTTGACATCGTAAAAACTCACAGAGCAAAATGTCAGCGCAACATCATACCAAAACCGCCAAGCTGATTTTCAGAAATTTTATTCCGTTGACGAAGCAAATACGTTCACTTACTGCCATGATATCCCAGATTTAGTGATAAAAAAAATGGGAATGGATTATATCGCTGGCGACTTGCGTTTATTCATCGACGGTTCAGTTTCAAGTTTGAAGGCTGTGCTGTTGCACAAAACAAATAAAAAACCGTCCATTCCATTGGGATTCAGCACAACTATGAAGGAAACGTATGAAACATTGGGCGAAATTTTAGAGAAAATCAAATACAGTGTACACAAATGGAAGATTTGTTGTGATCTAAAGGTTGTCAACATAATACAAGGCATTATATAAAGGGCGGTATTTGGGATTCGCGATATACAGGGAATCAATATCAATGTAAAGATTGGAAAGCAAGAACTCCCGAGCTCGAGAAACAATTAAAATTACGTAATGAACCTTTGATAATGGATATAGATATTTTGTTGCCATCGCTCCACATGAAATTAGAAATAGCTGGGAAATTCAGTGATGCTAAATTAGAAAAGGTACGTATCGTTGTCTGTATTTAAATATTGTCATATCTAAATTTGATTTGATTATTTATTAATTTTTTCGCAAATGTTTTTTTTTTTATATTTCAAACAGGTGCTCTGAATGGACCGGATATTAATGAAAATCGAATCTGTCACAAATATGCTTTCGAACCACCTAAGTGCATGGGATGCATTGAAACAAGTCATCGAAGGCGTTTTAGGAAAGAACCGCGTTCAGCGAGATGACTACATGCAGACATGAGTAGACAAGTTACTGCATTATTTTGAAAAATCAATGTATCCATGACATTAAAGTTCCATTTCATGCATTTCTACCTTGATACCTTTTTGGCACAATTACCTCAGGAATCGGACGAATAAAGGGAGAGGTTCCACCAGGTGACCATGCGATTCAAAGGTAAAAAATTAGACGCATTGCTTGCGGAGCTTTGTTGGTGGAGTTCTAAAATTATGCAGTTTGAAGATGAAAGCACCGAAGATGAAGATATTGGCAATAATTGAAAATATTCTAAATTTGGTTGCCATGCATAGATAACAAATAAAAATCTCAATTTCTGTGTAGGAATAACTGTAATATGAATCATAATTTTTATTTGCATGCAAAATAAAGTTTATAAAGAAAAAACAGCATATTTGTGGATTTGTAATAGTTATTGAGCAAAAAAGGTGAAAAATGGGGAAAATTGGCATTTTTGCGATTTTTAAGGCACTGGGTGCACTTTTTTCGGGTAGGTTTGTTCCGCTTTTTTCTCCTACTTAATATCTACAACTTTGCTTCAGACACAAAAAAGATATTCCGCACGGTATACCGAGATGTAACCGTGTTAAAATATAGAAAAAAGATAAAAATCCACCTTCAGCAAAAAATCGTATGGTCATTAAATTATTAATAATGCAGCCAACTTGACAAAACGAATGATGCAGAATTTCTTATTTTTGGGGCTACTTTCAGGTGCAATTCTCAGAATCGAGTCCCAAAATCATGTGTTGTACTGTGTAATATTTAATGTTTCTTTTTTATTTTATCACGGTTCACACAAGGCAATTTTTGCTGCGCAACTTTTTTCAATGCTCTTTTAAAGTTGCTTTAATGTTCACATAAGAGAAATTTGTTGCCGCAACTTTTCGTTTTCTTTTGCTTTCAAATTCTTACATTCTTGACTGTTCATTTTATTTAGTTTGTGTAAAAAGAATTTATTATTGGTTCAAAGGGAAAAATCTATTTGTGTGAAAAAATGGAAGGCAAAGAAATGAAATAAAAAAATTGTAAAATAAATGAAATTTTTCACAGCGAAGAAAAGAAATTTCAAATAACCTGCAGCTGACTTCGTGCTTATAATTACGAATGACACAACAAAATGAGCTACCGAGTACAAGCATCTCCGTACCAAATACCTCTATTCTTTCCTCTCTCCAACAAACTCAAAAATTGCCTTGTGTGAACTGGGTTCTGTTCTACGCGTTGACTGATATTTTGGTCACTAGTAACCATTTTATGCAAATAACATAGCTTCATAAGTCCGAGTTCACACAAGGCAACTTTTGTTGGGCAATTCTTGAGTTTGTAGATGTTTGCGGTGAGGGGAATAAAAAGGGAAAAATAATTGCCGGTTCTCGGCTATTTCAAGCAATTCTCTCATTCGCTTTTTTTTTTTTTTGTTGAATATTTGACATTTCTTTTCATTCGGTGTTTCGCTTCTTGGTGTGAATAATTCGTAATTATTGTTTACTTTATTAAAATGGCCTTTTAATGGAAACAGGACTTAATTTTTTTCTTTTGAATTCATTTTTCAACAAAACCAATTAAATTAATTTATGTATGTATGTATTTAATTTTATTATTGTTCTTTACGACTAGAGCACAAATGTCAAATTATAAGAAAATTAAAACAAAACAAAACAGTAAAATTGCCGAAGAAATTGTCGTGTGGACATAAAAGCAATTTCAAGAGAATTGCCAAAAAGTTGCGCAATAAAAATTGCCTTGTGTGACCCCCGACAAACATGCAGCAGATAGCAACTCTGTGTGGAAGCCATTATTAAATTATGCATGTATAAAATTAAATTTACAATTAAATTAAATTTTCGCTTCTGAATCCAAAATTTAAGATGCAATATTAACGTCCTAAATTAGATTTTCCTTTGAGGTTATGTATTCGTGGATTAGAAAGAAAATAATTTCATATTTAGTTTTATTTTAAATCTTTCTAAAATTTTAAATGATCTTGCGTTAATACGATAATTAAATTGCAATTGAATGTTATACAAAAACACTAGCAAAACACTACCGTATCTTCCCCAAGCACTATTTCAAAGAAACAACTGCTTTTCGGGCGCATTTTGAAAGGTTTAGCCTTTCCCTTTACGGTTTAATGATGTTTATAATTTCTATGGTGCCTAATTTTGCCATAGTTGATAGCGTAAAAGAAGGTCATAGCGGCAGCAGTGAGTTGGAAAAAGGGTGCAACGCCAGCACGTTTGGGTTGAACATACTTGTGTTGCCAACGCCACCAGGCACGACTGAAAGCACCAGCAATAGCACTGGGCGACTTGTTGCGGCGTCCAAACCAAGAGCCCAATTCGTTCAATTTTACTTGACCGAAAGGAACATCAGCTAAAAATGAAAGGATTTTTTTTAATTTTCAATATTACGTAATCTACGTGCGTTGGTTCCAAATAATCAGATGTTACCTTTTCCATAAAAGCGTGCGGGGTCATATGGGCCATGCACTTTGGGGTTGTATTCAGCTGGATAATCACCGAAAGCCATTCTGAATTTCTGTAAATATTTTTTATATTGTAAGATTTTCAGGAAAAACGACTACCGCCTTTACTGAATTTTACCAATTTTGACAATGACAATACAATCCACATTATTGTCATATTTGACATTGAGCATAAGTGATACCAAGTTATGAAAAGTTATTTTAAAATGTGGCATCTTACTAGATGCATAAGTTTTTCATTTAGATTTAAAATAACGGTTTTGATTATGATTGTGAGGATCCTTAAAAGTTCGCTTTGAATTTAAAAACATTTTTTTAATGTAACACATAAAATGTGAATTCATACAATGTACATAATTAAAAAAATTCTTGTTAATAATTATGTATTATCTTTAATATATGTATATTATTACAATAATTCTTCAGTCAAATCACTAGTACTGATTTAACAAAAAGGGACAAATCAGGAGGAATGTTTTATTAATAGATGGATAAATGCAATAAAATAAAATAATTTTAAAGCGTTTATTTGAACTGAATAAATTATTTGTTTAAGGTGCTATTATATGATGTGTTTTTTTACATATGTACTGTCAAATTTTCCCACAACAAAAGTTGTAAACATCGTGTGATACATATAAAACATTGTTTATGTACAATACATGAGAAAAGTCACATGTACATTTTTCAATTAGAACAGGTTCTATTTTTGCATGACAAACAAGTGAAAATACAACACTGCTTGTGGCGAAAGAAAAACAGAGTACATTTTAAAGATTAATATTGAAAGAAAAATAAATTGTTTAGTATTAATTAACAATTAAAAAATACATAACCTTTTTTTTAACAAAAAATTTTTGTGAATTCACAAATTAAATCAGCTGTTGTTTACATTTAGAGGTTATGTCATACGGAAATACATACGCACGTGTGATAGCAAAAATTATGAATCGTATGTAAGAAGACAATTTTGACAGACATGAAGAATTTCATATGGATAAAAAAAGTGACAGTACATATGTAAAAAACATTTCGTGTAATAGCACCTTTAGTAAAAGCTGCTCTCTTTTTATGATACCACTTAATTCTCATCGGCTAAGCAAATATTGTTAAGGACGATATACACTTGTCAAATTCAAATTCAAATTGGCATACTGCCCAACACGGCACCAGTCAAGTGATTGCGCCAGCTGATTGACCGTGTATGGGCCTGTGGTGTGATTGTGCCAGCCGATTGTGCAAAATCAAAATGAGTTTGATATTTTTGTGATTGCACAATCGTGCTGGTGTCGTGTATGGGCCATATTTCTCATTACAATAGAATTTTTGAAGAGTAAACATCGCGCATGGATGTATTTTATAAACGAATTTTGTGATGAACATAAAAAATTTATTTTTACACTTAATAATTAATATTGTATAGTTTAAATATATAATAATATATAATAGTAAGATATGTATTTAGTTAATAAATGTAAAAAATAAAACAATAAAAATTTTAAGGTCACTATCCGTATCGATTTTTTCAACACGCTACGTGGAAAGAAATGATGATTGTACCAGCATGCTGGTGTGGTGTGTGATTCGATCTTGATTGTGCCAGCATGCTGATGTCGTGTATAGGCTCTATTAGCAAAAATTTGTTTGTATGTGTGACACCGACGATTCTTGATGGAAAATCAAAAATATTATGCTGGCTACACACCAGGCAACCGGTTGAAGCAATGGTTATAGCAACAATGATACACACGGTTGCCTCGTGTGTAGGCAGCATAATTCTGGCTACACACCAGGCAACGGTTGCTTCAATGTGTTGTAGCAACAATGATACACACGTAGCAACGGTTGCCTCAATTAGCCAGAAATATCAAAAAGTTTTGATATTTTTCGTTGGTTGAGGCAACCGTTGCTACGTGTTGATACAACCATTGCTTCAACCGGTTGCCTCGTCTATAGGCAGCATTAGATTTTTGGCATGCTGTCCGAGTGATTTTGATGAATGTATTGTATTTTCTCATCAAGCACGTACACATTTAAACGAGATTTCAAACAGAGCGGACGCTAAAAATGTCGGATGGAAAGTGTTTTTTTTTAATTCTTTTCTGAATAAAACGTTAGGAAACTTGGCCCGTATAATCAATTTTATTTGTTTTATTTATTAAAAAGCAAATAAGTTTGAAATCACATTAAAATTAACACTTTTTATTTTATTCTATTTTGTTTCTCCCGCTTTCTCAAAGTAAACAAGTAAGAAAATTATAGTCGGTCTAGACCGACTATATGATACCCTATACCATGGTTTAGAGACCCTATCTTTCGGTCCAACTACTTCGATATAGAAAATAAGCATAAACCAAATTTGAGTGCGATTTTTATTAATTTTTTTGGCTGCAGATATGAAAAAGTTCATATCGGATGCTCTATCTGTAAAGGGACTAGGTCCAAAAATGGACCGATCCTGATCATGATTGGTAAAGTCTCTTGTATTTTGCAAAAATATGTACAAACAAAATTTGAGGAGAATCAGTGCAATATTTTTGTTTTTTAATAGATTTAACTGAAGATCGGGAAGCAGCTCTATATGGGGTCAAAGGGATCATTTTTGGACTACTCATTAGTGGATATAATGAACGCATACAAACCCAATTTGAGTAAGATCTATATGACAATTTGGATCTTATGGCAATTTATGTCGATTTCATATGGGTAATTTGTATGGGGGCTAGGTCTGAACATGGACCGATTCTCACCAATTTCAATAGCGTTCATCCCATGGCCGATAAAAGCTTATATACCAAATTTCGTCAAAATATATTCATATTTGCGACCTGCAGTTTGATTACAAGCTTTACATGGACACACAGACGGACGGACGGACGGACGGACAGACGGACGGACGGACATTGTTAAATCAACTCAGAAAGTGATTCTGATTCGATCGGTATAATTAAAGATGGGTCTAGGTCAAATATTTTTGGTTGTTACAAACAGCAGCACAAAGTCATTATACCCAAACCACATAGTGGTATAGGGTATAAAAATGAAAAATGAATGCTGTACAGGTTGTACAGCAAATATATATGCTAACATGAAGCACACATACACGAGCTTGATGTCAAGTATTTGACAAGTGTATATTGCCCTTTAGGTTTGTACAAATAATAGGGGATTTTATATGAAATATTGTATTATTACAATACTAAGAAAGGTACTGATAAATTATATATTGAGAAACTACAATTAATTAAGAAGCTATTATCAATTATTTATAAGTATTGCATTAATTTTACACAGTATTTATTTACTAAATTCATTAGTTGACGTTATTTTTGTTTTGCTTCTATGGGCACTGTTAGACGTTCAATATATATTGACCGCGATCCAAATATCAGAATATATATTGAACGTGTGGCAGTGCCTTTTCAAACTTGAACAATTTTTTTCAATTTGGTGAACTCAAATTCTTAAAATATATACTGAATGTCCCTTCATCCTTTTATTTTACCAAAAGCTGGCAACCCATTTCGGTTCTTAAAAATGTTAACGGTTTGTCAAGATTTTTTTTTGTGTTTCTATAGATGCATAGATTTTGCATTGAGAGATGAGAAATTTACAAAAAAAAAAAAAATAAAACAAACATATATTCTCCAACAACAAGAACAACAAGGATGAATGGGATAAATACTTATAACAAATGAAGCTCTTCTCTATTTCAAGGGCAAAAAAGGGGAGAGATCATTTTTGTACAAATAAAGTTAGCAACTACTGAATAGTAAAACATGTAGGTGCATTTGTTAATTGCAATTCATCGAGTGTGCGGTTAAGTGGTGTCTTGATTTTTGGATAATGGATCACATGGAATCGGATCAAGCATCAAATGATGATACAAATATTATATCTGAACTATTAAATTCAGATGATGCTATGCAATCCTCGGTATCAAATGTTCATCCTCCTATAACAGCGCAGAACGATGAAAATCAAAATTTAATAATCAATTCAGAATTTACAACTAATTGCGATAAACAAGATATGTTGGTCCCTATGGAACAAAATAATGTACTTATGATAAATAATAGTTATGCGACGGATATAGATGATATTAATAAAATGCAAATTCGGCACGTCCATATTCCTTATATACTTAATGGTGAATTATATCAAATACAAACGCAAGACGGTGAAAACGTTACCGTAAAATGTTGCCACTGTCCTCCAGATCGTGTATACAGGGGCAGTGTTAGATCAACGGGTAATTTTCATATGCATATTAAGGTGAGATCATATTTTCTGATTATGAAGAAGCAATGTGTGAATATCTTATTTGTTTTCTTCAGCGGCGTCATCCGGATTTATTGGAAAAACTTCATGATATGAAAGTTAATGCTCTATTGGAGCGTCGTGACCGTTTAATGCGCAACCGTAAAATAACACATCGGAATAGTCGTCATCGTTCTACACCAGCAAATGTTGCCGCCATTTGTTCATTAAAAAGTGAACCTAAATCATGTTTGACCACCCCAACAGATACTCAATTATCTCTAACTTCTACGCCGGAATTAAATTTAATGCATACGCATAATTTAAAAATAAAAACTGTATTTCAAAGACATCAAATGCAACAAAAGGAAGCTGCAGAAATGAGAAATGTAAGTAGCATCGTTGAATAAAAAAAATTCAGATATTTATTACAGTATTAGGCAGAATTCTGGATACATTAAAACCTTGATTTTTGCATATACATATGTATAAATAAATATAAGTACTTCATAATTAACAAGAACTTAAATACATAAAACTATTATTTAAATTACTGATAGAAAACTATTAGATATTATGAAGGGGACCTTTTTATTTAAGTATCTATAATATTAATAGGCTAGGCGATTTTTTGTTACCGATTTTTTGTTCTACCGTTTTATCCCGCTTTTGGTCGAATGTATATTATTTGAAAGGTATTTCTTTTTAGCTGTTCACCAGATTTACAGATTTTTAATGTTTTTTCTTTATTTTGAGTAAATTGCATTTAAAGTTGCTACTAACACATTCATAAAATTATACATATGCTATGTGTGTGTTTATTAAATTTGTTAATGTTTTTGTTTGTTGTTTGAGTTTGTCATCTTCATTCACAATAATAATAAGCCAAAAAGTGTTGGTTTGTGAATTGGCTAAGTTTAAAGTTGCTTAGAAATTGCACTCTAATTTCGATCGCTGGAATCTGCTAGTTATTATATAAAAGACATCCAGGCCAAATAAATTAATATTACATAGTAATAATCCTGAGATCAAAAGATTTAAAAATATCTTAACATTTTAACAATAACCCCGGCCGTAACGTAAGATAAAAATCAGACAAAATAATAGTCAATATTAGAATATAAATGTCCTAATTAGTGATACCATAAACAAATTCGTAATGAATTAGTAAAATTCAAAAAAAAAAAAAAGCAATAGAAGTAGCTCAATTGTGAAAAAGCTTTTATACGCTTTTAGGTAAACCGCGAGATATAATGATCAAATCTTAAATAATGTGTGGTCATCCACTTTACGTAAATGCTGAATGTTTCAGATCTCTGGCTAGTCTGGAAGTTCGTGAAAATTCAATTACAAAAATCTACCTCAGCAATCGAAAGACAAACAGTTAAATAAAAACATGTTTAATTAAAAAAAATCTCAAAAATAAAATTTACCTATTCAAAAAATAAAATATTTCACTTATAATCGTTAAATATTTTCCACTATAACATTTAAAATTTAGATTTTTTCTATCTAAAACAGAATTTATGTTTTTTTTTTTATCATTTTGGTTCTGCTTATTAATTTTAAATTCCATTCATATTTTTCTGTTTTAAATTGGACTATGGATATTTACTTTTAATTAAAATGAATTTCTAATATATTTGTTATTACCATTTAATATCTCTTTGGGAGAATTGCAAATCGTATTTTTGTATTTAACATGCAATACCGTTATGTATTTTAAATATCTTTTTAAGAAATCAATGCCCTCTTTTTATTAACTAATCTGTTTTTGTTCTCTTCATCTCATTTATTTTTTGTTGCAGTGGAGTAATTCAAATTATGCCGTAGTACCAATAGCTAAGTTAACAAAAGAAGACAATGAGGAGCCAATAAATTATAGTTTAAAATCTCAAGAGAGTAATACAACTCAAGATGCCTCCTTTACGTCTAACTCAAATCAACAACAACTGAAAAAAATTGTAAATATCAGAAAAATTCTCAGAAGTATAACAAATGGAAAACTGTATATTTTTTTCCATTGTATTTTTTTAGAATACACAATCTTGCACTAATTTTAAAAATGCATCAAATCAACTAACAAGCTCTTCAATTGCTACGGAACAAAATGAGTTTATTTATGAAAATCAAAAAACATATGTATCAGTATCATCATCAGTATCATGTCCTAGTGTAATAAGTTTTTCTAGTCAGCATAACTATAATTTGGAAACTAATCATCAGTACAATATTCCTAATAATCATCATCATAATTTATCTATAATTAAACCAGAACATTTGTTAATATCACCTGAACCTGAAGCTATAGATCTTACTATGCGAACCGAATCGAGTATATTTTCAAATTCTCCAAACGAATTAAGTTTTAATGACACCCATAATATTAACAATGCTGATAGGGCTGGTTCTCAAATAACAACATCAGCTACTGTAGGCGCTGTAGGCGGCAGTAGTAGTATAAGTTGCAGCATTAACAATACAAAGTGGCAGGAACTATTGATGCAAGTTGAAACGTCATTGCGAGATATACAACGGGAAATGAATGTACGTAATCATATTGAATCGAATCGAATGTTTTTGGATATTGCTAAATTTAAATTTTTACATCCTGGTTTTCAGTTTAATTGGTAAGATTTCGTTTATGAATACAGATGTTATATTTTTTGCTAATTGTATTTTTTTCGTATATGAAGTTCTTTAAAATAAAGCTTTTTTTTATTAATGGATCGGATCTCATAAAATTTGAATTTTAATGCCAAAAAAATAATAAAATTAAATTATTCTACATATGTATGTATGTACTTTATAGTGGGTCTCCAAAAAATGGTGTTATATGCAACTCCCTAAAATTAAACTTTCGTTTATTTATGATGATGCCAAAAAAACTGGGCTCTAACGAAAGTGAGCTGGGTCACTAAAAAAAACTTAAATAGTGGTATGAAACTCTATATATTAAAGAGTCAACGTTGTGTAAAATAAATTAAAACAGTATGTAACTGGAATCTGGAAAACATAACCACAACAACTAGCTTTTGTTTCTACGTTGACTTTTTAAAATATGGGGTTTGATACCCATATTGTATATATATTTTGCACAGAGTTGCAATCCTACGACAAAATATTTTGATAAAATAATTAAATGGCTAAGTTTTTGGAAATTTTTTAATAATTTCTTGACGATATGAAATTTGGTAATCACGTCGTCCATGGTTTTTGATAGAGTTGCCAAGCCTGTGTAATGTCAATGATGTTGTATATCGTTTTAAAGCTGATTAAAAGATGAGAAATCTGATATGAGATGCTTAAACTTTCATTTGTGTACTTCAGAATCAGCCCCACCTATTTAAAATTACAAACAAACAATTTTTCAACATAATTTCTTAAAATATTCCTTTTATTTCAGGATGGAACAGCAATGGGTTGTATTTTTTTACGATTTTTAAAAGCCGTACCATAAAAAAAGTTTCATGTGTATAATATGATGTTTTGGTGTAAACAATATTTATAAATATGTATGTATAAACAATATTTATGAACATGTATGTGTAGTCAATGTTTATAAACATATGAATAAACAATATTTATAAACATGTAAGTATAAACAATGTTTATAAACATATGAATAAACAATATTTATAAACATGTAAGTATAAACAATGTTTATAAACATATACTATACTATACTATTTTTTTTAAACATATTTGTGTACTTTACAATTCGCCCTCTGGTATTTAAAAAAATTATACGATTTGATAATAAATATATATAGCAAAACTATGCACCACGACTGTTTGAAACAAATATTGTATTATAGTACATTTACATATGCGTCAGGTTATTTTGCATTCTTGTCAGGTACTTTTTTCGTATTCTGCATTTAGTGTGAAATATGATTATATTTAGCACAATTGAAATTTAAGAAAAATTTATGTAAATTAAATGTGGACAAAATCATTCAATCTAAAATTTATTAAATAATCTTTGCTTTATTTACATATTCCATATTTTTGTAGATCCCTACACAACCAATGCCTTCGCAAAGGAGGTTAGGGAGAGCTATTTGATATAAATCCTTAAAAGTAGTAAAAAGATAGGTTATGTATCAGAAAGGTATATAACCTAACTGCATGCTGAGCAGCAACCACGAGGACCATGAAGTAAAAACCGACATGTGTTTTCTCTTATCCGAGAAGCGACGAAGCGGCCGTTGCTCAATGGATCGTAAATTACTATATTTTATTTTAAGGAATCATATCTGTAATATTAATAGGCAAGGTGATTTCTTGTGACCAATAAATTTTAGTTACAAACCGATTTTGACCAAAAATACCTAATTTGAAAGGTATTTCTTTTAAGCTGTTCACCATATTTATTACAGATTGCACCGTCTGGAACATTTTTTTTAAGTAATGCTAATTTAAAATTGCAGAAAACACATACTGTATGTGTGTTTATTATAAATATCAAAAGCTCTGTGTTGAATTGTGAATTTGCTAAAATTGATAAGCATACCTTTAGGCTCTTATAAAATTATTTATTAAATGAAAAAAATATAATTTCTTAGAATTCGCACTCGAATTTCGAGAGCTGGGGTCGAATCGTAGCATTCGTTAACGAAGTTTTTCGATCGAAATTATTTTTTTATAAATAACGGGTGATTTTTTAAGAGCTTGATAACTTTTTTTTAAAAAAAAACGCATAAAATTTGCAAAATCTCATCGGTTCTTTATTTGAAACGTTAGATTGGTCCATGACATTTACTTTTTGAAGATAATTTCATTTAAATGTTGACCGCGGCTGCGTCTTAGGTGGTCCATTCGGAAAGTCCAATTTTGGGCAACTTTTTCGAGCATTTCGGCCGGAATAGCCCGAATTTCTTCGGAAATGTTGTCTTCTAAAGCTGGAATAGTTGCTGGCTTATTTCTGTAGACTTTAGACTTGACGTAGCCCCACAAAAAATAGTCTAAAGGCGTCAAATCGCATGATCTTGGTGGCCAACTTACCGGTCCATTTCTTGAGATGAATTGTTCTCCGAAGTTTTCCCTCAAAATGGCCATAGAATCGCGAGCTGTGTGGCATGTAGCGCCATCTTGTTGAAACCACATGTCAACCAAGTTCAGTTCTTCCATTTTTGGCAACAAAAAGTTTGTTAGCATCGAACGATAGCGATCGCCATTCACCGTAACGTTGCGTCCAACAGCATCTTTGAAAAAATACGGTCCAATGATTCCACCAGCGTACAAACAACACCAAACAGTGCATTTTTCGGGATGCATGGGCAGTTCTTGAACGGCTTCTGGTTGCTCTTCACTCCAAATACGGCAATTTTGCTTATTTACGAAGCCATTCAACCAGAAATGAGCCTCATCGCTGAACAAAATTTGTCGATAAAAAAGCGGATTTTCTGCCAACTTTTCTAGGGCCCATTCACTGAAAATTAGACGTTGTGGCAGATCGTTCGGCTTCAGTTCTTGCACGAGCTGTATTTTATACGGTTTTACACCAAGATCTTTGCGTAAAATCTTCCATGTGGTCGAATAACACAAACCCAATTGCTGCGAACGGCGACGAATCGACATTTCACGGTCTTCAGTAACACTCTCAGAAACAGACGCAATATTCTCTTCTGTACGCACTGTACGCATTCGTGTGGTTGGTTTAATGTCCAATAAAGTAAACTGAGTGCGAAACTTGGTCACAATCGCATTAATTGTTTGCTCACTTGGTCGATTATGTAGACCATAAATCGGACGTAAAGCGCGAAACACATTTCGAACCGAACACTGATTTTGGTAATAAAATTCAATGATTTGCAAGCGTTGCTCGTTAGTAAGTCTATTCATGATGAAATGTCAAAGCATACTGAGCATCTTTCTCTTTGACACCATGTCTGAAATCCCACGTGATCTGTCAAATACTAATGCATGAAAATCCTAACCTCAAAAAAATCACCCGTTACTAAGAGTAATTTTCTCCGTCACAGCTAACGAGTTATGGTCCAAGTTAATAGTAAAAGTGAAACGAGGTCTGACGATTGTCCGTCTTTTTTAAATAATAAACCAAAATATGGAATTTCGATTGATTTTACTCAATATCGAATGCGACGATTTGCCTAGTTTTAATTGTTACGTATGAATAACTAATGAAGATTAAACAAAAGAAAAGTCGAGAGTAGTTGCAATTAAAAAGTCACCGCATAAATGCGTCATGTAACATCTTGAAAGGAGTATTGATAAGTCATCGTGTAAATTCACTCTTATGCTAGCTACACACGAGGCAACCGGTTAAAGCAATGGTTGTAGCAACAATGATACACACGTAGCAACGGTTGCCTCAATTAGCCAGAAATATCAAAAAGTTTTGATATTTTTCGTTGCTACGTGTATATCATTGTTGTTACAACCATTGCTTCAACCGGTTGCCTCGTGTGTAGGCAGCTTTATAATCAACACACATATGTATGCAGCTGTAGTGGCAGTGGCAGTGGCCCGTGTAGGACGGGCGTAACGGGCGGGTAACTAACTACCTAATGCAACCTTGTGTGGAAGATACCCAAAATTACTACCTTGCATTTTAAGCAAAAATTTTAATTTTTATATTTTATTTCATTCTGTGTTTTTCCCCACTTACGGCGTAAAGTAGTTTTGTAAATGTTAATATAGTCTGTTTATCTAAAAGGTTTTAAATATATAAGAATGGAAAGTGAAAGTGATAAAAAGTTATTGATAATTTTAAATGAAGGCGAAGAAGGCGGTGTATCAAATATTGAAGCAAGTACAGTTCCATCTGCATCGGACGATGATGAACAATTGTTAGTTAATGTTGAGGAAGAAAAAGTATTAAATGTTAAATTTCCTCCAGAAGTTGTTGGAAGTAATAAAAATGCAACTAAACCACCAATTAGTAGTCGTCCCAGTCCAGATATGCCTATTGTAAGTTTTCGTTATAGAATTGAAGAGATATAGCGATGCAAATGACTCACAAAGGATGTTACATACTTGTATCAATGCTTCTTTTTATTTATATAGGTTTTTAATTCCACACCCTCTAGAGATTCAGAATTACCAAGCACTTCTCGAATAGCAGAACAAACACCACAGCAACAACCACACCACACAACAACCACAACAGAGCCAACATTTCATTTACGTTCTCGTACAACTGCTATAAATGAATTTGCAGCAGCTCGAGCAGATATTTATGAAGTATTTTAAAGTTATTTTATTTCATTTGTTCTTTTCGAAAATATTTTTATTTAATCTTCCAAGAGTTTAGATTATGATGTCTGTGAAAATGAGTTATTTCAAAAAGAACAACAACTCCAACTTAGTTGTAGTTCACGTTTTTCAATACGAAAAGATGTTCTACGTTGGATTATTTTCATACAAATTGGTGTTATAACTGCCTTGATTGCTTGTGCTATAGATATTGTAATTGAAGAGTTATCGGCAAGGAAATATGAATTTCTTAAACATTGTAAGTACCTATGAAAGTGTCTGCACACATTTATAAGCTTGATTTCTTGTATTTTTCAGCTGTCGATGTCAATGTACCGCACCTTGAAAATCCTACTGTTGACTTAGTTTTACCTTATTTATATTGGATGGCACTTAGTATTTTGCCGGTTGGCTTAGGAGCAGCCATGGTAACTTATTTAGAACCTATTACAGCTGGAAGTGGTATACCACAGGTGAAAAGTTATTTAAATGGCGTTAAAGTACCGCGAATAGTCAGAATTAAAACCCTGGCTATTAAAAGTATTGGTGTAGTAACCTCAGTTGTAGGAGGCTTAGCAGGTGGTAAGGTATGTTGTAAAAAACTTAATAGAATTATATATATAATTTGCAAATATTTTTACTTGAACATTTCAGGAAGGTCCTATGATCCATGCCGGTGCAGTTGTGGCTGCTGGCATTTCTCAAGGCAAAAGTACCACATTTGTTAAAGATTTTCGTGTCTTTAAAGCATTTCGTGATGATCATGAAAAACGTGATTTTGTTTTGGGTGGTGCAGCTGCTGGTGTAGCGGCGGCTTTTGGCTCGCCTATCGGCGGTATGCTCTTTTCCTTGGAAGAGGCTGCCAGTTTTTGGAATCAAAATTTAATTTGGCGCACTTTGGTAGCTTCAATTATTAGTTCTTTCACCTTAAATATTGTTTTATCGGCCTACCATGGTTTAAGTGATTTTACATTTACTGGTCTGTTCAATTTGGGAAAATTTGAACAGCCATTGACATTTGAATATTTCGAGTTGCCAATTTTTATGTTATCCGGTATAACCGGTGGTCTTCTGGGCGCTATATGGAACAGTCTAAATACTAAAATTAATAAATTTCGTTCACGTTTTATAAAGTTTAAATTTGGCCGAGTATTGGAGGCAATGCTGGTGTCAGTAATCGGTGTATCGGTAGCATGTGCTATGATTTATTTTATCGATGATTGTCGGCCATTGGGTAATGATCCAACAGATTATCCAACACAGGTGAGATACGAACATATCGAACTCCTACATTCAAAATATGTTGTCTAAAAAAAAAGACAATTTTTCAGGATAGGAACAAATATGCTTAAACATGCTCAATAATTTTTACATATATTATATAAAAAAATTCATATTTCGCAGGTGTTGTTGCGGCTATTTTTAATATAACGTGGTTAAAAGCCAAACTCGTCCCTCAACCATTTTTTATTATATCTTAATTTGAGCTTATCTGTAAGCGATACATACAAAGTGTGTTTGTGAATTACACTAAGCTTTATGTCAAACAAACACAAAATTAAGGGAATTCACCCTTTAAAAAAATTGAATTAAAAGTTGGATAAAACTCATAGTTAATATAATTCAATAAATGACATAATTTATACTTTATCTAGCGTCATTAAGCTGGAATCAACAACTCTAAACTCTTACGACAAAAGCTTGAAGTTGTGGGCATTTATGCAATAACTACAACTTCACATTATACTCCTTATGAGTAGGGATGGTGGAAGTGGTTTTGGATATGGGCAAATTGATTTTTAAAATATCCTTTTTATTTTTGTTACAAAACAGTTGGATCTTCCTTACTATTCCTACCGTTCAAATTAGCTGTATGGAGTGTATTCCTGATTGTATACAGTCATTCTTTCCTGAAGTAGTTTCCGCAGTGAACTTATTATTTGAAGCACTGAGAAACGGGTCTTCCTTACATGTTCTGACAATAATTCTTTCATCAGCTGTAGATTTTATTATTGGCTTGTTTTGATCCTTTTATATATTTATTTTGAAGTCATATAGCGTTTCAATATATACTGAATAGTGGAAGTGCTTCTATTTTTAATTTTGGAAGTCTTCCGTACGGATTTTTTCCCCTCCGATTGATTTAGTGCTAGTATTCCATATTCATAGCTTGTTTTTTCGCGTAGGCTTTCCATTTAGATGTTTTTTTTTATACAATTTTCATTGATACTACAGCGAAATTCTTTTGACATTTTAAAATTTTTCATTAAAGGTGGATTTTTTTATAGAAAGTGTACGAAGTTGGCTTTTATATATTTTAATGCCATCTCTATTCCTCTAATAATAAGTTAATGAGGGGCAATATGCCCTAGATATCTTCCCTAAAAACAACAATCGTGGTGTACGAGTTTGGCTTTTAACCACTGTATAAAATATTTACCATAACTTTTGTTTTTAATTAAAGCAATAAACGTATAAATTAGCAATTTTATATATTTGTCTAGCTATTTTGTGAAGATAATGAATATAACGCTGTGGCTGCATTATGGTTTCAGACTCCCGAAGCTACTGTCCGTGCCTTGTTTCATGATCCTCCAGGTTAACTTTCTGATAATTTAGAGTCTGAGACATATTTTCATAACTTTCTTCTCTCTTCCAACAAACAGGTTCCCATAAAATCTTAACTTTATCCTTGTTTACATTGGTTTATTATTTCCTATCTTGCATAACATTTGGTTTAAATGTGAGTTTAGGTGTATTTATACCGACTGTATTGGTAGGTGCCGCTTGGGGACGTTCGGTAGCCATGGTGGTATATTACTTTTTTCCACAAGCCGTAAGATTTGTTGCATCTAAATAATAAAATGGAATTTCGTACAAACTAATAAATTTCTTGTATCTTTTAGGCATTTTTACATCCCGGGAAATATGCTTTGATAGGAGCTGCAGCAAATTTAGGTGGAGTTTTGCGTATGACAATCAGTTTAACTGTAATTTTAATGGAAACCACCGGTATAGAGACCTCATTCTTTTTTCCTTTAATCATAACTTTAATAAGCGCCAAATGGGTGGGGGATTATTTCAATGAAGGCATCTATGATATACAAATTGAAATAAATCATGTTCCCATGTTACCCTGGGCACCTTTACCTCACACTATAAATTTGAAGGCTGCGAATATTATGAGTTCGCCGGTAATTTGTATTAAACTTAAAGACAAAGCCAATTATATTTATGAAATTTTAAATAAATATAAACATAATGGCTTTCCAGTAGTTGAAGACGTTTTAGGGGTATGAGTAGATTTACATGCAAACCATTAGAAAAAAAATAAGAATTCCTTTATATATTTTTCTATTATTTTCTAGAATGATCGTTCAACGGGTCGTGTTTGCGGTATTATATTGCGTTCTCAATTAATCGTGATATTATTGAAATCTTTATATGAAGAAAAGAAACGTTTTTGGGTAAACGAAACTACAATACAAACATTTAGAGATGTTTATCCGCGTTATCCTTCCATAAATGTAAGTTGAAGGATATAAAATGCAATTTCTTCTTCCCTCTGCAATAATTTATTTTTTCTGCATTTTTTTTTTAGAAAGTACGCATGCATAATGATAAAGTAAATTATACTGTAAATTTAGATATATTTATGAATCCATCTCCAATTTGTTCCAGACAGGTATTGTTTAGAGTATTAATTATTTTTTAATATTTAATAGTCTATTTTCTTTTACAGCACGATTCGGTACCAAAACTTTTCAATAAATTCCGTGCTCTGGGATTACGTCATTTAATAATAGTAGATCGTGAAAATCGTGTTGCTGGTATTATAACACGTAAAGATTTTTTACATAAATGATAATATTCTCAAATTGTACGTGTATTCAAAAAATATTAAGTTTTACTTTTTTTTATCAATCTTTTTACATAGATATTAATATTTTTTTAAATAAAAGTTAAAGACAATTAAAAATTGTTTTATAAATGGAATCTTAAAAGTAAGATTTAATGGACTAAGCCGACTAAATAAAAAAAAAATATTTTATATTATACAATTAACTTTTTAATGTTCAGAAAAGGAATAGAGGTTTTTTTAGTAATTTCGCATCCACCTGTTTAAATTTTATTATTATACCCTCTACACCACTGTGCAAAGGCTATATATAGGTTTGTCATTCCGTCATTCCCCAAAACGATATATTTTATTGATCCTTATAACAAGGGAAGTTGATTAAGCGATGACCGTCTGTCTGTGGAAATCACGATCACGCCCTCAATATCTAAGCTAGACCGCTTGTTTTTGTATAAAATCATGTACTAAAATCCCAAAGGAGTTGCTAATTAAAATTGTCAAAATCGGTTAAAAGGGTCACGAGATATGAAACTGAAAAACTCTTGAAAAAAAATATTTTGTTTTTCTTAAGATATGTTGTATATTAGGGTAATAACTTTTTTTTATAAAATTTCTTCATCGCATCACGCTATGGGCAATGTTGCACTGATAATAAAAATCATTTTTTGAGGTCATTAGGTCATTTTGGTGAAAAAGTTCATGCACCTAGTGCAATTTCTAAAACTTCTTTAAGATTTATTTTTTTTAAATTATTTACAACATACATTATTTTAATTGTTTATAGTACATTGCGCCGTCCATCCAAATGGTGTTTTTTTTATATTATTGAAATTATAAGAAAATACTAAAAACTTTGCAATTAAATGTTATTTTTTTATACTTAAAAGAAAGACTAAAATACAAAACTTCATCGCATTTGGTGCATGAACTTTTTTTAACGATCATGGTTATAAATTAAATATTAAAAATTAATAAAAATTAAAAATAAAAAAATTGATAAAAATTAAATTAAAAAGTAAAAATTTTAAATTTTAATTTCTTTCATCTTCCGTTCGTTTATTAACATCCCAAAGGAGGTGCTTTGAAAAAACTCTTGAATATATAAAATTTTACAGTGTGTTTGTTGTTTTTCTTAAGATATGTTGTATATGTTCTAGTTTTTCATATTGTTGAAGTTATTGCAGTTGTGTGTATATTAATACTACACATGTCACATTGGCCTAAGCAAGTCTTACCACATATTTTTTTATCGTTACAATGAAAAATTAATAAAAATAAAAAATTAAAAATAAAAATTAAATATTAAAAATTGAAAATGAAAGTTAAATATTACAAATTTAAAATCAAAAATGAAAAGTTAAAAATTAAAAACTAAAAATTAAAAATTAAAATTGAAATTTAAAAATTTTAAATTTTAGTTTCATTCTTTAGTTTCTTACCTGTTATTATTTTTGTTGTTTTTTTTTTGTATTAAATAAAATTATTTAAAAATTTCTTTTTTTAACATTAATAATTTGTAGCCAAGAATCATTCCAATTTTTTTTTTAATTATCGCACGACTTCTAAGGTCTCAAAACAGGCTTATAGGGATCAAATTTTGGGTATTATTATGATGCCGGCTGCGTTAAATAATGAATTTCGTTGGTGTTCTATGAAGTACTTAGGGGTTTTCGACTCTAATAAAAGAAAAATAATGAAAATTTTCAAATAGTTATTAATTCTTTTTAAGGATCATTGTTTTTTATAAAAGAAATTGGCCAACAAGAGAACCAATTAATTTTAAATTTAATTGGTATTCGGATTTAATGTTTCAGTATCGGCAACAGTTTCAAAGTGGTAGCCGCCGTACCCAATATTGGATGGAGGGTATCAAAAATTCGGCACAGCCGAATTTAACACTCTTACTTGTCCGTTCGTCGGCCTGTGTGTCCATGTAATCAAACTACAGGTGGTATATACGCTTTTTGTCGACCATAGGATGAACGCTATTGAAATTGGTGAAAATCGGTGCATGTTGAAACCTAGCCCCCGCACAAATGACCACTATTAGACCAGCTAAAATGGTCGTAAGATCCAGATATAATATATATTCGATGAATTTTATTGTATGTGTGTGTATTATAACCATTAATCAGTAGTAGGACCATTTTTAATTATATCCCTCATATAATGATTGCCGATCTTTACTGAAATTTATCACAAAAATAATAACGTTGCATATAATTTTTTCAAATTTGGTTTAGATGTTCTTGAGAAAAGTGACTTTCCTAATATGGTCATGATCTGTCCATTTCTTGACCTAGTCCCCAAATAAAAATAACATTGGATATAAACATTTTCATAACTACGCGCCACAAATTTATAAATATAGCATTTAAATCTGGTTTATGCTTATTTTCTCTATCCTGTCACTTGGTTGAAGTGAATTTAAAAGCTGTTTTATTTAAGATGCTACAATAAAAATGTTCTCGTTTCAAATTATCTCTGAAATAAATTAAAATTTGATATCCTGATAGATGGAAAATCCTATCTAATAGTTTCCAGCGAAATCGAATACCGAAGTATTGGTAAAATTGTGTTATGAAACATAAAAGAATATTTCATTCATTTATAAAAAGTTCCTTCGCTATTTCGTATAATTTACGACACCTATTGTAATGCCTGGTTTTTACTATGTACCGTTCTGCCAGTTGCGTTTACATTACATCTTTCAACTGACATAAAATTTCGGCCTACAAATGAAAACAAGTTGCCAACACGTTGGCATGTGTTCCAAATGACACAATATTACAACCCGATTTCATACAACTGACATTGAAAAATATATACGTCCAAGTTCTGTAATTCCCATCCACATTAAAAGTTCGATGTCCGTTGGAACGAAATTGCCTTTAGGTGTCGAAAGTGGTACAAAAAATACTTCACTTGTTATGATCTTGCAATCTATACATCTGACCTAAAATGGAAAGCAACTACCACATATGAGCAGGAGCTACTGTACCATGTACAAAGGAGGGCTTTGATGCTCATAAATGACAGTAGGGTATCCAACCCTATCGGCTCGTTAGAACATCGTCGGAATGTGGGTTACACTGTTTTAAAGATGTTAACATGGGAAATGTTCTGTTGAGATTAGTCAACTCATTCCAAGTGCCCTAGTTTCAGTTCGTATTACCCTCTTCACTAGATCACATCCGTTTTTGGTCTATTGTCCAGTTGACGCACAACGCATTACAGAGAAATTTCCTTTATCAATGGAACTAGCCGTATGTGGAATAAAGTCCCCACCCATAATAGTCTTTCTTGACTAGTCACAATCTAATAAAATGTAAATCAAATATCCACAAACACTACTCCCTCTTTCCTTTTCCAATAACCTATTTTCTTAAGATCAACGTAATATTCTGCGTTTATTATTGCTTGAGTGTTGGTTTATTATAAAAAAAGCGAACACAATGCGATTTTTTTATACCAAAAGTGAACCCCTATAAAATTTTTTGATAAAACAAAAAAAAAATAAATTCGTTTCAGTTTCAAGGGGATGTAAATTACAGAAGATGGCCATGACATTAAAAAATTCTAATAAACGTGATGTCATAATGAAAAAGGCTATGACCAAAATTGTCCTCAATGGCCGTTCTATTCTCCATCAACTTGTTTTGTAACCACAGAGGTGACCAATTCTTTTCGGCAGCTGACACTTGCCGTCTGTAGTGTACGATAAAAAAAAAAATGGAAATAAAGTGGTCGTAGTGATAGCTTAATATTATAGAGAGCTTAAAAGTATTTTTTTTTTAAATTCCCGTTTACAATCAAAACTACTTTTTTTTTTTTTTTACAAAAATGTTAAATTTTTTATTTTTTTTAACTGTAGATTGTTTGCTCAAAAATTATTTTTTTTTAAATTTTATTTATGACTTAGACTATAATAAAATTTAAGAATCAATATTAACATTTATTTATATCATAAAAGTAAAACTTACAATTTAAATAATTATAAAAAAAAACTATTACTTAAAGAAAGAACTGGAAAATACTTGCAATATTTTCTCAATTATTTTCTTTATGAAAAAAATTACAACGCTAACTAATCCTAGATAATATTAGAGGGGATTTATTTCATGTAAAAAAATAAGGTGAAAAGAGTAACTCACCTATTAAAAAAAATTTAAGAATTTCATAAATGTTTATAATTAGAAGCACAATTTACAAAGCAAAAAAAAAAAATGAAACTAAAAAAATACTAAAAACTACTATTAACAGTAAAATAAAAAAAAAAAAAAAATGATTATAACTGCTTGATAAAATGTATAGATTTTTTTTTTTATTAATCATTAAAGATGACTTTTTACAAATATTGTTTTAGTTATAAATTTCAACAAATTAAAAAATAAAAGCATTAAATAATAATTCTGAAGTTTTAAACAAATGTTTAAATAAAACAAACTTAAATTAAACTAACTTATACAAATTATATGCATAAAATAAAATATTCTTTAATTTTTATAAAATATTTTGTTTTCTAAGTATTATAATTACTTTTAAATCGGGCTTGACTGTACACTATTAATTATATCTTTTTTAAATACTATATTTAAAAAACGTTATTTTGTTTATATAATTCGTGTAAGAGAGAAAAACGAAAAATTAACTGCAACCAATTTGAATAACATAAAAACTTAAAGGACAATTTAAATGAAATAAAAATAAAGCAAAAATAAAATGCAAGGTTATCAGGCATGTCACAGATCCAATTTCGTTCGACAATGGAATTGAAGACGAATTTTGCTTCTTACAAATAACTTTGCTTTTTTTTTTTTTTTTTTTTTTTGGAATGCAACCACTTTCAATTTTCTCAGTGGTATTGATGTTTACTTATTTAAATATAATTTTACTGTAAAAACTATATAAAAATTTTTGCTTAAGAAAAACTGTTTTTTTTTATATGATCTAAAAGTATACTAATTCTTTAGACTTTGGCTTACTAAAGAGAAATCCAACAAAATTTGAAGAAGCAAAAATAAAATCGAACGAAATAGTAACTACGAAACCAAATAAATTTCGATAGGAATTTGAAACATGCCTGTAAATCAAAGTTTTGAAAGTTTCTTTTAATTTTAACTTTCCATAGGTCTAACTTGTGCCGGTTGGTCTTGCACTTGTACTGAAGAAGATTGTTGTAAACCAGCCACTGTATTACAGTGTGGCATTGGTGGCAAATTTGTAATCGTTGTTGTACCATCCGCATTTAGAGCGGTTACACTGGCTAAAGTGTTTAAATTTACACCACCAACAGTTGTGCCCGCAGTTACTGTTACACTAGAGACAACATTGGTGGTTGTTGTTGAAATTGTTGTATTAGATGCCGTAATATAGTTGGAGGTGTTAATAATACTATTTATATTACCACCAACACTATTATTACCACTACCACCGCCACTTAACACCTTATAGCGTTGATAGGGACGATAGGGTGTCTTCTTTAAATCATTTTGTACAATAACTTTCGTTTTTGGCAGGGACCAATTATTAGTTGCTATCGTTGCTGTTGATGTTGACGATGTTGGAAGTGCAGTATTGTTGTTGTTGCCCAGTAACCATTCATTACATTGTTGCTGTTGTTCGGCAGAGACATGCGCTGTTAACCAACGTTGTGCAAATTGTTGAAAACGTTTAAATTTGCATTGTGTTATACGTAAATGACACTGAAAAGAAAATAAAGTAAAATAAATAAAATTTTTCTTTTCATATTTATTGCTCTTTTATTTATTTATTTATCTATCAATTTCAATACATTGGAAGCCTACAAGGCCAATTATACATGTATTGTAGTTCAATTTCCATCTTAAATATAACTTAAAACTATTTAAAATATAAATAACTAAGTGGCTCCCCAACCACACAAACATTACCAAAGTAAAAAAGTTATTTAAAAAAAAAAAAAAAAAAACATATCCTATTATAAACCAGTGATAGAATTATAATAAATAATTTAACAAAAACCAACTCAAAAGCTTTTTTTTTAATATGCCAGATATGAATAAGAAAACAGTCTTAAATTAGGTGGAAGCTGATTCCAAATACGACATACTCTAATTTTAAACGAATGTTCAAGTATTGAAAGATGTATTCGAGATATCTCAATTTGTATATTTCTGGGGGTTAATTCAGAAACCCGGTCGTGATCACGTACACGAATATCAAAAACATAACCAATAAATTCTTCTAACAATCCTCCGAAGATAGTCTATGTTACCAGTAAAAGTTCCTGTATAAACTTCCAAACAGTAATTAATTGTTGACATAAGTAAGGCATGTGCTAAGCGGTATCTAACATGCTTTGGTGTATATGATTTCAAGGTATATAATCTTCTCAAAGTGAAGGAAATTTGATTTGATAAGGAATTTATATGATTTTCAAAATGAAATCTAGAGTCAACAATAACACCAAGGCACTTTAGCGAGTCAACATAACTAATTGTTTGATTATTAATACAAATCCTGGGATAAACAACATGTTGAGTAGGTAAATGAAAGTACATTGCCTTAGTTTTAGTTGAATTAATTTCCAGATGATTAAGATGCATCCAGTTTAGGACATTATTCGGATGATTATTTATCTACTTTATATATAAGAAATATATCATCCGCAAAGATGAATGATTTACAAAAATTATTATCCATAAGTGAAATGCAATCATTTAAATAGACCAAGAACAGAATAGGACCTAATACTGAGCCCTGGGCTTTTAACTTCAAATAAAAAAAATAATTAAGCGAAAAAAAATTTGTTGCTTTGATTTTTTTAAGAAACAAATATTTCGATTAAAAACTAAAAAAAAATTGTGTAAAAAAAATTTTTTTTTTTTTTTAGTTTTTTATGAAAAATATTTTTTAGCTTTTCTTAACTTTTTTTTCCATATATGGCTAATACTTGATCTAAGCAGATGTACAAGTTTCAATACGCGTATCGAGTTTATTTTCTTTATTTGTTTCATCGTTTATATTTGTATACCAACTACTCTCTTTTATTTATTCCGCGTCTACCATAGAAAATCAATTCGGGTGATCGAGTGTCAAAGAACAAAAAGCCCACTGGGCTACCCAACCTTGAGGACAATAGATTTGCTGCATTAGCCAATTCAATTAGTCCCAAACGCAAAAAGTTTAAAAGTAGAGATACTTCTCCATTCCCTCAACTTCCGAAAGTTTAGCCTCCAAACCCTAAGTACATTGTCTTGAGACAAATAATCCATCCAAACCGTTATCCAGCTATTCATGCTTCGCAGTCTAACGAGGTGTTCAGCTAAACTGGCGATAAATTTTTAGATTCAAAGGAATTAGTAGGATTATGCTAAACTAAATGCTAATGCCATGAAAATTTAAATTTAACCAAAGGTACTATATATGCATGCACCCTATCTAAATGAAATTCCCTAAGACGAAATAGTTAAAGAGCTAGCTGATCAAGGAGTTGTTGGTGTTCACAAGTTCCAAAAACTCGTGGACGGTAAACCAAAAAAAATCTGGTGTCTTATTACTCACATTAGATTTATATCATCTACTCGATAAAATAAAAATATCTTGGAACTCTGTCAGCATACGAGAATATTATCCAAATCAAACTCGACCATACTAAAAACCACTGTTAAAATCTTCCGATATCCGTAGGCTGTAATCTCCCACCTCACGTTCCTATAGATTGCTCTCGAGAACAATGCGCCATCTGCCTTGAAGAACACCCTGCATCATCAAACAGGTGCACCAAATTTGTCCAACAAAAGGAACTTTTACAAATAAAAATTTAAAATAAATGCACAATTAGTGAAGCTAGACGTATTCAACGTAACACTTTACCAACAAATATTCTTAATAATTCATACTCTGCTCTCCTCAGAACTCCAAGAAGAATATCGAAAGCAAAAGAACGTGCAAAAAAATCGTAAACGCAATTTCATCTACAACGTGCTTATCGACTTCTCACGGCTACCAATAGTGGATTTTTACATAGCCGAACTAGAAGGAATGTCCATGAACAGTTTAAGACGATGTTCACAAAAAAGTTTTTAATTTGGCCGTCTATTTGCAGTTGTGGGAAAAGAAGCACTTCGTCGTAAGTAACAGCCGATACGATTAATACCGATTTTTGCATTAAAGAATGTTTGCAAAGAGACTACTTCCATTCCTAAACAGCATTGAGGTATTAACATTGTTCGGCCTGGGTTCTAGTCGCCGCATTCGATATCGAGTAAAATCAATCAAAATTCCATATTTTGGTTTATGATTTAAAGAATACGAACAAACGTCAGACCTCGTTTCACTTTTAATCTTAACTGTGACAAAGTAAATTATTTTAAGTATTTTTTTATGGAAAATAAAAAATAATTTCGATCGAGAAATTTCGAAAACGAATGTGACGATTAAACCCCCTGATTTTGCTTCATAATGTCACAATTCGTTAGGAGATAGAGAACATTTTAAAATATTAGTGCTCAAACCTATGATTAGGCTTTCGACACCTTTTCAACCAACTTTTAGTGAAAATTATGTGTCATTTGTTCTCATTTTAAACATCTTTAGGCGATTTTCTTAGGATTTGTTTAACTATAGCTCAAAAATGCATCTATAATTTTTTACATTTGAACCATTCTACTGTTGGCCTAGAGCACAGGTTCGCAACCGGTGGTCTATGTATGTGGAGCACTCCTCGGGGGTACGAGAAGCGGGGCCGGTAAGAAAATTTGTTTTCGAATTATTATTGATAATATATCGTTATTTTAAAATTTTGTAATAAACAAAAATCTAAATTTTTTTTGAACAGTTTAGTTTTCTTCAAGTAAATTTCCTAAAAATAAATACAATAACTACTATGTACACACGAGTATGTACGAGTATTTCTTATTTTTGAAATAAGCCGTTGTATGAAAAAGCATTAGTAGGCTTTGAAATTTTGGTTGTCATAGAAAGGAGACATATGTAACAGCAAAATAGTAAGAAGATTCATTCATTATAAAAATTACTTGTAAGGGTTTGGTTGAGTTGAGTTCCTGAGTTTTTAATATTTTTCGGTTCTCTGTGCACTATTGATGTAAGTTAATTATGAAATTTAATTTAATATTCAAATTTTTTTACTACTAAAACGTGTACAAAAAATAAATATGTATATATATCGGTTTTCGATTTATTTTGGTAAGTACAATAAATAAATAAGTGCATAATTATTTGTTTTAGATTCCAGAAATAATTATTTTGCTCTTATCGACAGGTAACCCATACTATCACAATGTCAAAGAAGCGTTGTTATCAGGACTCTTATATTCAATTCGGCTTCACTTTCTTAGTTGACAAAGATGGATTGCAAAGGCCACAATGTATACTTTGCTCGAAAGTACTTAGTAATGGTTATATGAAACAAGCAGTCCACCCAAACAGCGTTAATGATACAGAAGCTTTATTCAAAATTAAGAGAGCCCGATTTGAAACAAGCGAAAAGCTCATCAATCACAGATTTCTTCCCGCGAAAAAACCAGCTTTAGAAGCAAGTTATCCTGTGGCATTGAGGATTGCGAAAGATAAAAAACCTCATAAAATCGCAGAAACTTTGATTAAACCATGTGCGATAGAAATGGCGGAAATTATGTGTGGTAAGGACGCGAAACTTAAAATATCACAAATCACACTATCCAACAACACTATTCACGACCGAATTAAAGGTATGTCAGAAGATGTCTTAAAGCAGATTTTGGAACAAATACAAGAAAGTTCATTGGGTTGCAATTGGATGAATCCACTGATGTTTCAACTTCTTGTTTTTGTTAAATATGTGTATAGAAACGAAATCAAAGTAGATTTTCTTTTTTGTGAACCTCTGACAGAAACTACAAAGGCTGTGGATATTATGTCAGTTATGAATAATTTTTTTTTGTTGCCAATGGGCTTTCTTGGAACAATGTGTGAGCTATTTGTACCGATGGTGCTCCAGCTATGCTCGTCAAAAATTCTGTATTTATTGCCATTTGTGAAACAGACAAACCCAAATGTTTTTTCTAGTCATTGCGTTCTTCATCGTCTTGCTTCTTATCTCTTCCTTCTTATTTCAAAGAGGTATTGGATATTGTCGTGAAAGCCGTTAACTTTATCAAATCAAGGGCATTGAATCACCGTCTTCTTTTTGCATACAGAAGTACGTTGGCTATCCAGAGGAAAAGTTCTTAGCCGCGTTTTTGAACTTAGATCTCAAATTGAGACATTTCTACGTGACAATGAATCAACTCTTTTTGCTTCACTTCATGGATACCAGTTTTGTGCTCTCTTTAGCTTACCTTGCAGATATATTTAGCCATCTAAACTCCTTAAATATATCACTCCAAGGTATGAATATATTCGATACCGAGAAGAAAGTTACATCATTTCAAGAAAAGTTGGCTCTCTATGGCAGAAGAGTTAAAAGTGAAAATTACGCCAATTTTTCGCTTTTTGATGAAATAGTTTCCTTGCAAGTTAAACGTGAAATTGATATCAAGGTTCTGAACTGTATTAAAATGCATCTGGAAAATGTTCAAATTACTTTCGATCGAATTATTCCTCGCACATTTGAAGTAGTAATAAATGGATAAGAAACCCTTTCATCGTTTCATTGGATCTCATTGAATTGCGGAATAACAAAAAAATAAGCAGTGTCTTTCAAACAATGGCGTTGGATGTATTCTGGTGTAAACAAAGCGAGGCATATCCTGTTTTGTTCAAACGGGCGTAGAAAGCTCTTATTCCGTTTGTCACTACTTACCTTTGCGAATCTGGATTTTCAGTGCTTCTGTCCATAAAAACAAAATTAAGGAACAAACTAAAGGCTGAACATGACATGCGATTGGCTCTTTCAAACACCCTACCATAAATACAACAATTGGTTGACGTTCCCACTAAATTAAATTTTTTTTTTAATTTTTTATTAATTACTTTTAAATATGTGAATAATTTTTTTTTTTTTTATATATATTGTTTTTATTTTTTCTGTATATAAATATCAATAAAAGTTAGGGGTACGAAGATTCCAAATTGTTACCAAAGGGTACGATTACCCCAAAAGGTTGGGAACCATTGGTCTAGAGTAATGGATCCTGTCGAATTTGATCAGAATGTTGAATGTCTTATATAAGTGTTATATGCTTTACTGGTGACATTCTTTAATGTAGTTAATATCTTTGTTGAAAGGGTTTTTGACGATAAATAATTTTATGAATCGCCCACAACTACAAATTCCTCAATACCTTGTGTTTTCTTTATCACATCCCCAAAACTAACCCGTTGAATATTGTTTTCCTGGAAATTGTTAAAAATCTGCCATCACATGATTCACCATCCGGTACAATCGAAATTCCATATTTTGGTGGTTTATTATTTAAAGAAGACGGACAATCGTCAGACCTCCTTTCACTTTTACTATTAACTATGGATCATAACTCGTTAGCTGTGACAGAGTAAAATTAATTTTAGTGTTTTATTTTGGAAAATAAAAAAATAATTTCGATCGAAAGTTTTCGATAACGAATGCGGTTATTGGCCCCTGTTTTAATTGTTTTTTTCCTTTCTTCTTTGATTGACACACTTTTATAACTGCATCCATATGCAATTAAGACAATCTAAGCTTATATTTTCTCTAAATTTTTTATACTTTTACATTGGATTTTTATATTTGCTCGAAAAATAAAAATTAAGAACTAACTTTTATTGTGGCTTTATTTTGTGGCTTTTATGATAAGAGGTATACATGTTACGGGCCCTGCTTTTTTACATCCGTTTTGGTTTCTTTTTGCCAAATCTCTCAAGGAATTTACGATCACTAAATCCAGAATGTCGGTATCTAAGATTTTTTCGGTGGTTGGGATATTTCGAAATAGAATGAAGACATTTCTGACTGTTGCACGGGACGTTTCAGACAACGGTAAGTTACAGTTAGATTACTGAAAAATCTTCAACAACTTCGTCTTTCTTTGTTGTCTTCATGACCGATCACTTTGAACTTTAAACCTGCATCGTTTCATATTCTTGAGAGAACACGGAATTTAAAAGTAACGAGGGCGAGAAAAAAAAAATATGCACAGACCACAATTAAAACAAGAGTGTTAAATTCGGTTATCCGAATATTTCATACCCTTCACCTGGGTTTTAAGTGTACATTAATATCTGGACTTATTACACTATTTATAACAAATGTATTTGAAAAAAGTAAACAATTTGATAAACTTAATAATAAATTATTACAAAAAACACCCTGAATTTTTTATCATTTTTTTTAGAGGTTTCCATATTTTAGGACATATCTTGGCACAATGATGCCGTAACAATGACAAACAATATTATCTTAAGTTTACCCAGGTAAATGGTTTATTTTATGAATGATCGTGATTTCAGCAGACAGACAGACGGACGGACATCGCTATATCCACACAGTGGTGTGGAGGGTAAAAAAGTTCTTTTTTTTTACATCTTGTACATCGTGGCTGCGATTATCATGATTATGATTCAAGTGCTTCACGAATAGCTTAATTGGCTAAAAGATGACCCCTTTTTGATTCACAATTGTTTGTTATAGAGATTCATGATGCCCTAGCAGAAGCTGGTCACTGCTCGATTTGTTTGGTTGTGAAAAACACGTAGTGAGCACTCCGTGTTTGAAAGTAACTCACAGCTCATGCACCACTTACTAATGGATCAATGATACGTATGTATTATATTTTGATATAGTAAAAAATAAAAAATAAAAATCTTCTGATAAAAATAGTCAATTTTTTTAAATATTATTTTTGACTTAATTTCTATTGCACTAAAAAATCGATGTCTTTTATTTATTTTAATATTATTCGATAAAAAATTTTACAACTTACCATCTTAGCTTTTCTCACTGACTCCAATTTAAAGAATTTGAGATTCTTATTGATGACAAACACCTGGCGACCCGAAGCATTCAATTTTATTTCATCACGATCATTTATGAAATATTTCTCGCCGCCAGGACAGACTAAAGCCGAACTACCCAAACGTTCGGGGGGCCGTTTATTCCAAAGACTATTTAAATCTATAGAATTTGTAGGTAGATTATTATTATCGGATGAGGAATTACCACCACTCGTAGCAGAATCGGTAGACGATGACCCGCCGCCCCCTCCACCAGTTAAAAGTGTTTTACGTTCTTGTGTCAAACGTAATTGTTCGGCTCTTAGCCAAGCCGAACGTTTGTTACGTTTTAGGAAACGAGGTTTACGTGGCAAATGGCAATCCTAGAGAGTAAAAGAGTAGACATTATAAGTAAATAAAGAATCCTTCAAAAAAAAGTGTAATACATATAGAAATTTTTTACAACATGCAAAAAATAATATAAAAATTAAATATATACGGGCACAAAAAAAGAGTTTAATTTTTTTGAATAGAATGTCTAAATTTCAATTTTACTTAATTTGTATAATAATAGGTGACAAGTAAGCTTAATACTAAGCGTACCAGGTCAAACATCATTATTTTGTATATTTAAAAATAAAACTAAAACCAATTGTAATGATTATGAAAATAAAATGCAGCATTATTTAGGGCAACAGTTACTTAGTTGTGGATACTAAAAGATCACGAAACAACAATTCTAAATATTTTTAGACCATTTTTAAAACGCCCTTATTGAGCAACATCATTGTGTTTTCATTTTATATTAAAAACTAAGTAAAAATAAAATCGAAATTATAAGTTATATTATATAGTTTTATATTTAAAATGCATATTTTATGAAAAATAATACAAAATATAGTTAATGAGCTACTTTTTAAATAAAAAATATTAAGTTCCTCATTTCGTAAAACAAACATTAATTCAATGAATTTTTTTATTTAAGATTTATAACAGGTGGAACCGACAACTCGCTTTGGCAACAAAACTTTTTATCAAGAATTAACAAAAAGTTTTAGTCAAATAAATTTTGAATCACATCGTGATTTCAAATTTTATAATGCAAATGTAAATGAAATAAGTACGTTTTTCTTCGATTCAATTTCCACATTGATCTATTCAATATATCTTTTCTTTTAACTATGTGCTTGAACACAATAGATCTACTTGGTTGCAGTGAAGGAGGGAATAACACTCAACCCGACAACATCGTAACTATGTGCTTTTATTTAACCTCTGTCAGTTTGTTTGAAGCGGAATTTTGTAATAAAATTTTCACCATCTTCCCGACTGGACTAACTAGAACTCTGAAATTTTCAAAATTTGCGTAAAAAAGATGACAACTCAAATCAATTGCTACATGATCTGATAATTATTTCTCGCGGTTAACCTGAAACCATATTAATTGTTCAACGATCGGTATTCGTGACTATCCGTTATCAAGACGGCCCAGTTTTTGCGACAACTTAATTTTTTGCATTACAGGTTCTATAATGGCGTCAGTTGACTTTTATTTTTTCTTCAAATTATAGTAAGAATATATATTTCCCCGGTTTGATTGCAATGCTTTGCCAAATATTTTGTCTCTGAAGAATTTTGGTGTTTCATTTTATCAGTTGTGGTGTTTGCTGTGCATTATTTAAATATGGGAAAAGTTCAAAATATTTTAAAGCCCACGATTACTCAAATATTACATATGTCTTCGGTTTATCGCATTAAAATAAAGAAATTTCACTTAAAAATTCGTACGCCCAACTGAAAGTAGCCCTGGCAAACGTTACACTTTAAATAATCCAGAGTACCCCAGAATGAAAAAAACAGAGTGAGAACACTGTCCCAATATCAGCACAGATTTGGCGATCAAAAGTAACTCAGTTGCATTAAAACCCAAATCAAGTTTCAATGCAAGTGATGGATGGTTTAAGAAGTTTTAAGTTAAGTGTCCACATGGAATTATTAAAAAAAAAAAAAAAAAACTGCGAACCATTGTCTTCGAAACCTCACCTTCTTGATCCATTTGTAAAAGAGTTTGAAGAGCTTTCAACCCTTGCCGCATTTATAGCTGAGTTTAGTCCAGAACATAACTTGACATAAACAACTGGATTCAACAGGAATTTTCCACAGAAAGTAAATAGAATTATTAGAAACGGAATCGCATGATTCATATGACAGTGGTGATGAAGAAAACAAAATTAAAGTAGACGATACTTTTAGATCGATTAACATATGGGCTTTGGAAAATGGCAAGCCAACAATGGGCCTACACGAAAATTCAGTTTCCGCTATAGCTCTGTTTTGTAATTAGTCGCGAATATCGAGCGCGCACTGTACTTGTAAAAAATATTCATAACCAAATTTTAGCAGCCGCATATACATCGCACACAACGAGCTGCTTACTAGAATACCGATTAAGTCAAGCAGTAATTTAGAACAGAGTTTATTCATAACCAATTTTATTCTGTCAACTAAAAGTTAAAATATCAACTCTGAATTTTGTGACGCCATTTATTTTTATGCAAATAGGTTGGCATTTCATCTCATGATTAGCAAGTGTTTGAAAGTTCTTTAGAATGAATTTAACAAGTGCATTATAAATAACACACTTGCTAAGAGACTGCTAAATATTGGTTATTAATTCGGCTGTAAGTATTTAATGGATTTATTAAAACTAAACTAAGGAAAGTAGATGATACCAGTTCGTGCGTCTCTTACGTAATAAAAACATGATAAAAATAGATCCAGGGGAAATGGTAGACCAAAAGAGATTAGTGCATCTCAAATTGATATTAAAGATATTAAATTATTATAACCAAAAATACTTAATTGGAAATGAACTTTAAAAATGTGGAATAATAAATGTTGTTTCAAAACTGGTTGAAACCAGCAAAAAAAAAAAAAAAAAAAAAAAAAAAAAATGGTGCGAATGGTGATTTTATGTTTTTCCAAGATAATTTTCCCAAGTACTCTGCGTTCGTATTTTAAAGGAATTGTTGTTATAAAATACAAAAAGAAGTATTGCCTCCTCAGCCTCTTCAAAGCCCAGAAATGAAACATATGGAAAAAAATTCCTTCAGACTACACAACAAATTTTCCCCGTTTGAAACCTAATAGATTGCTACCCTACAAGAAATGAATGACTGAAACTAACACATAAACAATTTTTGTACTAACACACTTGCAGTTTTTTTCTATTTAAAAACATATGACTGTCATTGTTGCTGTTGTAGAGTTGTTTTTGTTTAGATTTAGGAAAGGTAAGTAATTAATTAAATTAAAAAGTTCAAGTTAATTTTTGTTGTTTCTTTAGGATGCTTCAAAATATGTCAGAGAATTCGTTAGTGCCATTCTCAATTGTGGTGGCACGTCTCTCCATTCTACCCTTCCACAATTTATTTTTTGCTCGCTTGTGGCCTATTCTTGTTGGATCGTTAACTTAAAGATATTGCTGTAGAATCTTCACAAACTTTCAATCTAGAACTTTTATACGTCTTAGGAAACGTATTTGTGTAAAGAATTATATTGTGCGACAATATGTTATATCCTGGATTTCGATTGTGAATGCTGTACCAGAAAATAATATGGTTATCTATTTGATATTATTGATGGACTTTTTATGAAGTTGGAAGATAATACACAAAAAATATAATTTGTGAACCAACGCTGACACAGTTTATTAAATCGATTCGTAGTGATTCCAGTTAAGTGCGCATGGAATACACTATAAATATATTGTTAATACATGCGCAATCACCAAATGAACTTATTAAGGTAATGCACTGACATTTTATTAAAAATTGTAGCTAGAAACAAAGCAAATCTTCCCTGCATCATTTTACACTAATCCTTATATCTATCTTTCAGTCTGTTGCCATAACATGGATATGGGGAGTTTGTTTTAATATTTGAATGTTTTAATTTATGCCATTCTGGAATATAGTGTCTGGAATATGATGTTTATAATATGAAATGAAATTAGTTTCTTCAAAAGAACAAAGATCTCAGAATATTGAACAAATTGATTTATGGAGGTATTATCACAATATCTCACACACCGTTCTGTACAAACAAAGGTAGCAGTATTTGAATGGATACATCATTTACTCATCAATTTTCCAAATGAATTGTATCAGGTTTGGCCGAAATTGTTAATTCACAACACTCAAAAGGTAAGCTTTAATATAAATTGTTGATATATATGTAAATGTTATAATAAATTGTTTTCTTTAAGAAACTACTGATTGCACTAAGTCCCATTACCGGAAATTTCTATTGAGTTTAGGGATGTTTCGAGTGAAAAGTCAGCAAAGTTATTTAAATATCTGTTTTAAGTTAATCCCGTTGCCCTGTTTCAACATTGTCTCAAAGTTATCACCACGTTGCGGAATTAGTGACATTGTTGTGTTTTTATTATTTAATGTTTATTTTTAATTTTGAATTTGATTTTAAATACAATAAATAAATAAAAAACAAGTCGTGTTTCATTATAATCAAGCGTGACCGGTCAATGATGATGTATATATCCATCAAATGTGACCGGTCAACGATGATATATTATCTATCATCGTTGACTACTAAACAGCGGTAGAGTGAGCAGTTCAGATATATATTATATGGTTTACATACTTGCATAGGTTAGAGTAAGATGCAAAATCACATGTACACAAAAGTTTCGGTCAGTTTTGGCATATATGCCTTAATAAAATGATAGAAACTTTGTTCTACGCGATGACCGACACTTCAGTCAGTAGTGACGGTCATATCACCGGTCAAGTGACTGTCACTGTTCTTGTAGGGTAGCCATCAAAGATGCTAAGGCCAGCATAAAAATATTAATTTTTTTAATGTTTGTCCGTTTGTTTGATGCGGAATCTTGTAACTCTGAAACTTCCAACATTTTCTTCAAGTAGATGAAAATACATTATTAATTTTCCTTTACACGATTTTTTGTCTGTTTGTTTGACGCGGAATCTTATAATTCTGAAACTTTCAACATAATAGATGACAACACATTCTTTAATATTGTTTTACACGATTTGATCATTATTTCTTGCGGAAATTTTCAGGATTTACGTAAAGTGAATGACAATACATTTTCTACACCACTCGAACATTAACCTGACAGGACATTAAAATTTTATTTAAATGTGTTTTGTTTTGTGTTTTCTGTTATAATTTTTTTATACTGATTTTTTAAATATGTGGTTTTCTAGAATAACTGCGTAGGTCATAAAATCAAAATTTTCAGGAGAGCCAGAAAACGTTATATTTCAATTAACGAGCTAAATATAAAATTTGTAGAACTTTTTATTTAACAGTCCTGTAGATAGAGTAATAAATACTTTATGAAAAAATTTAGAGTGAAAAATCTATAAGAGGAAGAGATCCTAGAGAAGGACGAAAAAAATATGTAACGTATGTGCAGATAAAAGAATGACGTATGTAATCGTTAAAAAAAAAAAAAAAAAAGTTACCAATGCAACCACACATGTAGACAGAAATAAACACACACGTTATTATAAGTGGTTATAAACTTGGACGGAATTACGGCATTCGTGATCGAGTGAGCTTTCGTATCGTGTAAAATTTCGTAACGTATAAAATGGACATATTATGGCATTCAATAAGTTTCACATCGAAATTAATAAAAACAAGTAAGAAAATTATAGTCGGTCTAGACCGACTATACGATTCCTTATACCATGCGTTTAGAGACCCTAAATCTCAGGCCCAACTAACTGGATATAGAAAATAAGCATAAACCAAATTTGAGTGGGATTTTTATTAATTTTTTCGGCTGCAGATATGAAAAAGTTCATACCGGATGCTATATCTATATTGGGACCAAAAATGGACCGATCCTGACCATGTTTAAGTCTCTTGTATTTTACAAAAATTTATACAAACAAAATTTGAGAAGAATCAGTGCAAATTTTTTTTTATAGATTTAAGTGAAGATCGGGAAGCAGCTCTATATGGGGCCTATGACTAAGAGTTGTCCAATAGGGATCATTTGGACTAATGATTAATGGATGTAATATATACATACAAACCCAATTTGACTAAGATTTGTATGATAATTTGGATCTTATGGCAATATATGTTGATTTCATAGGGGTCATTTGTATTGGGGCTAGGTCTGAACATGGACCGATTCTCACCAATTTCCCATGGCCGATAAAAGATCAAATAACAAATTTCGTCAAAATATATTCATATTTGCGACCTGCAGTTTGATTACAAGCTTTACATGGACACACAGACGGACGGACATCGTTAAATCGAACCAGATAGTGATTCTGATTCGATCGGTATAATTAAAGATGGGTGTAGGTCAAATATTTTTGGTTGTTACAGACAGCAGCACAAAGTCATTATACCCAAACCACATAGTGGTATAGGGTATAAAAAGTAACAGAATAAAAGCATGTTTTGAAAAAAAAAAGAATAAGAAACAAGTAAGAAAATTATAGTCGGTCTAGACCGACTATACGATACCCTATACCATGCGTTTAGAAACCCTATCTCTTAGGCCCAACTAACTGGACATTGAAAATAAGCAAAAACCAAATTTGAGTGGGATTTTTATTAATTTTTTTGGCTGCAGATATGAAAAAGTTCATATCGGATGCTATATCTATAAAGGGACTAGGTCCAAAAATGGACCGATCCTGATCATGTTTGGTAAAGTCTCTTGTATTTTGCAAAAATATGTAGAAACAAAATTTGAGAAGAATCAGTGCAATATTTTTGTTTTTTAATAGATTTAAGTGAAGATCGGGAAGCAGCTCCATATGGGGTCAAAGGGATCATTTTTGGACTACTCATTAGTGGATGTAATGAACGCATACAAACCCAATTTGAGTAAGATCTATATGACAATTTGGATCTTATGGCAATTTATGTCGATTTCATATGGGTAATTTGTATGGGGGCTAGGTCTGAACATGGACCGATTCTCACCAATTTCAATAGCGTTCATCCCATGGCCGATAAAAGCTTATATACCAAATTTCATCAAAATATATTCATATTTGCGACCTGCAGTTTGATTACAAGCTTTATATGGACACACAGACGGACGGACGGACGGACATTGTTAAATCAACTCAGAAAGTGATTCTGATTCGATCGGTATAATTAAAGATGGGTCTAGGTCAAATATTTTTGGTTGTTACAAACAGCAGCACAAAGTCATTATACCCAAATCACATAGTGGTATAGGGTATAAAAATAAAAGTTTTGGCGGTAACAATAATTATTGTTTTTGTATAATTTTTGGACATTTTACAATAAATATATTAATTTAATAACAAAAATGAGTTTTGTGTTGCTTTTGGCTTTATCCTCTTCCGATTTTGAAGATGAATATAATACTATAAGCATAAGAAGAAATATTCGGGACAAAAGTGATCCCTTGTCTCTGCCAGCTACAGCGTAAATGGAGAAATACCGATGTAATCACAATATCGTTTTATTTAACTTATTTTTAGATTTATAAGCGGCATCGCCACCAAATCTGCAGTTAGCAGCCACGCCTATCGCCTTTTGCTAGTAGAGGATTTCAACATACGGTAGGAAATGACTATCTGGTGGGAATGCGACAAAGTGCGGTAAGCAAAACAGTGAATAAGGTTGTGAGTGAAATGGAATTAAAGTTATGCCCTCGATTCATAAAATTTTAACCCGACCAATCATCTCCATGCATGGAATGGTTCGTACAAAAATATAAACTTCCAGGAGGTAATAATACATGAACGAATGTTTTACATTTTAACAATAAGGTTTTGACTTTTAGTGATTGGGTGGGTAGACGGCACGCATTTTCGACTGCAAAAACCAACAACAAATGACCAAATGTTCTTTAATCGAAAATGATTTCATAGCCTTAACCCTATGACAGTAAGTTATTTTAAAACAATGAAAATTTTATTTATAAAATTTTTAATGTATTATTAATTTGCAGATTTGTGACCACAAATATACAATTTTATCTATAAATTCGAAATATGGTGGAGCTTCTCATGACTCGTTTGTATGGAAACAGTCAGATGAAATTTGTTGGAGGAGACGTAAAATACAAGTTAACGAACGCTTGGCTTTTAGGAAATTTTTTGGTGCCTATTATGAGCAACTTTCGATTTTCGATTGTGTTCGAATTAACTGATCGAACAAATTTTCATTTGGTATTATATTTGATAAAATAGCGCTATTGTGAATTTCATTCAATTGGATTATTCACAATAGTACATATTTATCAGCTGCCACTATAAATAAAAATCGTTTGTTTACAAATTTATAAAAAAAAAAAAAAAAATTAATTATTTGTTAACATGGAATTATGGTTCTATGATCGTCTGATGAAGATGAATGCTTCGTCATGAGAGGTGCTTCCAACATTTTGGAAATGGATTCCACTATGTAAGTATGCGAGGTTTTGACAAGGGTACCATTTGTTTATAGATTTATAGCAAATTTTCGACTGCAAGAAGGCGTTTATGGAATTGCTGACTACTACAGATGAACTGCTGCAGCAATGCACACAAGGCAGATCAATCTCATGAAATTAAAATAATTTACAACTTATATTTTTAAATAAGTTTTACAAACTGCCATCCAGCATCGAAAGCCAAATTGTGTTCGATTGAAAATTCGTTGTACGACGAAAATTCGACCGTGCTGCCAGCTCATAATACGAATTTGACATTCGATAGCCAAAGAAGATCGAATGCAACTCATAATAAGGGCCTTTATTAAATAAACGTAAAATTTCAGGCGACTCGGGGTATCCTCTTGAGCCATGGTGTTTGACACCTTATAGAAACCCTGAAAATGACTCTTTGCAATCAAATTTTAATGATGTCCATCCAAAGGCCCGTTGTTGAGAGAACTATTGGGATTCTTACAGTTCGATGGAAAATTCTCAGCAATAATAAAAGAAGTCATTATAGCCCAGAAAAAAATGGCGAAATTCGGAAATGTGTGTGCAGCCAATACTCTGTTCCTAACACCATTAGTATTAACCCAGACATTGGAAGTGAAACCCACCTAACAAGAATTGGTCAAAAAATAAGAGACCAAATAAAACTTTCACTGGCACAAAGAAACTAAAAACATTTCAGTTTTGTGATTTTTTAAAAAGTAATAAATATTTAATTCAAATTAAATTAATTCATTAAATTACAACTAAAATTGATTTAAAATACGGTTGTACTACACAGGAAATTCAATTTAAGTGTAACAAACAAAAAAGGTGTATAAAAAAAAGTACATAAATAAAAAATAAAAAAGGAATTCGATGTAACATTCCATCCTTTTTAAGCATTATATTGTTTAAGCATTTCCAATTCCAAAGTTTTTATTTGTAGGTCAACTTTTTTAATAGCCATGTTGGCGTCATGCTCCTCTTCTTTTATTTTTAGAGACCTTTCCTTGAAGTTTGCCATACGTTCCTTTATTTTAAGAGATGTTTTCTTAAGCATTATATTGTTTAAGCATTTCCAATTCCAAAGTTTTTATTTGTAGGTCAACTTTTTTAATAGCCATGTTGGCGTCATGCTCCTCTTCTTTTATTTTTAGAGACCTTTCCTTGAAGTTTGCCATACGTTCCTTTATTTTAAGAGATGTTTTCTTCAGGCTTACTAGATGGTCATGATTAGAATTTTGATCACGGTGCAATTTTTCAGTTGTTTGGATATGTGACTTTAGTATTGTTAATTTAGACTCGGTTTTTTCTGTAATTTTCTACTTTTTGCATTGGCTTCAATTTCCCTAAAGATTTATTCATGACATCATCGCCTGCTTTATCGCTGTCATCTTCATCCTCTATAATTGACTCCAAAATTACATTTTCATTTGAAGGTTTTGGTCTTCCAAAAGTAGTACGGACAAAAGACCTTTTACAGCAACATCTATGCCACTAGCCTGAATGATTTGCTCTTCTGCAGAGATTAAGGTCAATTCTTCATACGGATCACCACCGGTTCTTTTCTTGGAAGCTTTATTAAAGGAAATTTTCTTTTTGGCGAAAAATTTTTGATCAGAAAACACCTTAAATAAAAAAATATTAGCGAAACCATTCAACATATGAATTTCCTTATTAGCATGACTTAGTATCCTTAATTGGTGGTCCACAAGAATTTTGTGTAACCGTAAGCTGCTCCCACAGTCGGTTTGCCGAAGCTTTACCCTGGCTACAATTCGGAATTATATATATATATTTTTTTTTTTGCCAAATTTCAATGTTCGACCATAAATTCGGCCATATAATCCTTTTGTTTCATATTTATTTTATTAAGATGTTTTGTTTTTCTTTACGGCTAGAAAAACAAGACATATTGTAACATATTTTTATTATTTAAATCTTAAAAACTTATCTTTGCACAGAAAAAATATTAAAACAACCTTTCTCGATCTCAAATTGGCTTTTTGTAATTTTGCGCTCGTTAACGTACTCGTCACCGAAAACTATCATCTCAAATTTTGTTAGCTGTTAATCGATATCGAATGTTGTAATCTCAAAAACAAAAATGACAAGGCTCGATAACGAATGCCGTAATTCGGCCCCTGAAAAATAATCCTAAATTATTTCACATTTTTTTTTAAGTAATAACAACGTATTTATGTTTTTGTGTCGTTTTCGGAGAAAATTATTTGTCATCGAACAGTGACTTCCAAAACTGTTCATAAAAAAATATTTTTTTTTTTTTTTGTACTACAATAATTATACAGTGATCAATATATGGTACATTAGTTTATGTTAATTTTTGTTTGTTGGTAACATATGTCCCATTATTTATACCGTTATCTTAAAATTTTTGTTAACATTTGTGTAACTTAAGGGCACTATACACTTGTCAAATTCACATCAAGCGTTATGGTCGTAGTAGTGGAAATTTGATTGTATGTGTGTCACCGACAAAATATAAATTTTTGATTTTCTATCAAGCATCGTCGGTGTGACACATACAAACAAATTTTCACTAATACCACACAATGCCCTTAACAAGTCTTTTAAGTTCTTTTCGTGATTCCGTGTAGTTGCCTAAAGTTGTTCCAACTCAAATTGAAAAAGACATAGAAAACGATATTTTAAGTGGCAAGCCTGTGCGTGAAACTGGCAGAAAATATGGTGTGTTTATTGGGTTTGTTTCAAAGCTCCGGAAAAATATCGGTGAAGTGGTTAAAAAGAATAAAGGTGGACGGCAATCCAAAGTCAATCCACATCCAAAGAAAATGGTGAGATGTCTTGTACTGTCAGGAGCCGTTGAGAACGCATCATATGCCAATAAAGAACTAAAGGAAACTCTACAAATTGATATGTTTGATCAGACAATATGTAGATGCCTCAATAAATGCGGAATGAGATCAAAAACAAAAACTATGAAGCCGCTTTTATCAATCATGCACCGGGCCACTCGTCTTAAATTCGCGAAAGAACATGTGGATTGGACGGTTGAGCAGTGGAACCTAGTAACATGGTCGGACGAATCGAAAATAAATCGATTTGGCTCCGATGGCAGGGTTTAATCATGGTATGATACACAAGTAGGTATCACATCGCGTAATATTCAAGAGATAATGAAATTTGGAGGAAGTTCCTTAATGATGGTATAATGCAGGCAAACATTATATTGCCGCCTGCCTCGAAGTTTTTGGTTGTGAGCCAAGTAACACCCTTTTTATGCAGAATAATGATCCCAAGCATAAAGCCAAGGTGACCATTGAGTGGCCTCAGGAGAATAATATTAAGTGTATGGATTGGCCCCCACAATCCCCGGACCTCAATCAATAGAAAATTTATGGAATATTAAAAAAAAAAAATATATATAATGAGGAGTTCAGTTCCGAAAAATCTAGTTAGCTTTGGGCAGTGGCGAATGCGGAGTGATCCAAAATAGATAGGATAATGTTACGAAATTTAATTAATAGTATACCAAAAAAGCTCCAGCTTGTTATCAAAGCTAAAGGTGGTCATATTAAAACCTAAAGCAAACTCACAAGTGTTCACAAAAAAACTATTTTTTTTTAATTTGGCTTTGTATCACTTATTTTTAAGACAATATGTACTGAATTCAATATAAAATAATCTATCCCATAAAAACAAAGTCATTATTAAAACTCTTTCTTTCCTTATGCATATGAGTTTTAAATCTCTCCGTGACAATGCGTGACTATCTTAAATTCAATCTTTGGCCACAACAAGTCTATGGACAAAGTTTCAGATCGATACGATGAGGGGAAGTGAGGTTTTAATCTCTCCGTGACTGTGTGTGACCATGCGTGACTGTGCGTGACAAGTCGAAGTTGATCTTTTTTTCACAGCAAGTGTATGGACCAAGTTTCAGATCGATCGGATGAGGGGAAATGACATTTAGATCACGTTGTGACTATCCCAAAATTAATCTGTAGTCACAACACGACTATGAGACAAGTTTACCCCATGACAGACAGACAGAGAGTATGAGTTGAAAGAAAGAGTTTAAAAAGATTAATAAATTGTTGTTATAAACACCAACAGTTGTGAAAGTCACTGTACTATGTTGGTGTTGAAAATTAGGTTAATAAACATTAAGTTACATAGTTTTTTTTGTTGTAAAACGTGTAAAGGAGTCAAAAATTAATATACTTGGCATTTGTAACGCAAAACTCGCAAAAATGGACATACGCGGTTATTCTAGAAATATATCCTAACATTTAATTTGAAATGTAATTTATCTACTTTAATTCAATGTTTTAAAACTGTATCTCGCCGTTTTAATTGAACTTAGCGGTACATTTTTTTTTTTTTGTTAATTGTATAAGAAAATGGGATACAACTCCCATATATGGGCAGGAGCTTCAAAGTCTATGTTGGAGCTACTGGACCGTGTGCGTGTGGAGGCGTTGATGCTCATCAATGACAGTAGGGTAGCCAATTCTATTGACTCATTGGAAATCGTCGGAATGTGGGTTGTGTATCACTGTTCCATAGATACTACCATGGAAAATGTTCTTCTGAGATTAGCGAACTTATTCCAAGTGCCCGAGTTTCGGTTCGCTCTACCCGCTTCTCTAGTAGATCACATCCGTTTTTAGTTTATTGTCCAGTTGACCGCACAACGCATTAAAGAGAGAATTCATTTATCAGTCGAACTAGCCGTATGTAGAATAAACTACCCGCAGAGGTCTTTCCTGACAGTTATAATCTAATAACATTTAAGTCAAATATCCACCAACACTACTCCCTCTTTCCTCCTTCCCATAACCTATTTTCCTGAGATCAATACAATGCACTGCATCTGTAGGGGGCATCCCCTGAGTGTTGGTTATAAATAAATAAATAAAAAAAAAAAAAAAAAAAAAAATACTAGTAATCCCCCTCTCCCCATAGTGCGTTGCGACGACTTTATAACTTACTGAATTTTAGAATCTCGCTAACATATTCCAGACGTTTTACTTTATATGGAAGGTAACACGCTCACTGTTCATAGAGGTATAGAGTCCATTTTCTTTTTGAATATTTTTGGCCACGTTACTGAATTTTATTTATTAATTATAAGCTCTGCAAAACATCCAATGGATGAGATTTCACATATAGTATTTTTACATCATATACACAGATCAGAAAGAAAATCTTACACATCACCCTTGGATGTAATAATGTCTCATTTTTTCATACACAAAAAATATATGCGAGTCATAATAATTGTACCTATATCGAGCCATAACCACGAAAATAGCAGCTTAGCGCCAAAACCATAATTTTACAGGATATTTTTTTAAAATTATATATGCTTTATATTTAGTACTAGATGTAACCCAAGTTTTCCGTCGAATCGGGGCGAGAAACGGGTCCAATACTTCAGAGACTAAGGGGCAGTTAAAAGTGGACTGAAATGGCAAAATCGTGTCCAAAGAAGGCTAACACAGTTCCATCTGTAGGCATGATTATGGCATATGGTTTATGGGATGCGCGTGGGATAATTTCTATTTATTATCTTCAAAAAGGAAAGATAATCAACGACGTGCTTTATGCACCAGTTCATACATTCTATTGCGATGACCAAAATCCATGAATCAAAGTTCGAATTGCTTAATCATGCTGATTTTTCTCCCTCGGATTGTTTTTGATTTCCAAACATGAAGAAATGGCTCGCTATTAATAATAATTTGCCAACAATGAAGAGATAGAGTCGGCGGTTGATAGCTATTTTAAGGAGCTTACTATAACTATACAGTTCTTACTATAAATAGGGCATTGCAGCAATTGTTGCGTTTTCTTTGACAGATCGGTTTGTTCTGGAACCTTGTATATTAAATTAAGCAAAATGCAATCTATATTTGCTTGAACAAAGCAACTGTAATTTATTTTTTTAAAAGAAATTAACCTTAAAATTATATTATCAAATAAATTTCTGGAGAGGGTAATATTAAAAAAAGTGCATATGCATGCATTTAATATAGTTTTTTTCGTGTTGCTCTAGTTGTTAAATCCTTTGTAAAAGTTCCAAGCCTTTATTTATGTTCCACATTTTAGATAAAATACATCTTTTTTCTTTATCGGGCGGAAACTTTGTGTTCAAACATAACGCCACCATAAATCTCTACTTCTTTCATTTGAATAAAAAAGAAACGTTTGTTTTACAAAAAGAGAACCTATTTTTGGTTTACTGAAACTTACCTTGTTATATAAAAACAAATATTTAAAAAATCCTTATTGAAAAATAAATATGTTGAAAACGTGTTATGTGTGAGAGATTTTCTTTGATTGATACACAAAACACGTGTTTGTTTTTAATATTCGTTTTATTTTTTTATTTTAAAAATCTCGTTTAACTTTTTATAATTTTAATATATTGTTTAGAGTAATTATATATTTTTTCTCGATAATTTATACAAATTTTAAATATCATAAAAAATTGGCGTTATTTTTGTTGGCTAGATATATTTTTTTACTTTTAAAATTTATGAATATTAACGCGATTGTTATGTTTTACTTTATATTTACAAATAAAACTACTTATATTAGATAATTTTGTAAGGAAATAAACGCGTTAATTTAGTTGCTTTATACACAATTTGTTTTGAAACTCAGGTTGTTAACTTAAACTTTATACAAAAAAAAAAAAAAAAAAAAAAAGATATATATGTATATATATTTTAACCGAAAGTTTAAGTGAAAAAAATTATATTTTTTTAAGAGGTGAGTGTGTAAGGTGGTGATATAATGGATGGTGGTGTTGGTGGTAGTAGCTGTGGTTGATGTTTTTTTAAGGCAAGCTTTTTGTTATTCAAAATTCTACATTGTATTGCTTGTTTTATTACAAAAAAATATTCATCGCATGTAAAAGATTAGAAAATTATTAGGAATGAATTTCTCTACATAAGTGTTTTTTTTTTTTTTTTTTTTATTTTAGTATAGTTTTTAATTTATGCCTTGGGTTTGACCTGGTACGGAGAGAGAATCGAAAAAAAGAAAAAAATATTAGAAATGCATAAAAAGCATTAATTAGTGAGGTTTCGTTTGAAGAAAATTTGTCATTAAAAAAAAAACTAAGGGAAAATATTGAAGCTTGATCGAAATAAAACTAATTAAGTGCAAAAACAAATCAAAAGAAAATTGGTAAAAAAAAGCTTATAAACAAAAATGAAAACAAACAAAAAACATTCCAATAATAAGAAAGACATGAAAAACTAAACGAAATATGTAATAAAAATTACAGATCTCGACAAGAGAAAACAAAACAATTATAATGGCTATTTAAAAAAGAAGAGATACATGTATCCATACAAAATTAGACATGTATTCATAGAAAGTTAGATCATTTCCAAATCTTTATGTGTGTTTAAGTTAAGTTTAAAGAATAAGATGGATTCATCAAATCGTTGAATAATTAGAAACGTGGTGTGTGGATTTTAGAAGTTTAATAGTAAAATACTACCTAGATATATATTGTGTTGGTCAGAACAAAAGCAATCAAAATCAATATTGGCCTTTATTGTATTTTTTCCAAAATCTTATTTATCATTTCTTACTCTTTATAAAATTACAGGTAAGACAAAACTTAAATTGTAAACTAAAAGAACCGTTATATATATTTTTTGCAAAAAAACTCAAAATGACACTATTTCAGTTGGACAAAACAAAAGCAACTTTAAGCAAGAACAAATTGCATTGTTTCAACTTTCAAGTATAACGGCTTATTTTTGCATGCTCTTTTAATTTGAGTTAAGTTGACTGACAGCTATGTAGTTACATTGTGAAATTGTCATGGCTCATGATAAATACTCCGAAAACTTAAAAAATGAAATAATTAAGGATTTTTTGAATGGAAAGAGTCAAATAGAACTAGTTAAAAAGCATAACTCTGATGGAGTGCACTGTTCGCCGCAAGAAAGGAGATCGTTTAAACCCACGCTATTGCAAGCCAACTGTGTAGCATGTGCATGCTTCTCTGGTTTTGGCATTGGACCCTTCCACGAAATCGACGGATTAATGGAAAGATTTAAATATAGAGACATTCTTGCTAATGCAATGAGTGGGAGATGCCCTTCGTTGGATTTTTCAACACGACAACGATCCGAAACATACTTCGAAGCTGATAAAAGAGTGGCTCGCTGAAAATGGGGTTCAAACACTTGATTGGCCGGCCCAATCACCTGATTTGAACCCTATGGAGAACTTATTTGGCATTTTAAAGCGGTGAGTAGTTGGCCGGGCTTTCACTTCTAAACAACCTTTAAAAGAAGCGCTGGAAAGTGAGGGGAAAAGCATTCCAGTTAATATAATTAACCATCTTATTGAATCCATGCCACGTAGATGCTGCGAAGTTATAAAAAGCAACGGATTCTTCACTAAATATTGAATAATATTAAATGTTGCTTTTGTTTTGTCCAACTGAAATAGTGCCATTTTTTTTTGCAAAAAAAAAAAAAAAAAAAAAAAAAAAATATATATATATATATAACGGTTCTTTTAGTTTACAATTTTAGTTTTCTCTTCTTATTTGTAATGTTACAAAGAGTAAGAAATGATAAAGATTTTGGAAAAACAAAAATAACATGCTTAAAAATACAAAAAAGGTCAATAGTGATTTTAGTTGCTTTTGTTCTGATCAACACCGTATATACATATACAATAACACGTGGTGGGAAAATAATAGCAACTAATGCCGTTTTCTTTTCTGACAAAAAATGTCGCCCTATTTTTTGCCCTTTTATTTATATTTATTCTGAATTAAGAGCAACCTTATATTGTATATCAATCCAAAGGTCTCAAAGTGCTGTTTTCATAAATGTTTTCAAAAATTTGGATTATTATCCTCTTGGAAGTCATAGGGTGAAAATATTCAAAAAAAAAAAAAAGGGGAACAATGGGGAAATATTCTCACACTATGACCTGAAAGAAGGCAATGGCTGAAATTTTTTGTGATTTACGAGGGCTCGACTTTGATACCTTTCGATTGATGTATAAGATAAGGTTACTCTTAATTCAGAATATATAAAAAAATACACTTTTCGAAAAAAGGGCGACATTTTTTTGTCAGAAAAGAAAACGGCATAAGTTTCACAAAAAAAAAAAAAAAAAAAAAAAAAAAATCGTAAGACAAATTTTTATCAATTTTAAAGCTGCTGGTGAAAAAAAAATAAACACAAAAAATTAATATCTCATTACTTCATTTAATAAACAATCGCCCCTGTTCTAGAATAAACTAACCCATAAAAACCTCTAAATTAAAATTAAGAACTTTTTGCTGTGCTGTGATTTCAATACGAATATTTTTTCTTGATTTTTCGAGAATAAAAAAAAAATTAATATCTAAATTTTAACATGTTTTCTTATTGACACGTGAATGAATGCCTCACTTTCCAAATCGATTAACTCCACTTTGGTTTTTTTTTTCAACTTTGATGTCAAAGCGCTTGATTGACACCTAACTGCTTATATTCGAAACAATACGGATTTGCATAATTAACATCTTTTGATAGGTTTATGTAAAACTTTTTACAACAATAACAACAATGTTTCCATTCGCCCAAGCAGAAATGGAGCTGACATGAGAACTTATGCAGAACAAGTAAAGAAATGGGACAGTGAAAATGGAGTGGCCATCGTAATCATCCGACCTTAATGCCATAGAGCATGTATGGAGGATCATAAAGAATCAGATTGTTAATATCGAACACGTATTAAACAACAACTTTTGGAAAAATCAAGGAAGAGTTTATTTTTTCAATACCGCCGGAAACTTGTGACAATTTTAGCCCTTATTATCGAACATCGAATATCGAATGTCAAATTCGTATTATGAGCTGGCAGCACGATCGAAAATTTCGTTGTACAACGACTTTTCAATCGAACACAATGTTACTTTCGATGCTGGATGCCAGTTTGTGAAACTTATTGAAAATATACATAAGTTGTAAATTATTTTATTTTAATTTCATGAGATTGATCTGCCTTGTGTGCATTGCCGCAGCAGTTCATCTGTAGAAGACAGCAATTCCATAAACCCTTTAAAATTATTGCAAACAGAAGGAAATTTATTTTTGAACAGAACCAAATACAAAGAAAATTTGACGAGATCGCAATGTATTATGATGTCCCGGCTAAGAGTTGGTTAAGGCTGTCGTCAATTATAAACATTACGAAATCCATACCATACCATATGCTATCTGACTACCCACAATCAAAAATTGACCAACCATTAGAGAAGATTCTTAATTGTTTTTTTTGTTTAAACTCAAACTTTTTGAAATGAATTTTATTTAAGCGAGTGCATAAATTCTCGTAGCTATCCATTACATACGCCCTTCTTCTACACTCACGATCCGGAAAAAAAAAATGCCCATGAGAATTTTTTTTACTTATATTTGTTTTTGCTTCTCTTTTGGCCAATACCGTTATGTTGCGGAACTTTTTTTTTAATGACCAATCAAGTAAACTTTTTATCAAATGATGCATTTATTTCTCATCTTTTGACGTTTTTTAATCAGTAAAATATGACAAATGTGGATATATCACAAAAAGTTCGGTGTGATGAATCTTCCGTACGAAGATTTTGGAAACAGAGAGGTTATCACGTGGCTCTGGAAGTGGCCGTCCAAGAAAGACCACTAAGCGGGATGACAGGAACATCGTAAGAATAGTCCAGCGCGATCGATTTAAAACAGCTCCCGAAATTGCTGCGGAGTTAAAAAAAATAGCCAAAATATCGAAATAAGCACCTCAACTGTACAGCGTCGCTTGGGAAACTCTCGCTTACACTGGCGTAAAGAGAGAGAGAGTTGGGTGTAAGATGATTGGACCCAAGTAATTTTCTCTGATGAGAACAAAATTAATCTCATCAGTTCAGATTCAGGACGTATGGTGCGCCGCAGAAAAATTGAAAGGTTCAGTCCGCAGCTTGTATTGAAATTGTTAAAAACGGCGTTTTAGCTACCATCGACCGACTAAGTGAGCACTAGGTAATGTCATATTTCAAGACGATTCTGCACCTTGCCATCTTTCAATGTTTTCTTTAAATTTTTTAAAAATAATTTTATAATAATGAATAATTTAACATTGCAAAGGTAAAAGAATGTAAGGACCTTTTGGGTATTAGTCAATGCCATGGACGGGAAACAGCCCCGATCTCAACCCCATTGAGAACGTTTCGGCCATTTTGAAACGAAAATTGTCCCAACAAAAACCATCTAATATTCAAAAGTTTAAGGAAATAATTGAATCCACTTGGTACAACGATATTTCAATGGATTTAATTCGAAAACTCTGGTGCCTATTATGAGCAACTTCGATTTTCGATTGTGGTCTAATTAACTGATCGAACGAATTTTCATTTGGTATTATGGCGCACATTCGATAAAATAGTGCTATTGTGAATTTCACTCAATTGGATTATTCACAATAGTACATATTTATCAGCTGGCACTATAAATAAATTTGTTTACAACAGAAAAAAAAAATAATTAATTATTAACACGGAATTATGATTATATATCGTTCGATGAAGATGAATGCTTCGTCATGAGAGATGCTTCCAACATTTTTGAAATGGATTCCACTACGTAAGTATGTGAGGTTTTAACAAGGGTAGCATTTAGAAAGTTTGTTTAAAGATTTATACCAAATTTTCGACTGCAAGGAGGCGTTTATGGAATTGCTGTCTACTACAGATGAACTGCTGCGTCAATGCACACAAGGCAGACCAATCTCATGAAATTAAAATAATTTCAAATTTATATTTTCAATAAGTTTTACTGCCATCCAGCATCGAAAGCAAAATTGTGTTCAATTAAAAATTCGTTGTACAACGAAATTTTCCACCGTGCTGCCAGCTCATAATTCGAATTTGACATTCGATAGTCGATGTTCGATAACCAGAGAAGATCGAATGCAACTCATAATAAGGGCCTCTATGAGAGCATGCCTAATCGGGTGGAAAGCGTGATCAAAGCAAAAGGAGGCCATATAACGATATTAGATTTAATTATACCGTCTTTCATGTTTTAAGAAAATATGTTAGACAATCAAAATTTATAAATAAAACTTTAAAAAAGTCGCTAAACTATCTTTTTTTTTTTTTTAAAAACTTGTATTTTTCCACATAAATAAATAATGAATTCTTACTTTAAAACTAGTTTTTAATGTATTAGGTTTCTAGAATTTGTTATTGTTAAGTGGGCAGTTTTGAAAACTTGTCTTTAGAAAAACGATCTAACAAACTTCAAACGTTTAAACAATAGTAAATCTTATTTGTCGGGATAAAATTGTAAATCTCCTTGTAAAATTAACATCGGCGTTTTTTTTTTGACTGTGAGTGTTAAATAAAATTATTCTAAAATTTTGTTATTGCTTCAACAATTTTAGAAATGGATAAAAAAATTTATTTTTTGTTTAATATTATTTTTTTTATAAAAATATATTTTTGTTAAGCACTTGTTTTTGCATGTTAAATTTTTTTTATGGTACGAAAATTATACATACTTCTTTTTTATTTTAATATTTACAATATGGCAATGCATTTAAAAATGAAAAATAAAGCGTCTCTTTTTTAATTTGTGTATATTTTCTTTGGACAAAATAATAAGTACATTTTTTATTTCTCTGTTTTTTAATACTCGTCCTGTTTTGTTTCGCAAAATTTTGTTATTATATTTGTGTTTCTATTTAGTTGTAGAAAAATAAAACGAAAATAATTTCATAGATGGGTCGAAATAAGCATTGTACTTTCGAGGAAAGGAATATAGTTTCATTCTAATCATTTGGTCCGGACCAGCGACGATATAAAAAAAATTATATGGAAATGATACCGTCCGTAATGTTCGACACCCAAAGGTTCACAAAAAAAGACCGTAAAGCACGGAGGCGGCAACATCATGATCTAGGGATGTTTTTCGTGGTATGGTTTCGGTCCAATACATCGAATTACCGATACCATGACCAGATTCCAATACATAGACATCTTGGAAAATACAATGTTGTATGTTGAGGAAAGTACTCCGCTAAGATGGACATTTCAGCGGGATAATGATCCAAAGCATACTTCCAAGTTTGTCAAGGACTGGTTTCTAACAATTTAGTGATTTTTTCAGTCTCCGGACTATAAAAAAATCAAAAATCTTTGGGTAGAGTTAAAGCAAAGAATAAGAAAGGAAGTATTCTAAAATAAGAACCAATTATGGAATTATGTGCAAAAAACTTGATATGAAATTCGAGTGGAGACTTGCCGTATTCTTATTTCCAGTACGCCAAAAAGAGTATACAAATTTAAAAAATAATGGTATAATCCAATCTTGATAGGCATTATTTGGATTATACCATATTTTTTTTTTTTGTACATTTACTGACTGAACTTATTACTTTGTCCAATCGTTTGTTTTAATTATTTATTGTATGTTATGTGCTGTGAGAAAAAATTTATGAATTAGTTTTAATTTTAACTTAACCCTGCCTTGATAACCTACGTCCGAGAGACGTATTGTTTTTACTAAGATTTTTTTTGTTGGTTTTATAAGAAGACTGAAATTGTTATTTTTTTTGGTATTTGAATAAAAAAAGTTTATAAGAAAATGCATTTAAATAATAAGGAAATATATAAAGAATACATGTGAGTACAAAAAAGTTATAAAATAGTTATATTGCTGTCACCATATAGAAAAAGTATGATAAGTCCCACAGACGTATGGTTATCATCTCAGCAACTTCCAATAGGGTTATGAAAGCAGGGTTAAATAAATATTTGCCTGCGAGCCATTAAATTAATTATATAAGGTTGTACTTATTATTTTGACAATATGTGTATGTATATACTATATTTTTTTTATAAAAATAAAAATAAGAATATTGTCCACTCTATAAATCGCAGATGTAGGGAAGTAATTCAACGATAAAAAATATGAATTAATATCTAATTTGAATAACTTTAACTTATTTTTTATTAAATGAAGTAATGATATATTTATTTATTCAAATACAAATATCTTTTTATAATAAAAAAAAAATGGCCCCATCATTTTTTCCACCACGGTATATATCTAGATCTATTAAACCCAATAAAATAAATGATGAGATGATTTGTAATTAATTAATTAAAATTGATTAATTAGTTAATAAATATTTTAATTATTGATTTTATTGCATACTCCTATTAAATTGACTAACAATATTGTTATTAAATACTCTATAAACATTTTAATTTCTATGAAAAAATATTAGGTAGTTTAAATTTTTTTTTGTCATGTGTTGTTTTTAATGATCTCTGATTTCCAAATAATTTTTGTTTTGTTTTTTGTCCCAACTAAGAGAACCATCGTAATGCTGAACATTTTTGACGATATATATCTTCTGAATGTTTTCAATAATTTATCGATTTACTACGACTAACGACCTAACTTATCTCAACAGTGCATCGATCAACTCACTTCGACTTTTGGTCATACTGCCAGCAGCATATAAAACCACGGTATATCAAGGATTGATTGAATTAATTCAATCGTGACGTACGGATGGAATTTAATTTAATTTTACGTCCTCAGAATTAATTATCTTTTTTTTATGAAAATAAGTCAAGGAATTCTAAAGTTCATTTAATTTTCGTCAAAGTTGTTCGCATTTTTTTTAAATAAACTAAAAAAATTATAATATTGCTCTATATCTTAATTGTATTTGTGGAATTTTGTGAAATTCTACCTCAGCAATATATATGATTACTTTTGGAGAAATCAAAAATATCAATATTAAAAATAGTTATTATCTTTTCTTTATTCGGTGACCCATTATAATTGTATATTTCTATTTGTGCGCACATCTGTTCCAAAATAAGTTTAATAGTTTAGCAACTTACCAGTCCATCGTCATCCCATCTTTCTGATTTAATTTCGTTGTTCGTCATATTATTGCTTGTGTCCATATGCGAAGTATGGTTATTGTTGTTGTTGTTATTGGCATTCGGCGAACTGACATTTGTTGTGTTATTACTATTTGCTGTTGAGGGATTGGCTAAACGTTCAACATATTTAGACCATGATTTTACTTTATTTACAGGCTTTTCACGCTCAGTTACATCCTCCGAATCCGTATCCAAAAGCTCAACAGTAACACGACAATCAATTTTATACTAAAGTCAAACAAATTATAAGAAAAATATAGTTAGTTTCAAAATTGTTATTTTTTATTTTTTGTTTGTTTGTAAATTAATCACTTTGGTGGAGGGCTGAAGTGTACTTACGATATATATTTTAAAGCAATTTTCTTCGTGTAATATTTCTTCTGCTTTATGTTGATATTGCATTTCTATGTTAAATGTTTTATGAGCATTGCGACACATACCACCAGCCGCACCCTTCTTTTGTTCATGATGAAAGAGCTCAACACATTCTAATGCCGTCCTCTCGGTAACACAATTTTGCAATTGTCTGACAGCATTCGAGACCACTTTATCCAAAGTAAATGATATGTATGCATGGATACCAAACATTTCACGCATTTGATCTTCAAATGTATTTGAATCCATATTGCCATCCAATACATTCTTTAACATATCCAAAAAGGTTGGATAATAATCTTCAACAGCTACCTCTGATTTGGGTTTCAGTCTTAAGGCTTGAGCAATATTATCACGACGATTTCGTTTGTATTTTTCCTCTTCGGCGGCTATGATTTCGGCCCGCTCGTACATTGTGCGCAAACGTTCACAAAGTATAGCATGCAACCGGAAGAATAAATACCAATTGTTATTGGCATAGAAGAGAGTGTATGCTTCATCCTGGATAACAACAGAAAAATGGAAATAAAAACGGATGTTTTTTTTATAGTAGGAAAAAATCTAATAGCGAAAGCGAAAGTATTCCAACAATTGAAGGCATGAAGATCTGAGGGTCAGACCTAAACAAGCTTAAGAGATATTCAGGTTTTGTGTCTCCTGAACATTTTAAATTTTCATAGCTAAGCCTTTACCCCCCTATCTCACATCACACTGAAAGTTCGAAAAACTCAATACACTCACATTTTTTTTTACTAATACACACACTTTCCGCAGTGGTCACACTAATGGCACCAAATTTTTCGTGCGAGTAGCGGCTGCCACTAACGATGATTAATGTTACCCTGTTATAAATTTAATGCAAATTTACTAGATTTTGCAAAATTGTAATTAAAGTTTTAACTATTATGATTTATTTCTTGAAATGCGCATATAAAAATGCAAGTTTGTTAATTATAGAGCATAAATATTATTAACTATTATTAAAATAAAACTAATAATAATAAATGTAAACATTTTCCCTCAAACATGTGTCTGTATAATAAACTAGGTAACTCTATTTAAAAAAATAAGAGAGAGAAGTAAACAAATTTTTTCAAGTTTACGCTTCGACAACATTTTAAAAATGAGATTGCAGTCAAATGTGTGAGCACAAAAGTTAATGGCGATGAATTCGACTAGTTAGAACAATTTTTCGTTGATAATACGTACACAACGATTTCACAGTTGCAGTGTGATGTGAGATAGGAGGGTTATCGAAATTTACGATTCAATAAATAATAACATAATATAACAAACATTGTCAATATTTATTGTTGTTAAATTTCAAGGAGCGTTTTTGATTATTTTGTGACACTATTACTATTACTTCGTTAATTATCTACATAATTGATTACAGATCTTAATCCGGATTATCGAGTTGTCCGAATTACTGGGTAAAATTTAAAAAAATCATTGTCTTGAAGAAGCGGTAAATTTTCATTTAACTTTTGTTAAAACTTTGCGAAAATATTGTTTTATGTAACCGAAAAAAAAATATCCCTCACAACATAAGTTTGACTATCCCCTTTTTTAGTTTTGGTAAGGTGCCTTGAAATCTGTGGTCACAAGCGATAACCGCCTAAGTCGACATAAGAATGATTTGAGTTATGTATGCTATCATATTCTACCAAAAACGCTTTATATTAACGTGAAAGCCCCATTTCTCTATCACTGTTTATTAAAAAGTTATTAATGAAAACATGCTGACCTAAGTCGTAATGAAGCCCCATTACATTTATATAAAAAGTTATTTTTCTCAAAAGCATGATATTCGACGATTTGGGTTATGTATACTATCATGTTCTACTAAAAACGCTTTATATTTACGTGAAATCTCCATTTCTCTACACTATTTATTAAAAAGATATTAATAAAAATATACTGACCTAAGTCGTATGAAGCCTCATTACATTTATATAAAAAGTTATTTTTCTCGAAAGCATGATTTTCGACTTAGACGGTTAATGCTTGTGACCACAGAAATGTAATAAATCTGAGTGGATTTTTGAGATTAACTATTAGATTATTTTGCGAACACTATACTGGGAATAGAATATATGGCCAATGAAATAGGGGCGGAAGCAAACCATTCATACGGTTTCATTGCTAAGTCAATAGGAAGGTCGAAAACTTTTGTCGCTAATGCCCTGAAAATTAATAGAAAATCGAGATGATGTAAAAACCTCTAGTGTCACCGACGAAATTTTTTATTTTTTTTAAATATATCGATAAAATGCAAATTTGTCAGCAGGTTTGCCTTTAAATACCTTTGCTTTATCTTTGCATATTAAAGTGTATTTTTTATATTTTTGTTTGTTTGTAAAAATTAATGTTTTGATGATAAAATATTATCTTCCATTTTTCTTTTTTCATTTTCTAAAATTATGCCAGTAACAAAAATTCTTACATAGCAGAGCAAAACAGATCACGAATTCCACCTCGGCGACCCCCATCCACATTACCCTAAGTCAGAGATGCAAAATAGATTTCCAGTTGTATTAGTGAGCAAAAGAGAAGTACTGCACTGTAAAAAGAATTGAGCAATACAAAAAATATGTTTTATCTGTTTCGTATTAATAGAATATTTTTAAATGTGCTGACGTTATTCTGTTACGGTGAATGTCAAATCCGAAGTTGTTTACATCGCAACTGATTTTCATTCGATTATTAGGCAGAAAAATATAGAACAGAGCAAATTCGAGTATTGGGGAACCACATATTTATAACGGAAACGAAACAAGATCGAAAATATGTGTGATGTAAATCAATTTTTCGAGTTACTTTCGTTTTTATTTGAAGAATAAATATATTTCATTTTTCATTTTGTTCTATGGAAATTTGGATAAAGATGTGATGGTAAACGAAATTGTTATTGTTTTTATCGTTTTTAAATCAAGGAGACTTTGCTTTTCGGTTTGAAACAGATAAGTTTTTTTTTTCTCAACTTTTCAACGCTTTAATAAGAATATAAATTAAAAATATAAGTATAATAAATTTAAGTACTACTCGTATGTCTTAATATAATTTTTCAGGGAAAAACACGACAGAAAAAAAGGAAATTTAACGCCATCATCAGAAGGTTGAAAAATTGCTTCACCATATGCTTTCTTTTGTGACATTGTCGCCAATTGTCGTTATTATAAATGCCATTTTAATCAGAGTTCAGAAAAAAACACACACTGAATAAAAAACTCGTACATATATGTAAACAAACATAGCTCAGACCAACAAACACATATTTTTATTTTCACATCAACTATGTATGTGTGTTTCTAAATTTTGTACGGTGCCAAACACAATCATGACTGTGTTTCGTTTTAATATTTCGTTATCTACACGAACATTTTTCTATCACGTATTGTTTTGTTTCGAACACACATAAACCACACAGATTCGAGTGCAGCATTATTTTAAGTTCGTTTTCTTGCACGTGTACTGCTAAAAAACAGAACATGTTCTTCAACGCGTACATCTAAAAATTAAAACATTATCCACTCGCGATCGAAAAAAATCTGAAACACCCCTATAATAACGACAACAATTGCTTCAACCAAATTTATTTAAAAAATCTAAAATAATTCATTAGCAGTTATAAAAAAATTAAAATAAGATAATAAAGATAAAAAAAAATAAAAATAAAAAATAAAAAGATAGTAATAAAATAGAAAACAGAGAAATTTTATATGTTGTTTATGACTTAATTTCGTTTTTTCCCTATTGCGAGTGGATAATGTTTCAATTTTTAGATTTTTGTATGCCGAAAACACTTAGGATATGAAATTTTCATTTAAAAAATTTAATTATAGTATAATTTTGGCTTTTTCGAAATTTTAACGGTTTTTTATTTTCAGTCAATCAATTATTTAATTACATGATGGGCAACTTTATTTACAAAGAAAAGGAGTATAATAAAAACTTGGTTCTTATGGGTTAGTTTTTACATAGTCCACCTAGAACAAATATTACGTTCTTGTTTGTAAAATCTATTAAATATTTTTAAATATGGCTTTTACTGACAGATATCGCAGTGGTATAAGCCATTTTCTAAATTTCTCAACTAGTGTATTCCACATTACCCTCCAATTTTGAAAATATTTTTCGAGTTACCTAAACTTTTTGCGTATACACCTAGTGTAAATAATAATCAGCCTGATTAAGGTTGCCCTAGTCGCAATTCGGCTGCAGCAGTCGTTGTCGTAGGAGTTTTTTTTTTTTTTTTTTTTTTTTTTTTTTTTTTTTTTTTGATACTATGTACAAGAAAACGACAATTTTTGTAAAGGAATAAATAAGTGTTGCATAATTTGTAAAAACAAATCAATAACACAAATGTTGTGTGGCTTAATTTTTATCATATGATGAGGAGAATGAATTTAGTAAAATGAGTTGATAGTAATTAGAAAGCAGTTAAGACACAATCTAATATATTTTCGCTACCAAACTTGGGATCTTAATCCTGGATCATGTCGATTTTTTGTTATGGAATATGGTGAAAAAATACGTGGTTGCTAAGTAAAATGAAAGTTTAATATTGGTGTGAATTAAATATTTGATTTTTATTATGAGATGCTGTTTATCCTTTAGAACCATATTAAATTACACAATTTCGATCCCTCCGCTGAAGGAAGTACAGAAATTAGAAATGTAGTTGAAAGAACAGATTCCGATGCTTATTTGGTGCGAGAAAACTCCATCACTCTCCAGAATTTGCTGGAAAAAATACTGCGGTTTGTGCAGCTTTGCCCGAGGTTAATTTAGAAAATGAGTTCGTAGAAATACCTATTAATGAATTTTCCTCTATAATATTTATTTTATTTAAGCCTTTGTGAAATGCTAGTAATTTTCATCCTAAAATTTGTAGGCATATACCATTATGTGGTCAGGTTATAATGACTTTGTGCTGATGTTTGCAACTACCAAAAATATTTGAGCTAGACCTTTTATAATACCGATCGATGCGTTGCTATAAATATTCTGTGTACCTTAGGGTGGCCCTTAATAAAAAAATAAGTGTTCAATCTCTGTAAAAGTCATATTTTCCCCATATAAACACACTTGAAATTTTCAGTCGCGTTGAGCCACCTCTAAATGTTTTTTGATTGGCCCAAAACTTTGTATTTCTTAATTTTTTTTTTTTTTTTTTTTTTTGCTATTCGCATATTTATAGGTGCGACCGAGAGTTTGAACACTTTTTTTATTAAGGGCCACCCTAGTGTACCTATTAAAAAAACAATGTACGAATTTCAAAAGGCAATGCGACATAGATCTGCTTTGTTCAAAAGCTTTCATAAGACTGATTAAAATTGTTACTTACTCTTTTACTCAAGCCGATAGCCTAAGTTGCTAGTGCTTTAACTTTAAGATTTATTATAATTTGAATTGTAATAAATATCAAATAAATAAATAAATAATACTTTTACTCTTTGGTAAGTATTTTGTTTTTGTCCGGGTGTATACACATAAGAAGCCGATTAGAATTTGGCTCCCTGGTGCCGATATGGCCGGCACTGAACTAGACCGACTATACGATCCCTATACCATACGTTTAAAGACCCTATCTCTTAGGTCCAACTAATTGGATATAGAAAATAAGCATAAACCGAATTTGATGCTGAATTTGGATGGGGACTAGGTCGAAAACTGTACCGATCCTGACCATATTTGGTAAGGCCACTTATTTTTTGTAAAAATATAAAAATCAAATTTGAGAAAAATCTGTGCAATATTTTTGTTTCTTGATAGATTTGAGTGAAGATCGGGAAGCAGGGGCTGTAGTTTGATTACAAGGTTTACATGGACACACGGACAGACGGACATCACTTTACACCCATTTAAAAAATTAAATTGTATCAGAGGAAGATAATTGAAGATAAGGGTAAAAACATTCTTATTATTGTTTAAACTTACCGTATGTTTACTAATTGCATGGGGTGGTATTGGTATATCCGAAAATGGCATATCTTCATCTTCTTGTTTAATTTCCGTTTTTATACCATCAACTGTGTGCGATGAGGCTACATTAGCATTTGAAGACGATAAATTTGTCGTTGATAATGTTGATGTTGTTGTTATTGTTGTGATAGTATTAACACTAGTTCCAATTGTTGAGGAATTGCTGGTTGTGGTGGTTGTAGCAGCTGATATAGCCGTTGTTGTTAATTCGGCATTGGATGTTGTTGTTGTTGTTGTCGGATCACATTTCATTAAAGTTGTGTTTAAATCTGCATTGAATGCCGAAGAAGTACTAGACACTTTTGTATCACCCGCAGTAGACGAGGAAGAGGGAGGAGGAACTATTGTTAATAATGTATTTGTAACAGTTGTCACTGCGGCGGTGGTAGAAACTAAATTTGTCTTTGAAGAGTCGGCATTTTTATTATTACCGCTGCTGTCTAGATTTTTGTCACTTGTTAGCAAAGTGTTCGAGGCAGCTGTGGAGGTGGCGGACGTTAAGGAAGTGGTTGGTGTAGTTGCACAATCAGTTGTTGTGTGATTAATGACAGCTGCATTCGTTGTAGATGCTGTCGCTGAATCTTTTGTATCCTCAATCTCAGCTTCTGTTTTAACAGCTGCTGTTGTTGCTGCTGGTAGTGCTGTTGATGTAGTTGTTAAAGTTCCAGCCATCGATGTTCCCACGGAGGATGATGTGATAATTGTAGATTTACTTTTGTCGTGTTTACATGACGTTGAATCTACGTCCATTTTATCAGTGTCATCTAATAAAAATGGGAATACTTCAGAGTATAAAATATGGGCAAAAGAAAATGTAGGATGAAAGGAGAGGATAGGATATGTGTAGGTTACAAATGAAAAGTACGATTTACACATATTAAAGAGAAACATGCATAAGGGTTTAGTTATAGATAGAAAAAAAAAGGGAAACATTACATTTTATTTATATTTCAGCATGCATTTTTTTTTATTTTTTAAGATATATACAAATTAGTTTCAAAATCAACATAAGCATTTTTATAAACAAAATTAAATAATTAATTGGGAAATGAAAAAGGAATTCGATATTGAGAAAGAAGGAACAAAAAATAAATAAAACAAATTCTAAATTATGTTAGTAAAAATAGTTTTTAAATACAAAAATTTAAGAAAAAGAATTTGATATAACCCCTTCACCAGTTAAAGCATTTATGGCTTTAAAAAACTAATTTTTTGTTGGGAAAGATTTATTAAAAAGTGTTAGTCCAAAATAACATTTTAAATGATAAGGATTTAATTAGTAGCATGATTGAGGGCTTTTATTAAGTACCAGAATACATTAAAATAAAATAAAGAAATAAATAAAAAAATATTGTTATAAAGTTTTTTTAAATACAATTAATGAAGTATTTAAAAATTAAAATGTTCAAATCAAACACTCTTATTAAGTTGTTGGCTACTGTTATCTTATCAGAAATTATGAAAATTAAAGAATTTAATGTGAAAATGTCTAATAGATCTGCAAGAAGACGTCTGAATGAAGCATTTTATTTGGATATATTAGCCGAATGAAAATATTTAAGAAAGAATATTGAAAAAGATTAGTCTTTGAAAAAACCCACTTGGAAAAAGATTTTTAATTTTGGAGGAAAGAAAAGGTTCAATGGAGGGATGAAACCAAGACATTGGTCCGTAAAAATAGTGGGCCAAATAGGCAAAACTCAATATTTGACCGGCATCCCTAAATATGCCAATAACCTAACCTGGACATTTATACATGAAATGTCCAACTAAAGTTGTTAACGAAAAAATTAAAAAAAAAAAATGACGAAGAACTTTGGCTGGGAATCCAAGAAACATGTTAACCTATACAAATACACAGTTGCCAAAGGTTAGTGGAGAGTATAACCTCATAGATGTCAAGTTGCAGTACAAAATATTAATTTTTTAACAATACTTTCTATCACCCACAATAATAAAAAAAATTAGCTATTATTTGTTATGATTTATAACAGTGTCGTATTTAATTTCCCAGTTAGTAGTTTTTAATTATAACACTCTGATGCGTGAAATACATTTTTTTTTTTAATATAAAGAATTTTACTGTAGTACAAAACATGTGTCCTATTTACATGCCCATTACTGTACATATTTGTGTGCTTTCGCTTATGTTTGTTCAAAAATGACTTTTTGTGTGGTGAAGGGTTACCCCACTTTTTTCATATGTTAGAAAGGTGGTTACTTTTGAAATGAAATGCAAACAAAACTATTCAAAGTAATTTATCACTCGAAACACATACCATCTTCTCTTTCATCGTCACTTAAGGGCTGCCGTGTGGAAAAGAATAAATCAGGCACAAATTGTCTTAGAATATGTTTTATTTTGGTTTTCTCTTGTTTTTGTATGCCAGTCTGTCTTTTGACATGGTGGATTAGTAAATTGGCAGCATCATCTAAGATGGTTTTGTCTTTATATGGTAATGTCAAATGAGGACCATTAGTAGAATCACCATTTTCCTCTTCTTGGTCGTGACGCTATAAAAAATAATTAGTTATAACACAAATACGATTAGTAGTTTAGCATTATGTTAGTACTTACTTCATCATAAAGGGTTTCAATTTCGTTAAAAAGACTTTTAGAGCGCAATGCCTTCATATCATTGGGTTTAAAATTAATAGACTGATGATCCAAAGATTTAAGATAATACTTTTCATTTTGTTCACGCCATTGTTTATTAAAACCCTAGAAATAAAAATTATGGTAAAATCTACAAATTATTTAATTTTAAATATGGCTTACCTTTTGAGCATCTCTCCATTCTTCTTCTTTGACTTTTAACCGTTTTAAAACTATAGGAACCGCAACGGAAGGATTTTTCTTAAGGCCCTGTATAATTTCGCCGGCTTTTTCACCATATATACGATAAATGGCCCGTTGATGTATTGTCTGTGACGTACCACCCAAATAGTCGTCTAAGTGATACCGTGCCAATTCTTCGGGCGATAAGCGGGAAATTTTCTTTTGTACACCTTCTAGCACTCGTATTGTTGCACTGTTTGTTTCTATGACCACATCCAATTCGAAACGTTCGTCTTCAGTTCTGTGAATATTCCTTTCATTTAGAATTTATTGTTTTAATGATTTTTAAGAAAAATATAAAAAAAAAAGTTTTTTTGAAAGCATAAAAATAATAATAATAAAAAATTTAGAATATACACTAATTAAGTAAATAAAAAAATAAGTAAAAAAAATAATAATAATTAACAAGGAAATTCTTTAACGGGGGTACCCATAGAACGTGGAGAAACTTCGATATTTAGGGACGTAAAAAGAGATATCAAAAACTGGCATTTTTGCGATTTTATAGATTTTTTAGATTTTATCAAAATGGATATCATATGACAGGTATTTGCAAGACCTATCTAATAGTATATACGACGTGCTCGTATTATAATTATATTATGAAACCCTAAAATTTTAGGGGGTTTTGTATGGTGTTTTTTTTTTTGTATGAATTTTAATCAACCCATATATAACTCGTGATTTAGTTTTATTTATTTCATTTGTTCATAATGTAATATAAAAGCCACATAGGTCAATAAACTATATTACAATGCAATATTACGTACATATAATTATAAAAAAAATATGTATATAACTATAACTTTTATCAAAAATAGTTCCTATTGGCTCTCCAGCCGTAATGAAAATACATAATTAACAGGGGCGAAATCACCGCATTCGAAATCGAGTAATATCAATCGAAATTTCATATTTTGGTTTATTATTTAGAGAAGACGGGCAAACATCATACTGCATTTATCTATTTAAAAAAAGCAAGCGGGGTAGAAAATATTTCAAGATTTCTGTTCGTTGTCATTTCTCTTTACACCCATTTGTATTCTTGTTATTTTGTTTTATTTGAATTCTGCTTTCAAAGTGAATACATCTTCACTACTGTCCAACTCTGATGTTTCAACAGCCAATTCAGTTAAATCAAACAAAACTTCAATTGTATTTGGTTCATTAAAATCTTTCATTTCTATTGTACAATAATTAAACAATTGAAAAAAATTCGTATGTATATTTATTTACTACTGGTATTTAAACAAAAGAAAATTTGTGAGAACCTGCGAAGATATCAGAGAAAAATCGTCTCGCTCGCATAAATTTTTCTAGAGAACACATGAACTGATCAAGACGGAATTGGAATACTGTTCTCTTTTCAGATAAGACCAAGTTTAATTTTAGAGGTCATGATGGAAGAACGATTTTACGACTAGACCCAAAATAAATATAAGAAAAAAAAATCTGTTAAGTTTGACGGTAGCAATCTTTTGGTATGGGCTTGCTTTTCCGGCCAAGGAATGGATTAAAAGATACTCTAATTGGAATTGGATACAGACAAATTCTAAATGAAGTAATGTATCTATACACGGAGGAAAATATGTCCCTGGTCTGGAAGTTACAACATGGCATTCTCTGGAATAGGTCTTGCAAATACCTTTCACATGAAGTCCAATTTGAATATGGTTGGGCAGCGAAAAGAAATACGGGTCACTTATTTTTCGTGTTCTATATCAACTCTTACTGTCCTTCGTTGTAAGATAAATATCTTAGAATTAGTATTTTTTTTTTTTTTTTTTTTCAGATGGAATAGTACACATCCGTTTTGAAATAAGTATACTTTTGAAAAATTGCACTTAAATAAGTACTGTTGCAAATTTGATTAATTTTTTTTTTTTTTTTTTGAAAAACGGGTTATGAAAATTTTTTTTTTATGAAATTATATGAAAACTTTGAACATTAATTATAAAAAATATATGTGTATGTATGTATGCTGAAATAAGAGGGATACCAACCTGTAAATGGTTTCTTCAAATTGTGTTTTGCGTGAAGTAACAAAGGTTGAATCTTCACTAGCCCAGGTGGGAAAGGAAACCCATTTATCATTTAATACTTCACGACACAAAGGTGTACGACCAGAACATTTTTTCGGTATAGTCGTCTGAGGCAGAGCACAATATGAGGCACCTAAGCGTTTACATGAAGCCAAATCGATTTCTTGGTGATGATCATTTTGTAAACTATTTTGACGATCGCTAAAATTGCCAGCATGCGCTGTTGGCCCCGAATGGCTATTAGCACCACCACTTTGCCGATGAGCTGCCTGTAGAGGTATGCCCTCCAAGTGGCTACCGGTAATGCCACAGGTTGAACCCGATACTTGTGATAAAGGTGGACCTAAAAAGTCTGTAAACCATCGGAATAAGTCGGGAAATTTACTAAGGAACGGTGTAACCAAAGTAAGCAGTTCAGTCTTGGAAACAATCTCTTGTGTGTAGAGCGTTAGACATCGTAAAAAGTTTTCATAAACTTCCGGACTACGCAGAGATGTTCGTACTTTATCAAAGAAGGCAGCATCTTGTATGCTACATTTCCTTGACGCTTCAGAGAATGAGATGTCTCGGCATATTGGTTTGTGTCGTTTTGTCGGTGGTACACCCAGGCCGCCTACGCCGCTCATATCATCGACAGCATGACGTCGTGAACCGGCGTGTGTTATTTGATTGTGATAGGCATTTGTTGCCTGCGACGTGGCATAATTAAGGCCAGTGGCGTTTGCTGAACCTGGTAAATGCGGTAGACCGCCTGGCGGAATACCCGTAGGCAGACCAGTATAGCTGGGAGATTTTTTCGAAATATGACTGCCCATGTTAGGACCTGCTGCTTGATTGTGGGGATGATGATGATGTGATAAATATTTTTGTGTGCCCGTTACAACGGAGGCATGATGATTGCTGCGATGTGGATCCTTTGTTTCATAGGTACCTCGAATATTACCACCTACTGTGACGCCGCCACCACCTAAATGAATGTGTGAACCCGCCGATGCCGCTTGATGATGTATATTAACGCCACCACGGAAATCTTTGTCATACAAAATATCACCACTTGCTGGACCACTCGGTGGTCCAACACCACTATCGCCCCGTCCACCACTGCTGATAACATGATTTTGCTGAGAGTTGTTGTAGGTAGACTTTAGACTAACACTGGTATTAACGGCGGTCAGATTGCCCAAAGCCGCAGCATGGGATGGTGTACTTATTTGTGATAACGTCGCGCCACTACTTAAATGTAGAGGTGAACCTGTAGTTGTCGTGCCACCGCCAGCTGGCGACATTGTTATGTGGGCACCACCACTTAATGCCGCTGTCGTGGCGCGCTTATGATCGTTGTGAGATTTCGTCATATACTGCTGGGCTTGGTGGTTGGTGGCATCGGGTAAAAATTGTCCAAATTCACGTAAAAGATCTTCGTCTTGTCCGAACAGTTTTGCCACCTGTGTATAGACTTCCTGTTCGGTTAGGGTTTTACCTTGATTGACACCCGCTGTGGAGCCCTCCTTAATGACTTTTTGCTCCTTTTGATAAGTATGTAAAATTTCGAGGAATTTTTTGTACTTTTCGGGTTGATTCTGGAATCGATTCTGTAAACAGACCAACGATAGAGTTAGATTTTCTTTTAAAACAGAATTATATTATAGATTGTAAGCAAAAGTCCTTACCTTGATTTTATTCACATAAGTTATGGCATGATTGAACTCTACTGGCTGTTGTGGTGTTGAACCTGGTGCGGCTGCTGACTCAGCCATCATCATTGACTGATGGGCTTGCGATATATGATGGAGATTGTGATGACCTTGTGCACCAGTTTGTGGACTTAGATCATTTATTGAATTTGGTGTAGGAGGACCACCTCCCACAACCATACCACCAGCCGTAGATGCAATACTAGCCGCTGCTGCTACCGCCGTCGCCGGCGTACTGCGATCTCGATCACGTGAATAGTTTTGAGGCATATTGGGTGGGGCTGTATTAACGGGAGCTACCGTAACTTGTGTCGATGGGGCTGGTGAAGCACTTGCATGCGGAACATGTGTTTGGGTATGGCCAGCAGCAGCACCACCACCACCACCAGCTGCAGCATTCGGTGATTGCTGGGCCGGCGCAGGCGGTTGCAAAGCATGTATAGTTGTTTGTGATAACGAGGCTCCACCATGTGTCATTAGATTGACCGCTCCACCGGTAACAGTTGTTTGTAACTGATGTACCGTAGCGCTGGTATTGCTAGTTTTATGTAAGTTTGTCATAGCTGTACCGGATACAGCATGTACCGTGGTACCGCTACCCGGTGCTGACCCCGGAGGGGAGGGCATTGACACAACTGGTACTGAACAGCCCAATTCATCGGAATGAATTTCAATTTTATAACCCGGCGGTAAGAACATATTAAATCCATATATTAACTCCGTATGACCTTTGAACAGAGTCGACACCCTTTGAATGACGCCCGGTGTATCAATGCAATGTGATTTAAATTCCTTCATTATGTCCAAGAAATTATTATAGATTTGTGGTTGATCCGAGTACTGATATTTAACTTGATCCAAATAGCTGAGGGCATCTTCTACCTTCAGACGCGGTGGTGCACCCGGCTGACCAGGTTGCTGCGCTGACGACGGTCCACCACCACCACCACCACCAGCACCAGCAGTTATTTGTGTTGTCTGAGCTGCTGCTTGCTGCACCAAAGGTTGTGAAGACGATGATATATTACTACTTTGTGTACCACTAATTGTACGCTGACGTACAGAGTTAGCTGTTTGTTGCACCGATGGATTGTTACCAATCGTTGGTACTGATCCAGTTACTGCGCTCCCGCCGGTAATATGAATTTGTACCGAACCACCAGGACCAGTCTTTAAAGTGTCATCAGTAGATAGGGAAGATACATTATAAGCTAAAATTTTAAATAATAAAAATTGTAAATTAAAGTTTTCCAATTTCAACTGTAACAAGTAAAGTTTGTGCACGAAAAAAAAAACACAGCAAACATATTTTCACTTGTAAAAGTGTAAATTATATTATTAAATTAAAATTATTATATTTCCATATAAAATACGATGAAATATGTGTTTACAATTACTGAACAAAAAGAACCTAAAAAATGTAACACCAATTTTTAACAAAAATTCGAAACAAGTTTTTAAAACCATCACTTATCGAGGCAAAAATTTCTAGACAAACGGTGTCTCGGGTTATTAAAAATTATAATGAACTTCCTACTACGAGCCCTATAACCACTATTATTTCGGACAATTTTTTGGTTGTGTAACATTAAAGGCCACCTTCACCTATATACATACATAAAAACGAAAGTATGTATGTTTGTTTGTAACTTATAGGAGGCGCTAAGCTATTGGACCGATCTTCTTGAAATTTTTTCAGTCTTACTCTGTATCTACAAGCAACAATAGGCCAAAAATTTTTGATATTTGTAGTGGGCGTGGCACCTCCCACACAAAGTGAATTTTTAATATAATATATATTGAGTACTATGACAGGGAGAGTTTTGCAATTTTGTGTGAGGTCACCTATTATTATTAATTTTAGTAGCAGATACACTTGTGAACATACAATTAAGTTACTTAGCAATATATTTTTCTGAGTGAAAAATAGCAGTACGTTATTTGTTGATTTATTCAAATTTTTCCAAATATGCAATACCGTTGATTCTTTGAAAATATAAACAAATTTTAGCGTTTCAATGTTTGGTTTTGTAAAGAATCAGTAATTTCTTAACACATCGCCGAAGTTAAGTGGACAAATATTAAAGTCATTTTGACTATCGAAAGTAAATATTTCTACTAAGAAAACTTTATGGTAACCAAAAGGGTTTTATTTGCTATAGTTCCATTTGACGTTGTTAAATTATGGTTACAAATAAGAGCTCCACTGCCGCTGAAAGGGAGATCATATGTAAGACTTTCGATAATTTGCACAGACATAAACAACGCAAAACGACACAAGATAGGCTTATGGCCAGGATCAGTAAAATTGAGCCATTCCTCACATCAACTCGGATTGGATAGTGCATGGAGTCGGAACATGGCATTAAAATATCGACAAGGACCGTAAATTGGCTTCTGACTGAAAATAATCTTCATGGCCGCATAGCGAGAAAAAACAAAATGTGTTAAAGAAAAATATTCAGCAGCGCTTGCGGTTTGCAAAGGATAACTGGATAACTGGAGTACTACAAAGGGGAAAGCCTTAACACAGATATTAATGATAGTAGTCAGATAAAAATGGGCGGGATACAAAAAAATATGAAGTACGATGGAAGCGACTGTCTTAAAACTTTTGACAAGTACATTAATTACCAACGTGAGTAGTCGTGGAAAATATGGGCGGAATCGAAAAATTCAAAGATTGTCAAATTCAAAAATCGAAAATCGCGAATAACAAAAATCTGAACAAAAAATCTTCAATTTCAAAATCGGCAAAATTCAAAATTGTTAAAATATAAAATCAATAAGACAAAAAAACAATAAAATTATATTTTAAATTCAAGGCCAATCGATAAGTGATGCTGGATTTAACTTTGAAAATAAAATATTTAATTTGCACAATACAGACTTCGTAGGAAAATTTATTTATCAAAACATGCATGTCAAGAAGTCTCGGTAAGTCGTAGCGAAAGGGCATACTAGTAACGAAATAATGTAACGAATAATGTTGTACTTATCTGGAAGGTTATTTTGTTTTCTTGAAATTTATTAAAAAAAAGTTTGCACATATATTAAAATGTTTAAAAAACTCAAATTATCCGATAGATCATTATATTTTATAAAAATAATTTGACCACAATAAATTCGTTCAGTTTAGAAAAACTCTAAAATTTAAAATATATACAAAAAAAATTAAAAGGTACCGTTATATAAATATAAAAAATATCAGAAAACAAAAAAACTCGATATTTTTCATGTTGCTTTACTTAAATTATAATTACTTGTTAAACGATGGCTACGTGTAAGCCATTTTCTGAACAAATTAGATTTTTAATTTATTGACAAACTCAAATAGGGAAAGAGCTATGACAAAATATCGATTGATCTCTGAAACTTCACAGATCAACAGTACAAAGTATAGTTCAAATATATGAAAAATTGGGAATAAACATGCAAACAGGGGCCGGGTATACAAAATAACGTTTCGTGGCAAAAGAGCTTTAATTAACAAGTCAGAGCGTTAAATTCCACTATGCCGATCTTTGATCCACAAGTGTTTTACATTTAATATCTGTAGTGCGATTCTGTAAATTTTAACGACCCGACAATCGCAAAATATATCGACAGCTATTGTTGTTTGCACTAACGATTAAGTGATTCACTAACTACACCTTAACGATAATCGACAAATCTATTTTTCTATTTATTTAAATTGTAAACGAGTGGCACCTCTGTCAAAATAAACGAAAAACACAAAGAATAGAAAAAAAACAACAAATCACTTAGTGTTTACAACCTAAAAATTTAACTTTTTAACGATTGAATACAACACAAAAATTTTTGTCGTTTAGATAACAACAACATCTGACTTTAACATAGCGAATAACGTTTAAAAATTTTACTGAATAACAAAATCGATAATAAGTTAGTTCTAAATTAGTACAGAGAATTTGTAGCATTTTTTTTTTTATAAGTATCTCCATATTCAAAGTTGTTTTGATTTTTGCTCAGTTCAACTGCGCAAACACCCCAATACACTACACAAACTCACTGTACAGTGCTAGACTTGAGCACTGAACTTGTGTAGTGTATAGCCGGCATTATAAACTTTTACATATGATTGTAGGTGAAATTATCTTAATTGGGAAAATAAATTTAAATTTTTTTTAAAGCATTTATGGATGAGTTGTGCACTTCACTGCAGTAAAGAAGAAAGACGACTAGTTCATCAGATGCGAAAGCAAGGAAAAACTTATAAATGTATTGCTGATTCGTTAGGACGGTCAGAAAACTGCGTTACAAATGCCTTAAAACAAAAAAAAATATATATTGGAAGACGCGGAGCTGGTAAAAAAATACCTCTGCAGTAACAGATAATCGCATTGTAACATTAGCTAAACAAGACACTTTTAAAACCTCTAAAGTAATTTCAAATGAAATTGGGAATGTTGTATCATCCGGAACGTTCCGACGAAGATTGGTGGCTGCAAAACTACGGAGTAGAATAGCTCAGAAAATTCCTTTGCTCAGACAGACTACTTTTAAGAAGAGGCTCATTAAACATGGTCTGGACAAGGTGAAAAAAGTGGCGAAATACGAAACTAAAGTCAATTTGACTAAAGTCAATTCGTAACGATGCGGAACGAAATGTACGTCGAACGAAAGGAAAGGAATTTATTTATTGAAATAGTCTTAAAGCCAATTGAAGCCAGACGACTACGGATAAAATAATTTGACAGATATAGAATTACAATGATATTAGTAAATATGTACTTATAAATATGTATATGTACATATGTATATATACAAAAGGGTAATGAAAATTTCCCTATCACAAATAAAGTTATGTACTAAAAGCATTAGATGTGATAAAATTAAATTATTGAACTTAGATGCAAAGTACGAAAAGTTCATATTACTATATGGCAAAAGATCTTTGCATGAATATTGTATTGAAACGTGGGCGGGGTAAAGAGTGAGTCCTAGTTGAATACGAAAAATTAAATCTGGAAACAACATAAAGCGGTGACGCATTCTTATGAACTTTGTGCAATAGTGAAAACCGTTTTATACTAATAAAATCGTCAAAACTACATCCAGAAAATCATAGACGTATTCAAAAATATGATCGTGAATTCGTAAACTACATACATACGTAACGTATCACCTTTTAAAACATTTTCTTATTTTAGAAATATTGCCCGCTGAGGTTCCATTATAAACATTAAACCGTAAAAAATAAGAATAAAGTGTGGCCAATTTGTTTTCTTATGTTTAGTGGTAGGTGATGACAGGGTATGTTGTACATTCTGGGTAGCGAAATGAAAACTCGAGAAATTTTAAACATAATATGTTGATTAAATGATAGCTTTTCATCTATATAGAACCCTAGAGCTTTAAAATAGGCAACAAACTCACTCGGTGAATAATTTACTAATACGTTAGGTGAATTCCCAAGCATGCTATTAAACAAAATAGCCATATGTTGATGCATTTAATGCAATTGTTTAAATCCGCGATAGCTACTAATTGTAAGTTATCTGCATACATGTAGCCTCCCAAGCAGGTCAGGTATTAAAAACGTCATTAATATACATCAAGAAAAACAGCGGACCTAAAATTGTTCCTTGAGGTACCCCCGAGATGTAGTTAGGGTCGATGAAGTATTACTAAAACATTGCACAAATTGTTCTCTGTGAGTAATAAATGTTCGAATTAGTCTGCAAGAAGTTTTCGAACATCCGAAATTACTGTGAAGCTTATTAAGCATAATTTCGTGAGCGATTGATTCAAAGGCTCTGCTAAAGTCTACTTATCGTAGCAGCTCGACGGTGTTGGTCGAATGTCATGTAAAATATCCAATAGATGAGTGGTGGCATTTCCTAAAAGCCGATTGATACTCGGATAACAAACTTTCTCTATTTATGCAACACAGAATTTGATTATTTATCAGTGTTTTTAAGACAGACCAAACTGATATATACAAATAGGACAATTAACCGGATTTTTTATTTTGGAAATAGTTAAAATTCTAGCTTTTTCCACAATGATGGATAAAATGAAGCAGTCAAAATACTATTGCATATATGGGTTATATGTTGCAAAATATTCGGCAGAATCAATTTAATGCACTCAAGCGAAAGACCATCATTTACAAAACAAAACAAAAAAGAACTGTTAACCATGGAGGAATGGCTTTTGGACACCCGTCCAAAGCTAGCGAATGTGAGAAGGCATCCTGCCTGGAGGATAGCTGGCAGCCCCAGCACCAGGATCGGTTGCGGAAGCCCAATCAGCTACTTCATCCTAAAACTAATTGATTAACGAAACCACAACAAATGAAATAAAACGATATGATCTACCGATGACAACCTTTAGCATGAAAACCCGGACAAGATTTGGAACATGGAATGTTAGAACGCTAATGGAGGCATCACGCCTGGCTCAATTGAGCAAAGAATTTATGAATTACAACTTATTATTTTTGGGCATAAGTGAAATGAGATGGCCTGATTCAGGAGAAACTACAACAACAAACGGACTTCACCTTTTGTATTCTGGTAAACCCGCCAACGAAAAAAGATCATCTGGCGTTGGTTTTCTTCTCTCCAGGGAAGCACATAAAGCCCTTATTAGCTGGAAACCATACTCTGACCGCATAATCGCCATTAGATTACGCACACGCGCCAGAAACCTTACATGCATCCAATGTTATGCGCCTACAGAAGTCTCCGATTTTGACGTGAAAGAAGAATTCTATAGCCTTCTTGACCGAGCAATCACATCTTCAAATCGTGGTGATATACTGGTAGTAATGGGCGACTTCAATGCTCAAATAGGCTCAGATAACACCGGCCTGGAAAGTATCATGGGTGTACACGGCTTGGGCCAAAGATCCGAAAACGGGGAATTATTTATGAATATGTGCGCAGAAAATAATCTGGTAATAGGGGGCACACTGTTCCCACACAAACCAATACACAAAATAACATGGGTATCACCCGACCATGTTACAGAGAACCAAATAGACCATATAGCTATATCTAGAAAATGGCGTGGTTCTTTGTTGGATGTGCGAAATAAAAGAGGTGCTGATGTAGCCAGTGATCATCATCTACTCATCGCAAGTGTGCGCATAAAGATAGCGGCTATAAAAAAGAACGACCCACGCATATCTAAGAGATTCGATGTTAGTAGACTGAAAATCCCATCCGTCGCATCGAACTTTTCTAATGCCATAAATGAATCGTTGACGTCAACACCTCAAGATCAACGAAGGGATTGGAAAGTTACAAAAAATATACTAGTGAATGCTGCCACAGAACATATAGGTCTCAAAGAAAATAAACGTAAAGAATGGCTATCTGAAGAGACATGGACAATAATTAATGAAAGAAAGAAACTTAAAGCTGCACTTAACTCTGCAAAAACGCGAAGTGAAAAGTCGACTCTTCAAAACCAACATGCAAGTCTAGATCGTAAAGTAAAACGCAGTGCCCGCAAAGACAAACGCGCATGGACGAATGCCATAGCCGAAGAGGCTCAAGCAGCGGCAGAGACGAACCGCACCAGTGACTTGTACCGACTTATCAAGAAGTTATCAAGTAACAACTACTCAGTCACAGGTAAACCAGTGAAAGACAACTCTGGCACACTAATCACGTCCAAAGATGAACAGCTTGAACTTTGGGCTACACACTTCTCTGAAATGTTCACCCCACGCCCACAAGAAACTGCACCTATATGTAGCTGCATCAATCACAACACACGATCAAATATCAGTATTACCCCTCCAGTAATATCTGAGATTGTACAAGCCGTAAAAGCGCTTAAAAACAACAAAAGTCCGGGCAACGACAACATATCTCCAGAGCTCCTTAAGTTAAACTCCAGAACGAGCGCAGAACTTATTTTTCCCATTATTGAGGAAATCTGGTTATCAGAGATAATTCCAGACGAGCTAAAAGAAGGTATTATAGTGAAGATCCCCAAGAAGGGCGACTTATCAAATCGTAACAACTGGCGGGGCATCACACTATTAAGTATGATCAATAAAGTTTTAGCCCACGTTATAACTAAGAGGTTATCGGACTCTTTAATGCCAGATTTAAGAAGACAACAGGCTGGTTTTTGCCCCAAAAAGTCATGCGTTGATTACATTAACTCACTAAGAGTAATAGTAGAGCAGTCAGTTGAATGGCGATCTCCTCTTTACCTTATATTTATCGATTTTGAAAAGGCATTTGACACCCTGGCACATGATGTGATTTGGAATGCTCTTGAGTGTAAAGGCATCCCACGTAAACTTATCCAACTTATAAAATGCCTATACACAGGAGCAAGTTGCCGAATTCTACACGATGGCATGCTTAGCCGCAAGATTGAGGTTGGTACAGGCGTTCGTCAAGGGTGTGTAATGTCACCACTGCTCTTTAATATCGTGCTAGATATTGTGATGCAGCACGCAATGGTGGGCAACCGAGGAATCGTATGGGGTTTAAACGAGCGATTAGAGGACCTCGAATACGCAGATGACATATGCCTCCTTTCTCACAGCCACACTGATATGTCCACAAAATTGAAACGACTTATAGACATATCAGAGAAGGCGGGGCTCAAGATAAATATAAAAAAGACAAAAGTCATGCGTATTAACGCCGAAAACGTAAATTCCTTCCTGGTAAATAATGAAACTTTAGAAGAAGTCGATACATTCTGCTATCTTGGAGCCATTATCAATCGAACTGGAGGATCTAGCGAAGATATTGCTAGTCGAATAAAAAAGGGCACACAATCCTTTGGTCTGCTCAATAAAGTGTGGAGATCGTCCACAATATCACGTCGCATTAAAATTAATATATTCAACTCCAACGTAAAATCAACGTTGTTATATGGATGCGAAACTTGGAACGCTGCCTCCCGAGACATTAAATCCTTGCAAGTTTTCGTTAACAAATGTCTTCGAAGAATTCTACGAATCTTCTGGCCACGAACTATTTCGAACATCAACCTGTGGCGCGAAACAATGCAAACACCGCTGCGCGTAGAAATACAGAGAAGAAAGTGGAATTGGATCGGACATACACTCCGCAAACAACCGTCCGATATTGCCCGAAATGCTATTGAATGGAACCCTCAGGGAAGTCGTAGAACAGGGCGACCAGCTCACACGTGGCGAAGACAAATCGACTCCGAGATAAGAAAAATGCGTAAAAGCTGGAGCGAAGTAAAAAACATAGCGATTGATAGATCTGAGTGGAGGAAGTTTGTTGAGGCCCTATGCTCCTTATAGGATCGAAGGGAATATATATATATATATATATAACCATGGAGGAGGAAATGTCATCATTTGGGGCTGTTTTTCTTGGGAGGGAGTAGGACCGATACATTTTATTGAAAATACAATGGATAGATTTGTATACAAGTGGCTGGAAACATTTAAGATACCATATGCTGAGGAAAATATGCAGCTAGTATGGAAATTTCAACAAGATAATTACCCTAAGCACTCATCAAAATTGATGAGTGTGTGGTTCCGGGAACATAATTTGAACGTTGTTGTTTGGCCTTTATCTCATAGAGAATCTTTGGGGTGAACTGAAGCGAGACAACTTGCTAAGCTACCCTGCAGTAATAAAAACAATATTCCAAAAGAGTGGTACAATATTCACAGCTGTCCCTAAAAATAATGGTGGATATACCGTCTATTAACTGCCCGATTTGATGTTTATTCAAAAAACTGCCTTTCATGCTCAAATTGTTATGTTATTTTTAAGTTTTCTCATATACACCAATTTTACTCTCCACATAATAATCTATGAATTTCTTGATTTTACGTTATTTTAAGTTTTATTTCATTTCAATCTTAAATTTAAAATAATTTTTAAATATGCGCAATACATTAACTTTATAATTTAATCAGAAACATAAAATAAAATGAAGAAAATATAAAAACCATACACTCCTTCAAATAAAAAAATCACACCTATTTTTCTGTCCACATGTATATATACTTCATGGGATCGCAAATTCATGTTTTCATGCATTACAAACGGAATGACAAACTGATATATATCCACTGCACAGTGGTGTGTAGGGTATAAAAATCGTCCTAGCACTGTTAGACATAGCTTCAAAGTGGTTTTGAATGAAGACATCAGCAAATGAAAGATATAGGTTATTAGTGTTGGGCATTCTAGTTCTTTTTAGTGAACGCTCTTTCTAGTTCTATTATTTTAAAAGAACTTTCGTTCTTATAGTTCAATCGCTCTTTTTTTAACTTTTGATTTTTGAACTATGTTGCGCGAACTAGTTCAATTATAATTTTATGAGCTACAGCATTTAAGTCATGATGAGTGTGCGCAATATATTGTGTTTTGAAGAAATATATATAAAAAAATATATTAAAAAATATATTTAAAAAAAAAAATATTAATGTGAAAGAAAGTCTGTAATGGTGAGCAAATATAAAATAATAATTTTCAGTGCAAATAAGTTTTTATTGGTTAAATCTTAGATAGTAAATGTCCAGAAATGTCAATCGCTAGTGGGAAATCTTATTATAATACTTCTACAAACATAATATTATTTAATTGAAAACCCTTGATTAAAAAAAATGTTTCACACAATAAATTAAATTTATATGCACGTTTGGTATTATTATATGCTTGTTGCCTGCCGATATGAAAAAAGTTCGTATCGAAGCCTATATTTATATGGAGACTAGATCAAAAATGGACAGATCATGACCATACATGGTAAAATCATTTATTTTTCGCAAAAAAAAAAAATATTCAACCAAATTTGAGAAGGAAATTATAAATTTTTATTGCTTTTTTTATAGATTTAAGTGAAGATCGGTTAGCAAGTTATGGGGATTATGACTAAAAATGATCCTATGCGCAATAAACGGATATAAACCAAATTTGACCGAGATCTATTTTAGAGCAGTTTAAGTCAATCTCATAGGGGCCATTTTTATTGGGACTCGTTCTGAATATGTACCGATTTTCAAAAATTCAAATAACGTTCGTGCCATCACTATCAAACATTTCATCAAAGTAAATTCATATTTGCGCCCTGGAGACTGATTTATAGTTTTTACATGGACACACAGACGGATAGCCAGACGGACGGACACCGCTAAATCGACTTAGAAAATTATTCTTAGTAGATCGGTATAACAAAATGTGGGTCTAAGTTAAGTGTTTTTGGTAGTTACAAAAATCAGGATAAACTCCTTATACCCTAACCACAGATTTGTATAGGGTATAAAATACCCAAAATTGCTTCCCAACTAACTGACAACTAATGGGGGTCCATATTACCCAAATATTCCACAATTCCTGAACTTCTTCGATTTATAAAAAAAAAAATAATATATATTTTTAATATTTTTCATAATCACTCATATTCTGTAAGTCGTCGTCGTCGACGTCACTTTGAAGTATTCACAATGAGTCGACGTCGACATCACCTCGACGATACTTTTAGAAAATATAAATTTATCGTCGAGGTGATGTGTTGCTCATAGTTTACAGTTGTCAGTGCTCGATAATATATGTAGTCCTTCTTTTAAGAAAATATTTGATCAATGCAGAGCTAGTTGCAAAAAATTGCGAACACCAAATATTTCTTCGTTAGCTAAAAAGCTAAACTTGAAAAAAGCCTAATACGGCTGTCAAACTAGATGGAATTCCAGTTATGACATGGTTCAAGACTTATTCGAATATAGAAGTTTTGTTCGGAATTAGTGGATGCAGAATTAACTATGAATATTTGGAATATTTGTGAAGAATTCGTAGAAGTTTTTGCACCTGTTAAAATATTAACCTTGAAACTACAAAAACAGATGAATTTAGCCGATTTTTATAGAATATGGCTCAGTTTTAAACTAGAGCTAACAAAACAAAATCATTTTCAAACGAATTATATTTAAATATTATAAAGAGAGAAAACCACTAGACCATTGTTGAAACGCCATTATTGTATCAAGCGGCTCAGATTATATTCGCAGTACCTGCTACGCAAGTAAGCGTCGAGAGGTCCTTTTCAGCCTTGAGATTCATTTTGTCGCCACAAAGAACAAATTTAAAAGAAGAAAATTTGAAAAATATATTAATTATAAAATTGAACGCATATTTCTTTGAAAAATAAATAAATTTCCTAATGCCTGGTTTTCATTATGTCATTTTCAATATCCATTGTTGTCAATTATTGTCAGCTGTATGAAAACGGGTTTTAATGTCTTGTCATTTACAACCCCTGGCAAAATTTGACATCTGAAATGAAATTGCCAGCATGTTGGCAATTTGTTTAGTGTTTGACAGCCGGATTTTTTGTTCGTTTATAAGATGTTATGAATCCGTAATGAATAGAAAATTACGAGATGTCAGTTGAGGCAATTGTTTGTTGTCAGCTTATATGACATACTGAAAACCAGGCATAATAAAACATTTTTATTTTTTTATTTTTTTTTTTAATTTTGAACCCCCTTTTTTCAGGGTTTCAGTCCCTGATTAAAACTAAATTATCAAACATAAAAAAATCAAAAACATTAAAATTTGACATATTACATGAAAAAACAAGTAAGAGTGTTAAATTCGGCTGTGCCGAATCTTTGATACCCTCCACCTCGGTTTGTGGCAATACTATTAACATAGCTCATGGTAGTTGTGTTCTTGTTATTGTTAATATGTACGAATCACATTTTTTTTGTGGCTTTTTTTATGTTGTTGTATGTTCAACCACTAAACTATTACAAGAAAACACTAGGTTTCATGTTTTTTTTAGAGGTATCTATAAACTTTTGTTCATTTCTCAGCGCAGAGGCTCCCGATTTACTCCGATTTCAATACCAACCTGGTGGGAATTATGGCAAATAATTTTTTCGTAACCTGACCTAAGTAAATGCTTTTTTTTTTGAATGAGCGTGATTTCAACAGACACACGGACAGACGGACAGACGGACAGACGGACAGACGGACATCGCTATATCGACTCGAGCTGTGATAAGGATCAAGAATATATATACTTTATTGGGTCGGAAATTAGTTTTTCGATGCGTTACAAACGGAATGACAAACCTATATATACCCTCTGCCACTGAGATGTGGAGGGTATAAAAAAGAACAAAATGACAAAATTAACTAAAAGACCGAAAGAAGAGCGAAAGAGTACGAACTAGTTCACACCGTTCAGTAGAAAAAATCGTTCAATTTAAATAGTTCGTTCTTGAACTACACAACTCCATAGAGGTTATGGTTTTTATAAAGTAAGATTTACATTCACTTGATGCTGCGAAAAAAAACGTTAACACTCAATTATTTTGAGGCCAAAGAAGAGCCCTTACAGTGCTTCAAATGAAATAGCGTTTGTAGTGGTTAAAGGAAATACGTTCTTAAGTACAAAGGCAATGGAGCCCTATTATTTTTAGCAACGAATCTAAGTTTGACGTATGGAAGCCAAACTCAGGGAGCTTGGTTTATAGATAATTATAATGCCAAATCGTTTAGAAGCTGTTTTAAAAAACGAAGGTGGCGTTTTAAATTAGAAAATTAACCACTGTGCGTATTAATAGTCGTGAAATTATTTTTATAAAATATAATGAACTATCGGTTAATTAGTATTTTTTTAATCATTTCAGGAAAATACGTTACAAAAAAAAAAATATTCACATTGGTTATAAAAAATCCGAATATTAAAAAAAAAAAATTATAATAGTAATAATCTAACCCATAAAAACAAAGTTTTTATTAAAACTTTTTCTTTCCTTATGCATATGAGTTTTGAATATCTCCGTGACTGTGCGTGAAATTAATCTTTGCCCACAACAAGTCTATGGCCAAAGTTTCAGATCGATCGGATAAGGGGAAATGGGTTTTAAATCACTCTGTAACTATGCGTGACTATGTCGAAGTTAATCTTTCTTTAGAGCAAGTATATCGACCAAGTTTCAGATTGATTGGATAAGGGGAAATCCGTTTTAAATCTCTCCGTGACTGTGCGTGACCATGGGTGACTGTGTGTGACTAAGCCAAAGTTAATCTTTTTTCACAGCAAGTGTTTGGACCAAGTTTCAGATCAATCGGATGAGGGGAAATGACATTTAGATCACTCCGTGACTGTGCGTGAGCGTGACTACCCCAAAATTAATCTGTAGTCACAACAAGACTATGGGCCAAGTTTCAGATGAATTGGAAAAGATCGTGGGGTTGCCCCGCGACAGACAGACCGACATACATACAGAGAGTATGAGTTAAAAGAAAGCGTTTAAAAAAACTATTGCTCCAAGCCTTTCATAAGAAAAAAAAAAAGAAACACCAAAAACACTTGCTCAAAAAAACTAAAACATAATTTCTTTAGCAAGTATGATTACTTAATAATGGACGATGAAACATACGTGCTTGCCGGCATCTCACAGCTACCGGAAGAGGATTCTTAAAGCAGCGTTCAGACTATGTGTTATGCTTGTGTTTTTCTTATGTTTTTTTGCACAAGCAATTTGTACACATCGCGTGACCCTTTCAAACATTGTTTATGTAAAATACATGTGGAAAGTCATATGTATTTTTTCAATTAGAACAGGTTCTATTTTGTCATGGAAAAACACATGAAAATACAACACTGCTTGTGGCGAAAACCAAAACAGAGTAAATTAAAAAGATTAATATTAAAAGAAAAGTAAATTGTTTTATATTAATTAACAATTAAATTAAATAAATAATTTTGTAAATTCACAAAATAAAAAATCAGTTGTTGTAAACAAAACAAACAGAGGTTATGTTAGGCGCAAATACTTATGTACGTTTGAACGTACAAATTATGAATTGTATAACTGACTTTACATATGGAATATACATATCGTGTAAACACACTTTCACAGAGCCGATAATTGAGGGAATGTCCGTGCACAATTTAAGATACAAAAGATAACAAAGTTCCCGAAATTTTTTTTTAGTTGTGGGAAAAGAGGAAATCGTATATGAGAAAGGGTACAATTGATACCAATTTATACATTAAAAAATGCTTGTAAAAGAGACTATTCCATTCCTGTAGCAGCATGATCTTGCATCATTTCATTACAGTGAATCGGCTGTAGAGTGGTACAAAAAAAATTTCATACCAAGAGATGTGAATCCATCCAACTAACTGCTCAGAATTAAGGCCCATAGAAAGACATTGTGCTGTTGCAAAAAGACTAATAAGGCGCACAAAGTAAGACACCAACAATACGACAGTTTTCGCTCGAAAATGGTCTGTGTCCAGCAAAAGCATCACTGAAAGAACTATAAAAGCGCTTATAGGAGGTATTCCTCAAAAACTTTAGTTTTCATACAAAAAAATTAATTTTGCTAATGCTAATTTAAATAAAATTCCCATCAAGAAAATGCAATTTTTAATTAAAATCGGTTGTTTTGCGATTTGTTTTAGTTAAAATTTTTATGTGCGCAATCCTTAAGTAAACTAAAGTAAGTCTAGACCCGATGCCATGAGTTGTGATTTGCTGAAGTCATCATAATTGGATATAGAAAATTAGCATAAAATAAATTTGAGTGTCATTGTTATGAATTTGTGGTCTCCAGATACGAAGAAGTTGATATCAGATGATATTTTTGTATGGGGCTAGGTAAAAAAAAGACCGATCATGTTTAAAAGTCACTTATTTTTTCTCTCTGAATAAGAACTGATATTTTTGTATTTCCAAATGGAAAAATTAATTTGATTCCGTAGTTCGATAAGAGTTCAAGTCATTTTTGTGCATTAAAAATGCGTTTAAACAAAATGCTAAGGTTTTTTTAAATCGACTAAGGTGAGTCTTTACAAACCATATAAGGAGCACTAACAATTTAAAGCTAAGTTAGTTTTTTGAAAAATGCAAATCCATCTCGATTGGTTGAGAAAACTTTTGCTATTTTTGAAGAATGGAACAAAAATTTATTTCGTACTGTCATCAAACACTTCTAATTGAGAGGCGAAACACCTAAAGAAAATTAAATTGAGTTAGACGAAGTCCACATTACACATCTGCAACCTGCGTATAAGACTATCTACAATTGGGTAAATTAATTCAAACATTTCGTAATAAGTTAAAGTGCGTGAACTAGTGTAGGTCACAGGCATATCTATGGTTCAGTGATTTAAATTTTTTTAAGGAAAATTGGGTATGATAAACAAGCTATCGGCAAGATGGGTGCCGCGTTTCCTCACAGTCGAGAATAAACGAAACTGTGTAACTGGTTCAGTAGAGGAATTTCTTTGTCGCTACATAACTAGAAATTCAACAACAGTCAAACCAATAAATTTTAGCAGGTTAATCCGCACCAAAAAAAAAGCAGACAGTGAAATCGGCTGGTAAGGTTTTAACTGCATTGACAACTTGAAAAAAGGAAAAACAATAATTGGAGAGTATTATTCATTATAAATGGGCCAATGAAGTGAAGAAATCAAGAAAAACAGCCCCACATTTAGGGAGTCTTCCATCAAGATGTCGAAAACATACTAAGTGAGGTTCGAAATGTGGCCGCTTCCAACTAATTCTCAGTTTTGCCTTCCAGCGACTTTTAAAGAAATGGATTGGCGGAAAAAAATTTTACTCAAAATGATACTTTGTGGAGACTAAAAAATGTGTTTTCTTTTAAGATTTACTTACTCTAAGCGGGTGTAACTACAAAAACCAAAACTTATAATAAAAATTGAACTGACAATTCCACTAAAATAACGTTTTCTGAAATTGCTAATAATGGATTGTAATTCACTTTTGTAATACTTACAAGTTGAATACTGCACAGTTTGTGGTTGAACAGTAGTATTTAGATTCCCAGTGACGGGACCAACTCCTGAAGTTACCACAGTATTTCCACTTAATTGTGTAATTCTACCGCCGCCAACACAACCACTGCTGACAGACTGGCCATCATTATTATTACCGCCGCCGGCAGCACTGCTGTCAGCTACAACACCTCCAACACTTGTTTTTAGATTAGTTGCGTTAACGGGTGTTGTCGAGGGTAAATAGGCTATAGTTTGGGCACCACCATGTTGTGGTGTCACTATACGATGATGGGCATTGGAGCCTGCAGTTGATATATTGCCAGTTCCCAAGCCAACGCTTAATGCAGTAGTACCACCAGCTGTTGTATGAACACCGGGTACAACAGTGCCAATGTTTATAGAGCCTGTGGTAACATTTGCAGTACCCGTGACAATACCAGCCGTTGTAGGACCACCGCCTCCTCCACCTCCACTGCCGCCCACGCCCCCAGGACCTGGACGTGCTCCATACTGTACTTCTTCACGAGTACGTTTCATCATTTTTAAGGGTTTCACTTTAAATTTTTTTTTTAACTTTGGGGTGCGGAAAAATTAAAAAATTTAATTTTTTATGTGAAGCGGTCGATCTTTGCAAATTGTTATATTCCTTATTAATATTTTGATGCTGAATAGTTAAATAACACTTTATTAACTTTTTTGTGTTTGTTTTGTATGTGCAGTGTATTTAATACAGTAGAATTTTCTAACGTTTGTAACGCTTTTCTAGTTTTGTAACTTCTATTTGTTTTAGAAATTGTTGTTGTTTGAATTTTTGCAAATTATAATTACGTCGTTTTTTCATTTGATTATTTTGCATTGTACACTTTTGCAACGAGTGTATTTTTCTTGTATTTATTGTAATTATTATTTTGTTTTATTTGTTGTATCAATAGATCTGAAGTAGAGATTGTTTGTTGTGTTGTTAAGCCAACGCAGAGATAGACCGCTGTCAAGCAATCTATTCCAATTGATCTTAATCTGAAAATATACACACAAAAAAATCATAATTAATAATTAAGTTGGGAAAATAATACTCATAAGGATATTTGAAAGTCAAAGAAGACATACATATATAATATATTATGATGTGAATACCAAAGTATTTCAATTATAGCGATCAAAGATTTTGTTTTGTAAAAATATTCAATAATTCTTCGTTTCTACGTCAAAATATTTAGAAAAATTCAAGATAAAGCGATTTCCAGGCAGGTTTTGATGTTTTCAAGCTATTTTCCTGGAAATTTCTGTTTTGTTTTTTATCCGTTTTTAAATACAAAAATCGATAATATACTAATTAAAAGTATTAATTGAGCACTTTAAGCCACAAAAGAGTAAGGATTACGCACATAAAAATTGTAACATACATAAATCGGAATAACTTTTAAACGAAATAAACGATTTTAAGAAATTATACTAATTAATGGGAATGATGGGGAGTTCCTTCTCATAAGGGCTTTCTAAAGTATTTCAGATGGACACAGACCCATTTCCGAGCAAAAAATAGTGGTATTGTTGGCGACTTATTTTATGCTCTTCATCACTCTTCACTTTTTCAAAAACAAACTTTGTTTCTATTTGTAATGCTCCGTATATGATTTGTAAAAACTCGTCGCATTACAAAAAATCTTTGTATTTTGTTTAAATACAAGTTACTTTGCCATTGTTAATGCACAAAAATGACTTAAACTTTAATCAAAATGCAGAATCAAGTCAATTCCGAACGGAATTGATATACAGTGAAAACTCCCAATAGCGGACACTCTCTTAAGCGGACACCTCCCATATGCGAACAATTTTCGAATAACGTTGCACCAAATTGATTTTTCAGAGCAAATTTCCCTCCCAAGAACGGACCCTCCCTTGAATGGACGCGGACAGCAAAATTGTGCATTATTTGGTCAAAAAACCTCTGAAAAGAGGAATTGCACTTTTTACAATAGAACACGAGGCGCTATAAAAAGCCTACGTGTAAATACAGACTTTTCTCACTTAAAAATATGCATGTGGCAACTACATACTTACTCAGCTGATTATATTGTGAAGCAAAGTCAAAAAAAATATTGTTTTGATTAACTTTGTTGCAATGCCATCAAAAAAAATGTTTGACGCTTAAAGAAAAGATTGAAATTATAGAAACCTCACAAAAAGATAAATTACCAATTCGAGCAAAGTAAGTGCACAATAATTATAATAAAATGAAATTGCAATTTCATTACATTTTTGTTCTGGGTTTGACATCGGCAAAACACAAGCAGCAAACATTTTAAAAAACAAAGAAAATTTGCTTTCCCAATGGCAGTAATTCCAATCAAAAAATGTTTAGACTCCATTCGAACAACCTGAAACTTGACAAAATGTGTCTTGAATGGTTTTCGAAAGTTCGTGCCCAAAATATCCCTCTATCTGGACGTGTTATTCAAGACAAGGCAAAAGAATGCGCAATAAAATTGGGCATAACGAACTTTGTAGCTTCAAAAGTGGCGAAAGAGGCATAATATCAGTTTTAAATTCATTTGCGGAGAAGCAGCAGCGGTGTCGGAAGAAGACGTTAACCAGTTCAACGAAAGATTGAAACTGATCCTTCGTGATTACGTACCAAAAAATGTGTACAATGCGGATGAAAGCAGTCTTTTTTTCGAGCTCTACCAAACAAAACGCTCACTTTTAAAAATCAGAAATATACCGGTGGTAAGCTTTCTAAAGAAAGGTTGACTGTGCTTTTTTGTGCGAATATGGTAGGAGAAAAGGAAGTCCCATTGGTTATAGGAAAAGCCGCTCGACTAAGAGCGTTCAAAACTATGCCCGTATCTAATTTTCCAGTCATTTGGAAACAAATAAAAAGGCATGGATGAATAGAGATTATGACTGAATGGCTACTTCAATTGGACCATAAAATGGGGAAAGAAAAATGAAAAATAGCTCTTTTTTTTGGATAATGCAGCTTCTCATCCCCGAGATATTGAGCTCGAAAACATTAAAGTTATCTGGCAATCTCCAAGCACAACATCAATTTGCCAGCCCCTGGACCAAGGCATCATTCGTAGTTTCAAATTCTACTACCGAAGTTTTATAGTAAAGGATATGATAACAGCTTTTGATGAAAATACAGATGTAGCAAAAAAAAATCAATATCCTTGAATCTATATTTTTCATCTCATCTGCTGGAATAAGGTGACCACCGAAACATTTCAAAACTGCTTCCGTAAAGCCGGATTCGATGAAAATGCATACAGTTCACGGGATTTTGATGACGAAGATGATATCCCACTAATAGAGTTGCAATCATTGATACAAGGCTGTGGATTAGGCAATGCTGAAGAGTACGTTACCATTGACGAAAATATTATGACAGAAGATAATAAATAACATTGTCATTGATTTAGCGAATAGTAAAGTTATGAATTGTACCGATGCCTTGAAATATCTTTACAACAGGAATTTGTAAAAACTGATTATGCAGCTTTTACATTTGTAAAAAATTTAGAAAATCACCTTCGAACTCGTTTAGCGACAGAAAAGCAAGCAAATATGAAACAAAACACTATAAAAGACTTTTTTATTTCAAAATAAGTACAAATGAGTATAATTTATTTATATTTATTTATTTATTTATAATTTTTTAATAAAACATTATTTTAATTTATTAAATTTTTTTTTTCGTTAAACCTTTTTTGTTTATTAGATATGAATTGAATTTTGTGTTAATGCTCTAAATAAACAATAAAAATTATTTTTTTTTGTCCTTTTTTTATCAAACCCCCATATGCGGACACCTCCCAACAACGGACAATTTTTGGTCGACGGTGGCTGTCCGCTTATGGGAGTTTTCACTGTAATTATATTAATAGGCAAGGTGATTTCTTGTGACATATTCTACACCTTCAATTACCAACAGATTTTGACAAAAAATATACTATTTGAAAAGATTTTATTTGCAGATGTTCACCATATTTACAAATGTGCACCATCTGGTACTTTTTTTTTTTAGAAAAATCTTTTAAAGGTTATTCTTCAACTAAAAGACTATTTAACTAACGCTGTATGTGTGTTTCTTAGATTTGTGTTGAACTGTGAATTGGCTAAAATTGATAAGCATATCTTTAGGCTCTTATAAAATTATTTATGAATGAAAAAATAAATTTTCACGAATTTGTACTCGAATTTGAAGTAAAATGTTAATACGTTTATGAAATTATTTTCTAAAATTTTGTAGATTGTTTTCAAACATATTTTTTAAATTGTTAATCAGATAAATATCAATTCATATTAATAATTCGTATCAATTCCAGCCACATTCTAGCCACATATGAAAATAGATTCCAACATCAACTATTTCAATCTTGCATTATGGTCTAAGCAAATTAGCTCTAAGACCCATACGAATGGCATAGAGTAACATATGATCGGTCAAGACTGACTTTAATTTACTGAAGGATTGCGCACATAAAAATTAACTTAAATCGCAATAACAACAGATTTTAATACAAAAATTACAGTTTATTGATGGTAATTTTATTTAAATTAACATTTTTATATGTTATTCTGCAAAATTAATTGCATAGTATGAAAAATTCTAGTTTGTTAGCAATACTTCCTTTTGCTGTACACAGATCATTTCCGAGCGAAAAGTGTGGTATTGTTGGCGGCAACTTGCTTTGTGCTCTTCATCACTTTTTTTTTTCAGGAGCACAATATTTCTATATGGGTCTTAGATCTGAGCAGTTCGATGAATTGACTTCTGTTTTGTAGCCTTCAACAGGAACCTTGCGGTTCCAAAGTTGTTTTTAACTAAGTTCCGTATTTTTACAAACGGTTGAGATGTTTTATGTTCACATCTGACACCATATTGTTCTGGTGGAAGTATGTCGTTAGTTTCAATGAAGCGATTTAGTTTTTCCTTTATTTTTTCTAAAACGTTGTTTATAGAAGAAATCAAGCTTATTGTCTATAAGACCGTGGAGAATCTGGGGGCTTTTTGGGCTTAAGGATTGGAATGGTTTTAGACATTTTCCACGAATCGGGATAATAGTATAACTTAAGACATCCATTTATTATATTGGTTAAGTAGTTTACTCCTTTATTCGCCAAGTTTTTTAGACAGCTATTGTTAATACCATCTAGGCCTGAAGATTTTTTATTTTTCCGTTTGTTTTCTTATTATATCTGAAAGATTTTGTCGACATATTAAATAACTGTTTTGATTGGATTCATGGTACGAATTTGGGCTGCAACGTTATCTACTTCAGAAACCGTAACAGCATCGCTAAGATTTGTAGAAACATGATTCAAAATAAAACTGTGAGCCAGTAATTCACACTTCTCTTACTGGGTGTAGTATGCTTCGTTGTTGTATTTAAAAATTGGAATACATTTTGTTTTCGTCTTCAAAATTTTTGATACTTTCCAAAAAGGGGAGGAAGATTTATCTAAAGTTGACAACATATGTTTCCATGTCTGGTTTCTGAACAATTTTTAATTTTTGCTCTATAAAAATACATTACTTCTTACAAATTTTACACATTCTCTTCTAAAAACACATTCATTTCTCTAATTTTTTATATAACTTGGAATTAAGTTATATAATTTAAGTCCTTTGTAGAAAAGTGATCGCTGCATTGCTGTTGTGGCGACTCGTTGTACTCTAAAATTTTCGGCATTTCTTAGTCTATACGGCTGTACATCTCCTACATAATATAGATGAAATTTGTTTTCAATTTGTTAAATATGATTTAAACCACTTTAGCTCGGTGTTCTGCATTCCGCACATATAAAGTTTTTTTACAACATAATTTCCCTGTCTATGGTTTCAAATGCCCTTTTAAAGTCCAAAAAATTGCAATTCTTTTAATATGTTTTTCTATTTTTTTTTTTTTTTTTTTTTACCGATTTATCACATAATTAACTGCGATTTCACACGAAAATTTTCTTCTGAACCCAGATTGATATTTTGATAATAACGAATTTTTTTCAATATAATTTTCCAATTCTATTTTTACCACTTTTCTAAAATATTTTCACACGTTTTTAATGTATTTATCGGACGATATTCTTCAAATTTTTTGTGTTTGCTATTTTCCCAATTGGTGTTATCATTGTTTACTTCCAACTTTCCGGAAACTCTCCATATTTTAATGAATTATTTATTATATTTGCTAAAATATTTCCCGCTTTGTTCCAATTATCAATTATAATTTTGCGCGATATTTTATTATAATCCTGTTTCTTATTTAGTGTCATTATTATGGTTCTAAGTTCTAAATTTGCTATTGCACGAAATTTGAATTTGTGCGTTATTGGTTGTATGTTGTTAACGTATTGCACTTTTTCAATCGATTCTCTTATTGATCTAATACTACTGACAATTTTATTGTTAAAATGACTAGCTATTTGATTGTTATCATTATATTATATTCAGTTAAATATCACATTTTTTATCACAGGTTGTTTCTTTAATTTCAGAGTCACATGTGGTCTAGAATTAGGTGTTGACAAACACACAAAAAAAAAAAAAAAGAATACTCCACGAAAAGTAAGTAAAGGAGTTGAAAAAATTTAAAAAAATATTTTTTAAAATCTGCAGAAAAACAACTGCTAAAATAAATATTTTAGAAAAACTACATAACAATCAAAAGTTTCTCGCTAGATATCGCTAGATGATCACACATAACTGTTTACGTACACAAAAAACGATCCCTGTTTATTTCAGGGACTTGCTTCCATAATCCTTTGTTACATAATTGTCAGTGGCTGCGCTAACATTTTGTTGCTAGCATATTTCTTGTTCTTTATATAACTTTTGTGTCTGCGGAGCCAACATGATTTGATTTGATAGAATTACTTTATGTAATATACTACTAGCAGGTTCTAGCCCTCGAAATTCGAGTGCAAATTCTAGAAAATTTTATTTTTTCATTAAATAAAGACCATAAAGGTATGCTAATCAATTATAGCCAATTCACAAATCAACACAAAAGGCAAACTCATTTTTACTACAAACACAAACAAATTTAATAAAACACACATAGCATATGTATGTATAACTTTATGTATGTGTTAGTAGCAAATTTAAATGCAATTTACACAAAATAAAGGAAATAATTTAAAAATCTGTAAATCTGCGAAACGGCTAAAAAGAAATACATATGAAATAATACACGTTTGGTCAAATTCGGGATAAAACGGTAGAACAAAATATCGGTCACAAGAAATCGCCTAGCCTATTAATATTATAGATGTGAATCCTTTTTTTATGATTATATCATTGTATTTTATATAAAGATTCTTAATCAGGAGTATTGCTACGTAATACAGTTTATTAGAATTGGTAAAGTTTTCCATCATAGTGAATTATAAATAAATAAATAAAAAAAATAAATAAATAAATAAATAAGTAAATAAATAAATAAATAAATAAGTAAATAAATAAATAGATAGATAAATAAATAAAATAAAATAACATAAAATAAATTAAAATAAAATAAATTAAAATAAAATGAAATATAGTAAACAAAATAAAAAAATAAATAAAAAAATAAATACAAAAATAAATACAAAAATAAATTAAAAATAAATAAAAATAAATAAATAAATAGAAATGATCTAATATACATATACATATGTATGTATGCGTATAACAAATAAAACTAATTAATTTTTACTATAGATTAAACTTTTTAAGTTCTTTTTATACCCTATACCACCCACTATATGGTTTGGGAATAATGACTTTGTGCTGCTGTTTGTAACTACCAAAAATATTTGACCTAGACCCATCTTTTATTATACCGATCTTCTCAGAATCACTTTCTGAGTGGTTTTAGCGATGTCCGTCCGTCCGTCCGTCCGTCTGTGTGTCCATGTTAACCTTATAATCACACTACAGGTCGCAAATATGAATATATTTTGATCAAATTTGGTATATAAGCTTTTATCGGCCATAGGATGAACGCTATTGAAATTGGTGAAAATCGGTCCATGTTCAGACCTAGTCCCAATACAAATGACCCCTATGAAATCGACATAAATTGCCATAAGATCCAAATTATCATATAGATCTTAGTAGAATTGGGTTTGTATGTGTTTATTATATCTATTTATTAGTAGTCCAAAAATAATCCCTATTAGACAATTCTTAGTCATAGGCCCCGTATAGAGCTGCTTCCCGATCTTCACTTAAATCTATCAAAAAACAAAAATATTGCACAGATTTTTCTCAAATTTGCTTTGTATATATTTTTCCAAAATATAAGTGACTTTACTAAACATGGTTAGCATCGGTCCATTTTTTGACCTAGTCCACATATAAATATAGCACCCGATATGACCTTTTTCATATCTGCAGCCAAAAAAATTAATAACAATGCCACTCAAATTTGGTTTTTGCTTATTTTCTATATCCAGTTAGTTGGACCGTATGGTCGGTCTAGACCGACTATAATTTTTTTACTTGTTTGATTATAAAATGCTTTTATGTAACTCTCTTTGTCTGTTTGTTTGAAGCGGATTTTTGTAACTGAATTTTCATCAACTTCCCGACTAGCGAGAGCTTTACAATTTTCAGCATTTAGCTAAAGGTTGTGAGAATACATTATTAAATCATTTTCTATATAATTTGATCATTTTTTCTCATGCATTTATGAGGAGGATTTTTATAATTGAATTTTCAGAAACTTTCAGCATTTATATAAAATGAATGACCACACATTATTTCTCGCGCTTTGTATTTGTTATTTTACAAAATACGTTTGAAAAGTTGGATCTCATGAATATTTTTTTTTTTTTTAATAAAATATACCTACTAAAGGTAAAACTTTCGTTCATTTTTAATTTATTTTATTTTCGAAAATTGTAAAACATTTCCCGCTTTACAGGAAATGAAAAAAAACTACATAGCTCTAGAAATAATGGATTTAAATTCCAAATGCAAGAGAAAAATACAAAATTTTCCTTAAACAAAAGTGGAGAACAAATACAACAATAATTATTTTCTAGAAAGAATTTACTATTTTAATGTTTAGTTTTTCAAGAGTTTATTTAATATTTTACCTTAGTATTTAGAAATATAGTTTTAAGATGATTTTGTAAAAAAAAAACTGAATATCCTTTTTTAATGTAATGTACAATTTAAATATGTAGCTCGTTTACTAACGAACATTAAATTATGAACAAATTTTGTCTAGTTATTATAATGTAATTCTTTTTACAGTTATTTTTTATTTTAAATACTGTCGTTATTGTTATTATAGTTTTAAATTGTACTAATAAAGCGGACATTGAAAATTTTCTACATAAAAAAATTATATTTTTGGTAAAATTTTTTATTTAAAAAGGTAAGAAAATTAATTAAGAAAGGACTCAAATATAAAAAAGTTATATATTTGTTTCAAGGATATTAAGATCAAAGCAATAAAAACCTGAATTTCGAAGGTTTATACTTGAATATCTCAAATACAAGCTGGCGTAAACCGAAATAGCCCACAAAATGAAAAAAATAAAACCTCCGACATTATTTAAAAAAGACTTAGAAAGATGACCGAAAGAACCGACCATGATATAGTTCGAATGTGAAAGGATCGCTTTTTGACTGGACCCAGAATTAGGGAACAAATTCAGGAAAAATTTTACATTAATTTATCCACAAGCGCAATTACAAATAGACTGCGTGATAATAATTTTTGGGCGCATTGTCATGAAAAATCCGCACGTATGTAAGAAGAAAATAACAAAATCACTCCTGTTCTTGAAACCACTATCACAAAAAAAAAACACGTAAATGAAAAAATTCTTGAATCTACGGGTTTTTTGCTGATCTCTAATTTCAATAAGAACATTTTTTCTCGTTTTAATTCACATAGAAAAGGCTTTGTGAAATCAAAACAAATGCCCTTTTTTTCTACTAAGCAGGTCTTAAGAGATAAAAAACTAATTGATATTTAAACTCTAACATGTTTTTTATTGAACCTTGTCATTATTTTAAAAAATTAGTCATTAATTTTATGAAAAAAAAAAAAAACGATTTTAAAAACCGTCTACATTGTGCGCTGATTTAAAAAAAAAACTCGTAATAAGTGGTCGATGTTAATAAAACACACTTTTTGCGATGATGCTGTTCTATAACTATAATAAAAACTTTTTATTTACACAATCTATTTTCCATTATAATTTTTTCAATTATAACATAGATTCTTTATGCACTAATTATTGAAAATAAAGGAATTAAAAAAATTTTTTTCATCAAATCACATATTTTTATTTGTTTTTCATATGTTCGAAACAGTAGTGATGCCAGTCAAATCCAATTTATTTGAATATCGAAATTTTTTTGGTGATGCCTTACTTTTTAAAAATAGAAAAGTCATTTTAATTGAATGAAATTGAAGAACAAAAACAATTAAATGAACAAATAAGTTATTTTAAAAGAAAATATTTTTCTTTATACTTTTTCTATAAACTTAAGAAAAACATGCACAAAATACTTAAAAGTTTTTTGTGAAACTGAATAAAGAAGCATAACTCAAACATATGGTTCTTAACTCAAACATATGTTTCCATTAAATAAATAAAATAAAGTGGTTTCAAGAAACCCATAATTTCAATTTCATGTGATTTTAAATTCGCTCTTATTCAAATAACAACGTTTCAAGAACAGGGCTGAATGAAACTCTTAAAATTTGTTAAGGAGCATTTAAAGAATCCGAAAATTGGTGGAACAATATTCATTATACGGATGAATCAAAGTTCAATCGCTTCGGATCAGATTGTTAAGGTATGTGAGACGTAATCCTAACACAGAATTTGATCCAATACACCCATTATAAACGGTTAAACATGGGGGAGGATGAGTATTTGTCTGAGAAGGAGAAGCTTCCCTCCTTGTATGGAGTCGAATACTATACAAAACAATTTTAGCAGACATTATAATGTCTTATGTAGAGGAAGAAATGCGTCTTAAATGGAAGTTGATACCAGATAACGGTCCTAAACATACTGCAGTTTGTACAAAATTGCCTTATTGACAACAAAATCAATCTGGCCCGCCCGATTCCCGGATCTAAATCTGATTGAGAATCTGTGGAGCGACATAAACATACGAATTGACCGTACTAAAGCTTAAATTTAAATATATCATTGGAAGGAATTCATACCCTTGGAAAGATGTGGCAAATTAATATCGTCAATGCAGCATCGAATGCACTGCCGTTATAAAAAGAAAGTTTTGTTACAAGCTTTTTCATCTAATTTTAATTTGAATGATCCCGTTATTCCAATTTTTTTGTGCAATGATCTATTGCAAAACAAAGTCAAATCAGTTTGGTTTCAAATTTTGCGAGATTAATATGGAGTGAGCCAATAACGAAAATCGCATCGCGGTGATTGTATTGCACAAATGCGGAAATAGAACGTCGCTAAAAAAAAACGGCATATCAAAATGATCGTTTATTAAAATGATCGTTTATTATAATCGTCTGAAGTGGAAGGCAAGGTGAGACCTCGCGTTGTTCGTACGACCTCGCGTTGTTCGTACGAGTGGAGCCATAAAAGCTGTGCGGGAGCAGATTCACCGAAATCCCTTAAGAAAGCAAAATATCTTGGCTAGAGAAGTGGATATGTCTTTCAGATCCATGTCACAACTAATCCGTGATGACCTCCATATGAAAGCTTTTCGCAGGTGCACTGGCCATCTTTTAACTCCTCGGTTTAAACAAATACGATTGGAAAGATGTAAGAATCTTTTGCAGTGGCAAGCAAAGGTCATAAAAATATTGTTTTGACAGATGAAAAAATGTTTAGGTGGAGGAAGTTTTTAATAAACAAAACGACAAAGTCTATGCTAGAACGTCAGAAGAAGATAAATTTACTGCGCGAACGATTTTGAGAGGTCATAAACCAACATCCGTTATGGTCTGGTGGGGAGTAACCCTTAAAGACTCCAGTGCTTTGTATTTTTGCGAAAAGGTTGTATAAATATGACTTGGAAGGCATGGTGAAAGACTTGGCTGAACCGGCACACAAAGCCAAAACAACTCAAGAGAGGTTACGTCAGAATATTCCAGCCTTCATTAGTGCTAAAGATTGGCCCTGTGGAAGCCCAGATTTGAATCCTCTTGATTACCAATAGTGGTCAGAGCTAGAGAGTATGGCCTGCAAAGTTCGCCACCTAAATTTTGGGTCTTAAGAAAGCTCTTATTTCAGCAGCGTCATCAATACCCATCGAAACCTAATGGAGTGCATTAAAGCGAGAGGCGACCATTTTCAATAAGATGTTGATTTTCAGAGACACTATTATTTAATAAAAAAAAAAAAAATGTGAAAATTGCAAACATTAAAAAACTAGTTTCTTTAATTTTTACACTATACATATTAAAATTGTTTTATGTTTTTTTGAATTTAAGTTTTTTTTTTTTTTTTTTTTTTTCAAGGAAATAAAAGAATTTTTGTGTGAAATAAAAGAAATAATGTGTTTGCTATTTAATTTGCCAATCAAATGGGTAAGTCGTTCCGAAAAAATTTTTAAAAATATAAGACTGCGAAAACTTAAAAGGGTCTTAAAAATAGTGTAAAGAAGAAAAATACGTTTGTCCAATATTTTTTTATTTTTTATAAAACATCCTTTTTAAAATGTCGCCACTGTTTGTAGGTATAATCAGTAAGATTAATTTGCACATAAATTCATGTTCACATGATAAACGTATCAAAAGTTTGTAATTAAAGGTGTAGTGCACCATAGAACATTGAAATTGTAAAATAATATCAAATACTACCTATATTAAAAAAATAAAAAACTTGGGAAGAGGTTATTAAAATAAAATAAATAATAAGTAAGTTAATGGGATATCACCTCTTTGGGTTATAAAAACAAAAAACAACAAAAATAACTGAAATATATTCTTTAAATTGACAAGGGAAAACAGAGCAAGAGGGATAAAAATACTCAAAAACTGTAGTGTAATATTTTTATTATGGATTTACATATAATTGGTGGGGTGATTATCTGTATCTGTTGAAAAGAAGAGGAGTAAGTAAATGCAATGCAAATAGATGGGATGATGGATAATGGAAGGTGTGTGTAGTGTAATATAATTTTTTAATTGCAATGTATTACAAAAATATATTTTTTTAAAGAAAACTTTAAATGAGAGAAAATATAATTATGAAAACAAAAAATAAAACAATACTGTTGTTGAACTTAAATTGAGGTGGTGGAGTAGACGGCCGACCACGACCAACACAAACAAGATAAAATAATAAATATTACTACTAATACATAAACAAAAATAAAAGCGCGCTAAAGAATGACTAAATGTCTACGTTTTTTTTTTTAATACACTTTATACATTGCTTGTATGACTGGTTATTTGTTGGCACATTTAAGCTAGGGTAGAGGGGAGATAGACGTTACTTTTTTAAGTTATCTTCTAATACCAACTATAGGCAAAAATTGCAAATAAAATTTAAAAGTGAAATCAAATCAAAGAAATACAGTTATAAAAAACCCAAATAATATAGAGAATTTTTAACAAAAAAAAAAAACTTAAAACAATATTGACATCTATTATGTTTATATATAATAATCTTTTGTCATTGATTAAAATTTCCATCATCACGTATACATTCGTATAAATTTTTCTATACGTTTAATAAATATATATCTATATATATATTTATATACATGTGTATATATATATATATTCCAAACACACATACAACGAATAAGATCTTGTTAGTTGTCTTTTTTAATCATGTATTTTTGCTTCTCAGAAGCTTTTTGTTTTTGTAAACTGTACCAGTGATAAGGTATGGTATGTGTACGATACCAATGAACAATCAAGCAGGAATAATTGTACGTACATCTAAAAGAAGTTTTTTTATGACGACCACATACCATACATAAATATACAAAAAAAAAAACGTGAGAGAAATCTAAAAACGAGAGAGTTAGAGAACAAAAAAACATACAGGGTCTGACTAACACACATTCAAAATTATATCTTAAAACTGTTAACGTTGATAAGATTTTTGAAACACTGAAAAATTATAAAATATATGTATGTATTTCAGAATTTCCCAAACCCATTTCTAAATAAAAATTTTTCAAATTTATTTTCAGAAGTACGATATGCTAAATATTTATAAAGCTACACAAAAATACTAAAACTTCGCGAATATTAACCATCGATATTTTATTTATGTTTTATAAGTTTTAAGCAATTTTAGTAATTAGGTAATAAAAACAACAATCCATTTCTTAATCAAAAACAACGACAAAATAAATAAAAAGCCACTGAAGATTATTTATTTACCTTAGGAAAATCAAATAAAAAAAAATACTAAATTAAAATGTAAAGAATTTTAGTCCGCGAAATATACATAGTAATTAGATTTGGAAGTTAGTGTGCAAATAATGAGCAACGATTTCTACCTTGCACATAAGAAAAAATGGAAAACCATTGATTACTCCAACGCACTGTAAAGATTGCGATTTGCCGAAAAGTATTGGGGAATGGAACCAGATGAAAAAAATTAATTTAGAATGATTCCACTTATATTAGCCTACTAAAAATTCACTTATGGTATGGCCCGGTATTTCCACTTTAATGTTTTGTGTCCATTAAAATGAGCTCAGATTACTATATAGATATATTGTACAATGTTTTAGTCCACTATGGAAAATAAATTTTGCTCCAAAGCTTTGATATCATCAGGTCAATGCTGCCAAACATAGTTCTCGGGGAAAAAAAATCTCTTGTGGCTACTTTTATCTTCCTGTTTTTGTGAATAGAGTTGATTTTTCCAAGGTAAACACACTAAAGTAGGCAGAGCAGGAATTCAATTCAATGAGAAAACCATTTTTTGTCTCAGTATAAATATTATTCCATTAAATTGAATTGAATATTTGAATTGAAAAATTTTCAATAGTGCGTGGTAGAGAAGAAATCGTACAGTTTGCTAAAAATCAGAAATATATATATTCATAATCAGACCGGTGTCGGTCAATTAAGTCGTCCTCAGTGTGATTATACGAAACAGTAATAATTTCACATTGCATTCTTATATCATCTCTCAGCTCTAAGAAATTAATTACTTTTGTAAATTCTTTCTTTTAATTCATACTCTCTGTCTGTTTGTCTGTCGAGGGTCAACCCCATTCCCCCTCAGCCAATTCATCTGAAACTTGGTCCATACACTTGCCGTGAAAAAAGATTAACTTTCATCATTCTGAAACTTGGTCGGTGTACTTGCTGTTAAGAAATATTAACTTCGACATAGTCACGCACAGTCACACATAGCCACGCACAGTTAAGGAGTGATTTAAAACACATTTCCACTTATCCGATCGATTTGAAACTTTGTCGATGGACTTGTTGTGAAAAAAGGTTAACTTTGACATAATCACGTACAGTCAGGCATAGTCATGCACAGTTACGGAGAAATTAAATCCTCACTTATCCTCATCCGATCGATCTGAAACTTTGTCCAGACTTGATGTGGCCAAAGATTAATTTTAAGATAGTCACACACAGTCACAGAGATATTCAAAACTCATATGCATAAGGAAAGAAAGAGTTTTAATAAAAACTTTGTTTTTATGGGTTAGATTTGTTAAAAGCAGTCTGACCAAAACGATCCAAAAATTTTATTATTTGTAAAATATAAAATTTATACAAATTATTTTCTAAATACCCTGTATAGGTATTAAGAGAAAAACCTTGATAACAACAATAGCAACAATTCATTACGCTTGTATCAATGTTTGTGGGGTGAGGTAAAATAAAAAAAAGACACTGCGAGATAGGGAGAGTAGTTCTTAATAGTCAAACTTACTCTTTTAACATGTACCTACACAACGCAACAAAAACACAAATTTATATGCACTCACTAAAGTGGGGGCCTTACTTTATGATAGGCAGGCTTGCCATACTTGCGATATTTCTCGCTAAATTTTTATATATATTTATATATTTTTTTATCAAAGGGGTTAAAATGAAGATTAAAGCAATTATTAATATTAAAACTTTTAAAATTCTCAGCATATCCTCAGTGTATACCTACTGTCAGAAAAATATTTTTTTCCGAGTCTTAATGTATAAGAATTTTTTATTTTTTATGTGTATTATTCTAACCCAAAGTCTTTAAATTTGAAAATTGTAGTTAAAAAAAAAAAAAGAAATCTATAGAAAAACAAAGTTTTAGATGAAAAAACATTACGCATAGAAATTTTTAAGAATACTTTTCATATTTTGTTTGGGACAAAGAAAACTATATGGCAAGCCCGATAGTGGGTATGTGTAGCAAACAAAATAAAATAAAAAAAGAATAGATTCAGAAACTATATTTCAACTAAATTTTTTAACTTATAGCTGAACTAAATATCGAAAAAAAAATTAAAAAATTAATATAAAAAAAATTAAATTTTCGTGAAACTAAAGAGTAGCAAATTTAATACCTATCAAATATTTTTTTTATGTTTTTTTATTTTTTTATAAAATAGTATACCATTCCAGAGGAACTAATACACCTAAATAAGTTCCTAAACATTGAGCTATTTTTTTTTTTTTTTTAATACATACAATTTCATGTTTTCCCATTTAATTGTCAAAATCGAATGCAACTTGGCTTAACTTCATGTATAGACTAGATGAGAGTTGAGAATGGCAGAGATATCACTCTAATGACAAAGAGTATAAAAATACAATGTTGTTTGAATTTATGTCTCACCGCCTCTCATATACGAGTCAATATGTTCATATACTTGTTTAAAGTATGAGTATTCATGTATGTTTTCAGGTGAAGGGGGAAAGCAAAAGACGACAATGAACAACGACTACTTCAAAACGACGTATATTAACCAATTGAAAAAATGACCTAACCTAAAAATATGTATTTTTATAAAAATATTTTTCTAAAACAAAAAAAATATGTTTTTTTTTTGTTGCACAATTATGGTAATCTTTGAAATTTGTAATATAGCTATAAACTAAGACATTTTTTAGAAAATATTTTAATTCATCTAAAAATAATATATCTGAACAAAAACAAAACTATACATATAAAAAGTTTTCACTTACATCAGCACCATAGACTTTAAAATCAACACTATTTGGCTGACGTTTTGACAAACTGACTTTGGTGGTATTTTCAACAGATATAGACAACGTAAATAATTAATTTTATATTTTTTTCATTAATTTTTAATTGTGATTTTTACTAAATGCTTTTTCACCATTTAATATGAACTCCATAAAATATTTTAACATCTTTAATACTTATTTGGCTTTATTTTTTTTTTTTTTTTGTTATTATTTTAATCTTTTCTTAGTTGTTTCCAAAGACTTATTCAAGTTTAATAAATTTCTTTTATGATTTTTCACTTGTTTCTTTTATATTTCTTTGATTTTTTTATTTAATTTTCACTATTTCTATTTGGCGAAAAACGTCTGTATACATCTGACTACTACCGCTAATATTTTCGATTAAAAAACGTATACGGCGCTGACGACGAATGCAAAACCTTTTAAAATTCAACTAACGAATACACACGAAGTATCATAAAAACGAATATGTGACGACTTTCGGCAACCTAAGTTAAAATACAAAAAGAAAAATTGTATATACATATTTATATATAATTGTATGTATATACGAAAAAACACATATATACGCAGTAATAAAGCAACAATAACAAACAATGTATATACAAGAAATACGAGAGATTAAAATCGAAATATAGCAGAGACCTGGTAGTTGATAAAGAGCGTAAAAAAGGGAACTCAGAGCTTAGACTTATTAAATCAGGTTATTTCACACAAAAGAGAGAGAGAGAGAAAGAGAGTGTAATCCATTATTAAACAATTTTTATCATAAGGTGGTATATTTGTGATAGATAAATAAATAACAATATAGTGCATATTGCAAAATAAAAATAGAATAAGACGTCCCCCATTCGCAGGTGTAGTTGGGTAATCTAAAACAATAATGGAAAAACAACGAACTCGTAATAGAGTTCGCGAGTTCGATTACCTTAAGAAAAATATTATTAGTTTTTTTTTTTAGTTTAATAGTTTTGTTTAGTTTAATAACCAGATAAAAATAATTTATTTTTTAACATCTTGGGAATATGAAAATATTTAGTCTGGTAACACTTGTGTGATTGTTTTTCAAAATCAGCTGATTCATTTTACAAGAAACTGGTTACCAATCGATTTGTTTTTTGTTTCCCATTATTTATTTATGGCGTTAAAATCATCGTAAAATACTGTTTTATTTGGAGTTGCATCCAAAGACAACTTTCAAACTATAAATAGAATAAGGCAATTTTTTTTTAAAGAATGTTGCTTTGATTTTATTAACGTTATAGAAATAATAAAAAAATTTATGATATTAAGGCGTGCTCGAAATGAGAAATTTTCTGGAAATTAATTTTAAAAGTCAATTTTAATCCACTTTAAAAAAGTTTATACTAAATTTTGCTAATATCCGTGACTGCTATTTATCCATTAAAATCAAGTCCGATTTAATTAACCCTTTCACGCAAAAGGGCGGCATATGCCATCAAGACTATGAATTCTAATGTGACACGACGGCATATGCCGTCATTTATATCGTAGACTTTCGACATGACAAGACGACTATTTCCGTCGCAAAATGCGAACAATTATTTGGAAATTTAATTCTTGTGTCAATATAACAACTAAGCCTTACGTCTCTACGTCCCACATAAGTAAGTTTTCTTTTAATATTTTTGCTTTTACGTATGGAAAAAAATTAGTTCTTGAGCGAGATATGTGTGTGTCAATTTACGAAATATCACTTTAAACTACTGTCCGCGAAATTTAATTTTAAAATATATCAAATTTATTTCCATTTTAATATAAAATAGAAATAGAAACAAATTGCAAAAAAGAATGAGTATTCTACAGGAAAAACAAATAATAATGAGAGTACACAAATGAGAATAAAATAACCCTAGTCAAGTGACTTTAACACGAACATTACTACGAAAACAATAGCAAAAATTGGAGGCAGAGCAAAGTTAATTTTTGATATAAAACGACCCAGAAAACTAATACAATTTAGCACTGCAACGGCAACATTTATCGGATAATTTCGACTAAAAGAAATTTATTCAAAGAATTTAAAATGTGTGGTGCAGGTGAAAAATGGGTAAACTAATATACAACTAAATTCGCGAATAAATAAACAACGCCATTCTCAAATCGAAATACTCAAACTTAATTAAAATTTAAACTTAAAGTTATGGATGAAAAAACCTTTTTCAGATGCGTGTGTGAATGATTTGAGATAAAAAGATATATATATATATATATATATATATATATTAATGCAGCAAATAAAAATATATATACATATTTACTCATGGTCAGTGAGCATTTTCAATTTTTTTAAATTAAAGTGGTTTGGAGTGTAGTTTTTAACAACCAGGAGGAAAATCGAACACAAACTTAAATATAAAAATATGAATGTTAACGAAAATGGTGTGGATTGCTGAAAGTGCATAATTAATTTTTTTTTAAACCAATGGTAGATACTAACGGTTGATAGGTGTTACCAGTTTTTTTCTATCTGTGTCCTTCCAAGTATTAAAAAATCCCCTAAAAGAAAAACATGCAGCAAAATAAACCAGAATTTATTAGCTAAAATTTAGAGGTTTTTCTTATTACTGGTATTGCTTTAACTGACAGTTCGAAATTTTCTATCAATTAAGTGTAATGAAACATCTTATGAATTAACAAAAAAAATCAGACTGTCAAACGAAAAAAAAGATGTTGGTTATTGCCATGTTTTGCAAGTTACAACACATTTGACATTGAAAATGCCAGTGAAAACCATGCATAAGGCAAAGCAAAATATTAAAAAAAAGAACATTTAAAATTTGTTCGAAAATTAAAAATTTATTTCGTTGAAGTTTTTGGTAGTTTTGTATGAACCTACCTTCATCGGATCGTTCGTTATTATTTATTCTTTTTGCTCAATAATATTTTTTTGCTTTAGAGCGAATGTTGTCGAAAAAAAATTATGGGCAAATATTCAAAATCCATGGCACAGGGGTACACCTTGTAGACACGATGTAAGTTAATTACATTTCATTCATAATGCCTACGATCATCAAAATATAATGGTGGACATACCATTAAACTCTGAAACTAATTCAGATTCTTCTCCAGAAAATTCAAAGATAAAGAAATACTCAAACAATCTTTATTCAAAATACTAACGTCCTAGTACAAAATTACTGTTGTTTTGTTTAGTTTTGGATATGCCTACACATATTGTAGATACTGTCCATATAAAATGTATAAATTTCTAGATTCCTAACGCTAACTCATAATAAAAATAAATTAAAATAAATAAAATAAAAATATGTATATTTCATTTATTAATAAGAATTTATGTAAACAATGTAGTTTTTGTTTTGTTTTAGAAAATAAAATGTAAACGAAGAAGCATTAGGCCTAAATTGTTTACCTTTAAATTCGTAAAAATTGCTAAAAGAAGCAAAATCTGTACTCAACAACATTACAGATATTAACATTTAAGATTTTTCAGAATAATTCTGTATTCTCTAAGAATATATTTCCAGTATTCTCCAAATTAAGAAAAATTAAAAAAGAAAAAGCTAGTGCCAAATAGTTTATACGGGAAATTTCCGGCCGGCTGCGGATTAATAAAAATATCCAACTCCGTGGAGCAGTTTTCGACCATGTCTTATATGAGCATTACTTAGTGCTGCATGTATAAAAAAAAGTAATAAAAATTCGATATTTGAGCAAAATCGATCAATGCTTTTGGGACGCGTAACAACGTCAAAGATTGATAATGGTACAAGGCAAAAACTACTTTTGATAGGAAGCCTTGTGTCACAATTCGATTAAAAAAATCAAAATATGCAGAAAATTTTCTTTCTAATAAAATAACAGGAAATAAAAACGGCCTTGTAATCACGAATTCTCCTGGGCCTAATGCTCCGAAGACCACTTGCATTTTCCAAGACATTGAAATAATTTATTATAAAATTTTTTTATTTTTGATGTGAAGTATATTTCATTTAGTTAATGGTTGAGCAGTTCCATAGTAAAAAGATATACATATATTTTTGAACTTTTTCAAAATATCTTTTTAAAAAATTTAGTGTAAGAACTTTCAGAAAAATCAACGATTGGACTTTAATGTGTTCTTGAAGAAAAACAAAATAAGTGTTTAAAAATAGCAAATATTTTATGTATCTTTCATAATTTGACGAGGATGTCGTCTTTATTTCAGTGTATTTTGATATATTTAACCTTCTGACTAAATCAGTTTTTTGTTTTCATATTTCCGATATCTTTTCACCAGTATATGACATCGCATGATACAAGTCTTTACACCTTAAATTGAGGAAAACTTAAAATACTCTAAATGGCCTCCTCAAGGTCAAAGAGCAAGTTTTAGGGGATTTGATTTTATAAAAATAATATATCGAAATAATAAATATTAAAAGTCATTAAATCTGTGCATTAATAAAGCGGATTTGGTTTTGGGGTACTCTTGACCTCATTACGAAAACTTTTCTCGGTTTTTTTTTTTTTTTAAATTAATTTGCAACAATCATTTAATAGATGGCAGTGCAATATTTTCGAAAATTTTAACTGGTGTTTCAAATATTTTTGTAGTCTAGTGTGTTGAGTAGAAAATGCTTGCTTTTCATGATATATTTTTTAATGTTTTTTTAATCATTTTCCTATTTTCTATGAAAAAAAAAAATACAAATACGAAAATAAGACAACGCCTACGGCAAGCGATGCATTTCCAAGCAGAGTTTGTTTGAGAATTAAAAAAAAAAAAGTTAAATTATTATTTTATGTCAAATTTAAGTTGAAAATAGATTTTAGGTGAAAACAAAAATGTTACGAGGTAAAAAACACTAAAAATAACTGAGAACAAAAAAACAAGACCCAATTGACAACTGGCAACACTGCTATAGATTTGTAAAGATTATGAAAAGCACATTAAACTAAATAAAGAGCGAGTGTACGTACAAACGGTGCAAGTTTACGAATAATGCAATACACAAACAAAGAAAAACTATAACCGTAACCGTCATGAAATGTATTTCGTTGTAGAAGAATAGAATCACAATTTCGTGTGAGTTTAGATAGAAATTTTACAAAATATTCGTATAGTTGCAGTTTTTATATTGATTTTGTCGTTGTTTCTTTTAAGAAGAGGGCGGAAGTTTCTACAGAAATGATAAAAAAAAAAAAAAAAACTTAATACATGATTGGCCCAGGGTGAAAATGTTAATAAGGGTTTTGCATGAAGAATAGTGCAAGAGGAGTTTGCTGGTTAATACGAGAGGGAGAGTGTGTGAAGGAGAGAGACAAAAGGAGAAAAATCGTGCAAATTTTAGCAACAGTCGCAAAAGGAAATATTAGTACACATTTTTGCAAAGATGAAAAATACATTCGCCCCATGTATTAAAACAAAAACGAAAAAAAAATATATATATAAAGCAACAACAACAAAGTTTAAAGTTCAAGTTAAACAGCGCATGTTTAAAAAATAAATAAACTTTAAGAAAGAAAAATTATCAATTTATTTTTTATTCTGCACATAATTTTTAAAAAATAGTGTTAAAGTTGTTTCAGATAAAAATAAAATATATAAAAAATTTTTTTTTTAGAAATGTTAACCAGTTCGTAGTTTCTTAAACTTTTGCTAGGATTGCGAAAAGTAAATGATAATTCTGTATGCATTTTCGTTTCCATTTTTAGGCTTCAGTGCTGCCACATGACTAAGAATATTTTAAATTTAACAAGCATTTTTTTATATTTAATTAACTACCAAAAAAGAATTTAATTTTTTGTAATATTAAAATCTATTTTAATTTACAAAAAATTTCTCCCCTCTCTTCTAATTTGGGTGAGTGGTGGTTGGCAAAATATTTGTTTAATGTTTACATAATTATTGCCGCATTATATAAGTAAGAATTCTAACAATATAAACAAACTACATTTAAGGCATTCCATGCTAACTTCCTTACAACAGATGATGGTACGATATATATACATATATGGCTTAATATAAATGAGAAATAAAATGTGTTGCCTCTTTTTATTAAAAATTGCATTAAAAATTTTTTGTATGCAAAATTTTACGGATTTTATTAATTTTTTTCTTTCTCCTGTAAAGTAACAAAAAATAGAATTACGCCTTTTTTATATTAAGCCACCGATATAGATATATATATGTATATATATATTAAAATTTGACGGCGGCGGTTGTCATTATCCTTAACATTGGGCCTACATCTATTATCAATTTGTTTAGTAAAATGTCAGAAAATTTGTTCGTGTTTTGTATGGGGAAAACATGCTGATGTTCATGTGTTGTCTTCTCACAATTTTCTGTTTGTCAATGAAGTATTTTGATGAAATTTTGTATATAAGCTTTTATCGACCATTGGGCGAACGCTATTTGAAATTGGTGAAAATCAATGCATGTTCAGACCTAGTCCCCATGCAAATGTCCCCTATGAGATCGACTTAAATTGCCATAACATCTAAATTATCATATACATATATCTCGGTCAAATTGGGTTTGTCATATCCCCCATATCAAAAAACAAAAATGTTTCACGGATTTTTCTCAAATTTGGTATATATGTATGTGGTTTTGCAAAAACTAAGTGACTTTACCCAATATGGTCACGATCTGTCCATTTTTCGACCTAGTCCCCATAAAAGTATATTAATCCGATATAAACTTTTTCATATCTGCAGGCAAACAAAAAAAAAATAATGTAACTCAAATTTATGTTTATTTTCTACATAAAATTAGTTGGTCCTAACCCTTTCTATGTTCGCATTCAACTTTTATTTTTAATTAAAATAAAAAAATCTGCCAAACTAAAAATTATAATTTTGATAATAATAAAGAAACCATTGATAATTACAATTATGTGTAGCAAACTTTTTTTAAGTGTTATTTCATTGTAATTTTATATTTTATATAAAGTTGCAGTTGAAGAAATAAATATGTAAACAAAAACATATCAAATATCCGCTTCTTTAAAGCATAGTCCACATAAGGCTCGACAATCAATTATACAGATTTACAAGCACATAAATACTATCACCGCTGTTCTGGAAATCACTATCACAAAAAAAAACCCCCCGTAAATGAAAAAATTCTAAAATTTACTAGTTTTAGCTGTTCTGTGATTTCAATAAGAATATTTTTTCTTGTTTTAATTCACATAGAAAAGGTTTTGTGAAATCAAAACAAATGCCCTTTTTTCTACTAAACTTTATTTAAACTTTAACATGTTTTTTTATTGATCCTTGTCATTATTTTAGACATTGGTTTTATGAAAAAAAAAAAAAAAAAAAAAAAACGATTTAAAAAGTACATTTTCCGCAGATTAAAAAAAAACAAGTGAGAAAATTATAGTCGGTCTAGATACCCTATACCATGGTTTAGAGACCCTATCTTTCGGTCCAACTACTTCGATATAGAAAATAAGCATAAACCAAATTTGAGTGCGATTTTTATTAATTTTTTTGGCTGCAGATATGAAAAAGTTCATATCGGATGCTATATCTATAAAGGGACTAGGTCCAAAAATGGACCGATCCTGATCATGTTTGGTAAAGTCTCTTGTATTTTGCAAAAATATGTACAAACAAAATTTGAGAAGAATCAGTGCAATATTTTTGTTTTTTAATAGATTTAAGTGAAGATCGGGAAGCAGCTCTATATGGGGTCAAAGGGATCATTTTTGGACTACTCATTAGTGGATGTAATGAACGCATACAAACCCAATTTGAGTAAGATCTATATGACAATTTGGATCTTATGGCAATTTATGTCGATTTCATATGGGTAATTTGTATGGGGGCTAGGTCTGAACATGGACCGATTCTCACCAATTTCAATAGCGTTCATCCCATGGCCGATAAAAGCTTATATACCAAATTTCATCAAAATATATTCATATTTGCGACCTGCAGTTTGATTACAAGCTTTACATGGACACACAGACGGACGGACGGACGGACGGACATTGTTAAATCAACTCAGAAAGTGATTCTGATTCGATCGGTATAATTAAAGATGGGTCTAGGTCAAATATTTTTGGTTGTTACAAACAGCAGCACAAAGTCATTATACCCAAACCACATAGTGGTATAGGGTATAAAAACTCGTAATCACTAGTCGATATTAATAAAGGCCAGTTTACACTATCACACTTTGTAATACGATCTGTCAGAAATTCGAGTATTATGAAAAAGTCGTATAATGTAAAAAGCTTTTGTTATGAAATTGACAGTCTGTAGGATTTCATTTTCGAAGTCCGATGGTTTTTGAAACATTTCTAAAAACTTGCCATTTTCATCGGACCAGAGTTGTTTTTTTTTTTGGTAATATTAAAAAAATGGTAAACAAAAACAAAGAAAGTGAAAATAAAATATAAATTTCAAAATAAATTTGCTTATTATTCTAAACAGCTGTTTTCATAAGACTTGAGTGTTATGGTGTAAATGGCCTAAGTATGCAGAAATAATGTCGGTACGACTTTATGACAGTCAGATGAATTTCATTGGATTTTTATTTCGAAAAATCATACGACTGAGTGGTATCGTGTAAATGGGCCTTAAACCACACTTTTAGAGATGATGTTGTTCTATAACTACCTATATAATAAAAACGTTATTTGCACAATATATTTTTCATTATAATTTTTTCAATTATAACATAGATTCTTTATGCACTAATTATTACAAATAAAGAAGGCTTAAGTCTCGTTTAGGTGCACCTCTCCGATCCGTTCCACTCGTTCCACTTTTTAATGCGATTCCAGCAAAATATTTTTTTTTTGTCGGAAGCCCATATTGCCCGAGTTATAGACCTCCAAAGTTTTGACATTGATTTCGATATAACTTGAACAATTCTAAACGGACTTTAGCAATATATACATCATATGAAAGCTTATTAAAGTACCTTTAATTTGATATAAAAAAGTTCGAAATCCATTAACCCATTACGGACCAAAATAATTTTCTTTCTTTTTAAGATGCAGTTTTTTGTAAATAATTCATTTTATTTCAATAAAACGCTATTACAACAACAAAATATATGTTAATTAGTACATTCATAGGATTAACAGCTTTTATTTAAGATATAGTTTGACCTTTTAACCCTTGGTAATCCGGAGATATTAGGGGTACAACTTTGTTTTTTTTATTGCACAAATAATAAAAACCCATAACACTAAAACCAACACTTTCTTAAAAAATTCGACTTAACAATTCTAACTAGAAATGGAATTTTTTTTAAAAAAATTTCTTGTATATTTGGGAAAGTTTTTTTTCGCAAACGTGGCATTATCTCATAAAATGATCTATAAAATTTTTGTATTTACAGCAACTGAATGAAAGCTGGGCCCACTAGCTACATATATATTTTGTCCTCTTAACCCTTCCAGGACCGGAGATAATATTGACTTTTAATGAGACTATTATGGAAATTTTGTTGGGAAATTCGCTTGTGACGTACGCAGGAAAACTTTATTCAGCAAAGCCACCTGCCGTGTCCTTCCGGCGGAGAAAACCCTAAAGCGCGGCCGCAGGCCGCCACGCAGAAAAACTTTAGTATGCGAAGCTAGATTTCAATACTTAACTTTAGTGTCCCCGGGAAGACATAAGACAAGATAAAGCCATCATGGCTTTATCTCACATGGTATTAAAGCATCCCCTCATTTCTTCTCCGGCCTATTATGAAAATTTTGTTTTAAAAATCACGCGATTTTCATAACCCCCAAATCAATATTAACACTTCAAAAAAACAACAACAATAAAAAAAAATTACAACTTGCTAAGCTAAAATTACAATTAGCTAAGCTACACTGAAACGAGTAAATCGCGGAAAAAAAATAATATCCAACTTAAACTCCTAATATATCCAGCACTTTAAGAGTCAAAAAGTCATAATAGACACCAAAAAATAGCTTGTGACCCCTACTTTTATTGTAAATGTGCAAATACATACCTTATATACGTAATTTCGTCTGATAATTACAGCTTTTCACAAAAAGTCTATCAAAAATGCACAATCTTGAATAGGTTCACAATGGGTTAAAGGATTTCGAACTTTTTTATTTTGAAATAAAGGCAATTTAATAAGCTTTCAAATGATACATATATTGCTCAAATCCGATAAGAATTTTTCAAGTTATATCGAAATCAATGTCAAAACTTTGGAGGTCCATAACTCGGAAAATATGGGTTTCCAAAAAAAAAAAAAAAAAATCGGGGTGGTGCACCTAAACGAGACTTGTTCCATAAAGAAATTTAAAATAATATTTGAGTGAAATATCACATATTTTTATTTATTTTGTTTTTGGCATATGACTGCCACAACTTGGTTTATGTTCGAAACAGTAGTGATGCCAGTCAAATCCAATTTATTTGAATGTCGAATTTTCTTTGGTGATATCTAACTTATTTCAAAAGAAGTCATTCTTAGTTGAATGAAATTGAAGAACAAAAACAATTAAATGAAAAGTAAAATGTTATTTTAAAAGAAAATATTTTTTTTTTTAATTTTTTATAAACTTAAGGAAAAACATGCAAAAATTACTTAAGGTTTTTTGTGAAACTGACTAAAGAACCATATGGCACCTCGGTTTCTAGATAACATATGTTTCTGAAGCTAAACCATATGTTTCATGTCATGTTATTTTAAATCCATTCTTATTCAAATTAAAATGTTTCTAAAACAGGGCTGTATATTACCGACTAATTTATCGGTATATCTGAATATATGTAAAAATTTACATTTTAAATACGATTCCTAAATTTAACGTTCGAAAGTACATAAATCTGTAATTGCGCCTGACATAACATCTGTTTGTTTACAATAGCTGATTTTAAACGTGCCAACAGCCAGAAACACTTCATTTGATTTCTCTTTAAGAATATAAACACAATGATGCACTCTGCGTTGCGATTTTCCGCTTTGGGAAAAAAATTAATATAATGCGAGAACGACGGCAATAATTTTTTATACCTATGTATATATCGATGGCTTAATATAAAAAACGAGTTACTCAATTTTTTCCAAAATGATGTTATTTGTTTATTTGTTTGTTTATTCTGGTAGACAAATGTCAGATGTACCTTGCTTCAAATTTTTCTTTAAATGAGAAATAAAATGTGTTACATCCTTTTATTAAAAATTGCATTAAAACTTTTTACGTACCTAAAATTTTACGGATTTTATTAAGTTTTTTCCTTCTCCTGTAAAGTAAAAAAAAAATCGAGTTACGCCTTTTTTTTATTAAGCCATCGATATATATATGGCTGCTATTGAAAATATGAAGATCACTCTACACAAGTAGACCGACTATACGATACCCTTTACCATGGTTTAAAGACCCCCTTCGGTCCAACTAATTGGATGTAGAAAATAAGCAGATATGAAAAAGTTCATATCGGGTGCTACATTTATACGGTGACTATGTCGAAAAATGGACCGATCCTGACCATATTTGGTAGTCACTTATATTTTGAAAAAATATATACAAACCAAATTTGAAAAAAATCTGTGCAATATTTTTGTTTTTTGATAGATTTAAGTGAAGATCGGGAAACAGCTCTTTATGGGGCCTATGTATAAGAATTGTCCTATAGGGATTATTTTTAGACTACTGATTAATGGATATAATAAACACATAGAAACCCAATTTGACTGAGATCTATATGATAATTTGGATCTTATGGCAATTTATATCGATTTTATAGGGGTCATGTATATGGGGACTAGGTTCGAACATGGACCGAATTTCACCAATTTCAATAGTGTTCATCCTATGGCCGATGAAAGCTTAAATACCAAATTTCATCAAAATATATTTATATTTGCGACCTGTAGTTTGATTACAAGGTTAACATGGACACACAGACGGACGGACGGACATCTCTAAATCGGCTCAGAAAGTGAGTGATTCTGCGTCGATCAGTATAATAAAGTCATTATACCCAAACCAAAGTGGTATAGGGTATAAAAATGCTAAAGTCAGTGTGTGTGGTTAGTATTAAGTTTATCAAATTTACTTTATCAAATATTTTGTTTACATTTGTTATAAATCGTACAATTAGTTCATAATATAATATTAATAGGCTAGGCGATTTCTTGTGACTGATGTTTTGTTCTACCGTTTTATCCCGATTTTGACCAAACGTATATTATTTGAAAGGTAGATATTTCTTTTTAGCCGTTTTGCAGATTTACAGATTTTAAAATTTTTTCTTTATTTTGAGTAAATTGCATTTAAAGTTGCTACTAACACATACATAAAACAAGTAAGAAAATTATAGTCGGTCTAGACCGACTATACGATACCCTACACCATGCGTTTAGAGACCCTATCTCTCAGGCCCAACCTGGATATAGAAAATAAGCATAAACCAAACTTTAGTGGGATTTTTATTAATTTTTTTGGCTGCAGATATGAAAAAGTTCATATCGGATGCTATATCTATATGGGGACTAGGGCCAAAAATGGACCGATCCTGACCATGTTTGGTAAAGTCTCTTCTATTTTGCAAAAATATATACAAACAAAATTTGAGAAGAATCACCAGTGCAATATTTTTGTTTCTTGATAGATTTAAGTGAAGATCGGGAAGCAGCAATTTGACTAAGATTTATATGATAATTTCGACCTTATGGCAATTTAAGTAGATTTCATAGGGGTCATTTGTATGGGGGCTAGGTCTGAACATGGACCGATTCTCACCAATTTCATTAGCGTCCATCCTATGGCCGATAAAAGCTTATATACCAAATTTCATCAAAATATATTCATATTTGCGACCTGCAGTTTGATTACAAGCTTTACATGGACACACAGACGAACGGACGGACGGACTGACGGAAATCGTTAAATCGAATCAGTTAGTGATTCTGATTCGATCTTTATAATAAAAGATGGGTGTAGGTCAAATATTTTTGGTAGTTACAAACAGCAGCACAAAGTCATTATACCCAAACCACATAATGGTATAAGGTATAATTATACAATGCTATGTGTGTGTTTATTAAATTTGTTAATGTGTTTGTAATAAAAATGAGTTTGTTTTTTGTGTTGATTAGCATACTGCATACTGCTGCCATCTGCTAGTCTATAATATTAATAGGCTAGGCGATTTCTTGTGACCGATGTTTTATTCTACCGCTTTACCCGATTTTGACCAAACGTATGTTATTTGAAAGGTATTTCTTTTTAGCCGTTTTGCAGATTTACAGATTTTTAAATTTTTTTCCTTTGTTTTGGGTAAATTGCATTTAAAGTTGCTACTAAAAAATTATACATATGCTATGTGTGTTTTACTTAATTTGTTAATGTGTTTGTTAATGAGTTTGTTATATTCATTCACAATAACAATAAACCATAAAAAGTGTTGGTTTGTGAATTGGCTAAGCTGAAAAATAAAGCCGCCTAGAAATTGCACTCGAATTTCGAGCGCTGGAATCTGCTAGTTAATTTAAAAGTAAAACTCATGTGGAAGGTATTAAAAAATTCGGCATAGCCAATTTAACACTCTTATTACAAAATTAATGAATTTCCGTAAAAATATGGCACTTTTACTCAAAACAGTATACAAAAAAAGAATGAATTTATAGTTTTGAAAAATACGAACAATTTTTTATACAACATAGTATAAACTATTCCAAAAAGGATTTCGATGGTAGATACTGTCATATTATTGAAAATATAACGCTAATTCTTAGCACTGTTTTTACGATTCTCTTTAAAGTCCAAACATTAATTACTAAAGTTTGAAAAAAATGTGTTTTTGCTTGGAAGTAATAATAATAAGAAAAAAAATCCAAAAAATAGTTAAATAATAAAAGTTTAATTTCAGTAAAGATGTTTAAATATAATACTATAAAATTACAAAATCTATGTATAATCGTTGTAATCTTTTAAGTTTATATGTTGTATTTTGGTCGCCAGAAGTGTTAAAAATTAATATTAAATTATATTAACATTCAGAAAAGGGAAATCTTAGGGTGAAATTGAAATTCACGCAAATGCTAAGTTTGAGACAATGTGCTCAAGATTTCCGTGAGTACCCGCCGCGGTGGCCTGACCTCACGGTGCACTTAACACCGGGTGGAAACTATGCGTCCACCGGCGCCCTCGCAATACGAGTACCAATTTGAGGCATGCATTTGGGCATGACCTCCCCCTTGGATGAGGAGCGGAGTACTATCTAAAACTCCTACCGATCTATGGGTCACGGCACCCGGTCGCAATGCAACTCCACATCGAGCTTGCGCTCTACCCGCGATTTGGGTCTAAACCACAGCCACCACGATGCTCCCAAACGGGGCCGCACCACTGCCAGGCTGGAATAAATTCCAGGGGCTCCTGACACCCGTGGTACCAGAATAAAGCCTCCGGTCAGGCTTCGTAGCCGAGACTACTACCAGTTGAACTCCAAACAGTTCGGGACTGGTGGCCCTAGACGACAAACAAAAGACATGAAACACAAAGGACACAACAATGAACAGCCACATTCTGAGTCGGCATATGCCCCCTCAGCAGCAGCACACAAAAGGACTACAATGAACGTAACACATAAAACAACAAGAACGACGCGCAGGAAACATGTAGCAGCAACAACAGCAAACACCAGGGAGAGAGCTGAAGACGGTGCACCGTTGTGGAGGGACAGATACCGATGTATCAGCCCCCGTCAACAGTCATACTCATATCTGAGATCCAGGCACGACGATGTGCACTACTGGAGCGACCACCCATTGGCAGTTAAGCACCACCACGGATGCCCGCATCAGAGGCCACCTATACTAAACGTCCAGTTCTCCTACGATTGAATACGCCCCTTGCGTATTCACCTAAATTTCTAACAGTCCGCCCGTCCTCTAATGCCCTATTCAAATCCCATCCTGTCGACGTCCGTAAAATCCCCATCCTATCCAAATTCCTAATATCACTATAAAGTGAACACCCGGTCAAAACATGTACGACGTCCTCCGGCCCATTCCACACCTACAGTCCGGCGTATCGGACAGGCCCCTCTTATGCAGAAAAGCATTCAAGGAGCCATGCCCAGTCAGTAAAAAACCCAGGCTAAGGCCGAAGCCAAAGTCCGGGCGGTCTCTAACGAAGGTCGCGTCCTTAATAAAATCGTACGTTGTTCGGCCTTTATCCGTCTCAGTCCAACGTGAACGCCATCTTGCAAGAAGATGCTCGTCCAGCAGGAGTTTCACCTGCCTCAAGTCTAGATCAGCGATTTCAGTCGAAGTTATCCAATCATGCCCTGATAGTGGCAGCCCCTTCTTGACCTTGAAAATAATACCACGACGTACCACCTCCAAGTCAAGGGGAGGTGCACCTAAAGGCCCATTTACATGATACCACTCAGTCGTATGATTTTTCGAAATAAAAATCCGATGAAATTCATCGGACTGTCATAATGTCGTACCGACATTATTTCTGCATACTTAGGCCATTTACACCATAACACTCAAGTCTTATGAAAACAACTGTTTAGAATAATAAGCAAATTTATTTTGAAATTTATATTTTATTTTCACTTTCTTTGTTTCTGTTTACCATTTTTTAATATTACCAAAAAAAAACAACTCTGGCCCGATGAAAATGGCAAGTTTTTAGAAATGTTTCAAAAACCATCGGACTTCGAAAATGAAATCCTACAGACTGTCAATTTCATAACAAAAGCTTTTTACATCATACGACTTTTTCATAATACTCGAATTTCTGACAGATCGTATTACAAAGTGTGATAGTGTAAACTGGCCTTAACAGAACTTGAAGAGCATCTGTCGAAACTGTGTGACAAACTGGCATGCAAGCCAGCATTGCCACTCTCTGACAAGACAAGATTCGTTTCTTGCCCATAGCAGACAGAGCAGTGCCGTACCATACAGACGAGCCGAATGTTGCACAAGCAACAAACAGATCACTATATATGGTACGGACAGCTCTCCTGCTAAGACCCCAGTCATTCCTGAGGATGCGTCTGACTCCTCCCACAACTGTCGTCAACTTGTCCTTAAGTGTTGAAAGATGAACTAGAAAGTTCATTCTTTCGCCCATGGTTATGCCCAAATACCTAACCTGAGTCACGTATCGAATGCTGGCATTGCCAGATCGAACTACAGGTGGGCGAGCCTGCGATAAGCTGCCTTTAAGCAGCATGGAAACGGTCTTTTCCCTTGACACTTCAACACCGACACTGTTCCCCCACTCATTGATTTCACGCATGGCCCCCTCACCTTTTCTCTCCAGTTCAGCACGAGACTGACCTTCGATTAAGATGAGCAAGTTTGAGACAGGAGGCAGAAAGCGAAAAACAACAGTTCTATTTGATAGACGCTTAGGCCGCAAAAACGATGCCATACATTTCGTACATCAGAAGAGCTGAAAAATTATCTATATGTTGCACCAGTTAAGAGCTTGATTAAAAGCCCGAAATCCAATAAAAATACCCTTATTAAGCAAACAAAACTTAAAAAAAAGTTTATTTTTTGCCAACACCTTCAGCGGCTAATTTAGGGTAACGTGCTTTGAAACGTCTGATTAAACCAAAATAAAATTTGTTTGGTTCGGATGAGAAATTACCAAAAAAAAAAATACAGAATTTGATCCCAAATATACAAGACTGTTAATCATGGAGGACGAAAGAAATTCAAGAGGCGTGGTACTCAATACCCTCGGGATTAACCTAGGTGCCTATTATGAGCAACTTTCAATTTTCGATTGTGGTCGAATTAACTGATCGAACGAATTTTCATTTGGTATTATGGCGCACATTCGATAAAATAGCGCTATTGTGAATTTCACTCAAATGGATTATTCACAATAGTACATATTTATCAACTGGCACTATAAATAAACATTGTTTGTTTCATGGATGGGCGCGTAAACTGTTTACGCTGTTTACGACTGCTGTTTACGCGTAAACAAACGTAAACGTAAACAGATTTCAATTAATGTAAACGTAAACATACAAGTAAACGTAAACAAGTTCATATTTTTCTGTTTTTCTTACTAGAATTAAGAAGAAATCAAAGAATTTGTTCATATTTCTTTTTTTATTATTTAAGAAAAACATAAATATAACATGTGTATATATTTACAGCAAAAAAACAAAAGAAATCCTTATTGTTAAGAAAATATACATATTTAATCATCATCACAAGGGATGTTATTCATCTTCAAGCTATAATAAATGTGTATCAATTTTTTTGAACGCTCAAAAGTTAGTTGGTTTCTTATATCAGAATTTATGTAGCTCCAGTTTGAGAAAACCCTTTCTATTTGAGCAGATGAAGCCGGTATGTTTGTAAGTTTGCAAGCCAGAGAAGACAATGATGGATATTTTAAAGACGCCATGCGCCAAAACAATCCAGCATCATTGCCCAAATCTTTTGAGAACAACACATTGAAATAATCTTTGCGATTTAAAAACAAATCCAATTCACGCAAACCTTCACCAGTCAACTCTGCGAAAAGGAAACTTTTTACTGAATTTGTTTGTTTTGTAGAGAGCTTCTCTCTATCATAAAAAGGATTTAAGAAATATACATATACATATACATTAAGCGCTTATACATTAAGCGCTTGATCTTTGCGGTCACAAAATATTTTTTTCAAACTATTAGGTTCATTTAATGATAACCAGTAATTAACAGCTTCGGCTACACAGCAATAACGCGCAAAGTGGGTCCAGTAAAGCGATTTCCTCCTCCACCCTTTCAAAAAGCATATCATCAAATAGGAGATTTTTTATGTCGTTTTTAACTTTTCGTGATGAGTCTGCAACCAACTGGCGCATGAATTTTACGTTATTTTTCAAACACAGGAAACAATCGCGCATAGAGCACCAACGAGTTTCTGCAGGGATTTTGATTTTAGTACCACCTTTTTCAATGATTAATTTTTCAAGGTCTGGGTGGCGAAACTCTTTCAAAATTTTTGTAACTTTGTCTGCGGTATCTTTATCCACTATATTTTTAGCAAGCAGATTAGCGACGAGAGCACTGCAGTTGTTATGCCAGATATTAACGATTTTGCCCATCCTGATCATATTAGCAGCGTTGTCTGAAACAACTGCATACACTTCAGTGCCGTACATTTTCTTTGCTAGTTCAATTGATTCATCAATGATCTCTGATAGCTTCTCTGACGTCTCACTTTCGCTTGATAAGTCCCACGCATTTAAAAATGCCTTTTCTCCACCAGCATTATGAAGCATGGTAACTACTAGCTTGCTATTACTCGCAGTATTTTTCCAGCCATCGATTAGAAGAACTGAGTCTAATCCAATTTGGTAGCTGGCTTTTACAATCTGCCTGTCATATTCTTTATCCAATAAAGTTGTTGAAAGTGTTTTTCTGCTTGGTAAAACTTTGGAATAAGCTGGTCTTAATTTCTGTAGAAGATCTTTAAAATGCTTTGATTCAATAACGTTGAGTGGAATGTTGCATCCGAAAAAGAATCTGGCTACTAATTCATTAATTTGTTCCTCAACTTTTTTAGAGGTCTTATCGAGAAAGTTGTGCAACATGCCATTTTTCTTTGATTTAGGCTTTTTAAAATTTGGTGGTGTAGTGGAAGCTGATGATGATGATGATATCGCGGAAACTGAAGATAATGATGATGATATTGTGGAAACTGAAGATAATGATGATGATATTGAGGAAACTGAAGATAATGATGACGATGTTGTTGGAGTTGCTGACGGTGTGTATGTTGTTGGTGTTATAGATGTTGTCGATGATGTCTTGGGAAGATCTGAAATCAATATTATTTCACAATCTTCATTATGTGAAATATCCATTAAGAAAATATCAACACTGCTATCTAGATCCGTTATACAACTCATGTTCATATCATCCTTGTTGTTGTCCTCATTAGACTTCTTTTTACAACGATTTCTATTCATAATGGTAGGCGAATATTAACCACATTTAGCAGAAATATTTAAAAAGTAATAAAGCTCACCTATGCGCCTTTAATCTTTCTGTTGCAATGTTTGCTAGCGTTTTTCTGCAAAACAAGCATAGCGCTGTATATTTTCTTCCATTTTTGTGCAACTCAAAGCTTAAATCCACAAAAATATCTCTTTTGGCGACATTTTTATTAAACTTTACTAAATGCTTTGTAACTGTTGAAAAGTGTTGCCATGTTATGGCATTGTAAATGTTTTATGATAACTTTCAATAAAATTATTACCATATATTTGTTAACAAGCTAAAAATAAATGAATAAATTATTTTATACTATAATTTTTATTATTATTTTCAGTATTATTTGTATTATAATGATGTATTATTTGTATTGTTATATACTTTGTTTAAATTAAAACTTAAGTTGTGGCAGCTCTTTCACATTTCGTCAAAGGAATCAGCTGTTTCGTTTACGTGTTTACGTCTGTTTACATGTTTACGTCTGTTTACGACTGTTTACGTCTGTTTACGTCTGTTTACAGAGTAAACGTAAACAGCGTCTGTTTACGCGTAAACGCCCATCCCTGGTTTGTTTACTAATTTATTAAAGAAAAAATTATTAATTATTTATTAACATGGAATTATGGTAATATGATCGTCTGATGAAGATGAATGCTTCGTCATGAGAGGTGCTTCCAACATTTTAGAAATGGATTCCATGAATGAAAGGGTACCATTTGTTTATAGATTTATAGCAAATTTTCGACTGCAAGGAGGCGTTTATGGAATTGCTGACTACTACAGATGAACTGCTGTGGCAATGCACACAAGGAAGATCAATCTCATGAAATTAAAATAATTTACAACAAATATTTTCAATAACAGAACTTATTGAAACTGCCATCCAGCATCGAAAGCAAAATTGTGTTCGATTGAAAATTCGAATGCAACTCATAATAAGGTCCCTAACCTTGCAGATGTGAAAAAGAACAAAAGATGAGCTTCAACCAAACACTAATGTGATACAAGATTATGAAGCTAATTGATTATGAAGTTTAAATCAATTTAAATACTGTACATAGGTATTATTCTTATTATTTTCCCCCCCGTCTATTTTTGTTTTTGCTCCTTTATTTTAACTCGTGGTGTCTGTTTGTCCGCCGAAAAAACTTTATGTTGGTTTTTAACGATTTTCACGTGATACAATCGAGCTGAAAACTTTGCAGGCAGACTCGTGGTGACGATAAAAATTATCTAAGAAATTTTTGTTTAAAAAAATGTAATTACAGAATAATTTTGATTTTTGGCTGCTTGGTCCGAAATATAAGATTTTTAACTACTCTACCTATAGCACACAAACATTTTTATATTTAACGTAATGTTATTAAAAAATAGTTCAGATGATGTTCAGCGTTAAAAAATGTTTAAGCAAAGTTCCAAAGCGCTGCACATTAGATTAGATTTTTTTTTTTTTTAAATTTGAATAATATGGAATTGCAGTTACAATTAAAATTTAAAAATTAAAATTTGCATGAAAAAAAGTTAAGTTTATTTTTATGCCTAAACACTTTTTTAATCTGTTTATATTAAAATGTTTATATTAGTTTATAAAAACATAATACAATATAATTAACACAACTTTCATATTCATTAAAATGCTATCATTCAATAGTTTTGTTTTGTCCACCTTTTTATCATTGATTTACAATATTTATTAACGAATGGGGGGCAACCCAAAGTATGTGGAGAAACAAAAAGATGTCAAACTTGTAAAACAAGTTGCTCTCCTATAATGTGTGGCTATATATTTTTTTTCTTTAATTTTTGGTGGACTCACAATTTTTTTTTAAGTAAATCGTTGTTATATCAACACTTGTTTCTATGTATTAAATATGTCTTACCAAACAATTTTGAAGTTTTGAAAGTTTATAAATACAAATCGTATATCATTAAATTTAAAATACTATTTAAAAACATCTGAAGTTATTTATAATTTTTTGCTTCATGTATTTTTTCTATTTTAAACAAATTTTTTCTTGTTACTCATCATTTTGTCTTTTATTGTTTGTTTGTTGGCCCTCACAGCGAAACGTTTAGCTTAATTGGCTTTGTTATTAGTTTCAAAAACTAAAACACATGGAACAAGATCGTATTGTCGGACTGCCGATGTTTTTATCACCTCTACACAATATTACATATGTGACCTTATATATTTACCACAAATAGTCTGGAATGTAAAATATTTTTTTTTCTTTCAATTTACACCCAAAATTTACCATTTATAATGAAAAACAGTTCAGGCTCTTGAATGTTCATCTAAAATTTTTAACACCTGGACCAATTGCCCGTTTTTTAATTACAAATTTTATTTAAAATCAATAACAACAAACATTTTTTTAGCGTCAATCGAAATGAAAAACTCTGACACATACAGTAAGTTATATAAAAAATAAACCTATAGATTGTTTTTACCAACAACGTAAAACCTAAAAACCAATCATTTCTCATTTCTGTAAAGTAAAGTTTGTGTTGCTTGGGTTCAATGTGTTGTAGAATTTAAAATTTGCAAGTTTGGGCATCAAACTAATATAGATTTTCCAACTCTATATACATGCATATGTATTATATAAATAGAACATTTGTTACTATAAATAATCATTCAGATTCTGAGAAAAACTATATATATTATATTTAAACAAATTTTTATAAAATCATAAAAGAAATTAATTTGGTTTATTTTGGAAACATTGTCAGAAAACTACTTAAAAATAGGCAAGTTTTGAACAATATATGAAATTTGGCAACTCTGTGGCGTGACGACAATACAAAAACAAAACAAATTACAATTGTGTAAATGGAAGAAATATAACTAAATAAAAAAATATCGTAAGAGCAAAAAAGATAGAGATATGTGAAAAGACAATACACTCATGCATATACACTGTGGTTGTAATTTTCTTTCTGTGCTTTGTTGCCATTTTCCAATGATAATAAATAGAATTTAATTAAAAATTAAATAAAAATGGTTTGCTAAATATTTATTTAAAAAACTATTGTTAAAATTTCTTTATTTGATGAACAAATTTCAGGCTAACGCAGCAACAATAACAAAAGGAGGTCATGTCTACATAGTTTTTATAAGGTGGTAAAAAAAAATAAATAAAAAATTTACGGCGCTTGCCTGTTTCCTAGCTTGCAGGGTATCTTGATAATTTATATACATGTATGTGTGTACGTCGATATAAATTAGACTTCAGAACAAAAATATATAACCTCAAAAATATTTTAAACGAAGACACTACAAAAGTTGGGGAAAAGTAGAAACAATATTTGTATGCAAAAAAAAGAAAAATATTAAATGCTTACATTTGGTGTAAATTTTAATGGAATACATTTTTTAAGTATATTCTAACTATAAAACGGTACATTTCATTACTTTTCATTACTATTTCGATGTATTCATAATTTACGAAAAGTTAAAACAACAAGAAAAAAGCACTAAATTTGAGGTTATGTACCGCACAAAAAATTATTTGCAAGTCTTTCTAAATGCTTTAACATTATATTTTAATATTTTTCATAAATATCTAAACTTACCACAAATTAATAAACAATTTTTTTAGTATATTCATAAAATTTCACTAACAATTCTTGGCATGTTTTAATAGCTGCACTTATTAAATCCGTTTTTTTTTCGTAAAGAAATATAAAATTTCTTAATTCTATTATCTTGTTAATATTTATATTTATGGGGTTGTCCTCTACGCCACTACGTTGTTTTGCACGATATTATGTCTAATGAAGAGGCTAACTTGTAGACTTTTCTATGTAAAAACTCGTGGCATATGATTCCCCAATAAGCATGTTAACTGTCTCTTAAAATATATATTGAATATTAGTTTTACCCAAAAATTTTCAATCCATTTATTGTTTTGAATTACAGTGTTCCAAATGCACTTGAATTTTTCGATACTTTCGCCATTTTGTTACTAAACACCTTTAAGATTTTTTTTATTTTGATAAAAACAGGTACTTTTCTTTAGTTTTTTTCCTCAAAATTGCTTGATTTAAGAATTTTTGTAATTTTTAGACAAGATTTAATTTTTCAATATATATAATTTTTCTCTATAAAATTACACACACACAATGAAACACATTAGCAAAAAAAATCTTGTTCGGCGAACAAAAATTCATTAAACGTCTTGCAACGCAGCTGACCGGATCTTGACTGAACGAACTTTGGCAATATGGCGCGCGCGTTTTATTGAACGAAAAAGACCAACAACAAGCTATATTTTTAATGGTGGTGGTGTCTGACACAAGGTGAAAATATTATCTGTTGTGGTTTTAAAGGAACATATTAACCTGTTCTTTTTGTTTTAGAATATTTTGAAATCCATAAAATCACATCAAAAAATTATAAATCAATAAAGACACACCAAAAAATTATAATTTTATGTGAATAATTTATTTGTGGTGGAAATTGTTGTTTTAATTTATCAGCGTGAACAGTGTTGCAATTTTCTTAAGATAATAATAATGCAGAGTTGTATTCTATAACTAAAATTCATGGAATGTAGAGATTCATATATTACATGGGGTCTACACTAGAGATTAACATGAATATAATATCAGAGATAACGTAGGCAGAATTATTGAACAAACATATCTATCTCAATGCTAATGTCTAGGGTGTACTTTTTCTACGTATTCATACACATATTTTTTCATAATTTTCGGTCAGCTGTCGAGTACTCTTTTTTTTTGATTCATCAGTCTTTATTATTTCATTCATATAATATAATGTCTTGCTCTTTTGTGTTTATTTGTATGTTAATAAAAAAATATATGTGAATATATATATATATATATATATATACATATAAATATATGAATATATATAAATATATGTTTTGTCACGCTTATTTTTATGTTTTCTTTTTTATCAATATGGCGTGAAGTTGACAGCTCGTGTTATAACATAATTGTTATGACACCAACAGTAACACTGATATGAGAACTACACGTAACACAATTCTCTCTGCGATTGAATTTGAAGTTTGCTGATATAAAAATATTTGATAATCTGATGATAATTAGAGTTCTTTTGTTTCTTAATAAAGTAATTGTCACCGCAAAATCGCTTTACCCGCATGAAAATCTCTGGTTCGGCAGATCAAACCGAGGGAAAAAAATAATTTTACCTCATCGTTATTTGGTATCTGAATGGCATTTTTACGTCAACGCGATACGTCTTTAGAATATGCTTCCACAATTTCAGCAACTTAACAGCAACGCTACAAATTTTTAAAAATTCCTTTTTGAATATTTTGCAAAACAATTTTATTAATTAATTAATATTTACTTATATTTTTTTGTAATCTATTGTTTTCTTGGTTGCAATTAAATATGTATGGATTTGTAAAGCGAAATTATAACAATTGTCATGCCTTAGCAAAATTATACCTGTACTGTAATTATAAGATTTATTCTTGTTGTACAGGAAAGCAAATAAATAATGTGAATAAATAAAAATTTCTATGTTAATCTCTAATGTAGACCCCGTTTTAGATTGATATTTAAGGTGTTGAAATTCGCAATGACTGGTAATTTCTTCTTCTTGCGTTAAACAATATTTATTCTATATATAATATACAATAAAATTAACAGTTAAAATGTCAAAATAATTTGCTTATAGATACATTTTATTTTAAGTAAAATTCATACTTATTTACTATTTTTGGAGTAGAAATCAAATCACATATTTCAGTTTTTTATAATAGGATAAAAAAAAGCTAAAAATCGTGTCAATTTAAAAAAAAATTAAAAATTAATAACAAAACGTTTACAGACAATAACAAACGATTTGTTTTTATGTATGTAAAAATTGCAAAAAAGCGCAGAAATATATACTAGACAACCCACCCACAATGCAACACTGCAAGAGTGGTAAATACAAAAGATTAACAAAAATGTTAACGAAGAATGAACGAATGGCGAGAACAAAAGAGAAAAACAATGTTATATGCAAAGGTTGAGGTATGCAATGACGAAATATGTATGCATAATTTTACTTACATGATCTTGGGCAAAAAGTTCTTGTTTTTAATTCAAAATTAAAAATTTTCCGTTTTTTCACACACGTACTGATAAAAGAAAGTTTCACAAATCGATTTAATTATTTTGACACAAAATTACATTTCATTTTGATGCACAGAGCTGTTGACTATTTTGAATATTTTGGAACAATTGGAACCAAGTGCAAGGTAAAAATACTGATTTTTCTAAAAATTAAAAGGATTTTTCACAAAGTCGCGATTGCTATTATAAAGCTATGTTTTTCAAACATTTTTTGCACTTGTTTTTACTGTTTTATAGCAACATCTTTTTAATTTTAGGACTGTTTATGCTGCTCAATGCCAGCAATCACATAATAAATAAATCTAGATATGTATTATGTATATACTTTACTTTTATATATCTCAATGATTGAACGAATCAAACAGCTGATTATCTCAATACAGTATTTTTAAAAGGCGTAGTAGTAAGAGGGGAATAAAGTATTTTGAATTTGTATTCACTTTGCCGAAAATTTTACATTTATAATTTGTTTAATTTCAAATCTGAGGAGAACTTGTTAGATGACTTATCTTAATTTCATTTTTTAAACATAATTGTATATATCAATATTTTCGTTTATTCTCATTTAGTTATAATTTTTACGTGCTTTTACTTAACTCTGGAATTTTGATAACTGAATTTTCAACAACTTCCAAACTAGCTAGAACTCTGAATTTCTTCTTATTTATCTAAAGTAGATGGCAATAAATTTCTAAATGATTTGACAGTAGTAAATCACGATTCGTGGAATGAGGGTCGTTTTCGTCGCGTCTACTATTTTCGGATCAGATATCACAAGTTGAGGTGATTATTTCATGATCCTCGTGTTTGCTGCTCAGCATGTACCTAAGTGCATGCTTTCGGGGTAATTATGTAACCGTTCGTTTTGATAGTTTTAAGGATAGCTCTCCCTAACCTCCTTTACAAAGGCACTGGTTGTGTGTGGATCTATACATCGGAATAACCTGGGGTTGAATCATCCCATTCGTTATTGAAATAATTTTTTTATTTTCCAAAATAAAATACTAAGAGTAATTTTACTATATCACAGCAAACGAGTTATGGTCCATAGTTAATATTAAAAGTGAAAGTAGGTCTGACTATTGTCCGCCTTCTTTAAATAATAAACAAAAATATGGAAATTCGATTGATTTTAATAAATTTTTCTTGTGGTTAAAATGAAAGCAGATGTTTGTATTGAATTTAAACTAGCTTCCCGACTACCTGTAGCTATGAAAGTTTCAGCATTTACCTTAAGTGGATGACAACACTTTATTTAATAATTTTCTACCTTATTTGATCATTATTTCTCGTGGTTAACTTGAAATGGTTTATCAATATTTTTTTTATTTTTCCTTTTAACTCTGGGCCGGACTTTTATAACTGAATTTTCACCAAATTCTAGCTAGAGCTCTGAAACTTACAACATATACAAATGTAAAGTGCATGACCACACATTATTTAATCATGATTTTATCATTAATTCTCGCAGTTCTCATGGAAGCGCATTACGGTCCAGTTAAGATTTTCCAATATTTTCAAAAATAATTTTAAACATGTCTTGAATAAAATACAAACAATTGGGCTTAAGTCTCGTTTAGGTGCACCTCTCCGATCCGTTCCAAATTTTCACCACTCGGTCCACTTCTTAATGCGATTCCAGCAAAATATTTTTTTTTTTGCGGAACCCCATATTTCCCGAGTTATAGACCTCCAAAGTTTTGACATTGATTTCGATATAACTTGAACAATTCCAATCGGACTTTAGCAATATATATATATCATATGAAAGCTTATTGAAGTACCTTTAATTTGATATCAAAAAGTTCGAAATCCATTAACCCATTATGGACCAAAATAATTTTCTTTCTTTTTAGGATGCAGTTTTTTGTAAATAATTCATTTTATTTCAATAAAACGCTATTACAACAACAAAATATATGTTAATTAGTACATTCATAGGATTAACAGCTTTTATTTCAGATATTGTTTGACCTTTTAACCCTTTGTAATCCGGAGATATTAGGGGTACAACTTTGTATTTTTTATTGCACAAATAACAAAAAACCATAACACTAAAAACAACACTTTCTTACAAAATTCGATTTTACAATTCTAACTAGAAATGAAATTTTTTTTGCTACATACATATTTTGTCCTCTTAACCCCTCCAGGACCGAAGATATTATTGACTTTTAATGAGACTATTATGAAAATTTTGTTGGAAAATTCCCTTGTGACGTACGCAGAAAAACTTTATTCAGCGAAGCCACCTGCCGTGTCCTACTGGAGGATAAAACCCTTAAGCGCGGCCGCAGGCCGCCACGCAGAAAAACTTTAGTATGCGAAGCCAGATTTCAATACTTAACTTTAGTGTCTCCGGGAAGACATAAGACAAGATAAAGCCATCATGGCCTTATCTCACATGCTATTAAAGCATACCCTCATTTCTTCTCCAACTTTAACTCCTAATATATCCAGCATTTTAAGAGTCAAAAAGTCATAATAGACACCAAAAAATAGCTTGTGATCCCTACTTTTATTGTAAATGTGCAAATACATACCTTATATACGTAATTTCGTCTGATAATTATAGCTTTTCACAAAAAACTCTTTACCAAAAATGCACAATCTTGAATAGGTTCACAATGGGTTAAAGGATTTCGAACTTTTTTACTTTGAAATAAAGGCAATTTAATAAGCTTTCAAATGATACATATATTGCTCAAATCCGATAAGAATTATTCAAGTTATATCGAAATCAATGTCAAAACTTTGGAGGTCCATAACTCGGAAAATATGGGTTTCCGCCAAAAAAATTTTTTTTTTTCTAAATCACCTCAAATACCCCTATTTCAAAAAAAAAAAAAAAAAAAAAATCGGGGTGGTGCACCTAAACGAGACTTGTTCCAACAATTGTGAAAAGGGGCTAAATACGAAAGGATAAATTTCAACGAAATGTAAATTTTTACTTCCCCTGGGAGTTTTATCTGCAGTAAAATTTACTTAGAATCATTAGCAAAGGAATTTGATTTGTCAATTTCTATTAATCAAAGATAAACGTAAAATTTATTAATTTTCACATATTTGAAAATGAGACATAAATAATTATTAATTAGTTTTATAATTCAAAATTTATTCATAATCATAAGGTCTTAACATTTGATGCATAACAACCAACCATGGAGCCCCAAAGCCAATTACACCAGCTAATAAATAGAGTGCCGTAAACCTCACGGGATTGTCGATGGATTTTGGAAATGGTAGATTCTAAAGTTAATACAAATATGCGTTTAATATACATATATTAATTTTTTTAGTATATAACTTACGCAACCGGGAACACCTCCTTTATAATTGCGTACAAGCAAATTATTTGGAGACGATCGTACAAACTGTTTCACAACGCCCAACATTTCGTTGTATGTTTGAAAATGACAAAGCGATTATACGATTGTTTTGTATTTTTTTCATTTTTTTTTTGAATTTAACATAAAAGTCATAGAAATTATGTAAAAAAAAAATAATAATATTTAATAAAATTATTTACTTTTATTAACCAATTTCAGACAATGAGTTTCGGAACTGTCAATATATTCTAAAAACCAAAAGCAGTGGAAAATTTTCACCACTTTTTGAAAATATTTCTTGTCCTAGGTTAAATATTACACTAAAATATTTTTTTTAATAAAACACTGTTTATTGTTTTCTATTGTTTCATGTTTTTACATATTTGCGAATTCATTATCTTAAATATTTCGCACAAATGCTAAGCAAATGTTAGCATCAAATGTACAGACATCTTTACATCTTAAAAGTTATTAATCTGAAATAGAAAAAGAATAAATATATTATTTAAAATTAATGAAACTTATATTTAGTTTTATTTTCTAAAATGTTGCTCGTTTAATTAAACGTATGTATAAGAAATTTACATTATGATAGTTATTAAACATTTAAAGATTTTAGGTTAAGAAAAAGTAAAAAAAAAAAAATATATATTTATCTCTACCAATTTTCTCGCGTCTGATTTTATTAGATTCTGAATCACTTTTTAGATTCAGGAAATTTTATAGGTTTTCACTAAATTTTTCTGAGTTTCTTTTATAGTTTGTTTATATTAAATAAATAAACTAACCCATAAAAACAAAGTTTTTATTAAAACTCTTTCTTTCCTTATGCATATCACACCTGTACCTCTAAAGTGAGTCAACTCAAAATTTTTCAATTTTCGCTTTTTGCAAGAAAACGATACACAGTGGTCATATCTATCCACTGTAAAAATATTACATCGGTTTTTATAGTCTTTCTAAAAAAAAAAAATACATTTGTAACCCTCTTTGTGTTATAAGAGTAGTTTCTTTAGAAACCACTAAAGACATATTGTGAGTTGCACCCAAAAAACTTCTTATTTTTGATGATCACTGAAAAAATCGCAAAAACAACTACTGTACATACTTATTATACGCAATTCTTTACAATGAAACAACAGTTTTAAAATTTTATAGTAAATATTAAAAAAAAAAAAAAACCGTTTGTATTTGTAAATTTTGAGTTGACTCACTTTAGAGGTACAGATGCGATATGAGTTTTGAATCTCTCCGTGACTGTGCGTGATTATTTTTAAGTTAATATTTGGTGACAACAAGTCTGTGACAAAGTTACAGAACGATCGGATGAGGGGAAATGGGGTTTAAATCACTTCGTGACTGTGCGTGACTATGCGCGACTGTGTATAACTATCTTAAAATTAATATTTGGCCACAACAAAGTTTCAGATCGATCGGATGAGGGGACTATATGTGACTATGTCGAAGTTAATCTTTCTTTACAGCAAGTATATCGACCAAGTTTCAAATTGATTGGATGAGGGGAAATCCATTTTAAATCTCTCCGTGACTGTGTGTGACTATCTTAAAATTAATATTTGGCCACAACAATTCTATGAACAAAGTTTCAGATCGATCGCATGAGGGGAAGTGAGGTTTTAATCTCTCAGTGACTGTGCGTGACTAAGTCAAAGTTAATCTTTTTTTCACAGCATGGGTATGGACCAAGTTTCAGATCAATCGGATGAGGGGAAATGACATTTATTTCACTCCGTGACTGTGCGTGACTACACAAAAATTAATCTGCAGTCAAAACAAGACTATGGGCCAAGTTTCAGATCAATTGGATAAGGGGCAATGGGGTTTAAAAAGGGGTTATTTCTGAAGAACGAATTACTTGAGAATAAAAGAAACATTGACTATTTTTAATATATTATTTGTTTTAAATTATTGTTTCTTATGTCAGTTTTATGTTTGGATTTAAGCTTAGTTTTAAGAATACCTCTATTTAAATTTCGACCCGGGAGATAGCTCCTTATTACGTGCATACACTAAACACTTTATATACAGTACATTGTAGTTTAATGATTCCTTTAATTTTGTAAATTTATTATCTGTTTTATTGTTTTTTTAAGAATTAAATTATTAAAGGTTTCAAAATTGTATGTTTAAATAAATTAAATTTGATGGACATCACAAAAACTCAGTTATAACCTTAACCTATTCGTCTATAATCAAAAAGTCAAGTTTATTAAAACTAAGTTTAACTTACACCTAAAATTCCGCCCTTAACTGATTTTTTGGGGAAAAGTACCCCTTTAGGGATCATATAAAGTACCTTGGGATAACGCTAAATAAACTATTTAAATTTAAACAGCTAATACGAAGAGTTTGCGCGTCAGGGTATGTTCTTAAAGTTACTGTGGAACAAATATTTGGATCAAATGACAAAGTTACAATTATACATAGCTTACATTCATTCGGTGTTGTGTTTTTTTCCAATATGTTTCACAATTTCGCCCAACGGTAATGAAAGAGTTGAAAATTTTAGAACGATGTTGTTTGAGACTTCGTGTTAATAGTAACTATGAAAATTTTGTGAAAAGATTTTCTAAGACGACCATTTAAAGAAAAGCTAATATTCAGAAAAAATGAATAATAAAAAAGTTTGTTAGCAAATGTTCTTCAGTCTCAATCTGGCTTTAATTGGTCTAACAGTTTGTACTTATCAACAATTCGAATACTGCATGAGGACACTAACTTATTAGATGAGCCAGACTCAATTCATGGTTCCAATAGGGACTGGTGTAAATTTTTTATATATGATTTTTTTAAGTTTTGATATGTTCCTAATGACCAGTGATTGTAATTACTTGTTGTGATATTAAGCTTCCTATGGTCGTCCTAAGCAGGAATAATTAAAACAAATATGCTGTAATTTTGTTTTCTGTCTGCGACGTTTCGACACTATGGTTGGTGTCCTCATCAGGCGTCTAATTTTATTTAATAATAATTAAGAATATACATTTATTATCACTTAACAAATTTATGTGAATTTTTTTTATAAAATAATTGTTACCTTAATAGTATTATTACACACTTAATCTAAATTTTACATTTTAATTTTATTTATTAAGTACTAAATTGTACGTGTTACTAATGTGATCACTGTCTTCTTTAATGTTTACTGTTTTGTCAATATGTTTCTTAATATGCAAACTTTCAAGTGTTATTCTTTTATTTGTTTTTGTCTCTCTTTCCAAGACTTTGATGTTGTCAAAATCAAAGTTGTGTTTATTGTCAAATGCATGTTGAGAGAGAGCTGTTGTTGTTATTCCTTTCTCAACTGTTCGTTTATGTTCTTTCAACCTAATCTCTAATTGTCTTTTCGTTTGTCCAATATATATTCTGTTACATTGTTGGTGGACATTACCATTGCATTTTATTTGGTATACTACATTGTGTTGTTTGTGTAAGTCTGTTTTCGTTTTTTGGGTGTTAAAAAGCTTATTCAATGTTTGATTTGGCTTCGAAGCTATTTTAATAGTTTCAGTGTTGATCAGATTTGTTATGTTTTTCCTATTCGTTATTGTTGGTAAATATGGTATAGTGGCAAAGGTCGTTTTTTGTCCGTTAACTGAGTTAGATATTGCGTTGTTATTTTGTGTGTTATTATTTTGGGTTTCATTTATTACTGTGGAAATTAATTTGTTAATATATTTAATAGGATAATTATTTTTAGTCAAAATTGTTCTTAGTTTCTTTATGTTATCTTTTAGGAAAATGTTATCACTAATGTTTATTGCTGTTTTTATAAGATTTTTTGCTGTGTTTTTCTTCTGTATAGGGTCGTGGTTTGAAAAATAATTGATAATTCTACCAGATGAAATTTCTTTAGTAAACCAGTTTGTTATGAGTTTGTTATTAGTTTTATGTATGGTAATGTCTAAAAAGTTGAGGCTATGGTTTGTTTCCTCTTCTATCGTGAACTTTAATTTGTTATGGTAATAGTTAAATTCTTGTAATATTATTTGTTTATCTTTCTGTTTTATAATGGCAAAAAAGTCATCTACATATTTGGTAATATATTTTATTTCGATGTTTTTGGATTTTAGATTGTCTAGTGTGTAGTCTAATAGGTCATCTAAGACTATTTCCGCTATTATTGGAGAAAGTGGGTTCCCCATAGGCATACCATAATTTTGTATGTAAATATTGTTGTCAAACATAAAATAATTATTGTCTCTTAAACAAAAGTCAAGTATTTTGATAAATGTATTTTTTGGGATGCTGGTGTGAGCTTTTATTGTTTCCCATTTTTTAATAATTATTTTAATGGCTAAATGTATCGGGATATTTGTAAATAGTGATACGACGTCGAGAGATATCATCAAATCATTTTGTTCTATGTCTATTTCTTGTATATCTTTCTTAAGTTGTGTTGAGTTTTTAATGTTATATTTGGTGTTAGTTAAATTCTTTAGTATTGTACCTATGTATTTTGATAGTTGATAGGCTGGGAGTTCATATGACGCTGCTATTGGTCGCATTGGCATGTCCTGTTTGTGAATTTTCGGTTGTCCATATAATTGTGGTGCGTTAGCTGCATTGCATCTTAGTTTAAATTTAGTAAATGTTTCTATGTGGTTATTTTTATGTAGTTCAGTAATGATAGAATTGTTTTTATTAGTTAATTTTTCCGTTGGATCTGTTCGGCTTATTTTGTATGTGGTTTTATCTTCTAGGAGTTTGTTCATCTGCTTCATATAATGTTCTTTGTACATAAGTACTGTTTTATTTCCTTTATCTGATTTAGTAATTATTATATCGCTTTTGTGTCGTTTTAATAAGTTCAATGTGTCTTGATATGTTTTTAATATAAATCTGTCAATATGATTTATGTTGTGGTTTCTAAGATTGTATTGTAGTTGATGTGTTAAAAAGGTTCTTGCTTTTTCTTTATCTTTTTCAGTTTTAGCAAAGGAGAAACAGTATTCAAAATCAGCAATTAAGTTTATGATGTTTATGTTATGTTTTTGTGTTGGGAGTGCAAATTTTTTCCCCATGGAAAGAATCCATTGACATTCTTCTGGGATATTTATGTTTGTTAGATTAATGAACCATTCTTTATTATATTTAATTCCGATTTTTTGTTTCAATATAGTCAATAGTTGTTCTATTTTTTTATTGTGTGTATTTTCTCGTATACTTTTAACTTTATGTTGTGTTTCGACCTGTATATCCATGAATTCTGCAAAATCCTCTTCTGTTAATATATTTTTTATTTTCGATCTAAGTAAGTTAATATGTTTTAGTTCTGTGTTAATAGTTCTATTGCTGTCAGAGATTTCTAGTTTTAAGATTTTGTAGTGAAAATTGTTGGTTATATTCGTTAATTCTTTTGTTGTTGTGTTGTTTTTGTTGTTAAAGTTGTAACCAAGTTTCTTTGTAATGTTGGTGATGTGTTTCGGGTAAATGCCATAATCTTTACAAGAAAGCAAAAATTTAATTTCTGCTCGTTTTATTGTAATTATTCTTTCGGTGTTAATGTATTGTTTAAGTAAAGATGTGGTGTGTGTGTTGTATTTGTAGCTTATGTGTTGAAAAAATCCACTCATTTTGTTGGTGTAATTGATGCTATTCTTAATTATTTGGAGTCAGGCTTACCAATTAAATATTTTGATATGTTCCTAATGACCAGTGATTGTAATTACTTGTTGTGATATTAAGCTTCCTATGGTCGTCCTAAGCAGGAATAATTAAAACAAATATGCTGTAATTTTGTTTTCTGTCTGCGACGTTTCGACACTATGGTTGGTGTCCTCATCAGGCGTCTAATTTTATTTAATAATAATTAAGAATATACATTTATTATCACTTAACAAATTTATGTGAATTTTTTTTATAAAATAATTGTTACCTTAATAGTATTATTACACACTTAATCTAAATTTTACATTTTAATTTTATTTATTAAGTACTAAATTGTACGTGTTACTAATGTGATCACTGTCTTCTTTAATGTTTACTGTTTTGTCAATATGTTTCTTAATATGCAAACTTTCAAGTGTTATTCTTTTATTTGTTTTTGTCTCTCTTTCCAAGACTTTGATGTTGTCAAAATCAAAGTTGTGTTTATTGTCAAATGCATGTTGAGAGAGAGCTGTTGTTGTTATTCCTTTCTCAACTGTTCGTTTATGTTCTTTCAACCTAATCTCTAATTGTCTTTTCGTTTGTCCAATATATATTCTGTTACATTGTTGGTGGACATTACCATTGCATTTTATTTGGTATACTACATTGTGTTGTTTGTGTAAGTCTGTTTTCGTTTTTTGGGTGTTAAAAAGCTTATTCAATGTTTGATTTGGCTTCGAAGCTATTTTAATAGTTTCAGTGTTGATCAGATTTGTTATGTTTTTCCTATTCGTTATTGTTGGTAAATATGGTATAGTGGCAAAGGTCGTTTTTTGTCCGTTAACTGAGTTAGATATTGCGTTGTTATTTTGTGTGTTATTATTTTGGGTTTCATTTATTACTGTGGAAATTAATTTGTTTTTAAGTTTTAGTCTTAATTTTCCGTTCAGTCCTAAGTGTGATCTCGAAAAATAAGCAAACTGTTATTATATTTTTAACAATATATTTTTTTAAGCAAGTAGCGTTATTCAGAACTTTATAACGTTCTTAATGTTTATTAAAACAAAACTATTATAGTTTTAAGTTTTTACATTTTTATGTTTTCCACTACTACTTTGCTATCTTAAGTTACATGTCTCAATAAAATGAAAATTAGATAATATTTTTTTAAAATATTGTTGTGACTGTCTTTTGCTTGTGTTTATTGTTAAAAACATTTATTTTTTTTAATTTAATTTTAAATAAGTCACAATAGCAAATAATTTTTTTTGTCTATATGACACGCCTAAATTTAGATAAATAACTAATTTGGAAGACTTATTGGATTTACAGTGAACATAAAATGTAAGATAATCTTTTTTACATTCTCAAATTATTGCAAAATTTTAATGATAAATTTAAATTATTGGTTCATTGCAATTATGTTCATACTAACCTAACATTTTTGTTTTACTTCTTTAGCAGTTGATGTCTGACAATCAAGAAGGGAGAACCAAAACCCAAAACAGTGAAGGTGGTGAAAAAAGCAGTCAGCCTATAGCGGTTCTTCAAGCTGAAGGGCAAGTTCTGTAAAATAATTAAAAAAAAAAAAGATAAACCCCACATTTAGTTTTGACTAAGAAAAAAAATTATGTAATCATATGCTTCTACACAATCGACATAATTCTTTACTCAAAATTGCTGTTTTACCTCGCCAGGAACACCTCCATGGCTGTGGAATCTGACCATAGCTTTTGAAAGATTGCTGGCCAACAAATTGGTACGAGTCAACATTTTTCACTTAAATTTAAAAATTATTTTTTACTAGCCAAGAGATGCTCGTTTGCTTAAAACGGGCAAAAACGAATATGATGGTTATGAAAGGAATGAGAAAATGTCAAAAAAAAAAATAAAATCGAACATAAAGAGTGTGTTCAATGTGTTATTTAGATAAATAGGAATTTTAACAGTGATGCCACTCCTGACAGAACAAATGCGCCTAGGTCATGGTCACAATGTAAACAGTGACGACAGCTCGAAAAATACAACATTGTATTTTTGTTTTAACAATCAAATCAGGGTTGCATTTTGTAAAGAAATCGGAAGCAACAGCTATATTAAAAAGTATATGCTATCACCTTTCTACACTGTGGTCATGGTAAATACATTTTAAAACTTAGAAGAGCAAAAATACGTTTTTTTTTTATATACGAAAACTACAATTATTTATTGGCGTATGTGAAACGATGCACACAACTCATAGTCTTATAACACCTACATATGCGCATAGGCAGCGTAGAATATATATTTCTATTTCGTTATATCTATAATATTAATAGGCTAGGCAATTTTTTGTTACCGATGTTTTGTTCTACCGTTTTATCCCGATTTTGACCAAACGTATATTATTTGAAAGGTATTTCTTTTTAACTGTTCACCAGACTTACAGATTTTAAAATTTTTTCCTTCATTTTGAGTAAATTGCATTTAAAGTTGCTACTAACACATACATAAAATTATACATATGCTATGTGTGTGTTTATTAAATTTATTAATGAGTTTTTTATCTTCATTCACAATAATAATAAACTAAAAAAGTGTTGGTTTGTGAATTGGCTAAGTTGAAAAATAAAGTTGTCTAGAAATTGCACTCGAATTTCGAGCGCTGGAATCTGCTAGTATATATTGTTCTTTTAAGGCCTATTTAGCCACACGTAACCGTAACCAAACGTGTCAGCTATTTTTGTTTGTTACATGAAAAGCATTTAGACCAGTTACCGAACTGAACTGTCACGTAACCGGAACGTCCCAATCTGTCGAAAATAGATTTTTGCTACGTTTGTGTGTGATTTTACTCATGAAAGTTTTCTTGCTGAAAGTCTTGAGTTTATAGTTGAGGCGGGAGAGAAGAATGGCAGGGGGTAAATACTTTCATGTACTCTGTCATTCTCTTTTGTTTCTTGCTTCGTAATTGTTATTTTATGTTTTCTTTCATTTTTATGGTCGTTTGTGTTAAGAAAGATAATAAATTGAAATAAAGTTAATTTTAATTAAATAAAATGATAAATGATGAATAGATAAAATGATAAAGTAAACATGAACAAATCTTGAATTTCAATACACAAATTTCAGTGTGTAGACACGGATGAAAGTTTAAAAGAGAATTTCAAACAGTTAAAGAAAAATTTCATGTGTAAACTGGCACTTTGTACGTGACATTTGTGAACAAAAGTTTAGTTAATTTTACACAGCAACATGGTGGTTCGTTTTTTACATTCTATAATTGCACTAAATGCCAACGTTACATTTACGGTACGGATACATTTTAACAACGTGTGGCTAAATAGGCCTTTCAGCTTCAAAACGTATGGCAAACAAAGTTACATCAGATTCTATGGGTGAAATGGTTAAAAGAGCATCCCTACATCACCATTCCTAGTTCCGATTGAGATCCACATGTTTAATTATATATATATAATTATTATTGTTAATATGTTAAGATATTTTTAAATCGTTTGATCTCAGGATTATTACTATGTAATACAGATTTATTTGACCTATATGGCTATTATATTACAATACTTAATAAATAAATAAAAAAAATAAGTAAATACTATCAATGGACACATTCTAATGGTGGCCACATAGGACGTAAAATTTAGAATATTTTGAACATTCCATTCCAGGACATATTCATTTCCATCTATATATCACAAAAATGGAATGTTATCATTGATATACAATAATCGATCGCTTTATGTGATAGTAGAAAGCAGCCCTTACCAAGAATATACACAGCAAAACTGTAATCACAGTATTTGCTTGACATCTCGCTTTTGTGTGCTTTAAAGATCAGGACTGAAGAGGTTAGGCAGTCTGAATGCAAATTTGGTACAGCAAATTTCGGCAAGTGAATTAAATTAATTACAATCAATATTTACTTTCCTTCTAATGTCCAAACAAAAATGAATGTAAAAAAGATTTATGAGCCCATTTTTATAACGAAACGTAGCGTTTAAAATTTATATTAAAAAAAATTAAAAATATTCAACTCAAATTTTAATCGTTCCGTTTTATGGAATGAATCCTTTAATATTATTTTTGAACGACATACCATTTTCAGTATTATATAGTTTCTAATAAAAAAAAATATAAAATAATAAAACTATTTTCGAGGAGTAATGATTTTTTAGAGAAAATATTACTAGTCAACTGGTGAAATTATTACCTATTCGCTTGGTAGGGAAACTAGTTCCATACAAAAATAAACTACCTATACCAACCAAGGCAATAAAACCTTTATTGTTTTTTTAACCAATTATTTTACTTTCACATTAATATCAAATTAACTCTCAGATCTCAAAACTCTTGGATCATACTATCCCAGATTTATGTTCATAAGTATTTACTTTATATGGGAGGTGTCGCGTGCAGTTGTCCGAACAAAAAATATAAGTTATAAAAATTACGCACTTATTTCAAAATCCACAAAAAGTCCCGTGTGAAAATGAAAAAACGCGTATTTTTGAAAAAAAAAGCCGGGTACAGAGACATAAAAAGCACGGAATTGGCAATATCACTTATCATTTTAATGTTTTCTTAAACAAATAAAAGTTGTGAATTTTATTATTTTGTTACTGCTTCCTTTTAAAAAAATAAGAATTTTCATATTTGTTTTTTTTTTTTTTCAAACAAAAAATTTGGTTCTTATGGTTAGCACACATGCTTGTATTTCACTACTTCCAAATTAAGTGTTGTTAGATTAACATAATTCTGACAGATATTATCGCGATCAGTTTTAGATTTTTCGCACGGCTGTTACTATCGTGTGTATTGTTTTGCCTTTACATTTCTAAAGACTATTAAATATGTTTAAATTAAATCCGCTTTTACGATCCTCCCTATCCACAAAAGTTTGGCGTAGTTCTACGTGCCTAATGCACGTAGGAGAGGCCAATATTATACCAACATCAGTTGATAAGAATTCAAATGAGTTCAAGGTGGGTTTTGCTTTGTACCTTAAAAATTGCATAATTCTTTGTAATTTCCAATTATTCGTTTTTAGGAAAATGCTTCTGAAATGTCGAATTTGGTTAAAGAACTTCGTACGATTACAAGCGAGGTACTAACAGGTGGTGGAAAAACAGCTATTGAACGTCATACTTCTCGGGGTAAACTGTTGGCTCGTGAACGTATAAACAAATTATTGGATAAGGGTTCACCATTTTTGGAATTGAGTACATTGGCTGGTTATCAGCTGTATGGAGATGAAATTGTTAATTCTGGTGGTATTGTGACGGGTATTGGTCGTATTTGTGGGTAAGTACGTTTTCCAAAATTATAAAAAGTTAGTAATTTTCTTAAAAAAAAAAAAAACAATTTTTATCTAGCACGGAATGTGTAATTGTTGCTAATGATGCCACTGTCAAAGGTGGATCTTATTATCCCATTACTGTTAAGAAACATTTACGTGCTCAGGAAATTGCGCAAGAAAATCGTTTACCATGCATTTATTTGGTCGATTCAGGTGGAGCAAATCTACCCCGCCAAGCTGAAGTATTTCCAGATAAATTGCATTTTGGTCGCATCTTTTACAATCAAGCATCAATGTCAGCTTTGGGTATCCCCCAAATTGCCGTCGTTATGGGTAGCTGTACAGCTGGCGGTGCATATGTTCCAGCTATGGCCGATGAAAGTATTATTGTCAAGAAACAAGGTACTATTTTCTTAGCCGGTCCCCCCCTGGTCAAGGCAGCAACGGGTGAGGAGGTTTCTGCTGAGGATTTGGGAGGTGCTGATCTTCATTGCAAAACTTCTGGCGTCACAGATCATTATGCTGTCGACGATGAGCATGCGTTGTATTTGGCTAGACAAGTTGTTAGCAATTTAAATTTACCTGCCACAAATGCTTTCAATGACCAATTATTGCACTCCAGCAAAAACACCATTAAGACTGCCAGCGGGTCTTCTATTCAGGAAATAGAAGAACCTAAATATGACACTAAGGAGTTGTATGGTATTGTCGGCCGAAATCTTACCAAAAGTTTTGATGTTCGCGAAGTCATTGCCCGTATAGTTGACGGCAGTCGATTTACTGAGTTCAAAAAAATGTATGGTGAAACTTTGGTCTGTGGTTTTGCCAAACTTTATGGTAATTCTGTAGGCATTGTAGGAAATAATGGTGTTTTGTTTTCGGAAAGTGCTCTAAAAGGATCTCACTTCATTCAACTTTGTGCCCAACGTAATATACCACTGGTGTTTTTACAAAATATAACTGGTTTCATGGTAGGACGTGATGCTGAAGCTAATGGCATAGCTAAAAATGGAGCTAAAATGGTCACAGCCGTAGCTTGTGCTAATGTACCCAAATTCACAGTGATCATAGGTGGATCTTACGGCGCAGGCAATTATGGTATTTTAATTATTTTTCTTTTCATTTCTGTTTACATGATTTAAATTTTTTTATGAAAGGTATGTGCGGTCGTGCATACTCACCTAGATTTATGTTTATGTGGCCAAACTCTCGAATTTCTGTTATGGGTGGTGTTCAGGCTGCGAACGTTCTAGCGCAAATAACTGCCGATCAACGTAAACGAGCTGGAAAGGAATTTACCGAAGAAGAAGCTAGAAAATTGAAGACTCCCATTATTGAAACATTTGAAAGGGAAGGCTCACCTTATTACAGTACTGCCCGTTTGTGGGATGATGGCATTATTGATCCAGCAAATACACGTCAAATTTTGGGTTTAAGCTTGAAGACGGCTCTAAACAATCCCGGAAATGAAACTAAATTTGGTGTTTTCCGCATGTAATTTAGAAGTTTCAAACAATTTGTGGATAAGAAGTGCATTTATTTTTCTTGTTAAAATTTATTTTTAGTTAAACATATTAGATTGCCTAAAGTAAAACTGTTGCATTTATTAGTTTTAAGAAAATAATAATTAGGTGTTTTGTTATTGTGTGTTAACTGAAATTATATTAAAATATAATTTTAAGTTACAAAAACGGAATTAAAAAAACAGTTAAACAAAATTTAGAGAAAAAGTAAAAAAAAAATATTTGCTATTGAAGCAAAGTACGAACCCAGTTTTTCATACGTTGCCGCATTCGCTATCGACTTTTTGATCGAAATTATCAAAATAAAATTTTGAGAAAACTGGTTAAGAATAAAAGTTTTCAAATTCGTGTTTTCTTTAAATTGTTTAGCAAAAAATGGAATTTCGATTATCATTTTATGATGAATTAAAATTTTATTAGCTCTAATATTTTAAGGAAAATACATACAAAACTATTTTTTCAGTAATATTTTTTTAAAATATATAGACGCCAAAAACTTACCACCTCTTTTTTTCCAAAAATTTTTTAATTAAGCGCAAAAAAAGTGGTGCCAAGTATGGCATGTAAAATATGTAGTAGTTTTTGATAACTTTTAAACCTACGCCGCTTTTAGTACTAAATTCATGTCTTTAATCTAGAACTTTCTTAAATGGTTTTTTCATAAATCAGAAATGATATTCTAAAAATTTATTCAACTTCTCACATTACTTATTAACAAGAAATATAATTTAACTAAAATAAATCACATTTTGGTTTTTAAAATAATGACAGTTGATTACGGCGTTATAAATGACTTCAATGACTTTGGGTTATTTTTAGTACAACTGCGACACAAACTTTTTCTTTGCACTTCGTTTGTTCTCTTTGTCGGCTTCGTCGCTCGCATAACGAAATTAAACGGCAAGTGAAATACAACACCGTGGAAAATAAATAGAAGTTTATAAAAAAAAATCAATTGATTTTCAAACAAAGTAACATTTCAATATTAGTCTAAATTTTTGAAAAAAAACCTAAATTAAATTGTGCATAAATTTATATGAAAATAGCTGCAGATATTTTCAAGTTTTAATAAAACGAAGAACAAGATAAATTTGCTTCTTTGTGTGTGAGTGTGAAAGGTGAGTCTCCCGGTTTGCATTTAAATTGTAGGAAAGAGTAAAAGAGATAGAAATATTTGATTAAAGTGTAACATAAAAATATAACTAAAAGAAATTGGCAAAAAGAAGGAATACAATTATAAAAAAAAAGATAATTTCATGATTAATAAAAGATAAAAGTGCTAAAAATACTGAGAAGCAGTGAAAATATATAAATTGTATTTGAATATAGCCGGTTTTAAGCATTTTTAGAGAGTGTAAAAAATTCCTTTACTTTTATGACAATGCATATGGTTTAATTTTTTCATTCTCTAATTCCTGTAGTTTTACTTGTATGTGTGCGAGTGGTGGATGTTTTTTATTTTTTAAGCTGACGCATACATTTTACAATTAGAAGGGATGTTTGTTTTCTGTGTATGTATTGAAATGGCATTTTCTTGTATGCTGGAGTTGAAGTCGACATTGTCAGAATTAAAACTACAAGACTTGTTTCCTCTTTATGTTTAGTAATGTATTATTCTTTTTTTTGGCATTGTTTTGCTTACTTGCTCCCTGGGGGGAATTATCTTGTGTTGGATTCTTTTTTGTTTTAAAGATTCTTTAAAAAGACGAAATGGGTTTGGTTTTGTATTTCCTATTTTTTTTTGTTTATTCTCTTGTATCTTTTATATAAATGTTAATATGTATTTTGCATGTTAAAGAGAGAAATAAAAAAAGAAAAAAATATATTTTTTATCTTCAATTGTATTTTTGTATTAGTTTAAAGTGCGTCATCTTTTCTTCATAATATTTATGATTAATATTATCTTATGTTAACCATAAAGCTTTCTTTCCTTTAAAATAAATACATAAAATACTTATTCCTTTTATAATTTAATAATTTTTTTTTTCAATTGTGTGCCAAATGTTTACGTCATCAATTAAATTCTATAGTTGTATATTTCATTTAAACTATTTAAGAAATGCTTTTTAAAATAACCTCGTCCACCACCTCCGCTCAAAAATAATGTATTTAGCTAGTTTATGTGCCCGCCTCTTCGATTTGTTAAATTAACTTCAAGCTCTTGTTGATTTGTTGCTTTTGCCACTATTAGTTGTTGTTGAGCATATAACTGGCATATGCCGGTTTTAGAACCGCAAAAATATACATAAATAAATATGTACAAAAGTTTAGAAAAAATCTAATTCTGTCCAATATTATTTTATGGTTATATGTTTTTTTAAAGAATTGGTAAATCTGTGAAATTAGGTTTTACTTGTAGTTGGCATTATATTAAATGCAGCAGCTAGATAAATTTTCCGCTCATATGCTATTTTTCGAAAGAAAAACTAAATTGTTTAGCCGTTATAATTATATTTGTTTAAACTATGGTAAGTCTTAAATAAAGTTCAATATATATTGACCGCAACCCATATCGCAGAATGGTCTCCTATTCTGAAATCCATTGAAATGTATTGCGATCCATCAACACTGCATGCTACACATTTAATATACATATATTGTGATATTTGGATCGCGGTCAATATATATTGAACGCGTAACAGTCTCCTTAGGCTTAAGTTCTGGATGTTCTTGAGTCTATTATCTATCCCCTGTTACAAAAATCAGCACAAACTGGTTATACTTTGGAGTATAATGATCAAATCATTTAGAAAATTATAAATATATAATGTATTGTCATCCACTTTAGATAAATGCTGAAAGTTCAGAGTTCTAGCTAGTCGTTAAGTTGTTCAAAATTCAGTTGAAAAATTCTCAAACAAAAAAGAGGTCACAAAATTTCAAAGTAAATTGATAACTACCGAATTTTGTCGATACAAAGTTACTGAATTTCACTACAGATATACATTAGGGTGGCCCTTCATTATATGGAGAAAAAAAGGAAAAATTATATAACGAAATTTTCGTAAAATCTGAAAAAAAGTCATATTTTCCCCATATAAACACACTCGAAATTTTCAGTCGCGTTGAGCCACCTCTAAATGTTTTTTGATTGGCCCAAAACTTTGCATTTCTCACTTTTTTTTTGCTTTCGCATATATCTAGGGGGTGCGACCTAGAGTTTGAACATTTTTTTAATTAGGGCCACCCTAATATATACATGCATATTAACATTTCCGTACCATCCTCATCAGTAATCTGTTTATTTAACACGTTGATTTATCATAACCATTTAGCAAATATGAACAGTGCACACGAACAGTGCATATGTAAGGATGATTTCAAAGAATAATTACAGTAATCGATTAAATAAGAGCAAAAGGTACTTTTTAAATTTAATTTTTTCGTCGATATTGATTCTTTGGATTAAAGTCAAAATAAATACCATTTATGTATTCATACCAATATGTATGCATTAACTCGTGATCGATCCGTGATTAATCCATGATCGTCTTTATTCTACAGCAAATTGATTTTGTCAAAATACTATTGCAAATGCACTAGCATAGAGTGATAACACCAACGCCTAGGAGCTAAAAAAAAAAATTACGACATATGAATCATATATCGCACTCAGTGAATAACTTAAATAGCGCGTTTAGTGGTTTTTCCTTCTTCAATAAGTTTCTTTTTTCAGCAAACAGAAAAGCTGTTTTCTGAAATGTTTACACTATCATATTTTCATGAAATTTTCCATGCAATTCTGCCATGGCGAACGGGGTAGAGGAGCAAGCGGGTTAAAAAATATGTACCACTGTGTGGTCAGGGTATAACGAGTTTATGCTGATGTTTGTAACTACCAAAAATATTTGACATATATCCGTCTTTTATTATACAGATCGGTTTAGAATCACTTTCTGAGCCCATTTAGCGATGTCCGTCCGTCCGTGATTACATGTAAACCTTGTAATCAAACTACAGGTCGCAAATAGGAATATTTTTATGAAATTTGGTATAGGTAAGCTTCTGAGACGAACGCTATTGAAATTTGTGAAAATAGGTGCATGTTCAGACCTAGTCCCCGTACAATTGACTCCTATGAGATCGACTTAAATTACCATAAGAAACAAATTTCATAGAGATCTTGGTCAAAATGGGTTTGTATGTGTTTATTACATCCATTAATCAGTAGTAATCAGTCCAAAAATAAACTCCAAAGGACAATTCTTAGTCATAACCCCCATATAAAGCTGCTTCCCGATCTTCACTCAAATCTATCTAAAAACAAAAATATTACACAGATTTTTCTCAAATTTCGTTTGTGTATGTTTTTGCAAAAAATAAGTGACCTTACCAAATATGGTCAGGATCAGTTTATTTTTCGACCTTATATAAATAAATATAGCATCCGATATGAACTTTTTCAGATCTGCAGGCTAAAAATAAAACAGACTCTGATTTGGTTATGCTTATTTTCTGTACGCAATTAGTTGGACGGACCTTAGACGAATTCTCTAAACACATGGTATAAGGTATCGCAAATTCAAATTCCTGTTTATTCCTGATTATTCGAAAAAATGAAACTGGAATATTTTTTATAATTTAAATTTGTGTTATAATCAAAATGATCGATTTTTTTTTGAAGTTGAAAATAACGTAGCGATTACTTTTAAATTTAATTATTATTATTATTTACTGAATTTCTAATTTGTTTTGATAGAAGTATAATATAAGTATGTATAATAAAAATAATAAGCTAAAATTATACTGTTAACAGTTTATGCAATAATCTTGAATGAAAGTACTGGTGGGCGAATATTTTATGGAGCCACTGTTTAAGTAAAATAAATAATAATACTATATTTGTTAAAACATTAGCGATAATGATTCTGAGGTGGTATTAATTATACTAGTATAACCAGCACTCGAAATTCGAGTGCAAATTCTAGGAAATATTTTTTCATTCAATCTTTTTCTTTCAATGTTTTTTAATCTACACATATATATAGAATTTATGAATATTTAAATGAGCCTAAAGGTATGCTGAACAATTTTATCAACTCACAATTCAACACAGGGCGTGTGATATACAATTTAAATCATACGCATTAACAGAGTATAACGAATTATTATAAATATTTTATTTTATTTAATACTATATTTGTTAAAACATTAGCGATAATGATTCTGAGGTGGTATTTATTATACTAGTATAACCAGCACTCGAAATTCGAGTGCAAATTCTAGGAAATATTTTTTCATTCAATCTTTTTCTTTCAATGTTTTTTTTAATCTACACATATATATAGAATTTATGAATATTTAAATGAGCCTAAAGATATGCTAAACAATTTTATCAACTCACAATTCAACACAGGGCGTGTGATATACGATTTAAATCATTCGCATTAACAGAGTATAACGAATTATTATAAATATTTTATTTTATTTAATTTATTATATTTTTAAGACCGTTTAAACATAAATTTTATCATTCTCCGCTTCTCCTCCATATGAACTATAACTATGCCAAATTTCACACTCATCCGTGCCCGCATTTTGCTTAAAAAGGGAATGCAAAATTTTTCTTCACATATTAAAATATAGATACAAATATTCAAAACTTTCTTTGTAGAATTATATTATCCTTACCATTAGAATAACATCCATTCTTTACTTTCGGTGAGAAATTTAGTAAAATTTTACTCCAAAAAAATTTTTTTTAGATTCTAAAACTTTTTTTAATTGAAAATATCGAGGGCTTATATTCAAAAAGTGCTATCTAAATTTGACAGCAATATTAATTTTTGATTTCAAACTTTTCTCTGATATAACTCTCAAATATAAATATTAATTTTGATATTATTCATGATTAGTACGACTATTTCTTAATAGATATTGTGGCAAATCAATCGACAAATACTTTCAGATCTTATTAATAAATTAGTTTTAATGCAGATAGCACTTTTTGAATATAAGCCCTCGATATATTTTTTAGTTTATTAAATATGACTTTTTTTTTGTTGACAAAATATTTTGAGGTATGAATGAAGAAACGGTTAAAAAATATTTTTTAGGTTAAAATAATATAACAGTCGTTATTAAATATTATTTCGTAAAATTAAACAAATTAAAGGAAATTTTAAAAAGGATTCAAAGAAATTAATTATTAATTAATGATCCTTAAGTTAAGTCACAGAAATACATTTTTCTTATGAAATCTACCTGCAACAAAATAATATCACTCTAGTGTTATGATAGTTAATAAAAGGTGTTAAAAATTATAAAAAGAAATTCAACAATGTTTTCCTTTTTTGCCTTTTTGCATATACTACAATTAAGAAGAAAGAAGGATAAAACGTTCATTATTTTGCCAAACATGCAAAGCCGGTTTTAACCTGTAAATTGTGTCAAGTAATTTCTTTCGTTATTAATAAATAGAAAACATATACCTATGTATATGAATTTTATTTGCCATAACTCCATACCCAAAAACAAGTGTGGTTGTGATTTAACAAGCCGGGGTAGAAAAAATAAATATGTACATACCAAAAAAAATTCAAAAGAACAACATGACGTTAGGTAAAAAACGCCACTATTCCATACTTTGCTTTAGCTACCATCCAACACGGACACGCAAAGTAATTTTAAAAAATATTTTATATGATAGCAAATAATGAAACTAAATAGAAAGAATTATATTTTCTACAATTTATAAATCTTTAGAAAAGTATAGTGAAAGATTGTTAAGAAATGCATCAGCAGCAAGCCAAAAAAAAAAGAAAAACAAGCATTACAAAAATAATACCACTAAGAACATGTCGAGTGCTCTTTCACGAACAATCAGCAGGCTGGTGGCAACAGAGAAGAAACAGCAAAATTATCATCCACACACAAACTCACACAGAACAATGAACTTTATGGACTTGAGGCGTAGAGTAACAACAAGGCAAAAAAAAAAAAAACAACAAACAACAACAACAACAAAATGTTAAAAAGCCGTCATAGAATATTTGGAAGAAGAATAATTCAAATGTTTAAATCAGGCCAACAACCAATAAATAGAAAGAATAAATTATTAACATATAAATATTATGCTGTAAATACGACTATGGAAAATAATAAACAAAATGTTTAAGCTGACTAATCATCAAAGCCATTAAATAATTTAATAATAATTTTGCAGTACCATAAATATTTTAATACATATATGGGTATTTCCACAGAGAGGTCCAACGAAAAATAAAATGCTAAAAAACGATTTTATCTGATGTTATCTAAAAAATAAATTTATTATAAAAAGTTTTAAAAGGTTACACAAGTTTGCTTGTCGTTTCTGCGCTAATTTTGCACCATTCATTAATAAGAGCATTTTTCAAGTCCTGTTTATTTTTTGTAGCGGTTTTTCTAATTCGGCTTCTGCTTCTTAGTACCTTACGTACAGTTTCTGGTTGGACAATGACAATCGAAGCATTTTCCATATCTTCGGCAATTTCAACAGCTGTTTTTTTATATTTTCAATTATTTCGCTCAATATATCGCTTAACTCATTGCTTAATATTTGGTGAACGACCACTTTTTGGCTCATTATTATGGTTCTTATTATTTTTATAATTCCTTAATACCGTTTGAACACTAGACTTGGGACAGCTAACCATTTCAGCAATTTCGCAAAATCGCCGAAAGAGTTTAAAAAGTAACATAATTACAGATATAAAATACTTGGGTGTTTTCGGAGATTTTAGCGTTTTTTTTTTTAAATGCAGACAAAAAAGATTTCTATATTAATTACTTTTTATTAAAATTTTTTTTCTTATTTTCGAAATAATTTATTTATTCAGTAATTTCCATAAACGCCAAAAACATACAGTTCCTCAACAAAATCTTTGCAAATGAAGAAATTATAAATAAGAAAAGAAACGTTGATTTCTAACGTTTTTTTTAAATGCAGACAAAAAAGATTTCTATATTAAATACTTTTTATTAAAATTTTTTTTTCTTATTTTCGAAATAATTTATTTATTCAGTAATTTCCATAAACGCCAAAACATACAGTTCCTCAACAAAATCTTTGCAAATGAAGAAATTATAAATAAGAAAAGAAACGTTGATTTCTAACTAAAAATACTAACCTTTTTTTTCATCTTAGCTATTATATATGCCCATTAGGGTGGCCCTTAATAAAAAAGTGTTCAAACTTTCGGTCTCAGCCCCTAGAAATATGCAAATAGCAAAAAACTGAGAAATACAGTTTTGGTTCAATCAAAAAAAAAATTTTGAGGTGCCTCAAAGCGACTGTTTATATAGGAAAAATATGACTTTTTTAGATTTTACGAAAATTTCATTCTGTAGTTTAATTTTTTCATCAATTTGTTATAAGAATCGATTTCAGTACTAAATTATCTCTTGAAAAAGCTATATAACTTCAAAATCGAATAAAAACTCGCCGAGAAATAGCAAATGCCCCAGACCATTTCCGTCGTGAAATATAACGGAAATTTTTTAAAATTTCAGAATTTAATTAAAGCCATATTTTTTTTGGTCTCTATACCTATATGTACTCAGACATGAAGTATCGTTTTATTACCACGTTGTTAACATATTGCGAAATGAGACCAAAGATGGAAAATTTTTTTGATAAAATTTTGAAAACTCCTTTTTTTAAGTGGTGCGTGGTAAAGAAGAAAGCATATATTACAAAAATTCATAACTGCACTGTATTCTTAATCGGACCGGTTTCTGGCATTTCAGCATTCATCAGCGATTTATTGAACATTGTGATAATTGTTATGTTTTTAATTGAATAGATTGTTTCTATATGAAAATTTTTTTTACTTAGGGCGGCCGTGAGGTTTGAACCATGAACCTTCACATACACTCAAAAAATGAATCGTGCACTTTAAGGTTTTGTTAAATATATATTAGAGATTAACTGTGCAAATTTTTAAGTAAATTCCTCTGCCGGAATTTGTGTACAAAGAATTTTTTTGCGGATTTCGAGAAAAATGAGTTTTTTGTGAAATATTCAGTAAATATACTCCTAAATACTTTGTGTCAAAAATTTATCAGTTTTCTACTTTTAAATGTTATATTATATCTTCATAGCCTAGGGTTTCTGAAAAAAATAATATGACCCCATTAACCCTTTTGGACTTGGGGTCGCATATGACCCCAAGCTAATGAAAGACAATTTATTCAGAAAAATCAAATACTTAATAAGTGCTGTTGAATTTTTAGATGTGACGCTTAAAATATGATAACCAAATGTACAAGTCTTCCATGCCAAAAATTTGGAATAAATCGAACAACTTTATTTAACCCATTCCTTGCCGAGGCCAAACTATGAATTTTGGCATATGTATACTGATTGTTGATATTAAATACCGTAGAAGAATAAGTTGATGCAAAAAAGTCTGCAAACATATTACTTATGGAGTTATCATGTGAAGATTCTAAATCACCGTACTTCATAACCGATGGAAAGTCGCAGCATGTCTCTTAGAATTAGTAAATTTATAAAATGATTTTGGATTATTTTTTAGATTATTTCTTACTTTAATTATATAATTATAGGCCAATTGATTAGCAATAGTAAATTCCGATCTTGATAATGAGCATTTCATATACTCCATCAATGTTCCATATTTTTTTATAATTTTTGAACATTTTGTATATCCTATTTTTAAGTCGAGATAGATGTTTTGTATTCTAAGGAGGAACGAACATTCGATTTAGGAGGTAATATTTTAGGTACATATGCTTAAAAAAATTCAAAAAGATGATGATAAAAAGTATGCAGACGCAAGTCCAAATTTTCAATACAAACAAATTTATTCAGTCAATTTGGAACAGATGAAGTTGTAAATCCTGGTAATTTGTTTTATTAAAGCAAAAGATTTATTGGTGTGAGTTAAATTTTTTTTATGAAGATATATGAACAAAAGCAAGTTATCTCAAGCGTTGGATGGTATATATCTTCTGAATTAGAAATAGGGCTATTGTGATGGAGTTGATTTGGAAAAGACAATTTTAGAATAAACCATAAATAAATGCAGCTGAAGAATCAGTAGAATGAGATGGAACTAAATAATTGGAGTCAAGATCGATCAGCTTTCCAGTATTTTAATGGGAAAATTTTATAACTAAATTGAAATTAATAAAGTACGATTGTCAGTTTAGTGCTTAGCCACAGAAATTTTTATAAATTGGCATTTTACAGACGATTATATTTTTACTTTTACACGTACATATGTATGAAAGTGCACCTGCTTTTCCAAAAACTGTGCCAACAGCTGTTTAGCCAAAACAGCTGTTGTCAAAATGATAAAGCGGTGCTTGTTAAAAAATAAATGAAACAAAATTTTTGTGTAAACTGTTTTGAACGAAAATTAGTTGAAATTTCTTTTTATACCCTCCACACCTCAGTGGCAGAGGGTATATATAGGTTTGTCATTCCGTTTGTAACGCATCGAAATAAATTCCGGAGACACCAAAACCATATATTTTCTTAATCGTTATAACAAGGGAAGTTGATTTAGCGATGACCGTCTGTCCGTCTGTCTGTGGAAATCACGATCACGCCGTAAATATATAAGCTAGACCGTTCGTTTTTGTATAAAATTGTTTATTTAAAATCGGTTAAAGGGGGGGTCACGAGATATGAATGAAACTTTGAAAAAACTCTTGCAAATATTAAATTGTTCAGTGTGTTTGTTGTTTTTCTTAAGATATGTTGTATATGTTGTAATTCTTATTGTTCAAGTTATTGCAGTTGTATGTATATTAATACTGCACCGGTCACATTAGCCTGAACAAGTATTATCACATATTTTTTTATCGTTAAAATTAAAAATTAAAAATTAAAAACTAAAAATTAAAAATTAAAAATTTAAAATTAAAAATTAAAAACTAAACATTAAAAATTAAAAATTAAAAATTAAAAATTAAAAATTAAAAATTAAAAATTAAAAATTAAAAATTAAAAATTAAAAATTAAAAATTAAAAATTAAAAATTAAAAATTAAAAATAAAAAAAAAAATTAAAAATTAAAAATTAAAAATTAAAAATTAAAAGTTAAAAGTTAAAAATTAAAAATTAAAAATAAAAAATTAAAAATTAAAAATTAAAAATTAAAAATTAAAAATTAAATATTAAAAATTAAAAATTAAAAATTAAAAATTAAAAATTAAAAATTAAAAATTAAAAATTAAAAATTAAAAATTAAAAATTAAAAATTAAAAATTAAAAAAAAAATTAAAAATTAAAAATTAAAAATTAAAAATTAAAAATTAAAAATTAAAAGTTAAAAATTAAAAATTAAAAATTAAAAATTAAAAATTAAAAATTAAAAATTAAAAATTAAAAATTAAAAATTAAAAATTAAAAATTAAAAATTAAAAATTAAAAATTAAAAGTTAAAAATTAAAATTAAAAACTAATAACAAATTAAAATTTAAAATTTTAAATTTAAAAATTAAAAATTCCACAGTAAAAAAACAATATTATTATTAGAAGAATAAGGATGGTTTAAAGATGAACATGCGTTAAAATATGTAAAAGTCAATATATAAGAAAACCCGTTTCTCTGTGTATGAAATCGAATGCACATTGAGGAAGTAATTGGAGGAATATACTCCATAGCGATAAGTTTAATGGTAGAATAGTCGGAAAGATGCCACTGGCCAAAACGCATAAATTCTAGGATTTTTCTTTTTTGGAAGTTTTAGTAAAGTAAAAATTAAAAATTAAAAATTAAAAATTAAAAATTAAAAATTAAAATTTAAAAATTAAAAATTAAAAATTAAAAATTAAAAATTAAAAATTAAAAATTAAAAATTAAAAATTAAAAATTAAAAATTAAAAATTAAAAATTAAAAATTAAAAATTAAAAATTAAAAATTAATAATTAAAAATTAAAAATTAAAAATTAAAAATTAAAAATTAAAAATTAAAAATTAAAAATTAAAAATTAAAAATTAAAAATTAAAAACTAAAAATTAAAAATTAAAAACTAAAAATTAAAAATTAAAAATTAAAAATTAAAAATTAAAAGTTAAAAATTAAAATTAAAAAATAATTACAAATTAAAATTTAAAATTTAAAAATTAAAAATTTCACAGTAAAAAAACAATATTATTATTAGAAGAATAAGGATGGTTTAAAGATGAACATGCGTTAAAATATGTAAAAGTCAATATATAAGAAAACCCGTTTCTCTGTTATGAAATCGAATGCACATTGAGGAAGTAATTAGAGGAATATACTCCATAGCGATAAGTTTAATGGTAGAATAGTCGGAAAGATGCCACTGGCCAAAACGCATAAATTCTAGGATTTTTCTTTTTTGGAAGTTTTGCTCACCGCCGAGTGTAAATTTAGCATATTTGTATGGCGAAAAGCAAACGAAGAGCTTATATCAAAACATGTAAAACCAACAGTGAAACATGGTGGTTGATCGGTAATATTTTCTGTCTTTCTATCCAGTTGCTCCTGGATGTCTGCATTTCATGGGGAATATTGGATAAGAAAGTATATTTAGATATTTTAAACATCAATTTGAACAGATCCAAGGAAAAGCTTAATTTATTGCATTAACTTTACGAGTTTGGTTTTTTCTATTGAACTCAAGGTGATGCAAGTTTTACTGGTAAGTAGTTAAAGTTGACACTACTGAATAAACACAAAATCTTAAAACAACACGGAATTTTCATCTTGGGCTTTGTTATCAATTAGTCTCGACTTCCAATATTTTCTTGGGTGATACATAATTTAATGAAGTCGTAGTAAAACATTTCTAAGCTTAACTAAAGTTTTAGGTATAATTATTGAACAGTTTTGTTCTGGCTGAACACTCAAGGTTAGGAAACATACACATTGATATTATTATAAACATACATATACCAATATCAACCAATGACATTGTCCTTAGCTTGTCTATGAGCGCTCTGTCAATTTAAAGAAATATCTGTTGTTTATATTTATTTTAGGAAACATTAATGATTATTTCTTAGTGATTAAACCGTCTTCATACATATATATTTATTTTTATAATTAATTGTTCATAAAAGAAATCAACGAACGTTAAAACGTCAATATGGCAATTACAGCAACCTTTAACATTCTGAAACATGAATCATTTATTTGCTTTTTTTAAATTTCTTTAAACGTATTTAAATGAAATGGTATTTAAATTATTATCTCTTAATTTTGTTTGTTGAGTTTTTAAAACTTTTCTAATTAAAGTTTGTTTTGGATACACTGTTTTGTGCCACACAAAAGTTTATACTCTAATAGGGTACTTTTCCACTAACAATGCATTTACACATCTTCCTATTTCCTCATTAAATCACAGAAGCACAATACTTTGAATGAAAAATTCCTTTCGTACATGTTAAAAGTTCTGCAACTGAAAGGGGAATACTCGTGTAGGCAAACACCGTAAATTTATGGATGGTTTATCCACAGTTACATTTGGGTTTTGTTGACAGACTACAATGCATTTTTAGAGCTTTGGGCTATCCGGTCAAATGGACATTTCGGTCAAAGGTTATTAGAGCTCAATTTTTGGCATACTAAAAGTCTTCATAATTCTATTCACGTTTTTTGAAAAAGGCTTCCCTTAATGACTACTATTGAATTTAGTTTAGTTGCTGAATGTTGTATTAAAATCAATGTCTAAATGAGGGAAACCCTTCCTTTTTAAAGTATTATGTCATAGTTGTTAATGCCTGTCAAATTGTATGTATTGTAACAACTTCATTTAAGACTTAATCGATAAACAATAGCATGCTCTAGTACATGAACGACGTAGTAATAATGATTGTTTTAACACAACGAGGCTAATGTTCAGTATTATGTTATTAACTGGAAGTCCGTCGCCCTTCCCTAATATCTTTCTTTCTATCCGTATTGCATTGTGGTGCGTTCAATAACACATTTAATTTCTAGAGTCAACGCACTTGTAAATTTTTTTCATGTTGTAATAAGTACTTCGTTAGTGGTATGAGATTTTGAAGAATTTCGTTTTTACTTAAGAACATAAAATAAAAATAATAAAAATACCCTTGTAAAAGTTCAATGTTTAAAATAAGATTCAGCAATGAAGATTGATAAAGTAGAAAACTACAACGAACCAACTTCCCTATCGATGATTTTGAACTTTACAACGTGACATTTACAAATAAAAATAAAAAACAAAGCAAATGTTTGTTTTCAAAATGCATTTTATTTTTAGAACATAATACATATTCTATTCAAAAAAAACAAAATCAATAATTCTAGGAAAATGTTTTATAGTTTAGTCATCAATTTTGTAAATAATTTTTTTTGGAAAATATTAAAGTCTGAAAATAATTTTTTTTGGTAAATATTAAAGTCGGAAAAATTTGTTTTGATTATATATACATATATATATTTTTTTTAAATATATCTTAAGTACTGGAAATTTTTATATCCACGGCTTATTGCAAATTGGTTTGTGGATCGTTTGAAAGATTATTTAAAAGTAAATATTTACCAGAGGAAACAAAACTTTTCATTTATGAAACAATCTTTTGACCACTTTTATAATATTCTTTACTGTAATGAAAAATTTTAAAATTTTAGAACGCAAAAATTATTCGGTAATGTATTGAACATTTTGAAGAGTTTAAAAAAGCACATTTAGACAAATTTGTTCATGACATGTCTAAAGTCACACCTTCGCATCTTATGCTTTTAGTTTAATGAGGATAATATATTAATAAGATAATATGTTAATAAGATATAATTTATGATCAAGATAACCTGTAATATTAGTAGGCAAGGCGGTTTCTTGTGACTTCTTCTACACTCTTAGTCATCAACCGATTTTGACAAAAAATATAGCATTTGAAAGGTATTTATTTGCAGATGTGCACCATCTTTACAGATGTGCACCATCTTTTAAATTTTTTTTGAGTAGCAATCATTTAAAGTTGCTACTAACATACATAAAACACATACAATTCTGTGTGGGTGTTTATTAAATTTGTTAATGTGTTTGTAAAAATTTTATATTTATGCTCCTATAAAATTATTTATTAACAAACCCATTTATATATCTTCTGTGTGTTCAACAAATATTTAATGAATTTTATTTAAAAATTCACAATTTAATGAATTTTATTTAAAAATTCACAATTTAATGAATTTTATTTAAATATTATTACATTTTTTATACACTTTGTGAAATAATTATAAAGCCACTATATTAAGTTGAATTTTTTTTATTCAATACAAAGTATAATTTGAACAAAATTTTATAATAAAATTCAATACGTTTCTAAAAATCAATATACATATATCACATTTCTGTAAAAATTTATTTCCAAAACCCTTTTAAGCTCAGTTCTTGTAACAGCTGGTGCGAAGTAATTATAAAGCCAGAGTTGATCAATTTAATTAAACTATTGTTTTGAAACTGGAATCAGTTTAAATATTTATGTAACTGAGTAAGATTTAGTTAAAAGAATTGTAATAAGCAGTAAAAAACTTATTTTTAGTAAATATTTGAAAATGCCACGTGGAAAAATGCTCACATATGAGGAAATAGCTCAAATTGTGGTATACAAGGTGCATCAAATCGTGAAATTGCCAAAAAGTTGAATAGGTCGAGATGTGTAATAAATAATTTCATAAATAAAGAAAAAAATACGGATCAATAAAGACTCCAGGAAGGCCACCAGTTGTGACTGAGAGACAAAAACGGCGGATTAAAGGTATTGTCATTAAAGAAAATATAAGTCTGAGAAATGTTGGAAGTTGGTGTGCGTAGACTACAGCAAATAATGGGAAATGATTTGGACCTTAAATATATCCGAAGTATAAATTGGCTAGATTGAGTTTTGCAGAAAAGTATATATTTTGGGACCATGAATGGAGAACTGTCGTGTTGTCGGATGAGAAAAAATTAAATTTAGACGGACCAGATGAGGACCACAAATATTGGCGCAATAAATATTCCGAAAAGGCTGGTGGTTCACTCATGTTATGGGCCGGTATTTCCTATAGAGGAACCACTCCAATATGTTTTATGTCGACTAAAATGGCCTCGGAATATTATATAGATTTATTGGATAATGTTTTAATCCACTATGGAGAAGAAATTGCTGGCCCAGATCAATCGAGGCGGCGGTCGGCCATACTTATTAATTTAGTTATTTTTGTTTTTTTTTTCGGTTGCTTTTTATGAAGTAAATCTAAGTGGCTTTATATTTATATCGTGTGAAGAAAATATGTTTTTGTTGTTTTTTTTTATTTATTAAATAATGGATTTCAGTTTTTGTTTTTATTACGTAATTAAATAAATTTGGTTTAAGCTTATGAAATCTTAAAAATAAAAATTTAATGTTGTTTTACATATATTCGGGAAATTACACCATTTATATGTGGTTTTTTTAATTATAAATTGGGTATAGTGTATATCTATAATATTAATAGGCTAGGCGATTTCTTGTGACCGATGTTAAAGCTTCAGTTTTACCCCGATTTTGACAAAAAGTTTTTGTTTTGAAAGGTATTTCTTACAGACTTACAGATTTTAAAATTTTTGCCTTTATTTTGAGTAAATTGCATTTGAAGTTGCTACTAGGGATCCCGGTATACCGGAATCCCGGTATTGCGGAAAAAATCAATAAAAATCAATACCGGTATTATAATTGTTAAAACCGGTATTTCGGTATTTCAATTTATTCTTTTCTAACAAATGTTCTAATAAAACAAATTTGAAAATTAAATGGCATAAGAAAATTAAGTCGCATAAAAGTTTGTTGCATTTGCATTACATACATAAATATTTTAAAATTTTTGCAGATCTGATCTAGTGTGCTTTGTAGTAACATTTAAATAGTAAGATTTTAAATAAACGAATGTTATTCTATCAAAACAAATTTGAAAATTAAATCACATAAGCTTTTTAAAATATACAATCATTATTTTTAAAGTAGTGCGTAGTGGTTAACTGAAAAAAAAAAACTTTTAATAGTTTGTTGCATTTACATTACGTACATAAATATTTTAAAATTTTTGCAGATCTGATCTAGTGTGCTTTGTAGTAACATTTAACATTTGCGGCTTGTGGTTGGTGGGTATGTATTTACAAATTTTACATTTTTCATTTTATTTAGTGTAGAATTTTACAGAAAAAAATGGATGATCTAATTTTTGAAGAAAGGAAAAGTAAAAAAAATTCTGTATGGTTTTATTTCCTGCGTGAAAAAAAGGCCAATTCGGAAAATGTAAGCAATGTAAAAAAATAATTAAAACTCAAGGAGGAAGTACAAGTGGATTACGTACTCATCTAAAGACAATACATAAAATTAATTTGTCTAAAAGAGACATATCAGGTTCTAGTATTCTTAATACTGAAAACGTAACAGCCGGTTGTTCACAAATAAGTGCACTAGCATTAACTAGTGGAAAACTAACTAGATATTTAGTTAGCAACATCGAAACCTTGTCGGTAGTTTTAGCTCGTATGACAGCTACTGATAGATTGCCTTTTAATATTTTTATAACTTCTGAAGACATCAGAAAAGGTTTAATTGCAAGAGGGTTTTCAAATATACCACAATCAAGTAATTCTATTAAAAAATTGTTATGGAGTACAGCAAGGAGATTCGCAGCCAGATGATTAAGGAATTTTCCAGTAGAATACTTCAAGGTGAAAGTCTCAGCTTAACATTTGATGAATGGACGTCCATAAAAAATCGACGATATTTAAATATAAATGTCCATTCTGCTTGCAAAAAAATTTGGAACCTCGGACTAGATCTTATACATGGTTCACTACCAGCTGAAAAGTGTGTTGAACTTGTAGATAAAAAGCTATTAGATAATGGCCTGTCTTTAAATAAGAACATTGTTTGTATAACGACAGATGGAGCATCTGTTACGACCAAGGTAGGAAGATTAATTAATGCAAAACAGCAACCTTGTGTTGCACGTGTCATTCAATTAGCTGTCATCAAAGTACTGTATAAAGTTAAAAATTTAGACCAACAAAATTTAGATATCCAATATGAAGAAGATTTGATGAAGATTACTTATCCATCATAGATGATGATGAATATACAGATGAATATTTGGCTCATGAAAATGGTCTAACAATAATTAATACTGAATGCGAGAATCGAAACGATTATATGATAACGTATGAGCAGTTGGGGCCATTAATTGATAAAATACGAAAAGTTGTAAGCATATTTCGGCGCTCGCCGACGAAAAATATTTTAAAATTTTTGCAGATCTGATCTAGTGTGCTTTGTAGTAACATTTAACATTTGCGGCTTGTGGTTGGTGGGTATGTATTTACAAATTTTACATTTTTCATTTTATTTAGTGTAGAATTTTACAGAAAAAAATGGATGATCTAATTTTTGAAGAAAGGAAAAGTAAAAAAAATTCTGTATGGTTTTATTTCCTGCGTGAAAAAAAGGCCAATTCGGAAAATGTAAGCAATGTAAAAAAATAATTAAAACTCAAGGAGGAAGTACAAGTGGATTACGTACTCATCTAAAGACAATACATAAAATTAATTTGTCTAAAAGAGACATATCAGGTTCTAGTATTCTTAATACTGAAAACGTAACAGCCGGTTGTTCACAAATAAGTGCACTAGCATTAACTAGTGGAAAACTAACTAGATATTTAGTTAGCAACATCGAAACCTTGTCGGTAGTTTTAGCTCGTATGACAGCTACTGATAGATTGCCTTTTAATATTTTTATAACTTCTGAAGACATCAGAAAAGGTTTAATTGCAAGAGGGTTTTCAAATATACCACAATCAAGTAATTCTATTAAAAAATTGTTATGGAGTACAGCAAGGAGATTCGCAGCCAGATGATTAAGGAATTTTCCAGTAGAATACTTCAAGGTGAAAGTCTCAGCTTAACATTTGATGAATGGACGTCCATAAAAAATCGACGATATTTAAATATAAATGTCCATTCTGCTTGCAAAAAAATTTGGAACCTCGGACTAGATCTTATACATGGTTCACTACCAGCTGAAAAGTGTGTTGAACTTGTAGATAAAAAGCTATTAGATAATGGCCTGTCTTTAAATAAGAACATTGTTTGTATAACGACAGATGGAGCATCTGTTACGACCAAGGTAGGAAGATTAATTAATGCAAAACAGCAACCTTGTGTTGCACGTGTCATTCAATTAGCTGTCATCAAAGTACTGTATAAAGTTAAAAATTTAGACCAACAAAATTTAGATATCCAATATGAAGAAGATTTGATGAAGATTACTTATCCATCATAGATGATGATGAATATACAGATGAATATTTGGCTCATGAAAATGGTCTAACAATAATTAATACTGAATGCGAGAATCGAAACGATTATATGATAACGTATGAGCAGTTGGGGCCATTAATTGATAAAATACGAAAAGTTGTAAGCATATTTCGGCGCTCGCCGACGAAAAATGATAAAATATTACAAAAATATGTAAACAAAGAATTTGGAAAGGATTTATTTAGCCTTGGTTTTGGACTCTAAAACGCGGTGGAATAGCTTGCTTAATATGCTCGAACGTTTCTATAAGATAAAGAGTTGTATCCGGAAGGCTCTTATTGATATGAATTCTGAATGTTCGTTTTCTGATAATGATTTTTCACTATTGTCAACAGTTATTTCAGGTCTACTCCCTGTTAAATTAACTTTAGAAGCTTAATGCCGCCAAGATGCTACGCTTTTAAGTGCAGATGCTGCTTTTGAATTTATGTTTAAAGAATTAACTAAACAGAACAATCCATTCAGTAATAAATTAAAAGAACTTAAGATTCGTATATGAAAGGCAGACTGAATTGACTATCGTTTTACAATACTTGCATAATTGCAATAGCACAGTTGAAGATGGAGAAATTACCGATATCATGCATAGTGACATGTCAAAAATTGGACTCATAAAAGTAATTGTAAACTTATTGGAACGGCTTCATTAAATAGAAGATGCAGAACCAGCTGCAATTTCAATCAATGAACATGACGATAGTGAAATCATATCTTCAGATTCTGAGCAAGAAGCAGACCATTTACTACAATGAAAGAGAAGCTAGAAATGGAAATTTAAAAAGAATAAAAATAAATGAAACTGTAACTTTAAAACAAAAAAATACAAAAGATTTAAATAAAGTTATCAGACGGGAGTTATGCTATTTCGAAGCAGAGAATATCAGGTGGAAATATTTAAGTTTGGTATGCAATAATCTTCTTTCAATTCCCCCCACAAGCGTGGAGTCCGAAAGGGCATTTTCTGCTGCTGGTATATTATGCACGAAGATAAGATCACGATTAGGTGACAAAAGGCTTGATGAACTGACGTTTCTGCGGGCATATTTCAATAACGCCAAAAAATAAAATAATAATTTAAAACTTTTCTTTTATTGTTTATTTTTTCTCTTATAATGTAAATGAATTACTTTTTTTAATTAAATAATTTTTGTTTCATTTTTCTTAATAGTTATGTTTTTTATTTTGAGAATTATTATTTTTTGGAATACCGGTATTGATACCGGGATCCCGGTATCAATAAATTTCAATACCGAAATACCGGTATTATATTTTTTGCCTTTTTTTGCAATCCCCAGTTGCTACTAACACATACATAAAATTATACAATGCTATGTGTGCGTTTTTTAAATTTGTTAATGTGTTTGTAAAAAAAAGGAGTTTGTTTTCTTCATTCACAACTATAATTGTATTTTAGACATAAACCAGCCAATAACGCAATCTATATTTAAATAGTGTTGAATTGTTAATTGCCTAAAATTGATTAGCATACGTTTAGTGTCTTTATTATATTATTATATATAATAATATTCAAATATTTATAATGAAATTTAATGAATTTTACATAAAAAGTCACAAATCAAATATCTTAGAATTTGCTCTCGAATTTCGAGGGCTGGTTTCTGCTAGCATAGATTTAAACACATTGAAAGAAAAAAAATTGAATGAAATAATAAATTTTCCTAGAATTTGCACTTGAATTTAGCTAAATATTTATCGTCATTGGAATCTTTAGAAAATCATGATAATTGTTCAAATTTTTTAGTGCCGAATTTTTTCGTTACAAAAACTTTGGAAACCCATAGGGGATAACTTTTTTGTTGTTAAGCCTAGTTTTAAGAATATCTTTAATGTAAGATTCTCTTAATGTTGTGCAATTATCATTACGATTGTTCAACTTGTTATTACATGTAGTTGTCAAGCTATGAGGGCGGTCCCATGCGACCTGATGTATAGATGGCGGCAGTAGATTAAAAAAAATTACTTATGTGAAAGTGGCAACCTTATAAGACATATCTTTTAAGTTTCAAGAGGAATTTTTTGGACCATCAACAGTAAACGATCTCAGTGAATTTGTAAACATGGAAAAAAATTGGTAACCGTTATGTAATTCAATACTTTCATTTGATGAAAGGTCTCAATCCAACCAATATTAAAGCCGAGCTTTAATATTCGATTATGTCTATAAAATATTGGGTGGCAGAGTTTAAATGAAGCCGTATGAGTCGCCAAAAACAGTTTAAACAAGTAAGAAAATTATAGTCGGTCTAGACCGACTATACAATACCCTATACCATGCGTTTAGAGGCCCTATCTCTCAGGCCCAACTAACTGGATATAGAAAAGCATAAACCAAATTTGAGTGGGATTTTTATTAATTTTTTTTTTTTGGCTGCAGATATGAAAAAGTTCATATCGGATGCTATATCTATATGGGGACTAGGCCCCAAAATGGACCGATCCTGACCATGTTTGGAAAAGTCTCTTGTATTTTGCAAAAATATATACAAACAAAATTTGAGAAGAATCAGTGCAATATTTTTGTTTTTTGATAGATTGAAGTGAAGATTTAAGCTAAGAGTTGTCCAATAGGGATCATTTTTGGACTACTGATTAATGGAAGTAATAAATACATACAAACCCAATTTGACTAAGATTTATATGATAATTTGGATCTTATGGCAATTTATGTTGATTTCATAGGGGTCATTTGTATGGCGGCTAGGTCTGAACATGGACCGATTCTCACCAATTTCAATAGCGTTCATCCTATGGCCGATAAAAGCTTATATACCAAATTTCATCGAAATATATTCATATTTGCGACCTGCAGTTTGATTACAAGCTTTACATGGACACACAGACGGACGGACGGACGGACATCGTTAAATCGAATCAGCTAGTGATTCTGATTCGATCGGTATAATATTTTTGGTAGTTACAAACAGCAGCACAAAGTCATTATACCCAAACCACATAGTGGTATAGGGTATAAAAATCCACAAAATGGTATTGGATGATCGTCGGCTGATGGTGTGTGAGCTGAAATAGGCAGTGCTATACATCGCATATTGACCGAAAATTTGTAGATTAGAAAGCTGTCCGCTAGATGGGTATCGCGTTTGCGACACGTTTGCAACAGAGCCGAGTTTTTTTTGCGTCGATTCATAACCATGAATGAGACATATGTAGGTGTACCACTCAACACCTGAGGCAAAGGAATAGTCAAAACAGTGGACTGAAATGGCAGAATCGTGTCCGTAGACAAAGACATTTCCATTTACAGTCATCTGTTTTTTGGCGTCTGTTTATGCTAACTTATTGCAGCGTTTAAGTGATGAAATTAAGAAAAAGGCGGTATTTGAGAAAAGAAAGTGTTGTTTCATCACAACAATGCACTCGTTCACCCATCCACTGTTTAGATGGCCAAAATCCATGAATTAAAGTTCAAACTGCTTCATCTTGCACTCTAATCGCCAAATTTGCTCCCTCGGATTTTTTTCCTAACTTGAAAAAATTACTCGTTGGCAAAACATTTGACGAAGGAGCTAGACAGTTCTATATAAACAGGGAATCGAAGCTATTGAATATCGCTGGAAAAAGTTTTTCGCGGTAAAAAGTTTATCGCGGTAAAAAGAGATTATGTTGAGAAATGCAATATACACTCCATTAAAACAATATGTCATTATGATGGTTTTAGAACTTAATCAAGCTCAAGATCAATGTTTTTACTTTAAACTAGCAGATTCCAGCCCTCGAAACTCGAGCGCAAATTCTAGGAAATTTTATTTTTTCATTAAAGAAAGACCCCAAAAGTATGCTAATCAATTATAGCAAATTCACAAATCGACACAAAAACAAACTCATTTTTATTACAAACACATTAACAAATTTAATAAAATACACATAGCATATGTATAATTTTATGTATGGGTTAGTAGCAATTTTAAATGCAATTTACTCTAAATAAAGGAAAAAAATTTAAAATCTGTAAATTTGCAAAACGGCTAAAAATAAATACCTTTCAAATAATATACGTTTGGTCAAAATCGGGATAAAACGGTAGAACAAAACATCAGTCACAAAAAATCGCCTAGCCTATTAATATTATAGATAAAGCAAAAAACATTGGCACATTTGTGTAAAAAATTTATCTTCGAGGGCGGGTCAATAAGTCCGTGACTTTTAGAATGAAACACAGTTTTTTTTTTTTGCAAAAAAAATATTTTTCAACATAATCTCCTTTTAGCTCAATACACTCAGTCCAACGTTTCTCCAATTTTTGTATCCCTTCCAAAAAATAGGATTTTTGTAGGTCCATAAAATAGGCTTTTGTTTGATCAATAATTTCATCGTTGGAGCTAGATCTCTTTCCACCAAGCCATTTCTTTAGGTTTGGACATAGGAAATAGTCACTGGGGAATAAAGCCATTAAAAAAAAACAAACACGACGTTGCATGTTTTGAACAGCTGTTCAACGCAAAGTAAATGACGGAACTTGCTCAAAATTTTACAGTAGTCTATTAACAGGTGGTACTTGATATGGGAGCAATGTTGCATTTCATATAACTACGAGGGAAGTTCGAAAAGTCACGGACTTACTGATCCGCCCTAGTATATTCTGTTTTTCGGGTTGAGTCACCAACCCTCATCAGTAACTAAAAGAAATTTGTTTGTTTTGTTTATAACAAACAAAATGTAAAACTACTTTGAAACAAATATGTTTGTATATCAGTACACATTGCACATAAACACGTAAATTGTACGAGCCCTAAGCATTTTGTGGCAATACAACATTCTATACTTCATATTTTACGAAATAATATCGATTACTTTGTGTTTTTCTGAAAGGAATTATTCCTAAATACATAAAAATATACATACGCTCACATTGCGACACAATGTTGTAAAAAATTCTCATTAACCGATTGTTCATTATATTTTTAAAAAATATTTAAATACTATTAATTCGAACAGTGGATAATTTTCTAATTTAAAACTGTGCAACACCACCTTTGCTTTTTAAAACAGCTTCTAATCGATTTGGCATTGTATTTATCACTTTTTTTTATACGCGCTTCAGGGGTTATAGAGTCTCAAGTTTCCTAAATTTTGGCTTTAAAACTGCTAAGAGTACATTGTTGGTCATTTTACAATTTCCTTTTAACGAGAGCCCACAGATTTTAAATTGGGTTGATGTTTGGGCTTGATGATGGCCAATCCAGAACATTAATTCCATTTTTGTTGTTGTTTTTGCTATATGGGAAAATGCACCATCATGTCGTTATATATATTCAATGCAGTCGGCTAGCTTTGGTAGTGATGGAATAAAATTTTCTTGCAATATATTAATATATTTTTCCGCATTTACGGCTCCATTAATCAAGTGAAGCTGATCGACACATGTAGAGGACATGCATCCCCACACCATTAGGCTATCTGGATCTTAACAGTGAGCTTTTAGCAGCCTTTATTATATGCCGTCATTATTTTACGAATCACCCTTTTTCTGGTATCACCTAAGCATACATCAAATTTAGCTTTGTTGTTAAAAATAATAATAATGCATTTGTACCCAAGATCGTCTTTCATTTGATCATAACAAACGTAAGTAAAGGCTTTTCTTTGGCCTAAAAAATAATTTAGTTTGAACAAATGTTTTTCGCAACATCAAGTGAATGTAAAACTTACTTTATAAAAACCATAACCTATATCTTTATTTGCTAACGCCACATCCATTCACGATTTTACGATTTTTCGATTTGTTTCAGATCGAATTGAAACAGTGCTTCAAAAAATTTTTTTTTTAAATATAGCCGCTAAAGCTAACAAAACGTTATTTTGGAGACCCGGTCTCTTTTTGCAACGTTATTGTTAGAAATCCAACTTTTTCATATTTTTGAACAATACTTTGTACTGTTGATCTGGGAAGCTTCACATCAATAGATATTTTGCCATAGCTCTTTAATAATTAGTAATTCAATAATTAAAACTAGCAGATTCCAGCGCTCGAAATTCGAGTGCAATTTCTAGACAGATTTATTTTTCAACTTAGCCAATTCACAAACCAACACTTTTATGGTTTATTATTATTGTGAATGAAGATAACAAAGTCATTAACAAACACATTAACAAATTTAATAAAACACACATCCCAGCTAGCATTTGGAAGATTGTTTTTTGAAAAATCACCTTACTGAGACTTCTTCGAGTACTTTTGGTGATCAAAAACTGATTAATGACTTACACGATTAAAAAAGGACTCGAAAATGACTTGCGCTAATGATTAAAAAGAGTGATTTAATATATATATATATATATATAAAATATATAGCATACGTATAATTTTATGTATGTGGTAGTAGCAACTTTAAATGCAATTTACTTAAATAAAGGGAAAAAATTAAAAATCTGCAAAACGGCTAAAAAGAAATACCTTTCAAATAATATACGATTGGTCATAATCGGGATAAAACGGTAGAACAAAACATCGATCACAAGGAATCGCCTAGCCTATTAATATTATAGATTCGAATTTGTACAGAAAAACTGGCTTACCACGTGCCATCGTTTAACATATCATCATAATTTAAGTGAAACAACATAAAAACATAGCGATTTTTTTGTTTTCTGATATTTCTTTATTCTTGTATTACGGTACATTTTATTTTTTTGTTTATATTTAAAATTTTTAGTTTTCTAAGCGAATTTATAACACTGAACGAATTAATAGTGATCAAATTATTAAAATAGAATGAACTATCTATTAATTTGAGTTTTTAAAACATTTTCTTATAGGTCGATTAGTATAGAAATTGGGGGAAATTGCTGCATGTTCAGACCTATTCCCCATACAAATAACGACCAGGTGTCTAACCATCGCATTCGTTATCGAAAATTTTCGATTGAATCTATTATTTTATTTTTAAAAATAAAATGCTAAGAATAATTTCACTCTGTCACTGTTAACGAATTATGGCCCCCTATTTAACAGTAAAGAAGAAACGAGGTCTGACGTTTGTTCGTTTTCTTCAAATAATAAACCAAAATATCGAATTTAGATTGATTTTACTCGATATCGATTAGCCCCCAGATTATCATATTCATCATGGTCAAATTTTGTTTATATACATTTATTATACCTTTTTATCAATAGTCCAAAAATAGATTTTGGTCCACATTTGTAGTCATAATCACCATATAAAGCTGCTCCCGATCTTTAGTTAAATATATCAAAAAACAAAAAATTTGCATAGACTCGCAAACATAGTGATGGGGTCCATTTTTAAACCTAGCATCCGATATGACCTTTTTCATACTTGCATGAACGAAAAAAAATTAAAAATTACATTTAAATTAAGTTTATGCTTATTCTCCATATAAAATTACAATTAAAAAAAAGCTGGTCATGATTTCATTGCTATCCGCCTATAGCCCGCAAACAATTTTATGTTTACCTTAAATGGTTTGCTGTTATATTATAGCTCTTAAAGAGCAATTACTGGAACAATTAAAATTTTATTTAATTTATACCAAAAAATATCTAATACAGTGAGTGTAACTTAAAATCGTACACATCTGAAATAATGATTACATCCTGCATAAAAGTGTGTTTTAAAGTTAAGAAAAATTAATCAAAATTAGTGTTAAGGGTTTTCACTCTTGGTAGTAAAGTACCCTTGTAACCCTTGCAAATGTTGTAGATATAGTAAAATTACTACTATTTACAACACCACAACAACAAAATGTATGAAATTGAAATTTACTACGCTGTGTTAAAAGTACAACAAGGGTAAAAGCTATAGTACATCTACAAGATTAAACATTTACAAGACTGAAACAGCTGTTTGTTGAGCTGCCAAAACAATTGTTTATTTTTTTATTTTTCATTTTGTGGTAAACGAATCAAAATAATAAATAAAAATGTATCAAAATAATGAAAAGCCCTTTCTCCAGATGACCCGAGTCTGTATAGGACAATTGCTAACTGGTACTCAACTGGAAATTGTTCACATGAATGGGGTTGGTTAAATTCTGTATCTCCAGAAATCATAGACACCAGAACTCAATTCGACTAACCCTCAGCATTTGCAAAAATTTGTTGTCATATAATTGGGTTTACTGACCACTTTATTGATTTTGGAACCGAATTCCAAGCTCCGCGGCGGTACAATTTAACTAAAATAATGTCATCAACTAATTTATCTAAAATGTGGTCAATGGCATCATGTTCACATGTATCTACAAAAGGAGAGTAGTTATATTTATACCCTATACCACTATGTGGTTTGGGTATAATGACTTTGTGCTGCTGTTTGTAACAACCAAAAATATTTGATATACACCCATCTTTAATTAAGAATCACTATCTGATTCGATTTAACGATGTCCGTCCGTCCGTCTGTGTGTCCATGTAAAGCTTGTAATCAAGCTGCAGGTCGCAAATACGAATATTTTTTGACGAAATTTGGTATTTTATCTTTTATCGGCCATGGGATGAACGCTATTGAAATTGGTGAGAATCGGTCCATGATCAGACCTAGCCCCCATACAAATGACCCCTATAAAATCAACATAAATTGCCATAAGATCCAAATTATCATATAAATCTTAGTCAAATTGGGTTTGTATGTATATATTACATCCATTAATCAGTAGTCCAAAAATTATCCCTATTGGACAACTCTTAGTCATAGGCCCCATATAGAACTGCTTCCCGATCTTCACTTATATCTTTCAAAAAACAAAAATATTGCACTGATTCTTCTCAAATTTTGTTTGTACATATTTTTGCAAAATACAAGAGTCTTTACCAAACATGGTGAGGATCGGTCCATTTTTGGGCCTAGTCCATATGTAGATATAGCATCCGATATGAACTTTTTCATATCTGCAGTCGAAAAAATTAATAAAAATCCGACACAAATTTGGTTTATGCTTATTTTCTATGTCCAGTTAGTTGGGCCTGAGAGATAGGGTCTCTAAACGCATGGTATAGGGTATCGTATAGTCGGTCTAGACCGACTATAATTTTCTTACTTGTTTTGTATTGTTTTTATTTTTGCAAGTAATACCACCGTACCTTCAACATCCAGAATCTCTGCAAATTCTATTTCGTCAATTGCATTTTGTTCTACAAAAATTATAATTTTTTCTTTTTTCGTAATTTTGGGCATTTTACTTATCTGCAAATTCTTGTTGATATTTTAAGTTTTCAAATTGACAAAAAAAAAAAACAAAACAAAAAACAGCTGATTCATTAGTTTACAATACACAACATAAAAGACGTTCACGCTTTGTAGTATAAAATCGTTGTAGATATAATAGGGTTGTAAATTTAACACCAAGAGTGAATACCGCTTTTGTTTCATTAATATTTTAATTTATTATTTAAAAAACAGGCAATACCATAGTTCACTAAACAAACAAAAATATTTCATATTCACAACTCAAAAATTTATCGTTCACTTAAAATCGTACAAGACATGTTATTGAAAAAAAGCTGAAAATAAAAAAAAAAAAAAAACAAAAAATAAGTTTAGTATTTTGATATGTAGCGTATTAATCCTTTTTGGCATCGAGTCGAGTAACTTTTTGCATCTTTCCGTTCTTCTTCAAGAGCCCTCTTAAGGTCAGATTTATTCTAAATTTTATGCTTACGAATTTTTTATTTAGAGCATCTATTGGCATCAAGATGCTCGATAACATTCATACTCGGAGACTGTGTGGGAGTATTCCATACTTTTGGGCAGTTATAGAGTGCACACGTCCGGGCATTGAATAAGCTATGTTTGGCGTCGTTGACAACATAAAGCTTGGAAGTGAGGATATTTATATAGTCATATTGGTTCATAATCCCAAATTTCCAAATCCACCTCCATGTTTTATAGACGGGCGTAAATTAGTCATTAGTCATCTCCATATTGGGGTTTCTCCACACTGTTTGCCATCTGATTCAAAAAATTAAAAATTAAAATTGGACATCATTCCAGAACTCTTTTGGCTTAGATTGGTACTCGCGGGCAAACTCAAGATTTTTCTGTCTATTACGCTGATTTATGAATGGCTTCTTGTGAGTAATTCGGCCATGAAAATAATTTTTACGAAGCACTTTTTACCGTTGAATCACTGACGTCCTTTACAGGTAAATTTTGAGCTCATTTTAATTTTTAATGCCGATATAAATGGGTTGTCCTTTACTTGACATACTACACACCTTTTATCTGTAGCAGTCAGCTTCATATTGGACCGACTTTTGGATTTATTTAAAATTTGATTTTTTTTTCTTTATGATGTACAGAATGGTGCTGTCGGTCCTGTTCTGCATACATTTTCCTTTTTTTATGATAAATTCTCAATTCGCTCTCTTGGGAAGATGCTTTAAAATTTTAATGCTAAAAATCTTAGAAAATTCTTAATAAATCACTGGAGACAACCCAAGCTGCAATATCGGCCTTGCATTTACCAAATTGATGGGTTTCCACGAAATCTAATTTGAATTATCAACTGTACGTTTTTAAAGTTACCTCACGTTTTCGTGCATTTCAAAGTGCTGACACATTTTAAGAAAACAAAAGTATTTTCCACATATTCAAATATTTTGGAATATCGTTTTTAAACCTTGGTGTAGGTAGACTCTTTATTGGTTTGGGAATTAGTAAAAAAATTGTAAGCCCACAGTAGCTGTACGATTTTAAGTGACACTCACTGTAGATACTAAATACAATTTCAAATATTTAAACTGCAATATTTAAAAAAAAACTAATTTTGTTGATGATATTCGTCTTTTCTTCTGAAAACAAACTTATCGTGACCATCTGTTGCTTTTTCGTATCAAAAACGAAAAAAAAGAAAGAAATAATCCGTTACCTCTATTAATGATAATGAACTTGTAGTTAAGATTTGAATCACGCACACGTCGATATGCTTCAATTCACTTTCGACAACAAATAATTACACATGTCGATTTTCGAAACAACAGTTTTCGTTTCTCATAGATGACTTCAGAAAGAAAAAAAAATGCAAATACGCCCAAATGTTAATAATTATAAATCCAACGACTTTTACAAATTCAATTATTATTACTTCAAAATAAAAAATTTTATTAGAAACCAAATAAAACTGAAATTTAATTTATTTCCATATTTCTTTTCTTTACAGTTTTCTTGAGTGTTTAAGTAACAACCAACCAACCAACAAATCAACCACAAGGAAAGAAGAAGACCGCAAAAACAAAACAATCAAAATGGCAGTGAATGTGTTTTCAACAAATGTTACTACTGAAAATTTATCCAGACATGATATGCTCACTTGGGTAAATGATTGTCTGCAAGCACAATTTTCGAAAATTGAAGAACTATGTACTGGTAAGTATGTCATAAACAACTGCAGGCACTTATAAAACGACCGAATACAACCCAACAAACGAAATATTACATTAAGCTTAAGTTTGAGTTTATATAAAACTATTAAATTTTTACCTAAAAATTTCTTAAAATCGGGCAGTCGCAGCATGAAATATATTAAGTTAATTATACCCTATACCACTATGTGGTCAAGGTATGTATAATGACTTTGTGCTGATGTTTGTAACTACCAAAAATATTTGACCTAGACCAACTTTTTACCGATCGGTGCATGTTTAGACATAGTCCCCATATAAATGACACCCATGAAATCGACTTAGATTGCCATATGATCCAAATTATCATATAGATCTCGGTCAAATTGGGTTTGTGTGTGTTTGTTACACCCATTAATCATTAGTGCAAAAATAAATCGTATAGGACAATTCTTAGTCACAGCCCCCATATAAATCCGCTTCCCGATCTTCACTTAAATCTATCAAAAAATCAAAAATATACACAGATTTTTTCTCAAATTTTGGTTTGTATATTTTTTTTTTTCAAAAAATAAGTGACCTTACCAAATATGGTCGGGATCGGTCCATTTTTCGACCTAGCCCGCATATAAATATAGCATCCGATATGAACTTTTTCATATTCAAAGGAAAAAAATTAACAACATTTTTTTTTCAAATTTAATTACCTTTATTTATATATATATTGAATAACTATTAATAAATTCTTTGGTTTTTAAATCGAAAAATTAATATAAAACATAAGTTTTTTTAATTTTAATTAAAATTATTTTGGATTTCATCTGTAATTTTTTTTTAACAACAAATTGAGTTTTTTTTAATTTAAAATTAAATATTTTTAATTTAGAGGGATTTTTTTTTAATTTCAAATATAACAGAATTTACATTATCAAAAGATACGATTATATTACAATAATTGGTTTATGGAATCTAATATTTCTTCATGTTCTTCTTGGCTCTGATATTTTTCTGACGATCGACTTTTATCGACGACATCGCTCGGTATATTGTAAGTGTAACAGCACCCATTTTTTAATTTCAAACCTTCTTTTATACGTATTACAGAACATAACAACTTGGATTTTATTCTGTTCAAAGTTTGCTTTTAACTAAAGCCATTAAACTAAACAAACGTTCAACTTCGGCTTTTGACAAAGACAAAACTAATAAAGACAATACAAATATTGATAACTCTACAAATGGATTTTCGCCAATAGAATTTTTGTTAACTTCAATCCATAAAGAGGTTGTATTCAGTGTTGTATCCCAATATTTTTCTGTGATATAACTACATTGGATTTGAATTTTTTCTGTTTCAGATGATCTAATTTAAACTCTTCTAATATATTGGTTATCGGCTCTTTTACCCGTTTTAATGTGTTTTGTATTGAAAATTTTGGCATTTTTTTTAATACAATAATATTTTTTGGCGACCGACTTTTTAATTCATTAAAAACTGTTTACATTCTTCTATTTCAAAATATTTAATTCTTCTATTTCAAAATATTTAATTTTAATTTTACATTAAAAAAACTCAATTTGTTGTTAAAAAAAATTACAGATGAAATCCAAAATAATTTTAATAAATTTTTAAAAAATATAAATCGAAACTAATGTTTTATATTAATTTTTCGATTTAAAAACCAAAAAATTTATTATTAATTATTCAATTTTTTAATATAAAGGTAATTAAATTTGAAAAAAAAAAATTTTGCATCTTTTTTTTGACTCCAGTACGTTTTATCATCTTTTTTTTGCAATTTAGCTCCTTTACAATTTCAAATTATGGCAACACTGTTCTTATATTTACTTATTTAATATTATACATTATATAAATAAATAATACTAGCTGATGCCAACGCTCGAAATTCGAGTGCAATTTCCAGGCAACTTTCAACTTAGCCAATTCACAAACCAACACTTTTTGGTTTATTATTATTGTGAATGAAGTTGACAAACTCATTAACAAACACATTAACAAATTTAATAAACACACCCATAGCATATGCATAATTTTATGTATGTGTTAGTAGCAACTTTAAATGCAATTTTCTCAAAATAAAGGAAAAAATTAAAAAATCTGTAAATCTGGGGAACAGCTAAAAAGAAATACCTTTCAAATAATATAATAATATAATAATTTTAATGGTATTGATATGTTTTAATTTTTCAAAGTGTAATACGAGAATTTTGTGTACTATTCTTTTTACCACTCTGCTCGTTTCTTTCAACAAATATAACAAAACATTTTGAAATAGAAGAATGTGAACAGTTTTTAATGAATTAAAAAGTCGGTCGCCAAAAAATATTATTGTATTAAAAAAAAGCCAAAATTTTCAATACAAAACACATTAAACCGGGTAAAAGAGCCGATAACCAATATATTAGAAGAGTTTAAATTAGATCATCTGAAACAGAAAAAATTCAAATCCAATGGAGTTATATCACAGAAAAATATTGGGGTACAACACTGAATACAACCTCTTTATGGATTGAAGTTAACGAAAATTCTATTGGCAAAAATCCATTTGAAGAGTTATCAATATTTGTATTGTCTTTATTAGTTTTGTCTTTCTCAAAAGAATAGTACACAAAATTCTCGTATTACACTTTGAGAAATTAAAAAATATCAATACGATTAAAATTAAAATTGTGTATTCAAAAACAATGAAAAAAAAAATCAAAAAAAAAGATGCTAAAAGCAACTTTTTATTAATAAAAGATGCTAAGTTGGCATCTAGCATCCTTTCATAAATTTTGGATGAAACGACAAAAAAGTTGCTAAATCTAGCAACTAAAATTCTAAAATGGCAACACTGTATAAGAATATAGCATGGTTACCAGGGCAATCAGCTATTATTAAGTGTTAATATTTACAATATTTATTTACCTCTGGAGGGTTCCTTAAGGAGATCAAGACCATTTTAGGGCAAGTTGATAGAAGATGTTTGATTGTAATTGTAGATCCACAGAATTGGCAGTTTTTTTGTATAGCTATTGTTTATGAGGTATTGATGTGTGGTGATTGTGTGACCCACACGTAATCGAGAGAATATTTTTATTTTGTTTTTGCTGACATCTGTTGGGTATATAGGTATTTTAATACTTGGATTTATTTTTGAAGTCGGTCTATGATTGTGTTTTGGAGATCAATTTTTTCAGTTAACATATCTTTTATTATTGGAGCCGAGCATGCAAACTTCGCAGCTGAGTCATCAAATCGTTTCCATATAAACCAGCATGTCCTGGGATCCACATTAACTTAATTTTACCTTTATAATTGGTTAGTAAATCACGGATTCAGTTCACAGAACGCCAATTGTTGTTTGCTGGGTTATTTTTTGGCCGTTTTTTCCTTTATTTACATATTTTAACAAATTTGATATTTACATATGAGATTTTATCTTTACATATAGATATTGCAACAAATAATATATAGGATCTAATGATATTAAATAGTTTTTATTTTATTTTTTAATGATTTTTAAAGGAAAATGGGAGGACAAAAACCTTTATCTATAATATTAATATGCAAGGCAATTTCTTGTTACCAATGCTATAGTGTCAGTTTTAAACCTATTTTAACCATACATGCCTCATTTGAAAGGTATTTCTTTTTAGCTGTCCGCCAGATTTACAGATTTTAAAATTTAAAATTTCTTTTGGAGTAAACTGCATTTAAAGTTGCTACTAACACATCTATATATATATATAGGATTTGCACCATAGGTTCGGTTCGATCTCTTCTGTGTTTTTTTTAGTTTTAACCCTCTTGCTGGCGTTGGGGTCAAGTTATAAACAAAATTCTTATTTTCAGCGCGATTTGACTGCAATTCAGAATGTACGTATCTTTCGTCATAAGAAATTTTTGTATGTATAAATGGACCCGATAGGTGGCGCTGGGGTTAAGTTATTTCGAATATTCTTATTATTCTTATTTTAATGAAACTAAGAATGTACATATATGTATGTTAGATGATGCCAAATATGTTTTAGTGGACCCGGTAGATGGCGCTGTCGTTCGAAAAATAATCAGTTGTCAAATTTATATAAATTTCATAAGTTACTAAAATTCCCAAACGTTTTTATATGTAAATATTCTAACCAAAAAGCAAGGAAAAAGCCGCTACAGTATTGCATGGTGGTCGTATATCTCATTCAGCACTCAAGTCACCGTTAAACGTACAAAAAAATGAGAATGCCGTCTGTAATATCAAAAAACATTCCGGTATGGCAAAAGTTCTGCAAAAATGCAGTATTTTTATTTGGGATGAATGTACCATGGCTCACAAACATTCCTTAGAAGCATTACATAGAACTTTAAAAGATTTGAAAGGCAATGAAAGACTTTTTGGTGGAGCTCTCATTTTATTATATACAGATTCTAACTAAAAAAAAATTCATTGAGGGCAAAACAACGTTTGCCGGGTCCAGCTAGTATATACATAAAATTATACAATGTGCTATGTATGTGTTTAATAAATTTGTTAATGTGTTCGTAATAAAAATGAGTTTGTTTTTTGTGTTGATTTGTGAATTGGTTATAATTGATTAGCATACCTTTAGGGTCTTTATTTAATGAAAAAATAAAATTTCCTAGAATTTGCACTCGAATTTCGAGGGCTGGAATCTGATAGTATGATTTAATAGATTCAAATACTACCTGAAAATATTTATGTGCTTATAGGAGGTTTATTAGAAAAAATAGACCTTTATAAGCATATAATTTTCAATTTGGTGTTTTCTTTTTAATTTTACGTTATTTCTCTACATTCTTTTATCAGTGGGTAAGAGGAATTTGCAATTTTGGCAAAGTAATTGTTATTAATCCTTGTTATGAAATCGATAATTTTTTCATAACCTGTTTCTTCATGAACAAGACATTTGTTTTGTATAATTTGTAAGCGTTTTAGGTGAAGAGTAGATTTTTGTTTTTGTGGTTTAGAAATGACCTTCAATTTAGTAGTGGCCATAATGCTTTAAATGATTTTATATCTTTTTGGCACGTAGCCATAATATGTTGTTTAAATGTAAGCTTTTTGTCCAAGACAACTCCGAGATATTTGACATCGTTAAGTCTTGGCAGTCTTTTGGGAGATTTATTGAATGGAAAATTATTGCTTGGGTCTTGTTTGGATTAATTTTGATTTTCCATTTGTGGAAATATTCACTGCAATTTACAAGACCCTTGTCCATTTTCTTCAGGAGTGCACTTGTAAGTTTGCTTGAAGAAATTAACGCAGTATCATCTGTGTAATAAGCAATTTTCATATATTTTGGAACTTTAAAATCGGATGTATATATCGAGTAAAGCAATGGCGACAAGACTGATCCTTAAGGTATAACCCTGTGGTAATGTTTTTGGAGATGATGTTTCATTATTAATCGCAACTTTAAAGCTTCTGCCTTGAATGAAATCTGAAATAAGTTTACATAGATATTTTGGTATATTTGCAATAAGAAGTTTAAATAAGAGGCCATTATGCCAAACGGTGTCAAACGCCTTTTCAATATCTAACAGTATTAGACCCGTTGAACGTTTGTTTTTATTGGTGATTATTTGATTTTCAATTCTGTTTATTTGGTGAGTAGTGTTATGCTCTTTTTTAAATCCAAATTGTTCTTTAGCAACAATAGAATTGGTCATTACGAATTCACTAAGACGAGAATGTAGTATATTTTCAAATATTTTACCTAAGTTACTTAATAGACTAATAGGTCTATAGCTATTTGGGTTATTTTTTTGGCTTACTAGGTTTGTTGATAGCTATAACCTTAGCATTCTAAAAATAGTTTGAGGTTGATGCAGCTGTTAAATATTATAACCAGTAATTTTAGAGTTTCGAGTGGTAGTTTCTTTAAAAGCAGGTTGGGAACATTGCCAAAACCGGGGGATTTTGAGGATTTTATTGATGAGACAATATTCGTTACTTCTTCAAGAGTTGTATAAATTGCTGACTCTGAACTGGGATTTTCCTTCTTAAAATTATTTACTGTTGTATTTATTAATGTATCCGCTGAGTGGTTGCAGTTCGAAGTGAGGTTATTGGCTTGCACAAATGTATTTGCCAGGATTTCAGCCTTGTACTTATCAGATCTTTATTTTTGGCCTTTATAACTGATGAACTATCTGATAATATTAAGTTATTTTTCTTGGATTTACTAGCAATATAGATTGCTTGAAGAATGCCAGCTGCTTCGGCAGTAAATATTGTTGATATATTCGAAAGTGTAACTTTAAAAATAAAATATTCGAGGCCTGGGTTTTTCTTTAATTAAAAATCTTCTTTGTTCTCCAATATTACGATATTCATCGAATATCATCTTCAGGGAGTATCTTTAAATTAAATATAAGAACAATACAAAAAATAAGTATAAATTAGTAAGTGTATGAACAATAATATATAGAAAACAACTATAATTTAATCGAAAGTGTTTTAGATGTCAGGGTATTCCTATTATTATCGACTACAGCATATGCAATATTGTGTTTATCATTCGATGCGTCTGTGAATTAAAATGGCCATTCCAGATTGTTGTAAGCTGCTATATATTGATGAAAGAGTTGTATGTACACGTCGTTGGGTGTATTTTGTTTTTTATATTTTGAAAGAGATATATTGTATATATCTCCAGACGGTGTGTTTTGTGTTAAGCATTGATAGTTTTACTTTATAGTCTATTATATTATTGTTAATCCAATGGTATATAATTGATTTAATTCTGGAAAGTACCTTTGCGTTTAACACTTTTGATACATCAGCATCTATTATGAAGTTTTTGAATGATAATAATTTTGGTAGTAGTTTGTTTTTTCTCCAGCGCAGGAAGGCCAGATACCATTAATAAGATTTTTATTGGCGTTGTTCGAAAAGCTAATGTACTGGCTCTAATTGTTTGATGATATAAGGGTTTTAATTTGGAGCAATTCCCATAAAGAAATAACCCATAATTAATTTTAAGTGTTTTTACTAGATAAGTAAGCGTAATTGATGTGAGTGTAACTCCTGTAGCAAGATATCTAATTAAATTGACTCTGGAAGTGAGCAATTTTTTCAGCGTTAGAATTTGTTCTTTCCAGTGATAGTTTCTTTCAAATATGACTCCTAATATTCTTTGCTTATTTACATTAGGAATTGTGGTATTACTGTCAATCAGATTAAGGTGCTATTACATGATGTGTTTTTTACATATGTACTGTCAAATTTTCCCACAACAAAAGTTGAACACATCGTGTGATACATATGAAACATTGTTTATGTACAATACATGAGGGAAGTCACGTGTACAATTTTCAATTAGAACAGGTTCTATTTTTGCATGACAAACATATGAAAATACAACACTGCTTGTGGCGAAAGAAAAACAGGGTAAATTATAAAGATTAATATTGACAGAAAAATAAATTGTTTAATATTAATTAACAATTAAAAAATATATAACCTTTTTTTGACAATAAATTTTTGTAAATTCACAAATTAAATCAGCTGTTGTTTACGTTTAGAGGTTATGTCATACGGAAATACATATGCACGTGTGATAGCAAAAATTATGAATCGTATGTACAAGACAATTTTGACAGACATGAGGAATTTCATATGGATAAAAAAAGTGACAGTACATATGTAAAAAACACATCGTGTAATAGCACCTTTAGTAGGATTGCATTTATGTTTTCTGCAAATATGTATATTGATGATTTTTCTAAAGATATTTTTGCTCCTGATATTCTCGTCCAACGTTCAATGTCAATTATTACGTCTTAAAATAGGTTGTTTATATTTGAGTTGTCGTAATTTTTTCACATACATAACATAAAGGTCATCGGCATACAAACAGTGGTCAACATATAAATTTTTAACTTTTTATTACATTTTGTTTTACAAAATAATTCATTATTAAAAATTACATGCCCTAAACAGAATTGAAATACACTAACTATTGAATTTTGTTTTATGTTGTGAAGTTCAATTAAACAGTTTGTCAATAAAATCATTGCACATGAAGAAAAAATTAAAAACTTCAAAACATTGATTTCTAATTGAACAACCAACTAAAATAAAAATAAATAAATAATCTAACCCATAAAAACAAAGTTTTTATTAAAATTTTTTCTTTCCTTATGCATACGGCCACAACAAGTCTATGGACAAAGTTTCAGATCCATCGGATGACGGGAAGTGGGGTTTTAATCTCTCCGTGACTGTGCAAGACTATGCGTGACTGTGTGTGACTATCTTAAAATTAATCTTTGGCCACAACAAGTCTATGGACAAAGTTTCAGATCCATCTGATTAGGGGAAGTGGGGTGACCATGCGTGACTGCGCGTGACTAAGTCAAAGTTAATCTTTTTTCACAGCAATTGTATGGACCAAGTTTGAGATCGATCGGATGAGGTGAAATGACATTTAGATCCCTCCGTGACTGTGCGTGAACACGCGTGACTGTGCGTGACTACCCCAAAATTAATCTGTAGTCACGACAAGACTATGCGCCAAGTTTCAGATCAATTGGATAAGGAAATAAATAATCTAACAATCTAATCTAATCAAAGTTTTTATTAAAACTCTTTCTTTCCTTATGCATATGAGTTTTGAATATCTCCGTGACTGTGTGTGACTATCTTAAAATTAATCTTTGGCCACAACAAGTCTATGGACAAAGTTTCAGATCCATCGGATGAGGGGAAGTGGGGTTTTAATCTCTCCGTGACTGTGCGTGACTATGTCAAAGTTAATCTTTTTTCACAGCAAGTGTATGGACCAAGTTTGAGATCGATCCGATGAGAGGAAATGATATTTAGATCAATCCGTGACTGTGCGTGACCACGCGTGACTACCCCAAAATTAATCTATAGTCACGACAAGACTATGGGCCAAGTTTCAGATCAATTGGATAAGTATGAGTTAAAAGAAAGCTTAAAAAGGCGTATTTTCATATTCTTTTTTTAAGATGTGAATAATGTTGGATTATTTATTCCATACACACGTTATAGTACACCATTTGAAGAATCTTTGAAAAAAATTTCAACGTTGTTGTTTTGCGGTGAACATCATAACTCGTTACCGGATCATGTGAAATAAGAAAAATCGAAATGCGCTTAAAAGATGACATGTTTCCCAAGGTAATCACGAAGAGTTTTTTTTTTTCAATTTTTACTTTTTTATTTTTGGCAGCTTTTCCAAGTGAAAACTCGATTTTTGGTATAAAATTTCGGTGAATTTGTTAAAAAATGGGGAAGAAAATGGCAAATAAAAAAAAAACTCATCATTGTTACCTAGTGATTTATGTGTAGAAATAGTGTCTAAAATTGCAATGGAATCAAAGAATCGTTCAAGTAGATTTTGAGTTATGATGTTCACGGACTTCAAACATGTTATTTGCGAGAAAATTGATTTAAAGTTTTTTAAAAACTGATTTATATACGATATACCGTATGAGGCCGGTCGCTGGAAACGCTGTACCTTCTTTAGATTTGCTCCGATTTACTTGAAATTTTGATACAACTCTACAACTCGACAATTTCTTCGCCATAGTATTCTACGAGATCGGTGCGGACCATCTAGGAGCACCGAAATGTTGTCAATAGAGAAAACATTCAAATGTTTTATGAGCTTGGAAATGGCGGATATAATTATGCGTCACACAAACAAAAAAGCAATAGCAACTTATAATGCTTACAACATAAGGCACCCCGATGCAATTCCCAAGTCATGGAAGTCACTGACGGTAGCAGAGTTGTATGCATTTTTTAGCATACTTATTATGACTGGCGCAAACCATAGCAATTCAGAAAGTGTTCGAGATTTGTGGAATGTCAAAAGCTATCCTTTGTATCGCGCCACGATGGGAGTCAACCGTTTTTGTTCAATATTGCGATTTATAAGGTTTGACGACGCAAACACTAGGGCTGCACGCGCACAAACTGATAACGCAGTACCGATCGCTGAGTTGTGGCTCATAATGAATGCCAATCTTCATGCACACTACAAGCCCAGTGAAAACCATTGACGAACAATTATTTCCTTTCAGTGGACGCACACGGTTTACACAATACATACCATCAAAACCTGCAAAATATGGTATTAAAGTTTGGTGGATTTGCGATGCCAAAAATGCATACCCACTGCACGGTCAAATTTATACTGGCCAAGCAGCGTCCGGAAGGGAAACGAACCAAGGGGAACGAGTTGTGAAAGATTTGGCTAGCAGATACCAAGGAAGTGGAAGAAATATTACAATGGACAATTTTTTCACGACGTTGCCAGTTGCAGAACTTCTTCTCACCTGGAACCTAACAATCGTTGGAACTTTGCGCAAAAAGAAGACGTATATTCCTACGGAAATGAAGGCGCACAAGGACAGGCCAATTGGTTCATCATTATCCGGCTTCAGAAAAAATGTGTTATGTTCAACGAAAAAATAAATCAGTGACGCTTCTCCACTAAAATAGCGATTGAGTCATATTTCAACCGACCGCTGGAATCAATGTTGAACACGGAACCATCGACATCTTCCGCAGCCCGCACGCCAAAACTTATCAACGGTTCCTGCTATTTATGTTATGCTCAAGAAACAAAACGGCGTAGAAAAACCAGAAAGGTGTGCGGCAAATGTAAGAAGCCAATGTGTCTTGAACATTCGGTCACCAATACCGACTGCATAATATGTAACGATAATTCATATAATATGTAATTTAATAATTTTCATTTTTCAAATAAAATAATATAATTTAAACACACTATAAACTATAAAACGGTTTTGTTGCCTTTTATTTTGATAAAGGGGTTTTCAACAGGGACGCTACAAAAGTAGAAAGACAGGGACAGCAAACGACGCCATATTTCTTGCCGCTCTTTTGACATTTCTCTTCAGTAAGGTTTGCCATTTCATGATTGAAAGATATACGAGCCAACAACGAGTCGAAATTATTAAAATTTACTACCGAAATTCGGAGTCAGTGGCCTCAACGTTAAGAGCGCTACGTCCAATTTATGGTCGTCATAATCGTCCTAGCAGATCAACAATGGAGCGTCTAGTGGAAAAATTTGAATCCACAGGCACAGTACAAAATGTTCCCGTGCCAGTGAGACAAAGAAGTGCCCATAGTGTCGAGAATATTGCTGCCGCTGAGGCTTCAGTTGAAGAAAGCCCAAATGTGTCTTTCACACGTCGTTCTCAAGCGTTGGGCATCTCTGTGACGTCTTTGTGGCGAATTTGCGAAAAGATCTTGGCCTACATCCTTACAAGATCAAATTGACGCAAGAACTGAAGCCGCTTGACCACCAGAAGCGTCGTATGTTCGTGAATTGGGCTGAGCAATAACTTAAAAATGATTCGGATTTTCATCGAAAAATCATCTTCAGCGATGAGGTCATTTCTGGTTGAATGGCTTCGTCAATAAACAAAATATGCGTTATTGGTCAGACAGCAATCCACACGTACTCCATGAGTCATCATTGCATCCCGAAAAAATTACGGTTTGGTGCGGTTTATGGGCCGGCGGCGTCATTGGGCCGTACTTCTTCCGTGATGATCAAGACCGGCACGTTACTGTGAATGGGAATCGCTACCATTCAATGATAACCGAATATTTTTGGCCCCAATTGGATGATATGGACTCGGAGGACATGTGGTTCCAACAGGACGGCGCCACAAGCCTCACAGCGAATGTCACAATCAATTTATTGGAAACCAAGTTTGGAAAACCTGTTATCTCACGAAATGGTCCAGTCGATTGGCCGCCTCGGTCGTGCGATTTGACGCCGTTAGACTATTTCCTGTGGGGCTACGACATCAAGTCTATGGTCTATGCCAACAAGCCAGCGACGATTGATGAACTTCGTACGAATATCGAACATGAAATTGCAGCAGTATCGGCCGATTTATGCTTGAAAACCGTCAGCGTCTGGACTTCTGCAAGCGTGCCCGTGGTGGCAATGCAAAAAGATCGATTTCCATACATAATGGCATCGAACGTACTTTTACAGGAATAAAGAATTTCATTGATATCCAAAACCGTTTTTGTTTTATTTAAAAAAACTTTTGTAGCGCTCTTATTGAAAAACCCTTTATAAACTGGTACAAACATATCCCGGGTGTGTTTTTACGTAGGTGTCGACTTTGGAGCTCGTAGCTCCTGAGCCACTGATCCGAATTGGATCAAATAACCTTTAAAAGATTAGAAATTACTTCTATTTCCTAGATCCGAAATCTCTATGCCCTAAGTTAAGCCTTTCTGAGTTGCAGCACTGCAAAGTTCCAAGTGGATACATTTGTACCCGGGTGTGTGTTCTAGGGTTAAGACGTATTTGCATTGATTACTTTAGTTTTTTTTTTTTAAATATTCTGGACTGTCTGTCTGTTGAAAATGTTCTCCTGTCCGCTAGATGTCGAGTGGGTTGCACTACTTAACCTTAAAAAGTCATAATCTGCACCGGTTTGGTATTGAATTTGGAATCTCTAGACCAAATAGGTGAGGAATGCCGTACGAAAATGTAAAGATACTCCGCAATAATTTCATATAAAAAACTAAAAACATTTTATATAGTCCCCGTTCACACTATGACATTTTTCTTTCTGGAAGTCTGAGTTTATAGATGAGAATGGAGGGAAGAATGGCATGGGGTACATGCTTTCCTGTACTCTGAAATTATAAATTATAAATTATAAATTATAAATTATAAATTATAAATTATAAATTATAAATTATAAATTATAAATTATAAATTATAAATTATAAATTATAAATTATAAATTATAAATTATAAATTATAAATTATAAATTATAAATTATAAATTATAAATTATAAATTATAAATTATAAATTATAAATTATAAATTATAAATTATAAATTATAAATTATAAATTATAAATTATAAATTATAAATTATAAATTATAAATTATAAATTATAAATTATAAATTATAAATTATAAATTATAAATTATAAATTATAAATTATAAATTATAAATTATAAATTATAAATTATAAATTATAAATTATAAATTATAAATTATAAATTATAAATTATAAATTATAAATTATAAATTATAAATTATAAATTATAAATTATAAATTATAAATTATAAATTATAAATTATAAATTATAAATTATAAATTATAAATTATAAATTATAAATTATAAATTATAAATTATAAATTATAAATTATAAATTATAAATTATAAATTATAAATTATAAATTATAAATTATAAATTATAAATTATAAATTATAAATTATAAATTATAAATTATAAATTATAAATTATAAATTATAAATTATAAATTATAAATTATAAATTATAAATTATAAATTATAAATTATAAATTATAAATTATAAATTATAAATTATAAATTATAAATTATAAATTATAAATTATAAATTATAAATTATAAATTATAAATTATAAATTATAAATTATAAATTATAAATTATAAATTATAAATTATAAATTATAAATTATAAATTATAAATTATAAATTATAAATTATAAATTATAAATTATAAATTATAAATTATAAATTATAAATTATAAATTATAAATTATAAATTATAAATTATAAATTATAAATTATAAATTATAAATTATAAATTATAAATTATAAATTATAAATTATAAATTATAAATTATAAATTATAAATTATAAATTATAAATTATAAATTATAAATTATAAATTATAAATTATAAATTATAAATTATAAATTATAAATTATAAATTATAAATTATAAATTATAAATTATAAATTATAAATTATAAATTATAAATTATAAATTATAAATTATAAATTATAAATTATAAATTATAAATTATAAATTATAAATTATAAATTATAAATTATAAATTATAAATTATAAATTATAAATTATAAATTATAAATTATAAATTATAAATTATAAATTATAAATTATAAATTATAAATTATAAATTATAAATTATAAATTATAAATTATAAATTATAAATTATAAATTATAAATTATAAATTATAAATTATAAATTATAAATTATAAATTATAAATTATAAATTATAAATTATAAATTATAAATTATAAATTATAAATTATAAATTATAAATTATAAATTATAAATTATAAATTATAAATTATAAATTATAAATTATAAATTATAAATTATAAATTATAAATTATAAATTATAAATTATAAATTATAAATTATAAATTATAAATTATAAATTATAAATTATAAATTATAGCATAGTCATAAATTCAGCTTTTAATTGTCTGATTTCAGAACTGCAGCATAAGCTTAAGATATAACCGTACTTTATTATATTCAAACTTAGCTTAGGTCCAAGTTTTAATAGTGATTTTATAAAATTTAAACTATACTTAAGTTCACGATGTTTAATTGTGGTTTTATATTCTTTAAACTAAGCTACAGTCTGAGATTTAATCATGTCTTAACATACTTCAAGCTAAGCTTATGTTCGGGTTTTAATAATGGCATAACATAAACAAACTAAGCTTTCGTTTTAGTTTTATCGTTTTAGTTTTATCTAAGCTTAAGTTCAAGTTTTAATCGTGGGTTAATTCATTTAAATTAAGCTTAAGTTCCAGTTTTATTAGTGGTTTAAAATACTTTAAACTAAGCTTAAGTTCAAGTTTTAATCGTGGCTTAACATACTTTAAACTAAGCTTACGTTCCTGTTTTAGTAGTGGGTTACCATGCTTTAAACTAAGCTTAAGATAAAGTTTTAATCGTGATTTAACATACTTTAAACTAAGCTGAAGTTCAAGTTTTAGTTGTGGCTTAACATAATTTAAACTTAACATACTTCAAACTGAGTTTAAGTAAAAGTTTTAATCGTGGCTTAACATACATCAAACTGATCTTAAGCTCCAGTTTTAGGCATGACTTAAAATACTAAAAACTAAGCTTCAGTTCAAGTTTTAATCTTGGCTTAACGTACTAAAGACTAAGCTTAAATTAAAGTTGACCGTGGTTTAATATATTTTAAACTAATCAAGTAATTTTTTTTGGCTTAACACCTAGAACTAAGCCTAAGTTCAAGTAATAATCGTGGCTTAGCATTTTTTAAAGTTTTATGCAAAATTTAAAGAAATCAAAGTTTATATCAAAATTTACAAAACTCGAGTGTATGAATCATATTTAGCATTTCAATCTAGTATACCTTTTAATATATTTTTTTGCAATGTGTGTGAGATTTTTGTCTGTTTATCTTTATTAAAGGGGCTGCTTATTGTCAATTTATGGATATGCTATTTCCTGGTTGTGTGCCGATGAAACGTGTTAAGTTTCGTACAAATTTGGAACATGAATATATTCAGAATTTTAAGATACTACAAGCCTCCTTCAAAAAAATGGTTGTTGAAAAGGTATGTTGACATATTTAATTTTTTTTTTGTATAATTTGTGTTTTAAAAATATTTTAAGTTATTGAAAAAAAAAAAAAAAAAAAAAAAAAAAACAAAATGAAAAAAGTAAGTGATAGTTTTTATAACGTTTGATAAGATGACCTACTTATTATATATTTCAATATTTCTTTTAATAAATATCTATTGCATTCATGTCTGAACTCATAAATTGTAGATTATACCCGTTGATAAGTTAATTAAGGGACGTTTTCAAGATAATTTTGAGTTTTTGCAATGGTTTAAGAAATTCTTTGATGCAAATTATGATGGACGTGAATATGAGCCACTAATAGCGCGTGGTGGCATCAAATTGGGTAATGGTGTTGGTGGCGGTGGTAGCGGTGTAGGCAGCAGTAATGATTTACTACATCATCAACATCATGACAAACGTCATATACAAATGCCTACGGGTCGTCCAACAACATCAACAACTGCTACCACAACACGAACAACCGGTATGACCGTATTTATGAATTAACAAATAAAACGAAAATTTCGAGTTTGTAGAGTGAAGCACGTTCTTTTATGGTTTTATTTGGTTTTACTTTTAATTTAATATTTATTTTGTTAATTTTTTTATTTTCAATTATGTTTACATGGCAAAAAGGGAGCGCACCTCACCATAACACATAACAATGCACTTATTTTGTATTTTATGACAAATTACATATAAAACAAAATATCAGCCATTTAAAAACAATTTCACTCACTTATCATGTGGTTGATTATATTTAGTGAATATAACATCAGTCATCTTTCTCCCTGTTTCTCTTTCTATCACTCTCTGTCTCTCTCCAACTCCCCAACAAATTTCATACATAACTTAAATTTTGTTCTTATTTTATTTACAGTGTCCACTTCAATTATTTTTTGTTTAATTTATAAGATTTATTTATTATATCATTGATCGAATTTTAAAATAATTTGTATCGATTGTCTGAGTCAAACAACCATCCATCGCAGTGTTTCTGTTCATCCAACTTTAATGAAAATTTTTAAGGTCTTCAAAAAATAAATTGTTAATACTTTGCAGTAAATATTTAAAATATTTGAATTTGAATGAAATTAACCTTTTGCAAAAAAATTCATCGGATGGTTTCATTCCTTGATTCGATTTCTTTTTATATACGCGCACTCACATTCTGAGGACTTACTCGTTGTACAACCATGAAAATCTGAGGATTCTTTCTAAAGAAAAAAAAATTTAGTTTGTTAGATTTGACGTCATTTTCAAGACATATTGCAATTAATACTGTAATTAATATGCAAATTTTTGATTTTGTTTTATGTTGCGTGGTAGAGAAGTAGAAAGAAAGCATATATTTCTAAAATTCATAACTACTCTGTATTTTTGAACATTGTAATAATGGTTATGTTTTAATTGAGTATATAGTTTCTATATGAGATTTTTCTTCTTAGTGCGGCCGTGAGGTTTGAACCTGCGTCTATCTCACATACACTTGTTTTTGCATTTTTTTGGTCATGTTCTTTAACACACTCACCTAAAGTCAAGCATACGAGCAGTGTGGTTAAGAATCAGTTTTTATACCATAAAGCTTTTACATCGTAAGAGTTGACATGTACAATGGGTGGCCAAATTATTAGTTACACTTGCAAAAATTACATTATGAGTAGTTTGAAGCTGTATAACATTTTAAAATAATGGATATTTATACTTTTATTTGTTCTTTTAGGTAAATTAAGTATTTTTAATTTAATTAAAAATAAATTCTATTGTTTTCAAACGATATATTTGAGGAAAAACAATATTTCAAAATTTTTAGAAAAATCTCTTAATATTTTGTAAAACCTCCCTTGGCGTCAATTACAGCTTGCACCCTTTTTTGCATGCTCTGAATGCATTTTTGAACGTTTTCTTTTAGTTCTTCATCGTGATGCCAGACTTTAATCAATGCCTCTATAAGATTTTGTTTGTTTGTGGTGTTTTCTTTGGATATTTTCCGTTTCAGCAGCTCCCAGGCGTTCTCGATGGGGTTCAAGTCTGGCGAATTACCTGGCCAAGGCAAAACTTTGATTTGTTTCATCTCTAAGAATTTTGTTACGGATTTAGCTTTGTGACAAGGAGCGGAATCATGCATAAAAGTGCATTCAGAAGGATCAGTAAACCATTCATTGATCTGAGGAATCAGTCTTGTCTCCAATACTTTTTTGTACTGATCCTGCTTCATCATACCATCGACTATGTAAAGGCGTCCTGTGCCCATCCCAATGATAACTGACCACACCATTATCTTCGGACGATGTTTAACAGTCTCTACGAGACAGTTAGGATGATATTTCTCGTCCTGTCTTCGCCGAACAAATGAAGATTTATCCATCATCATTTCGATGTGAGACTCGTCTGAGAAGCAAACCTTGAAAAAATGAAAACATTGAAGATATTCAATTTAATGGAACACAAGGATAACAAATATTACTGAAACAACCAAAATTAAGTATAAAAAAATAAATGTTTACATTTTCCCAGTCTGCAACCGTCATGTGTCGATGTTGTTTAGCCCATGCCAAGCGTTTTGACTTCATGGCTGGAGTCAGTTTTGGTTTTTTTTGCTGGTCTGCAGCATTTGAACCCCATTTCTATAAGACGACGCCTAGTCGTTCTAGCAGAAATTATAACACCGCCTGTATTTATAATTTTCGTCAACTCCTTCGTACATTTTCTCCTGTTTTCCAAACAAATGTCACGAATTTTTCGCTCATCTCGAGGCGTAGTGATCCGTTTTCGTCCACATTTTTCACTTCTCTGACTTCCTAAAGGTAGGTTTTTATCAAGTTTTGCTTTAATTCGGTTCACTGTCATCACATTAACCTTTACAAGTGAAGCAATTTTTCTTTGGGAAAGACCTGCATGCTTTAATAATGCACAAATTTCAGAAATCTTTTCTGGGGAAACATCTTTGGTTTTTCCCATTTTTCACAAATATCGTCGTAATATTTACACTCGAATACACTATTTTTAAACAGAATTATACTATATTGTCGTTATTTCAAAAGTTCAGGGTCCAAAAAGCACGTGATAACAAAATTTTAGGTTCAAAACTGTATAACCTCAAAATTGCATGTTTGACACTTCACAGCAGAATGAGAGATAATGATCTACAACTTCACTCCAATCTCACCAATCATTGTTGACACTGCACAAAATATTTAACAGTATTGCCAGAATTAAAATATGACAACATCCGGTACAAGAAATAAATTTATATGTGTATTAAAAGCAGTTGAATCTTAAATAATAAGAAAAACTATAGTGTAACTAATAATTTGGCCACCCACTGTATGTATGTGAGATGTTGCCATGAAGCAAATTTTTAATAGTTTGTTAGATTTGACATATCTATAATATTAATAGGCAAGGCAATTTCTTGTGACCGATGTAACTTTATCAGTTTTACCCCGACTTTGACCAAACATATCTCATTTGAAAGGTAATTTTTTTAACTGTCCACCAGATTTACAGATTTTACATTTTTACATTTTTTTTTTTAGTAAAATGCATTTAAAGTTGCTACCTACACATACATAAAATTATACAATGCTGTGTGTGTGTGTGTTTATTAAATTTGTTAATGTGTTTGAAAAATAATTTTGGACATAAACCAATAACGACAATAACGCAATCGAATTTCATTATAATAATTGCATATCACACGCCCAATGTTGAATTGAATAGCATACCTTTAGGTGTCATAAAACATTGAAAAAAATAAATTGAATGTAAAAATAAAATATCCTAGAATTTGTACTCGAATTTTGAGGGCTGGGCTCTGCTAGTGTCAATTAATACTGTAATTAATACTGCAAATTTTTGTCTGTGCGTATTTCGTGGTATTAAAAAACCCTCCGACTTTGAGGATATTTTCCAACAGAAATTTCTTTAGAAAAACCTTCAGTATCATCTAAGGATTTTTAGCTGCAGAAAATCATAGCTTAATAAGATTCTTTTTTTTTTTTTTTGCGATTTTATTATTGTGGTTTTCATAATCTCAAGTATTTTTTTTCATATAGAAAAAAATAGTTGTTTAAGAGCATTATTTGACATAATCATGTGTTCAAATGAAAAGGTGAATTTTGTTATAAAATGAAAAATCTTTATTTATTCATCCAAGTCGATTTCATCGCCTTCACAGTAATCCCCCTCCAAAACAATACACTTATGTCACCGTTTGGGTTAACGTCATTGACGTGACTTTTTCGGTTGATTTCCTTTTATTTATCAACATAGTTTAGTCCCTTTCCTCTATACACATCATCCCGAAATTCTCAAACTTTTTAAGTCCTCCGCAAAGTAAGATTTCGAAAGGTCCTAAATATAGGCTTGTGTTGCAGCGATGACATCCTCATTCGTCTCGAATCTTTATCCGCCGAGCCAATTCTTTAAATTTGAACACAAGGAAAACTCACAGGGAGCCAAATCTGGATTATGTGGATGCGGCAGCAATTGCCACCTAAACTGGACAAGTGTCCCCACCCAAGCATTATCTTGATGGAGCATTACTAAATGGAGACTTTTTTTTGATTTCCTAGTATTTGGCCCATTTATTCTTTTTTCTTTTTTGTTCATGTATGCAATGTACATAGATAATACCATGCATATCAAAAAAAAAAAAAAAAATCATAGCCCTAACCTTACCAGCCGATTAACTGCCTTTGCTTTCTTCGTGGCGGATTCACCTGGTACAATCCATTTCTTTGACTGTTGTGTCATTTCTGGTGTTTAGCGTGGAATCCATGTTTCATCAACTGTTATGTATCGGTGAAGAAATTAATCAGGTTCGCGACGGAAAAGATCAAAACTAGTCCAGAACGAAGTTTGTCATTTGTGGATGTACGGCCATGAAATTCATTTCCCCAATCGTAAATAGTGTAAAATGTGTCATGGACTTTGTCTAACTAATCTTCGATCTCTATGAGTTTTGCCTTTCAATTAAAAGTGTTTGACAGCACGAAATTCATTTTTTTTTATATTTTTCAAAAATGGCAAAAGTTGTCTCAACCAATCGATTGTTCAAAAAAAAAAAAAAAATAAACTGAGTGCCGGATTTGCATTTTTCACTAATCTACTAATCTACTTCCGATTCATAACCAAAATTTTGATACTGCATTCAAAAGTATTTATTATTCTTTAACACCGATTAACAAACGATGGTTAACTTATGCACAAATACTACTTAACTCTTGAATAATTCCTGAATATTAAATTAAAAATCTGTATGAAACAAAAAATATTTTATTTATATATATTTTTCAGGGACGTAACAGTTATAAGAGAAATGACGAAAAGGTCTTATTTAACCATTAACATTGAATTCAAATAAAGGTTTAATTACCCGTTATTTAATTTTGATCATCGAAACCAAGATTTTGGTTATGAATAACTATTATAACAACCAACAAATTTTTTGGTTACCAATAACCATTATTGAAAGTAATTTTATTTTTTGGTTATCGCTACCCGGCATGTAATGGATGACTTCTACAGAGTTTGTAGTTTAATTATTGTACTACTTTAATTAAACTACTTAAATTTTGATTTTTAATGAACTTTTTATTTAATTAATATTTTATTTATAAAATTAATAAACATTTCTTACACACTGCCAGTTTTGTTTACTTTACCAAAGATATTTAAATAGCTTATCCTTCACACACCTTAGAAATACATCCATTACATCACAAATACAATACGTATCAATCAATCAATACTTGCAGTGAATGTCAAACTGTTTTTGTAAAAATTTTGATTGTGATGACTTTCGAAATTTTATTCCCTTTATCACAATAAAACAATTCCAAGTATTTCTTTTATAGTGAATTGTGTCGTTTCGAAATTCTATATAGGTCCAAGATTAAGTCTAAAATCAATTGAATTATGTTTAAAAACTAATGAAATTATGTCTCTCACTATGTCCCTCTTTTGCTATTATATATTATATGTATATAATTTGTTGAAAGGTGAGTTTCATATGATTTTCAATGATTTTTTTTAACTGTTTGACCAAGTAATTTGTCTTCGCGTCCATAAAATATCACTTACTTTACACTTTAATGAATTGTACATTGTTTTTTTTGCAATATTTTCCATCTATCATTTAAAAAATTTTCCCCCTCTTTTTTCTTTGGTTTTTGTTTTGTTATTTTAATGTTTCATTTTCACCAAAAAAAAAATAAATATAAAATATATATGAAAAATAAAACTACGTGTAGATTATACCGATTGACAAATTGATAAAAGGCCGTTTCCAAGATAATTTTGAATTTTTACAATGGTTTAAAAAATTCTTTGATGCCAATTACGATGGTCATGATTATGATGCTAGTGCAGCTAGAGAGGGTGCACAAATGGGTTTTGGAGCGGGTAATGTAAAAAGTTTACCAGGAGCTGGTGGTGCCGGTAGTACATCATATAGAAAACCTGCAGCGGCTGTACCCATACAACGACCAGCAGTATCATCAACGGCAATGAGGCCTAGTATGTGATTGTCTTAAAAACTTTTTTATTTTTAAACATTTTTTTTTATTATTTATTTATGTATATATTTTTTTTTTAAGTTCACTTTATAATTTTCATTTAATAACACTGAAAAAGCACACTTTATATTTTAAACGCTTTTGTAAATTGTTTTATTTGACTTTAATTTAATTTAATTTTTTTTTTTTTTTTTTTTTTGTAAATTTGTTTAATTTTTTTCAATGACGTGCTTCGCGTTTTTTAAATAAAAAAGTTAATCTTAGCACTTATAATAAAGTTTTTGTTAATTATTTTAAGGTTGAAAGTTTTTAATGTTAATTATTGGCCTTTGTTTTATTAGCTACAAAAGTACCACCCCGTGCTGCTGTTCCTGCTGCAAATTCAAGATCGGCTATAGCCACTTCAAATAATAGTGGTGCCGTTAAAAAAGCTAATGACAACCATGCTGTAAGTGCTGTATCAAATCAACAAATTGAGGAGTTATCTAGCCAGGTAATTTATTGTTTAGTTTTACATAAAAAAATTATCTTTTTATTGTGTTGTTTGTTTGTTTTAAGGTTATGGATATGCGTTTAAATTTGGAGGGTTTGGAAAAAGAAAGAGATTTCTATTTCTCAAAATTGCGTGATATAGAAATTCTGTAAGTTTTTCTCTCAACTTGGAAAATGTGAAGAAAATTGTGTGTTATTATTATTATATTTCATTTCAGCTGCCAAGAAGCTGAAGAAGCCGATACACATCCTTTGATACAGAAAATTTTGGAAATTTTATATGCAACGGAGGTAGGTTTGGTAATTTTTTTTTGTTTACTTAAATTATTTAAGAATTTCAAAAGGATTGCAAAAACATGAAATCTGTTATAAATTGTTTAAAAAATATATTTGAGCTGACTTTTTTAAAATAATCAGTTTTTAAATGTAACGAGACAAGATACAGAACTTTCGAATTTTATTAAAAGTTCCTCGGTGAAATTTTGATTACAATTTTGATAATGAAAAGTTCTAAAAGCAAGATTTTAGATGGTAGTTAAACTCAGTTTGCTAAACCTAATCTAATCAAATAATGATAAGAGCGTGTTTTGGAAATGTCAATTTAACTTAGTTTCGTTACACTCGCTAGAGCTAAATTATATTTTCCGAAGGAATGGCGATCAGCATATGAGAAAAATTTGAGTTTTAGTAAAATTTAATAAATAAAATAGACAAATAATTAAAGTTTGAAAAATAAACATTTATTTTATCTTTAATGAGCTTTAACAGCTAAACATAAGCAGTCGTCAAGTTGGTTTGGAGTCATACGTATATGATATTTACATTTAATGTAATTCATATGAGAAAAATGATGATTCGCATAAATATATGGATGCAATACATGAATGAACTCTAAGATAGGCATCTTCTAATAGCGGATATTTATACCCTATACCAATATGTGGTTTGGGTATAATGACTTTGTGCTGCTGTTTGTAACTACCAAAAATATTTGACCTAGATCCATCTTATTATACCGATTGACTCAGAATCACTTTCTGAGTCGATTTAGCAATGTTCGTCCGTCCGTCTGTCTGTGTGTCCATGTAAAGCTTGTAATCAAACTACAGGTCGCAAATATGAAATTTGGTATGTAAGCTTTCATCGGCCATAGGATGAACGCTATTGAAATTGGTAAAATTCGGTCCATGTTCAGACCTAGTCCCCATACAAGCGAACCCTATGAAATCGACATGAAGTGCCATAAGATCCAAATTATAATATAGATCTCAGTCAAATTGGGTTTTTATGTGTTTATTATATCCATTAATCAGTATTCCAAAAATAATCCCTATAGGACAATTCTTAGTCATAGGTCCCATATAAGCTGCTTCCCGATCTTCACTTAAATCTATCGGAAACCAAAAATATTGCACAGATTTTTCTCAAATTTGGTTTGTATATATTTTTTCAAAATATAAGTGACATTACCAAATATGGTCAAGATCGGTCCATTTTTCGACCTAGTCCCCATATAAATATAGCACCCGATATGAACTTTTTCATATTTGCAGCAAAAAAATTAATAACAATGCCACTCATATTTGGTTTATACTTATTTTCTATATCGAATTAGTTGGGCCGAAAGATAGGGTCTCTAAACCATGGTATAAGGTATCATATGGACGGTCTAGACCGACTATAATTTTCTTACTTGTTTTTAATTGTAATAAACTTCCATATTTCATATTGATCAAAAGATTTCAATCGAATATCGCATTGTAGTTCAATTAACTCCATTTCCAATCTAACTATATTCATACTAAATTCTTCTCCGATTAGTGCAGCTATATTTTCTATATTTATTTTAGAAACTGGTGTTAATAAATATGAAACGATTGGATGAAATTTTTCAAAGTCTACAAATCTCTTTTGAAATATTACCAAATTGTTTGTATTCACATGTTTAATATTTGAACCCATTTCGTCTTTTATTTTGAGAAATGTTTCAGATCTTTTTTTTAATAATTTGAGATATCCACAATTCTAGTTTAATTTTAAATGTATCGATGCTAGTAAAAGTAAAGTAACCGTCGAATTACATATTAAACAAGTACACTTATCTCTATACATAATGAATAAAAATTTGTCTTTCCAATCTTCATTGAAATGGTATGTCTCTGATTTTTTTATTAACACTCATTATGGGCAATATTTAAACTATTTAATTTATTAGCAGAAAATAGAACTTCTTTTCACAACAGAAAAAATAATACTAATATAAATATTTCAAAAATCAAAGCGTAAAAACTAACGAGCCTACTTAAATGAAATATTATAAAATATATCGATTTTTTATTCGGTTTGGTAAATCAGTATTTAAAAAATCAAAACTTAAAAACTAGCAGCCTACTAAAATGAACTAGGAACAAAACTCTTTTTTTATTCTGTTTGGTTTATAAATAAGAAAATATGTAGAAGAAAATTAACTTTTAAGGCAATATAAATTTAAAATTAAGTTATCTCGGGATCGACTTAAAATCTCTTACCGATCGACCAGTAGATCGCGATCGACTTTTTGGGTACACCTGCTTTAGACCGATGTTTTGGGTGTCACTTGAATTTAGTTTGTTTAAACTCAAGTATTTAAGTATTAAATTCTTCAGGCGGCCGATTTTTTGGGGATGTCAGTTAAACGCGCATTTTTAGCCACTAATGACTTTAAAAGATTTTTAAAAAACTATTTTTGACTAACAAGTGAAACATTTGAGTTTAATCAAAATAAGTTCAACTTATATACCCAAAACTCCTTTCTAAGTCAATCAAATAGTATATGTGTATATATTAGGGTGACAGCCATTTTTTTTTAGAATTTCAAGACGTGCGGGTCGGATTATTGTGACACTGGATCTAAAACTTTAGTGCTCAAAATTTGAGCCATTCGGACAATGCTTTCTGGACGCGCATTGAGTTTAAAGTTCAAATATGCATTTATATGTAAAATTATCAAAACAAAAAAAAAAAAAAAAAAAAATCTTTCACAAAAATGTTAATATTAATAATTGTGTTTCAATTAAATTAATTAATAAACCATAATCTAGAGTAAATTATCTTTCTAATAAAACAACAAAATCTATTATCGGTTGAAAAACAGCCAAGTTACTTGTATATCAAGTTCCCCAGGCAATAAGTGCGCCGCAGCCCACTTGATTTAGAAAATCGAGCTCACATTTTTAAAGACATTGAAACAATTTACAACAACAACATTTTTGCATTCTCCAAAATATCGAAATAATATATATTTGTGGAAGGATTTCGATAAAACTTGTTAATAATATTTTAATTATTCTAAAAAATAATATTCTGGACTTATTTTCTGAAATTTGAAATTTGAGTTTGAAATTCGCTTGTCCCGAACTGTGTCCTAGTTTAATTTTTTTTTCAGAATTATTATAGTCATATAAGGGTATATCTTATATTCAAAAATTGCTATACACATATGACAGCAATATTAATTTTTGATTTCAAACTGTTCTCTGATAAAACTGTCAAATATAATATTAATTTTGATATCATGCATGATTAGTACGACTATTTCTTAATAGATATTGCAGATAGCACTTTTTGAATATAAGCCCTCGATATACAAATTTGTTTGTACTGTCTTAAATACAAAAACTAATTAATCTACATATTTTCATAAAATAACGAATACATTTCAGGAATTTTATGAATACATTAAATGTTTTATTTAAAAAAATCCTGATGAAGAAAATATTTAGAGATTTTCATAAAAGTCAATTTGACATCAAGAGTACGGATTAAGTTCAAAAAATAAGTCCAGAATATTATTTTTTAGAATTATTTAAATATTATCAACAAGTTTTATCGGAATACTTCCACAAATATATATTATTTCGATATTTTGTATTAAAAATTGTAAATCTCCTTAAATTTGACCTTTGTCCTTAAAGAGGAACAGTATATAGTGTTTGAATTTAACCTTAATTTACAAGCTTGAGAACTTATATCAAGTAGTATAATATTTTGACAAAAAATATTTGAAATATGAAAAATCACATTTTTCTTGAAATCCGCAGAAATAAAAACGCTGCCCTCGCCAAATTAAGAACATGATATCTACAATATTTGGCATTTTTAATCACACATATTTTGTTAATAAGACCTTAAAGTCCAATCGTTGATTTCGGTAAATTTATTGAACAAAATTTTGGAAAAAGTAAAATTGGAGGTTTTGAAATAGTGCCGTTTTGACATTAATTTAGAACGACATAACAATAGACGAGATGCAAACCACTTTAAATAACATCATTTTGGGATAATGTAAAAATGTTGCTGCTGTAAATTATTTAAATGTTTTTAAAAATGTGAGCTCGATTTTCTTAATCAAGTGGGCTGCGGCGCATTTATTGCCTGGGGAAGTCGATATAACTTGGCTGTTTTCCGACCGATAATAGATTTTGTTGTTTTACTTTGAACTTTAAACTCAATGCGCGTCCAGAAAGCATTGTCCGACTTGGCTTAAATTTAGCGCACTAAAGTTTTAGATCAAGTGTCACAATAATCCGACCCGCACACCTAAAAATTCGACCAATTTTTTTTTATACAAACCGCTGTCACCCTTGTGTGTATATATATAGTAAAAAGTACAAAAATTGAGTTTAATCAAAATAAGTTTAACTGATATACCAAAACTCGTTCAAAGTCAAAAAGTTTTGGAATTATAAGACCGACTTTTAAGCAAGTAAATCAAACGAAGTTATGTTAAACTCGAGATTTTTAACGCTTTAGACGGAGTTTTAAATACCTATAAAACAGATATTTTAATGCCAATAAGTTTCAAACAATTTCACTAAAGTGATAAAAATCGTGTGTTTCATTCGGCCTTGAGTTCAATGAAACAAAGATTAACTAACATTCCAGAAACTAAACTTAGATTAACTGACATTCTAAAAACTCGGCTTTATTCTATAGTTTGGAAGTAATTAGTGTTTTAAAATGCAAGTTCAACTGAACTAAGTTGGTACGTGATTTTTGTATCATAAAAATCGCAAAAATCGCAAAAATCGCAAAAATTATAAATTATAAATTATAAATTATAAATTATAAATTATAAATTATAAATTATAAATTATAAATTATAAATTATAAATTATAAATTATAAATTATAAATTATAAATTATAAATTATAAATTATAAATTATAAATTATAAATTATAAATTATAAATTATAAATTATAAATTATAAATTATAAATTATAAATTATAAATTATAAATTATAAATTATAAATTATAAATTATAAATTATAAATTATAAATTATAAATTATAAATTATAAATTATAAATTATAAATTATAAATTATAAATTATAATTATAATTATAAATTATAAATTATATATTATGAATTATAAATTATAAATTATAATACATTTAAAATTTAAAATCTAAATTTAAAATTAAACATTAAACATTAATAATTAATAATAAAAATTAAAAATTTTAGTTGCATTCTTTAGTTTCTTACCTGTTTTTATTATTTTTGTTTTTCTGTATCAAATAAAATTATTTAAAAATTTTCTTTTTTTTAATATTAATAATTTGTAGCCAAGAATCATTTGATTTTTTTTTTAACTATCGTATGACTTCTAAGGTCTCAAAACAGGCTTATAGGGATCAAATTTTGGGTATTATTGTGATGCCGGCTGCGTTAAATAATGAATTTCATTGGTGTTCTATGAAGTACTTAGGGTTTTTCTACTCTAGTAAAAGAAAAATAATAATAATAAAATAGTAATTAATTCTTTTTAAGAAGAAAACCTATTAACTTCAAATTTAATTGGCATTCGGATTTAATGTTTCAAAGGGTAGCCGCCGTACCCAATATTGGGGGAGGGTATCAAAAATTCGGCACAGCCAGAATTTAACACTCTTACTTGTTTATATTAAAATAAAAACTGTTAAACTTTTTTTTTTTTTTTTTTTTGAACAATACCATCTCTTAAATAGTTTTTTAAATTAGAATATGAAATGTTTTTTAATCCTTCCTTTTATAATTCTTGTATTCTGTTTATTGTGTTAAATTTATATTAACATATTAATTTTATTCTATTACAGGATGGCTTTGCGCCACCAGATGAAAATCCACCAGAGGATGAAGAATATTAAGTTTGTTTGTGTGGTGTGTTCTCTATATATTATTATTTTATTTCTTTCGTTTAAAAATATTTCACTCTTTACTTGTTTTTTTGTATACAAAAAGAAAATTTACTTTGTTTTTCATAAACTTTATCGCAAAGAACTACAACATAAAATGTTGAACATGAAGTTGAAAATTTTTGCTAAACTATTTTTCCTACCTTCTCAGCTCCCCATATAAATATATTCAAATTAAAAAAGAAATAACCTTTAATAAAAAATATAAAAAAAAAAAACTAACAAAAGAATTATAAAATAATTGTAATGAGAGTGAGAGACACTATAAAATACAAATTTAATAACTTCTTAAATTTTCAATAAATGAATTACTCGATTACTCGATAAAGAAAGCAATCAAACATGCAAATCAAGAATGATACGAAATTCTAATAATAAAACAAATATAATAAAGCCATTTTTATTTAAACATATAAACAAATATCTCTCATAACCTACAAAAAATTAAATATTTTTCAATGCTCAAAAACATGTGTACTTTCTGTTCTCTAAGGAATTTTATTACAATGTGTAATACTTTTTTTTGCCAACAAAGAAAAATATTTTAACAAATTTTTATTTTAAGTATAACTTTGTCCTAATTACTCCAATTAATTTTCCCCTTTTTTATTATCAAACACACACACGCAGTCATTATTTAATTCTTAAATTTTAAGTTTAAAAATTTAAAAATTTAAAAATACTATTTAAAAAAAATATTGAAAAAAAAATTAACTCGTAACTTCTTAATGGCCTTTAAAAATTAAAAATGTTGTAGTTGGAAAATAAAATTTAAAATTGATATTTTTGAAAATTTTTTTTTTATTTTTTGATACAAAATCATTTTGTGTATTTTTCATAAGTATCTGAAAATTTTTTCATTATTGCATTTAATATTAAAAATAAATCACGCTAGTTTTTTTCACTTTTCTAATTGTTTTTGTACTTTTGAAATTAAATTATTTTATATTAAATTAAACAAAACAAAAAAACCTTAATAGTATTATTACACACTTAATCTAAATTTTACATTTTAATTTTATTTATTAAGTACTAAATTGTACGTGTTACTAATGTGATCACCAGGGAAACCGCAAATATGCAATATCATGTTTTTTCCTGTGCGTCGTATGGACCCATGGATAGACTATTTATCCGTTTCAGAACAATTTAAGAATTCTGGCATCAATTTGTTAGAGCATATTTTAGCATATTTCACCCTTTAGAGCATATTTTTGCATTTTTCAGCTTTAAGAGCATATTTTGAGATAAAAGCATATTTTTAGGGCATATTTCGACATTTTTAGAGCATATTTGTGACTTTTAGGGCATATTTCTGTCTTTTAGGGCATATTTTAACTTTTTATACATTCATATTTTTTTTTAATATACGCTAAACTTATATTAGCGCTTTTTTTTTAATTTGATTCTGTTTAACACACTGTTTTTACATTTTTTTTTCGTATTGTCTTGTTTTGCGACACAAACAACAATAAAACATATGGTTTTGTGTATTGCAGTTTGTTACATTTGAATTTGTGTACATATGTATGTGAAAAAAAAACAAAAAAATATTTGTGCATTTTACATGTGTTTCGTCATCTTTTAAATCAAATTCATATTTGACTTGAAATTTTGAATTCGTTTGTTGGTAGCACTACCAAATCAAAGAAGAAAACAAAACGGGGAATAACTTTTTTCGCTGTACATATTCCAGTTTTATACAAAAAGATAAGCAAATGTAAGTATGGATAGAAAATAAAAACGAATTTATATTTTTATTATTTTTTTTTTTTTGGAATTTGTAGAAAATCAAAACATCAAAATTGAAGGCTCTTAGCAAGGAATTTCCTGAACTTCGAGTAAATGGAGACGTTCTTTTTTGTAATATCTGCTGCAAGTCAGTTGCAGGAGAGAGATTATTTTTAATTAAACAACACATAGAAAGTGCAAGACACATAAAGTTGAAAGAGAATCGTCAAAATGAAGAAAACGTACAATTGTTTATACCGGAATGTGCACAACCGAAAGAAAGTGATTTTTATAAAAAGTTGTGTGAAGCTTTTGTAGCAGCTGACATTCCCTTTTTTAAAATGCGAAATGAACACCTGAAAAAATTATTTGAGGAATTTACAATTTACAAAGTACCCTCGGAAACGTTTCTTCGAACAAAACTTGTAAAAGATCTCTACCAAAATTGCTTAGACAATATACGTAAATGTTTAAAAAATCAATATATATGGATCTCTATAGATGAAACTACTGATGCGACTGGCAGGAATGTGGCAAATGTTATAGTTGGTGTTTTAAGTTCTGACGAAGAAATTGCAAACCAAAAATTTTTAATACACACTGCTGTATTGAATAAAACTAATCATTCCACAATTGCTCGACTCTTCGATGACTCTATAAAAATACTGGACGTTAATTTTAATAGAAACTTGGTTTTGCTTTTTGTAACGGACGCTGCACCATACATGGTGAAGGCTGGTAAAGCTATCGCAGTATTCTATCCAAAAATAACACATGTGACATGTATTGCCCATGGTCTCCACCGTTTATGTGAACGTATAAGAGATTCCTATGAAAATGTAAATAAAGTAATTGCTAACGTTAAAAAGGTGTTTTTAAAAGCTCCATGTAGAGTTGATATTTTAAAAGACATGTATCCGGATCTTGCATTACCACCAGAGCCGATAATAACTCGCTGGGGAACTTGGCTTGCAGCGGTTAATTATTACGCCAACAACTATGAACAAATTTTAGATGTTCTTGGTGCTTTAAACAATGAGGAGGCTCAATCAATTAAAATTGCAAAAGAAATTTTAGAAAATTCCAATACCAAAACTGAATTGATCTTTATTGCTTCTAATTTTGGATTTATTGAGAAATTTATAAAAAAAATGCAAACAACAGGTCTTACACTTGTTGAGCAGTATGGGATAGTTACAGAAACAATCAAAAATATTGACAAGGTGCCACAATGCTATACCAAAGAAAATGTTAAAAACAAATTCGAACAGATTGTAACAAAAAACGATGGTCTAGAAGTAATAAAAACAATTAGCAAACAGTTGACTGGATCTTCAATAAAATCAGTTTTGTCATATGATGTCAAAGAAGTACTAGCATTTAAATTCGCCCCAATTACCTCAGTTGATGTTGAAAGAACTTTTTCAATGTACAAAAATATGCTTAGATGTAACAGACAACGTTTTTTATTCGAAAATTTAAGTCAACATTTTGTAGTTTATTGCAACAACAACCTTTATAAAAAATCTGATTTAAAAAAAAAAAAATCCAAAAATTTAAAAGCTGGTAGGATGTAATTTTTCAAATATTTTCGTTTTCTTTTATTTTTTACAGAGTTCAGAAAAAAACACACACTGAATAAAAAACTCGTACATATATGTAAACAAACATAACTTAGACCAACACACACATATTTTTATTTTCATATCAATTATGTTTGTTTTTAAATTTTCTTTGGTGCCCAACACAACCACGACTGTGTTCGTTTTAATATTTCGTTATTTACACGAACATTTTTCTATCACGTACTTTTTTTTTCAATCACACATAAAGCACACATTTTTGAGTGTTGCTTTATTTGAAGTTGATGTTCTGGTACGTGTAGTGAAAAAAAACACAGAACATGTAAAATAAACAGGTTCGAGTTCAGTTATATTTTAAGTCGTGTTGTGGCTCGTGTAGTAAGAAAAAACACAACATGTACAATAAACAGGTTCGAGTTCAGTTATATTTTAAACACGACTTAAAATATAACTGAACTCGAACCTGTTTACTGTACATGTTCTGTTGTTTCTTACTACACGAGCCACAACACGACTTAAAATATAACTGAACTCGAACCTGTTTATTTTACATGTTCTGTGTTTTTTTTCACTACACGTACCAGAACATCAACTTCAAATAAAGCAACACTCAAAAATGTGTGCTTTATGTGTGATTGAAGCAAAAAGAATGTGATACAAAAATGTTCGTGTAAATAACGAAATATTAAAACGAACACAGTCATGGTTGTGTTGGGTACCGTAGAAAATTTTGAAACGCACATAATTGATATGAAAATAAAGATATGTGTTGGCTGCTTTTGAACAGAACATTGTGTGTTTCGTGTGTGTATTTTCTGAACCTTGATTTTTTAATTAAAGAGAAGAAATCATGAAAAAAAGGATTTATTAAAGACATCTTACCAAATTAAAAAAAAACTTATTTAATTTTTTTTTAACTAAAGGTAGAATTAATTGAAATATAGAAATATTCTCAATTTTTCGTAATACATACCTTTTGAAAACTTAAGTTCCTATTGTTTTATATTCCTTGTTTTTTTTTTTTGTTTTAGTCGTTATGTTTTATTTTAACAATACGCAAATTTTGTGTATATGTATATTGAATTGAATTGTATTGTTTTTTCAATAAAAAATATTTTTTTTGTTTAAGAAAAATATAAAATTTTTTATTTTTAGGGCATATTTTTTAAATTTTAAGGGCATATTTTTATGTTTTTACTGCATATTTTATGCGCATAAAACACTTTTTTTAGAGCATATTTGCGGTTTCCCTGGTGATCACTGTCTTCTTTAATGTTTACTGTTTTGTCAATATGTTTCTTAATATGCAAACTTTCAAGTGTTATTCTTTTATTTGTTTTTGTCTCTCTTTCCAAGACTTTGATGTTGTCAAAATCAAAGTTGTGTTTATTGTCAAATGCATGTTGAGAGAGAGCTGTTGTTGTTATTCCTTTCTCAACTGTTCGTTTATGTTCTTTCAACCTAATCTCTAATTGTCTTTTCGTTTGTCCAATATATATTCTGTTACATTGTTGGTGGACATTACCATTGCATTTTATTTGGTATACTACATTGTGTTGTTTGTGTAAGTCTGTTTTCGTTTTTTGGGTGTTAAAAAGCTTATTCAATGTTTGATTTGGCTTCGAAGCTATTTTAATAGTTTCAGTGTTGATCAGATTTGTTATGTTTTTCCTATTCGTTATTGTTGGTAAATATGGTATAGTGGCAAAGGTCGTTTTTTGTCCGTTAACTGAGTTAGATGTTACGTTGTTATTTTGTGTGTTATTATTTTGGGTTTCATTTATTACTGTGGAAATTAATATGTTAATATATTTAATAGGATAATTATTTTTAGTCAAAATTGTTCTTAGTTTCTTTATGTTATCTTTTAGGAAAATGTTATCACTAATGTTTATTGCTGTTTTTATAAGATTTTTTGCTGTGTTTTTCTTCTGTATAGGGTCGTGGTTTGAAAAATAATTGATAATTCTACCAGATGAAATTTCTTTAGTAAACCAGTTTGTTATGAGTTTGTTATTAGTTTTATGTATGGTAATGTCTAAAAAGTTAAGGCTATGGTTTGTTTCCTCTTCTATCGTGAACTTTAATTTGTTATGGTAATAGTTAAATTCTTGTAATATTATTTGTTTATCTTTCTGTTTTATAATGGCAAAAAAGTCATCTACATATTTGGTAATATATTTTATTTCGATGTTTTTGGATTTTAGATTGTCTAGTGTGTAGTCTAATAGGTCATCTAAGACTATTTCCGCTATTATTGGAGAAAGTGGGTTCCCCATAGGCATACCATAATTTTGTATGTAAATATTGTTGTCAAACATAAAATAATTATTGTCTCTTAAACAAAAGTCAAGTATTTTGATAAATGTATTTTTTGGGATGCTGGTGTGAGCTTTTATTGTTTCCCATTTTTTAATAATTATTTTAATGGCTAAATGTATCGGGATATTTGTAAATAGTGATACGACGTCGAGAGATATCATCAAATCATTTTGTTCTATGTCTATTTCTTGTATATCTTTCTTAAGTTGTGTTGAGTTTTTAATGTTATATTTGGTGTTAGTTAAATTCTTTAGTATTGTACCTATGTATTTTGATAGTTGATAGGCTGGGAGTTCATATGACGCTGCTATTGGTCGCATTGGCATGTCCTGTTTGTGAATTTTCGGTTGTCCATATAATTGTGGTGCGTTAGCTGCATTGCATCTTAGTTTAAATTTAGTAAATGTTTCTATGTGGTTATTTTTATGTAGTTCAGTAATGATAGAATTGTTTTTATTAGTTAATTTTTCCGTTGGATCTGTTCGGCTTATTTTGTATGTGGTTTTATCTTCTAGGAGTTTGTTCATCTGCTTCATATAATGTTCTTTGTACATAAGTACTGTTTTATTACCTTTATCTGATTTAGTAATTATTATATCGCTTTTGTGTCGTTTTAATAAGTTCAATGTGTCTTGATATGTTTTTAATATAAATCTGTCAATATGATTTATGTTGTGGTTTCTAAGATTGTATTGTAGTTGATGTGTTAAAAAGGTTCTTGCTTTTTCTTTATCTTTTTCAGTTTTAGCAAAGGAGAAACAGTATTCAAAATCAGCAATTAAGTTTATGATGTTTATGTTATGTTTTTGTGTTGGGAGTGCAAATTTTTTCCCCATGGAAAGAATCCATTGACATTCTTCTGGGATATTTATGTTTGTTAGATTAATGAACCATTCTTTATTATATTTAATTCCGATTTTTTGTTTCAGTATAGTCAATAGTTGTTCTATTTTTTTATTGTGTGTATTTTCTCGTATACTTTTAACTTTATGTTGTGTTTCGACCTGTATATCCATGAATTCTGCAAAATCCTCTTCTGTTAATATATTTTTTATTTTCGATCTAAGTAAGTTAATATGTTTTAGTTCTGTGTTAATAGTTCTATTGCTGTCAGAGATTTCTAGTTTTAAGATTTTGTAGTGAAAATTGTTGGTTATATTCGTTAATTCTTTTGTTGTTGTGTTGTTTTTGTTGTTAAAGTTGTAACCAAGTTTCTTTGTAATGTTGGTGATGTGTTTCGGGTAAATGCCATAATCTTTACAAGAAAGCAAAAATTTAATTTCTGCTCGTTTTATTGTAATTATTCTTTCGGTGTTAATGTATTGTTTAAGTAGAGATGTGGTGTGTGTGTTGTATTTGTAGCTTATGTGTTGAAAAAATCCACTCATTAACTTACTTAGATCGAAAATAAAAAATATATTAACAGAAGAGGATTTTGCAGAATTCATGGATATACAGGTCGAAACACAACATAAAGTTAAAAGTATACGAGAAAATACACACAATAAAAAAATAGAACAACTATTGACTATACTGAAACAAAAAATCGGAATTAAATATAATAAAGAATGGTTCATTAATCTAACAAACATAAATATCCCAGAAGAATGTCAATGGATTCTTTCCATGGGGAAAAAATTTGCACTCCCAACACAAAAACATAACATAAACATCATAAACTTAATTGCTGATTTTGAATACTGTTTCTCCTTTGCTAAAACTGAAAAAGATAAAGAAAAAGCAAGAACCTTTTTAACACATCAACTACAATACAATCTTAGAAACCACAACATAAATCATATTGACAGATTTATATTAAAAACATATCAAGACACATTGAACTTATTAAAACGACACAAAAGCGATATAATAATTACTAAATCAGATAAAGGTAATAAAACAGTACTTATGTACAAAGAACATTATATGAAGCAGATGAACAAACTCCTAGAAGATAAAACCACATACAAAATAAGCCGAACAGATCCAACGGAAAAATTAACTAATAAAAACAATTCTATCATTACTGAACTACATAAAAATAACCACATAGAAACATTTACTAAATTTAAACTAAGATGCAATGCAGCTAACGCACCACAATTATATGGACAACCGAAAATTCACAAACAGGACATGCCAATGCGACCAATAGCAGCGTCATATGAACTCCCAGCCTATCAACTATCAAAATACATAGGTACAATACTAAAGAATTTAACTAACACCAAATATAACATTAAAAACTCAACACAACTTAAGAAAGATATACAAGAAATAGACATAGAACAAAATGATTTGATGATATCTCTCGACGTCGTATCACTATTTACAAATATCCCGATACATTTAGCCATTAAAATAATTATTAAAAAATGGGAAACAATAAAAGCTCACACCAGCATCCCAAAAAATACATTTATCAAAATACTTGACTTTTGTTTAAGAGACAATAATTATTTTATGTTTGACAACAATATTTACATACAAAATTATGGTATGCCTATGGGGAACCCACTTTCTCCAATAATAGCGGAAATAGTCTTAGATGACCTATTAGACTACACACTAGACAATCTAAAATCCAAAAACATCGAAATAAAATATATTACCAAATATGTAGATGACTTTTTTGCCATTATAAAACAGAAAGATAAACAAATAATATTACAAGAATTTAACTATTACCATAACAAATTAAAGTTCACGATAGAAGAGGAAACAAACCATAGCCTTAACTTTTTAGACATTACCATACATAAAACTAATAACAAACTCATAACAAACTGGTTTACTAAAGAAATTTCATCTGGTAGAATTATCAATTATTTTTCAAACCACGACCCTATACAGAAGAAAAACACAGCAAAAAATCTTATAAAAACAGCAATAAACATTAGTGATAACATTTTCCTAAAAGATAACATAAAGAAACTAAGAACAATTTTGACTAAAAATAATTATCCTATTAAATATATTAACATATTAATTTCCACAGTAATAAATGAAACCCAAAATAATAACACACAAAATAACAACGTAACATCTAACTCAGTTAACGGACAAAAAACGACCTTTGCCACTATACCATATTTACCAACAATAACGAATAGGAAAAACATAACAAATCTGATCAACACTGAAACTATTAAAATAGCTTCGAAGCCAAATCAAACATTGAATAAGCTTTTTAACACCCAAAAAACGAAAACAGACTTACACAAACAACACAATGTAGTATACCAAATAAAATGCAATGGTAATGTCCACCAACAATGTAACAGAATATATATTGGACAAACGAAAAGACAATTAGAGATTAGGTTGAAAGAACATAAACGAACAGTTGAGAAAGGAATAACAACAACAGCTCTTTCTCAACATGCATTTGACAATAAACACAACTTTGATTTTGACAACATCAAAGTCTTGGAAAGAGAGACAAAAACAAATAAAAGAATAACACTTGAAAGTTTGCATATTAAGAAACATATTGACAAAACAGTAAACATTAAAGAAGACAGTGATCACATTAGTAACACGTACAATTTAGTACTTAATAAATAAAATTAAAATGTAAAATTTAGATTAAGTGTGTAATAATACTATTAAGGTAACAATTATTTTATAAAAAAAATTCACATAAATTTGTTAAAGTGATAATAAATGTATATTCTTAATTATTATTAAATAAAATTAGACGCCTGATGAGGACACCAACCATAGTGTCGAAACGTCGCAGACAGAAAACAAAATTACAGCATATTTGTTTTAATTATTCCTGCTTAGGACGACCATAGGAAGCTTAATATCACAACAAGTAATTACAATCACTGGTCATTAGGAACATATCAAAAAAAAAAACAAAAAAAACTATTCTCTCTCTTTTTTTTTTTTTATAATTTGCATTGTTTTTTTTTAATAATGTTTGTCTGTTTAAGAGGCAAAAAAACTCCCCCAATAAAAACAACTTGATATTAAACAAATTGCATTTTTTATTTGTCAATTAATCTTTTATTTTTTTTTTTATTATAAAAACTATTATTACGAAAAAAAAATTTTTTTTGAGGGCATTTAATATATTAAATATAATAAAAATCTAATAAGGTTTGCGCACAAAAAAAAAAAAAAAAAAAAAAAAAAAGTAATACATTTTCACTTGTAAAGTTTTTCTTTATTAAAATTAGTAAATTTTGCAAAATATAAGTATGTTTTCCTTCCATATATTCTCAATATTTAGTGATTGTTTTACATTAACTGGAAAAGGAAGGAAAAGAAAGGAAAAGTACGGGAAAAATTATTGGAAACGAAACGTATTTAAAACAACTAGCAGATTCCAGTGCTCGAAATTCGAGTGCAATTTCTAAGCAACTTTATTTCTCAACTTAGCTAATTCACAAACCAACACTTTTTTGGTTTATTATTATTGTGACTGAAGATAACAAACACATTAACAAAGTAAATAAACACACACATAGCATATTTATAATTTTATGTATGTGTTAGTAGCAATTTTAAATTCAATTTACTCAAAATTAAGGAAAAAAATTTAAAAATCTGTAAATTTGGTGAACAGCTAAAAAGAAATACCTTTCAAATAATATGCCTTTAGTCAAAATCGGGATAAAACGGTAGAATAAAACATCGGTAAAAAGAAATCGCCTAGCCTATTAATATAGACTTGCAGATTCTAGCCCGCGAAATTCGAGCGCAAATTCTAGGAAATTTTATTTTTTCATTAAATAAAGACCCTAAAAGTATGCTAATCAATTATAGCCAATTCACAAATCAACACAAAAAATCAAACTCATTTTTATTAAAAACACATTAACAAATTTAATAAACACACACATAGCATTGTATAATTTTATGTATGTGTTAGTTAAAAATCTGCAAATCGGCTAAAAAGAAATACCTTTCAAATAATTTACGTTTGGTCAAAATCGGGGTAAAACGGTAGAACAAAACATCAGTCACAAAAAAGGCCTAGCCTATTAAAAGTTTTTCGGCAAATGGTATTATTAAAAACAAAAATTACAATATATGTCTTATTACGAAGAGGAGTTCGGGAAGTGGTTTGAAACGGATTATACTGACCGTAACTAGGCTAGAAAAATCTGAATATTTTAAGGGGGAAAAGCTGCCGAAAATATCTTTTGCTCGAATTCTTTCGTAAGAAAAGCGAAAAAGGAGGCAGGACTCAAATCGTATAAACTACAGAAGGTGCCGCATCGAGACTAAAGAACGTGATGAAGACAAACATAATTTCATTAAAAAGTATGCATTATGGACGATGAAACAAACGTTTTTGGCGACTTCTCACAGCGTTTTTACGTAGCCGGTACTAGAGGAAATGTCAGTGACATACAAAAAAAAAAAATAATACGAAGTTCTCGAAAAACTTTTTAGTTTGTAGGTGGCTATTTGTAGATGTAGGAAAAGAAGCAGTTCGTATGTGCCAAACAGGGGTCGAATCGTCGCATTCGTTATCGAAATTTTTCGATCGAAATTATTTTTCTATTTTCCAAAATAAAATACTAAGAGTAATTTTACTCTGTCGCAGCTAAAGATTTATGATCCGAAGCTAATAGTAAAAGGGAAACGAGGTCTGACGATGGTCCGTCTTCTTTAAATAATCAACCAAAATATGGAATTTCGATTGATTTTACTCGATATCGAATGCGACGATTTGCCCCCAGGTATATGTAATAATGTTTTTTACATTGAAAATGCTTGAAAACGAGACAGCATACCACCACTTTTGAAGCAGTATGAGGTATCTACGTTGCTTTGGCCGGATCTGGTATCACGCCATTAATGTAAATCGGCTGTTATTCAACAGCTAAAGAAAAAAATATATAAATTTCGTACCAAGAGATGCGAATCCAACCGTAACATGATATTGCGTTCCTACAAAGAGTAATGAAGAGCACAAAGCAAATCGACCATAATTCCATACTTTCTACTCGAAAATGGTCTGTGTTCAGCAAATGGTTCACTGTAAATACTATAAAAGCGCTTATTGGAAGGTCTTTCTGAAAATTTTTTCACAACACAATTTTGCGAAATAATATATAATATATTTAAAAAAAAAAAAAAAAAAACAGTTCCATTAATTAGTTGTACTTTTTTATATAAGAATCGGTCATTTCTTTTATGTTATGTTAATTTTTTGTGTGCGCAATCCTTATATAAATAAAAAAAGTACATACACTTGGTAGAGTGTACAAGTGATTATTTCTTTGCTAACATATTCAATAAATAGCAAACTATTTTTTTAAATTATTTTTTTTAAATTTCTAATAGAAAAAGGATCCTTTTCTCTTAAAGCAAAACTCTGCGTACAAATTAAAAAAAAAAAGCGGAAATCAACAAGTTATATAATATATACAGTAGGTGTAATCCAAACTGGGACAAGACATAAGTATTTTTACAACTAAGAAAATAAGGAAAAAAGTAAAAGCACCAACTTTTTTTTATTGTGCACGTTAGATTATTTGAATACAATTTTATTAATATAATAAATGTTATGATTGTAAATCAAAACTATTTAAAATTATTTTATACAATAATAATCAAATGTTTATTATCTGTCAGGCAAGTTCACAATAACAAAAATTTAAAAAAAAAAAAATTATGACATGTTTTTTAAATTAACGAAATGTTTATATTAAAATGTTCAAACGTCCCCCTATGTTTTAAGTTAAATGCGATAGTGAAGCTGATTGGAATGTTTTCGATGAAGGATCTTTCTATAATTTATTTCTACCAGTACATTATAAATATCAGAACAGATATGTCTATGTCCCGGGCTCCAAATAAACTTATTTTTGAAAACTTTTCCATAAACTAATTCCCCAGCTTGAAAACTTCTTTTAAGTGCACCTTGCTCTCAGTTATATGAAAATTCCATATCAGTATCTTTAAGAGGCACTTCCTTTTTCTCCACATTTAAAATATCTGATTTTGATCTTAAAGATCTCCCAATAAACCATTCAGATGGTGATTTATTTTCAGGAACGTTTGGATTTGGACTTAAGTGGTGTTGACCAAGAAAAACAAATTAAGTTTATCATTCTTTGAATTTTGCTCGTTCAAACCAAGCTGGGACAACATATTTTAAGATTTAGAGTAACTAACAAACTTCCAGAAAATTTTAGTATTTTGTGACCGTTCGTTTATTTAAGATCATCTTACGACATATTTGCACTGATTGCTTTAATTTTTTATTCTTTGCAATATTCTGGACTGTCTCTCTGTTGAAAATGTTCTCTCCGCAATATGTCGAGCAGGCTGCACTACTTAGGTTTGAAATGTCATAATCTGCAGCAGTCTGGTAATAAATTTGGAGCTTCTGGACCAAATGAAAATGTAAAGATACTCTGAAAAATATCATATAAACAAAAATTGTGAAAAATTTCTATATATGTAATAGAACATGTGCATAAAGATTCAGTTAGTCAATAAAATCTTTGTAGATGAAGAAAAAATGAAAAACTTCAAAAGAAACATTGATTTCTAATTCAAATAACCAACTTTTTTTATTTTTTTTTCATCTTAGCTTTTATGTATATATATTTTTATAAATATAAAAAATACGAAGAAGTTCAAATTCAATAAAAAAAATATTCTAATGAATATTAAAAAAGGGCAATAGTTCAGATTCTATGGTGTCAAACAAATGTTTGCACATTTAAGATTAAATCGAGAATTTGTTTAATTTATTGTACATTTGTGGGTTTTTAGTTGCTAATATTTTGCGTGTCCACCTTAAGCATTAATTACTGATTGCAAACGTCTGTACATTGAATGAATAAGCTTTGGAATATTACATTTTGCAGTTATTTTTCGCACTCTTCTTTAATGAATCTTATTAATGAATTTTTACCGACCTTTTTCTTTAGATGGATCCACAAATTTTCCTATCAGGACTCTGGCCAGGGTATAAATATCTTTGGTACCGTTGTATAATTACCAAGACCAACACAAATAAGATTAATGTTTCGGATCATTATATTGATAAAATTCGTATGTATATGAACTTATGCGAATTTTCTGGGTAAACAAAACCGAATTGTCGAACACTAGCGGTCAGCTCATTAAAAAAAAAAAATCAAGATAAACTTTTTTCATCCAAAATCCTGATTTTACCAACTCCCTTGCTTGATATACAACCAAATACCATAAGTGATTTTTCAATTTTTTTTCTAATCCTGTTAGAGGTTTTCGCCAAACTTTTTGAGATCCATCATGATAGTACAGCATCACTTTCGTCTCATCACAGAAAATAACGTCATCCCAGTACACTGGAGGAAGTGAAATGTATTCTGCAGCAAATTTAAATTGTTTTTCACTGAGACCAGAGGTTTTTTCCTAGCCACTCGTGAGAATATTTGTGATTTCATAATACATTTCGGATGGTTTCAAGTGAAAAATTCAGCCTATAATCATTATTCACTTGAAGAGCTAATCCTCTTGTGCTGGATTGCGGCTTATCGTAAATAGTTTTAATTATTTTGCTTTCAACAAACCGCGTCACTTTCTTTAGTCTGCTTGGTGACCCTTTTAATTCGAGTCTTCCTTCTTTTTCAGCACGGGACATGATGCTGTACAGTGTATACACAGCCCTTATTTTAAAAGAGACCTTAATAGCGATTTCCCTGGCTGATTTGCCGTTATAATTGAAACACCAATTGAATAACATTTTGGCAAACTCGTTTTCCTGCATTTTTTTTTTTATTTAAATATGCGGTCACTGGTTTTTTGCAGACTTTTGACACCATTCATATTGAGTAAACATATTTTTTTTTTGTTGTAAAGTGTGTGTCTTTTTTTTAATGTTTTGAGGTCTTATAGTCCTGGTGGGTTATGTAATTCGACTCGAAACGAAAATATTTTCGGAAGGAATTTCCTTTCGTAAATTGAAATGGAAATAATAGTACGAAAGCGTTCTACAAAGTACAATTTGTTCGAATTCGTAAATTTTTTCATTCGAATCGAATTACGTAATAACCCTCCTGCTGAAAAAGTAACGAATAGAATGCGTGTAAATAAAAAAGAAACAAATATATAAAGAATTTGTTGTGAAATTCTTAAATGAAAATAAAATTTTAAACTTTTTTTTACTTGACAAACTGTATGATCAGAGATCGATACATACATTTTTGTTTGCCAAAATTGTGTATGCATCGCTAATAAACAAACAAAAATGTAATTGTATGTTATTACATTTATGCTCATTGCATTTAATAATTGCTTTCAATTAAAACATGTTTGTTAATTATTTATCTTATTAGTTTTAAACATCATTGTAAACAATCTAGCCATTATATTGTGAAATCTAGCCTGTTTGAGTCAGTGTTGACAACTTTGGTTATATTATTGTATTGTTAGATATACTGTTTTGAAAATGGTGTGATTTTTGAGCCGTTGTCCCAACTAATCCCAGAAATTTCATAACGTGTGGACAATTGTACAAAAGTTCGGATTTTACCTTGTATGCTTTGAGCCTGGGTCTTGGTAAAAATACCAATCATTACCAAGACTAAGTTTTTCAGCCGACCTAGCCTATTTTTTGTTCAAAATATTAATGGGCTCAATCTATAAAACGACGCGTTAAAAATTTATATGAAAAAAATTGAAAAATATTTCAGTTTGGAAATTTTCATACACATTATCGTTTTTCCACTTTTGTGGTGGCTTACAAAAACGTCTATTGAAGTTTGTTCAGACTCATAAAATTATTTTAGATTAAAATTTATGACAGAAACCGCAAATAAAGCACGATTTTTTGTCCCAGTGTAGCTTGGGCCTAATTTTGTTTTACTCTCATGCTGATTTATCATACACCCACTTAATGGATTTACTCTTTAATTACACCAGTAAGAAGGTGATAAACTGCCCTAGTGTAAAAAAAATAAAAAAAACTTTTTTTTAATTGGAAACAGTCGCATACTTTGTCCAAGTTTGGATTACATCTACTGTATTTATTTGTATCAGTGTTTAAAAAATTTTTGTTTATAAAATATTAGCAATGAATGACAAATTAATTGAAATTAATCTACATATCAGAACGAGAACTAATCATAAACTATGAAAAATGTAAAGAACAAGCATAAATTTAAAAATTTTAATAACATCCTTTTATACGTTATCAGGTTAAACGCGAGAAATAATGATGATATCATGTAGAAATTGATTATATAATCTGTTGTCATTCACTTTAGGTTAATTTCGAAGTTGTAACTGGTCGGGAAGTTTTGCGAAATTATAGTTACAAGATTCTGCCTCAAACAAAAAAAAAAAAAGAAAAACAGAGTTTAATAAAAGTGTATAATAAAAGCATATAAAAATTGGTGACCTATACTTACAAAGAAACACAGTCCTAAGCTGCCTGTACATAATTAAGTATAATGCTAAGAAATGGTTAGGTACTATAGCTCAGAAGAAACATTTATTTTCCTAATACGAGTTTAAAGTCTTTACAAAAGCATAGAAAATTTTTTTTTGATTGATTCTCTTATTTTTCATCCAGCGATTCTGCATTTCTTTAAATTTCTAAACAGGAAAAGGTCGCTTGGAGCCAAATCTGAAGAGTAAGATGGATGAACTCGTGAATTTTTGCCATCAAAAGTGCACACGTGTCCCCACCGACCAATTCTTGGTTTTGGCTAAATGTTTTTTTGAGTTCTTCATTAAATTGGCCTAATAATGATGATAATATTATTTTGTTTATTTGTTGTTGTGGTTTGCCTTGAATAAATATTATTTTACTTTTATATTATTTTAAAAGAATTAAAAGTTAATTTATATTAGTTTATTTATATACGTTTTTTGATTTTTATTTAATGAACTACGCAGACTTTTTCTACCAAGTGTATTTACGTTTAAAAAACTAAAGAATTTATTTAAATATCCGTATCATGCTCAATTAAATATCTTAGATTATTTTTCTTAAAGACAAATTGTAAATATTCAGTTGGGTTGCCTTTCAGCAGCGACCAAAATCAGTATTGAAATATTATCATCGAAATAAAATAAAAAAATATTAAAAATAAGAAACATTTAAACAAATAACAGTTTTTTCCCTACTTCGATCTAACATAAACATGGGAAATATAAAAATTACTCAAAAAATGAAACAGCTTAGACTTGAAATTGTGTATGATTTTTTCCCTTTATAAAAAATATTTTCTATATCTATATCTGATTTTTTTCATATATAAAAACATTATCCTTGGTGCATATTTATCTACAAGGGTCTTTCGTAAGTCCCATTTTTATATACATATTTCACCAAAATTTTTTTACTTTGTTCGACATTTTTATCTAAACTATTCGTTATTACACTACTACACAAAGTTTAAAGTGTCTTTATTTTTTTTTTAATACAAAGAAAATTACAAAAAACAAATATGTATTTATCATGTATCTATTTGAAGGAGAACTTGTATCATTTTCTACAAAATGTATCAGTCAAATATATCATTATTGTTGCTTAAAAAAATAAATATTAAAAATCCCTGTTGTTTTATTTCAAGTTATGAACTTTATTCTAACAATAATATTCAACATAAATAACATTATGTAAAGTATTTATTTAACAGCGGCTTGTATATGCGGTTGTTTGTGGGTACCATCACAGAAGGGACGATGTTTGGTATGTTTACAATTGCATAGCCAGTAGTCGCCAGTTTTTTCCACCTTAAAACGTATGGGTCTAATGGAAATATAAGAAAATATATAAATTGATGTGGTTAAACTTTACCAATAACTTTAAACAGTGAACTAAATTAAGCCAGTTTTTGGTTGTCCTTAACAAAATATTTACCTTAATTTAATTTTTAAAAATTCGTCTTTATGTGTACCATCACAAATGGGTTGATTTTTTGATTTGCCACACAAACACCAACTATATACTTTGTCTGCAAGAGAGAAAACAAATCATCATAACAATTCAAGCATTAAAGGTTATGTAAACTTTCAAATAATGTAAAAAAAAACACAAATCAATTAAGAGTTAACTGAAAGTCCCCTTCACTTTTGTTGAATTTCCCGTTAACTTACTTTGATCTAAATGTATTTTAAAGGGTTTCTTATCATATATAGCACCGTCTTCTGTTTGCAAATGGGATGTTTGATTACCTTCCAAAATATTTTTGGGCATCGTTTTAGTTGTTTCACCGGCTGAAGATACACCTTTGTTGGAGGTGCTATAGTAATGTTGCTGTGAGTTGTGTTAGAATATTAAACGGAATTTTATATTAAATTTTAATTTAAAAACTTACCATAAATCCAACCGATGGACGTGTATATCTTAATAGCGATAGCATTTTAACTAAATGCAATAACTAAAACAAGCTCTCGATATTGTGCTAAAAATTATAAACTTTTTGATTTTTACTGTAAGAAGAACAAGCAAACTGTCAAAACCATATGTTTGGAAACATATGTTAATTTTCATTTTGCCACTGCACTTAAAAAAAATAACTATCAAGTTTTATTGACTTATAATGGGAATTTGATAAAAAAATTATTAAAATTAAAAAGAAATTAAAAATCATATAAATTTGAAGAAAATGGTATGTGAATAAAAACAAAAAATTATATTTAAAGCATGTCATTCATTATATTGAAACTTTATGTAAAAGTTTGTATAAAAAAATGTAAAACATTTGTTAAGTGGACTGCAAAATTGACTTAATCAACTAATAGAAATATATAAACATACAATTCAATATGTAATTTTATCATTCTTGTGTAATTTTGTAATTGTTTGCTTATACTTTACCAAGTGAATTTGTAAAATATTATAGAAGCAGAGTGACTAAGCTAAACAAGACTAAAACTTCAGAATCATTTTTTCTTATTATCAGTGTAAAAAGTATAATGGCAGAGCACTACACAAAAGACTGGAAGTTGTTTGTATTTTTATAAATAAAATACTTGACATCAAGCTCGTGTACGTGTGCTTGACGTTAGCACATATAATTGCATGACGGCCTGTCCAGGGGCCAGATTCCGCAAGCGTGAGTTTTAAAGTGTACACAAAAATTCCTGTACACTGGCAATTTGCGATTCCGCAACCGCCAGAATGAGTTTTAAATGTCAAAAAAGTGTACAAAAATGGTTATTTTACTCAAACCTTTTAGACAGTGAATAGTGAAGTTGTTTTTAAAATGAATTCCAAAAAAGCCAGTGAAGAGCAAAAAATGTTTTAATAAATTACATGATTTTGGAAATGACAAGTAAGTATATATTTAATATTTTTATATAAATTACTATTCTTATAAAAATTTCACTAATATTTTGTTTGTTTGCAGATTTGAGTCAGTTGATGGGGCGCATACAAAAACAGAAAAATGGGATGAACTTGCGGTCAAACTAAATAGTTTAGGAGGAGCAAGTAAAGATGGGCGTAAATGGAGAAAATTTTGGATGGATCAAAAGTAAGTATTGATATTGTGTGAATTTGAAATTGTTTATTAAGAATTTATGTTTTCGTAGAATTCACGTAAAGGAAAGAGCCGCACTCCACAAGGCGTCCTTTGAAAGGAGTGGCATCAATGGACCCAAAAAACTAAAGGAAATCAGCGAATACGAAAACAGGATTCTTCAATTAATGGTACCTGCAGTAGTTGCAGGTAATGATGAAGTTAATGAAATGTTTTTTGAAGCAGAAAATGTGGTACGTACATAAAATTAACTTACGGTTTTTTTTATTATTTAGTAACAACATATATTTTTAAATAATTATAGATGGCTTACGAAATGAATGAGGAATGGCTCATTGAAACTGAAGAACCTGTTACCACTACACCTACTACTAATACTACTGCTAATACTACTAACGGGTGATTTTTTTGAGGTTAGGATTTTCATGCATTAGTATTTGACAGATCACGTGGGATTTCAGACATGGTGTCAAAGAGAAAGATGCTCAGTATGCTTTGACATTTCATCATGAATAGACTTACTAACGAGCAACGCTTGCAAATCATTGAATTTTATTACCAAAATCAGTGTTCGGTTCGAAATGTGTTTCGCGCTTTACGTCCGATTTATGGTCTACATAATCGACCAAGTGAGCAAACAATTAATGCGATTGTGACCAAGTTTCGCACTCAGTTTACTTTATTGGACATTAAACCAACCACACGAATGCGTACAGTGCGTACAGAAGAGAATATTGCGTCTGTTTCTGAGAGTGTTACTGAAGACCGTGAAATGTCGATTCGTCGCCGTTCGCAGCAATTGGGTTTGTGTTATTCGACCACATGGAAGATTTTACGCAAAGATCTTGGTGTAAAACCGTATAAAATACAGCTCGTGCAAGAACTGAAGCCGAACGATCTGCCACAACGTCTAATTTTCAGTGAATGGGCCCTAGAAAAGTTGGCAGAAAATCCGCTTTTTTATCGACAAATTTTGTTCAGCGATGAGGCTCATTTCTGGTTGAATGGCTTCGTAAATAAGCAAAATTGCCGTATTTGGAGTGAAGAGCAACCAGAAGCCGTTCAAGAACTGCCCATGCATCCCGAAAAATGCACTGTTTGGTGTGGTTTGTACGCTGGTGGAATCATTGGACCGTATTTTTTCAAAGATGCTGTTGGACGCAACGTTACGGTGAATGGCGATCGCTATCGTTCGATGCTAACAAACTTTTTGTTGCCAAAAATGGAAGAACTGAACTTGGTTGACATGTGGTTTCAACAAGATGGCGCTACATGCCACACAGCTCGCGATTCTATGGCCATTTTGAGGGAAAACTTCGGAGAACAATTCATCTCAAGAAATGGACCGGTAAGTTGGCCACCAAGATCATGCGATTTGACGCCTTTAGACTATTTTTTGTGGGGCTACGTCAAGTCTAAAGTCTACAGAAATAAGCCAGCAACTATTCCAGCTTTGGAAGACAACATTTCCGAAGAAATTCGGGCTATTCCGGCCGAAATGCTCGAAAAAGTTGCCCAAAATTGGACTTTCCGAATGGACCACCTAAGACGCAGCCGCGGTCAACATTTAAATGAAATTATCTTCAAAAAGTAAATGTCATGGACCAATCTAACGTTTCAAATAAAGAACCGATGAGATTTTGCAAATTTTATGCGTTTTTTTTTAAAAAAAAGTTATCAAGCTCTTAAAAAATCACCCGTTACTAATAATAATAATATAATTACTACGCCTACTACTAATAAAAGTAATTATAGGAAGCGTAAATCGCACCCTTCTGGGAAAACTCCTAATGAGGACATAGAAAAGCAACTCATAGATATAAAAAAGGAAAAACTTGAATATAAGAAAAAAACTTATATGCTTGATGAAAGTAAATTTGAAGAATTTAGACTTAAGTACTTAGAAATTAGAAAAAGCGAGTTAGAAATAAGAAACAGAGAGTTAGATATAAGGAACAGAGAGTTAGATTTAAAGGAAAGAGAATTAGTTTTAAAAGAAAAAACTATAAATAATATGTAAAATATTTTTTAATAAATGTATATAATTATAAGGTTTTTGAAATACAATTTTTATATTTTTAATTAAAATAATTATTTACAATATTTTGACGAACATGCCTTCCTTCAGTAAGAACATCATTACTTGCATTGGTAATTGCAGGAATATTTTCCTGAACTTCTTCTTCTTCTTCTTCTTCAATTATATCAGTTTCCACATTAGCCTTTCTTAATACATTGTGTAAAACGATGCAAGCATTAATAATCTTTCCTGCCTTAACAGGATCATAGCACAATATTCTTTCTTTTGAAAGACATCGAAACCTACTTTTTAAAATTCCAATGCATCGCTCCACAATACAGCGCGTCTTTTTATGAGCAATGTTGAATCTTTCTTCTGCATCATTAGCTGTTGAACTAATTGGAGTTATTATCCAAGGTTGTAAAGGGAATCCACTATCTCCTAAAATCCAATAATTTCGGTCTTCTCTAGAATATCTCTCTTCTAGATTACGTTTCAATGCTGAACGACGCCAAATATAAGCGTCATGAGATGTCCCTGGAAATTTTGCATTTGCATAACGAATAACATAGTCTGCATCGCACATAATTAACAAATTTATTGAATGACCACCTTTACGGCAATAATAAACATGTTCAATATCATTACTTGGGCTAGAAATTTTAATATGCTTGCCATCAATCAATCCAATTATTCCAGGAAAAGCCGCAGTTTGATAAAATTTTTGCTTTATATTTGTTTGTTCAGTTGTTGAAGGAAGATACACATACTCAATACACATTTCATTAATTATTTCTGTGACTTCATGTATACATCTAGATACTGACGTTTGTGACATACTATTCATGAAGTCTTGTTCAACTGATCTTTGAAAAGTTCCTGAACCAAAGTATCGTAATGCACATAAAAATTTTAAATGAACTGGCAAACCCGAAACTCGCTGTGATAACATAAAAAAAGGTTTCATTTTTTCTAAAAAGTCCATGCAAAGATATTTTGGAAATCGGTATAGTTCCAAGAAACGTTCTTCACTTATTGCTTCAAAAGGATTTTCAGTATCCCTTAATCTTCTCCGCAAAATAATCAAGTGTCTCCTATTATTTAATAAACAACATATAAATAATATAAACATATTATAAATTGGTAAGTAAATTATTACCTTTCGGTACGTCTTGATCGTCTTCTTAAAATTAATACATTTAAATAACTGCTCATGATTTTATTTTAATATCTTTGTACAATAATGAAAATTAACTCGTCAAACAAAATAAATTACAAATGTCAAAAACATTCATTTCAGTTGTCAAAATAGATTCAGCGCACAAAAATTTCTCATTCAGCACTTCAGTGTACATTTTGCTTGCGGAATCGCTATTAATGGAAAAGTGTACACTAGTGTGAGTAGTGAGTTTTTTTATTTGTGTACACTTCATATTTATTCACGCTTGCGGAATCTGGCCCCAGCATTCATTTTTTTTCATTTTACTTTGAAGTGTCAACATCTGGAGCAAAAAATAGAAAAAATAAGAAGTGTTAATTTGAATGTGACAATTTCAAACTTATTTGATTTTTTAAAAATGAAACAAATCATCGAAAGCACATTTTTTTTTCATCCAAAACACTTTTTTTCATCCGACATTTTTTGCGTCTGTTTCGTTTCAAATCTCGTTTAGTGTTCGTGCTTGATGAGTAAATACAATACATTCATCAAAATCTCTCATCCAGCATGCCAAAAATCTATTTTTTTTGATTTTCCATCACACTGACACCGACGTCACACATGCGAACAAATTTTGACTTAAGGTGCTATTACACGAAGTGTTTTTTACATATGTACTGTCACTTTTTTTTATCCATATGAAATTCCTCATGTCTGTCAAAATTGTCTTTTACATACGATTCATAATTTTTGCTATCACACGTGCATATGTATTTCCATATGACATAACCTCTAAATGTAAACAACAGCTGATTTAATTTGTGCATTTACAAAAATTTATTGTTAAAAATAAAGTTATATATTTTTTAATTGTTAATTAATATTAAACAATTTATTTTTCTTTCAATATTAATCTTTAAAATTTACTATGTTTTTCTTTCGCCACAAGCAGTGTTGTATTTTCATATGTTTGTCATGCAAAAATAGAACCTGTTCTAATTGAAAAATGTACATGTGACTTTCCTCATGTATTGTACATAAACAATGTTTCATATGTATCACACGATGTGTACAACTTTTGTTGTGGGAAAATTTGACAGTACATATGTAAAAAACACATCATGTAATAGCACCTTTATGCTACTATAATTCTTGATGTGGATTTGCTAAGTGTATAGTGCCCTTAACAAAAGGAGGCTCCACACCTCAGTGGCAGAGGGTAAGTATAGGTTCGTCATTCCGTTTGTAATGCATCGAAATTTATTCCGGAGATCCCAAAACCAAACATTTTCTTGATCATTATAACAAGAGAAGTTGATTTAGAGATGATTGTCTGTCCGTCTGTCTGTGGAAATCACGATCATGTCGTTGATATCTAAGCTAGACCGTTCGTTTTTGTATAAAATCGTTTACTGACATCACAAAGGAGTTGCTATTTATCGGTCAAAATCGGTCACAGGGGTCACGAGTTATGAATGAAACTTTGAAAAAACTCTTGAAAAATAAAATTTTTCAGTGTTTGATTTTCTTAAGATATCGCACCTGTACCTCTAAAGTGAGTCAACTCAAAATTTACAAATTTTCAGTAGAGGCAAAAAAAACGGTTTTTTTTAATACATTTACTACAAAATTTATGTATTTACTATAAAATTTAAAAACAGTTGTTTCATTGTAAAGAATTGCAAATAATAAGTATACAACAGTAGTTGTTTTTGCGATATTGGCTGTGATCATCAAAAATGACAAGTTTTTTGGGTGCAACTCAAAATATGTATTTTTAGTGGATTCTAAAGAAGCTACTCTTATAACACAAAGAGGGTTACAACTGTATTTTTTTTCTAAAGACTAGAAAAACCGACGTAAGATTTTTACAGTGGATAGATATGACCACTGTGTATCGTTTCCTTGCAAAAAGTGAAAATTTAAAAATTTTGAGTTGACTCATTTTAGAGGTACAGGTGCGATATGTTGTATATGTTGTAATTTTTCTTATTGTTGAAGTCATTGGAGTTGTGTGTATATTTATACGGCACGTCTCCATTGGCCTAAGAGGTATTACCACATATATTTTTACCGTTAAAATTAAAAATTTAATATTAAAAATTAATAATAATAAAAAATAAAAAAAAATAAAAATAAATGTTAATTATTAAAAATTTAAAATTAGAAATAAAAATGAAAAATGAAAAAAGAGAAATGAAAACTGAGAAATGAAAAATTAAAAAAGGAAAAAGGAAAATGAAAAACAAAGAATAAAAAATGAAAAATGGAAAATGGAAAAAGAAAAATGAAAAACTAAAAATGAAAAACGAAAAATGAAAATTGAAAATTGAAAAATGCAAAATGAAAAATGAAAATTGAAAAACTAAAAATGAAAAACGAAAAATGGAAAATGAAAAATGAAAATTGAAAATGGAAAATGAAAAATGGAATTTGGAAAATGAAAATGAAAATTGGAAAATGAAAAATGGAAAATGAAAAATGAAGAATGAAAAATGGAAACTGGAAAATGTAAAATGTAAAATGAAAAATTAAAAATGAAAATTTAATAATATATTATATATATATATAATTTAATAAAAAAACAAAAATAAAAGTTAACTATTAAAAATTAAAAATGAAAAACGAAAAATGAGAAGTGGAAAATGGAAAATGGAAAATTAAAAATGAAAATTGAAAACTAAAAATGGAAAATGAAAAATGATAATTGAAAATGAGAAATGAAAAATGGAGAATGAGAAATGAGAAATGGAAAATGAAAATTGAAAATTAAAAATGGAAAATAAAACTGGAAAATTAAAAATTAAAAATTAAAAATTAAAAATTAAAAATTAAAAATTAAAAATTAAAAAGTAAAAATTAAAAATTAAAAATTAAAAATTAGAAATTAAAAATTAAAAATTAAAAATTAAAAATTAAAAATTAAAAATTAAAAATTAAAAATTAAAAATTAAAAATTAAAAATTAAAAATTAAAAATTAAAAATTAAAAATTAAAAATTAAAAATTAAAAATTAAAAATTAAAAATTAAAAATTAAAAATTAAAAATTAAAAATTAAAAATTAAAAATTAAAAATTAAAAATTAAAAATTAAAAATTAAAAATTAAAAATTAAAAATTAAAAATTAAAAATTAAAAATTAAAAATTAAAAATTAAAAATTAAAAATTAAAAATTAAAAATTAAAAATTAAAAATTAAAAATTAAAAATTAAAAATTAAAAATTAAAAATTTAAAATTTAAAATTTAAAATTAAAAATTAAAAATTAGAAATTAAAAATGAGAAATTAAAAATTAAAAATTAAAAATTAAAAATTAAAAACTAAAAATTAAAAATTAAAAATTAAAAATTAAAAATTAAAAATTAAAAGTTAAAAATTAAAAAGTGGTAGCCGTACCCAATATTGGTTGTAATATTGAGTTTAAGATGCAGGTGGAGGGTATCAAAGATTCGGCCCAGCCGAATTTAACACTCTTACCTGTTATAATTTTTTTTTGTTAAATCAAAATGTGAAAACAGTTTGCCATTCTTTACAGATTTCGCCGTAAACAGCCTGTGGAAATATTTTATAAATTCCAAATTGTTGGATCAAAGTCGATACTTTCTGCATCACGATAATACTCCAACCCAACAATTAACATGCCTTGTCTGGTATTGAAGAAGTTCGGATGTAGTGACCTTATAATTTTTTTGTTAAATCAAAATGGAAAAGCAGTTTGTAATTTTTTTCGGACTTCGGCATAAACTTAATCCTCTGGAAATATTGAAAAATTCCAAATTTCGACTCTTTCTGTATCACGATAATGTCCCAGCTTTTATTTTTTTCCCAAAAATTAAATGAAAACAAGTAAGAAAATTATGTTTTGTTTGCAATGAGTTCCGAAAAAATGAGTAGAGTTTTGTCATGATTCATAATTTCTTTTACTGATACGCATTTATACGAATTCATATTCATTCTAAATTTTGAGTTACTCATCATACTCATACTTAAAAATATTAATGACGTTGTTGATGTAGACTCTCCTTCACTCAACGTGTAAAGACGATGCAAAATAAGTATGATTTAAAAACGAACATTAAAATACTCATTCTAAGGTTGTACGTTTGCTCTGTTGCATTATTATGGTAAATGAGTTGAATGAGTTAAATCAATTTTAAGTATTATGATGTGATATATGAATCAAACAGATTTGAGATGGTACGAGTATGATGTCGACGTCGGATTCATATTTAATGCTATTTATACTTATAAATCAACGTTATTATGAGTAGGAGTATATCAGAGTAGTTGAATTTCAATGATCTCTGCTCAATTATACTTACAATTTCATGCCTATGAATAGCAAAAAACGATTTATTGCTGATCTCTGGTCTAAATTACGGACAATTTAATTCGCTTCCCCAATAAATCTAAACTTATGTGGATACCAGGTCACTCAAACATAAAAGGGAACGAAAAAGCTGATAAAATCGCCAAAGAAGCCCTCAACCTTCCACTAATAATAAACGCAACTCAAAATAAAAACAAAATATATACAGTAATCCAACAATCCAATTTCGTAACTTGAAACGTATAAACTATCTCACTCTTGAAGAAGAGTTTGTCAAAATAGACTGGGATTGCATTTATCATATGATATCGGTTAATGATCAATTGGCTTTTTTGGAACAAAACATAAGCGCCTTAAAACTGATGATCAATATAACACTATATAACACTTATCGAAACGCAAGAAAAATTGTTACCAAAACCATAAGAAAAGTAAAGTCAAAATACTATGCCAACAAATTTTCAAATTCTATTTCTACAAAAAATAAATGGAAAACCATTAAGAAATTGGAATAGTTAATAGTAAAGATAATCATGTTAATATCATATCAGATCCAGATATTATAAATAAAAAATTTATTAATATACCCATGTCTCAAGCGGACCATAGTTATTATATTAACTATCATGCTGCCAATCTTCCGCGTAACCTATTCAATTTCGAATGTGATGTAGATGTACTCAAAAGCTGTCTATCCATAAAATTAAACGCTACAGGCATTGATGGTATCCAGCCCGCTTTTATAAAAATTATTCTCCCGTCACTACTACCAATAATTACAAATATATTTAATAAAATAATTATGACAAGCACTTACCCATTAAGATGGAAGCAGGCTAAAATTCTTCCAATACCAAAGTCATCCATTGAGTATCGGCCCATAGCCATATTGCCATATCTGTCAAAAGCATTTGAAAAACTTCTACATTTACAGATAACTAATTACATTAATCATTATAATTTGTTGACCGATAAACAATCTGGATTTCGAGCCAAACATAGTTGCACTACTGCTCTTACCGATGTAGCCGAAGATCTCAGAAAGGCAATTGACGATGGCTGTGTTGCAATGTTGGTGTTGTTGGATCACGTTGACCACACCATATTGATTCAAAAATTAGAAAAAATCATGAATTTTTCCTCAACATCTACCAAATTAATTGAGTCATGTTTAAAGGATCGAATGCAGTGTGTTGAAATAAAACCATTAACAACATCAACCTTTCTTCCCGTTATCAGGGGGTGTTTCACAGGGCTCCATTCTCGGTCCTCTCCTCTTTTCCATCTATGCAAATGATCTTCCTGAACAGTTGCTCCACTGCAACATTAGAATGTATGCTGATGACGTCCAATTGTACACAAGCAATAAACAAGGAAACATTGAACAATGTACTGCAAAATTAAATGATGACCTGCAGCGTGTTTCTCTTTGGGCGGATGTGAATGGTTTAAGTTTAAATCCTAAAAAATCCAAATGTATCGTTATACAAAAAAGGACCAAGAAAATTATTGAAAGTCCCATTGTTTGTATTAACAACCAACAAATTGAAATGGTTAATAAAGCAAAAAATCTTGGTATCATATTTAATAACACTCTCACCTACTCAGACCACGAAATAGCTGCTTGTGACAAAATATACGGGACGTTAAGAACACTTTGGCCTACGCAATATTACACACCAATAAATAAGGCTACTGCTTGCTAAAACGTATTTGATTCCTACTCTTACCTACGGATGTGAGATTTTTGCAAGTTGTGATGGCGCTAGCAAATCATACGTTTATGGTCTCAGTAATTATAGAACTAATGGAGATTAGCTCAATCTAACTCCTTACTCTAAGAGAATATTTGGTGTGTTGTTCGAAAACCTCTTAAAAATAAGAACTTTAATATTTCTACATATAATTAAAATAACCCAAGAGCCATGTCATCTTTTTAATCGTTTGAGATTTACTCAACTCAGAAGAAATAGAAATTTAGTTCAATTTAGTCATCGTACATTGATATCCGAATTTTTTATTTCTGCAATATTCCTCCAACAATTAAAGAAACCAGCAACGCGTTAGAGTTAAAAAATTTTTTTTAAATTTTATTCATATATAACTTTTTTTTCAATAGAAAATGTTTTATTGTAGAAGTTACAAAATAATTAAATAAATAAATAAAAATAAATATCACCGACTGACGACGAATTGTCATATGTTTAATTTAATTTTATTAATTTGTATCACATAAAATATTGAATTGAAAATAAAGACCAATTACCTAATAAATATTTTGCAATGTAACAAAGTGAATTTTGTTGAGAACTTATCATTCTATTTAGTAAAAATATTTGTTTATTAAAAAGCGTTTTAATAAGGCCATTAAATCAATCGTGAATAATAATTTAGTTCGTCACTGTATATATGCTTGTCATTCCGTTTGTAACGCATCGAAAAATGCATCTACGACCCCTTAAATGATATATATTCTTGATGCATCTGTCCGTCCGTTCATCTGTCTGTCTGTTGAAATCACGCTCATTCATAAAATAAACCATTTACCTGGGTAAACTTAAGATAATATTGTTTATCATTATTTCGAGCAGGTTGGAATTTAAAATGGGGTTAATCGAGCATCATTGTATCCGGATAGGTGCTAAAATATGGAGACACCTCTCAAAATGATAAAAATTCAGTTTATTGTAATAATTTAGTATTAATACCCTGTTTCCATAATACAATTCGTCACAGACCAACGAAATTTTGTGTGAAGAACAAAAAACAAAATACACAAAAAATTTCGTTCGTCTGTGATGAATTGTGTTATGGAAACAGGGTATAAGTTTATCAAATTGTTTACTTATTAAAATTTTTGTGTACATTTGTCATAAATAGTGCAATAAGTCCAGATATTAATGTAAAAATAAAACCTAGGTGGAGGGTATCAAAGATTCGGTATAGCCGAGTTTAAAACTCTTACTTGATTTTCATACGTTTTGTTGTTTATTGACACCTTGAAATATGTATTTTCAAATAGCAGTCAATGTACATACCGATTTTTTCTATATGTTTATAAACAAAATGTATATAAACAGTGTTGACCAGTGTTTAAATGAGTGAAAGAAAATTGAGTTAAACAAAGTCTCTTTCGATGTTTATACCAGTGGTGGGCACATTTTCAATTATCGATCGTGAACATTCCGCTGTGCTTTGTTCTCATTTTTAAAAATTAAATCAAATTAGTTACTCTTCAACATTTGTACAAGTAAGATCTAGCTCCGTAATTTTTTAAATATATACGTAAATACACGTAAAATATGCTTAAAGGCCTAGTTAGCCACACGTTGTTAAAATGTATCCGTACCGTAAATGTAACGTTGGCATTTAGTGCAATTATAGAACGTAAAAAACGAGCCAGCATGTTGCTGTGTAATATTAACCAAACTTTGTCAGCTGTTCACAACTGTCACGTACAAACGTATCAAAAATCTATTTTCACCAGATTGGGACGTTCCGGTTACGTGACAGTTGAGTTCAGTAACTACTCTAAATGATTTTCATGTAACAGAAAAAGACAGCTGACACTTTTGGTTAAGGTTATATATATATATATATGTCCTTTATTTAATTAGATATAATATAAATACAAATTGTACATAAAATATTTAAATAATAAGTTCACGAAGAACATAGGGCGTCAAGAACATAGGGCGTCAAGAACATAGGGCGTCGAAGAACATAGGGGTTACGTGTGGCTAACTAGGCCTTTAAAGAAATGTTTCATAAAGAATGGGAAAATGATTTCATATTTAGAGAACAACGATGGCAATGTACAATTATATTGTGTAAAGCGACATTTCTTATCTAACCATAGCAATTTTAATAATTTATTGGGGGTGATCGAACAATGAAATTTAGGAATTGAAAGCCCTTTTTTAAATTTATGTTTGGTGAAACCAATATTCCTCATAATGAAATATACGAAAAATTTATGATTGATAAAACTAATGTTCCTCATGAGCATTTACTTTTAAAAAAGACATCGTATGCCGTAGCTTTAAATTGTTTTGTTGAAAATATTACATTATCTCGACGTACAAGTACACTTAAGACAGAATATATAAGTAAATTTTTCCATTCCGCAGCAAAAGATAGACTGAAAAATTTTAAATATTTTTCGATTTCGCTGGACGGGAGTACAGATATTATAGCATTAAAAATATAGATGCAAATTAAACATGTATTGAAGAAGTTTTTGAATTAGTTTCTTATCATGGTTATGTTAAGGGTCAAGTTTTGTATGACTCAATAGACGCGAAGGTTTTTTCAATTGTGGACAGAGGAAAACTTAGTTCAGTATGCACGAATGGAGCAAAAGTAATGAAAGGGAAAAACAAGGAAAAAATTTCAATAAAATTAAGTTAAAAAAATTCTTTAATTTTTGATAATCGAAATCTCCAATTTTACTTTTTCAAAAATTTTGTTCAAGAAATTTAATGAAATCAACGATAGGACTTTAATGTCTTTATAACAAAATATATGTGATTAAAAATGCCAAATATTGTAGGTATCCTGTTCTTAATTTGGCGAGGGCAATGTTTTTATTTCAGTGGATTTGAAGAAAAATGTGATTTTCATACTATTTCAACTTTTAGGCTACATCTTTTTGGTGTTTTCATATTTCAAATATCTTTTGTCCAAATATTATACTAATTGATACAGGTTATCAATCTTGTAAATTAAGATTAAATTGAAACACTATAAACTGTCCCTGTTTAAGATCAAATGTCAAATTTAAGGAGATGTAAATTTTTTTTAAACAAAATATCGAAATAATATATTTTTGTGGAAGGATTTCGATAAAACTTGTTAAAAATATTTTAATTATTCTAAAAAATAATATTCTTGACTTATGTTCTGAAATTAACCCGTGGGGTACTCTTGATGTCAAATTGACTATAAAAATCTATAAATATTTTCTTCATCAGGATTTTTTTTAAATGAAACAAATTTAATTTATTTATAAAATTCCTCAAATTTATTCGTTATTTCAAAAAGTGCTATCTGCATCAATAATTATTTTAAAGAGAGCGTGTAAAACTAATTTATTAATAAGATCTGAAAGTATTTGTCGGTCGATTTCCTAAAATATCTATTAAGAAATAGTCGTACTAATCATGTATGATATCAAAATTATGTTATATTTGACAGTTATAACAAAGAACAGTTTGAAATTCGCCTGTCCCAAAATGAATAATAATATTAATAGGTTAGGCGAATTTTTGTGACCGATGTTTTGTTCTATTGTTTTATCCTGATTTTGACCAAACGTATATTATTTGAAAGGTATTTCTTTTTAGCCGTTTTACAGATTTACAGATTTTTTTAATTCTTTCCTTTATTTTGAGTAAATTGCATTTAAAGTTGCTACTAACACATACAATAAAATTATACATATGCTATGTGTGTTCTATTAAATTTGTTAATGTGTTTGTTAATGAGTTTGTTATCTTCATTCACAATCATAATAAACCATACAAGTATTGGTTTGCGAATTGGCTAAGTTGAAAAATAAAGCCGCATAGAAATTGCACTCGAATTTCGAGCGCTGAAATCTGCTAGTTAATATAAACGTATATCGAGGGCTTATATTCAAAAAGTGCTATCTACATTTGACAGCAATATTAATTTTTGATTTCAAACAAGTTTTATCGAAATCCTTCAACAAAAATATATTACTTCGATATATTGTTTTAAAAAATGTAAATCTCCTTAAATTTGACCTTTGACCTTAAAGAGGGACAGTTTATAGTGTTTAAATTAAATCTTAATTTACAAGATTGAGAACTTATAAAAATAGTGCTAATAAATGTGTACCGTTTTGACATTAATTTAGAACGGCATAAAATAGACGAGATGCAAAATACTTTACATAAGATCAGTTTGGGATCAGGAGAATGCAAAAATATTGTTGTTGTAAATTATTTCAATGTCCTTAAAAATGTGAGCTGAATTTTCTTAATCAAGTGGGCAGCGGCGCATTTATTTCCTGGGGAAATTGATATAACTTGGCTGTTTTTCGACCGATAATAGATTTTGTTGTTTTATTGGAAAGATAATTTCCTGTTGGCGGAAGAGCGTGACACTGAACCTATAGATATCTGCTAAAACTTTCGGGGACATTCATGTTTTACTTTTCTCCGCCACTGTGTATTTAAATGTACATATCTGCAATATAAAAGCCATATGTTTTCTTAGGGCCAGCAACGCGGACCGGGCCCAGCTAGTATGTGATAACATGTGTGTGTGCCCACCACTGGTTTATACACTTTGGTAACAGTTTTATTTTATTTTTACAGAAGCAAAAACTGTTATGTTGAAATGAATGTGCGTGTAGTGAGGCGCTTTGGTTTTTGAAATAAGATAATTTTTCGATCGACATTTTTCGATCGAAATCATTTTTTTATTTCCCAAAATGAAATGTAAAGAATAATTTTTCTTTCTCACAGTTGAAGAATTATGGCCTCTGGTTAAGAAGAATCTTCCTTAAATAAATAACCAAAATATGAAATTTCGATTGATTTTAGTCGATATTGAATGCGGTGATTTGGCCCCAGTATTTTTGATCGTATGAGTTTCAAACAATTAAAATCGGCATACAATTTTAGTCTATATATTATAAACAATCAAAAACTCAATTTCGAATTACAGCCAACGAAATTGAGTTTGACAAACCGAACAGATTAGTAGTGTAAAACTATTAATATCTTAAAGGCAATTCTGTCACTGGGAGGGTTAAAAAATAGTCACTCTTCTCGTTATCAAACAGTTGTAGAAAAAACCAAAACAAAAACTTTAGTACAAATATTATAAAAAAAACAACAAGTAATAAAAAAAAAAAACATTTTTTGCCGGTCACTAACAGTTGGAATAGAGAACACAAAAAACAAATTAGAAGATCACGTAAAATAATTTGATGAAAGAAACGCAAACAACAGAAACAAAGAAACTAGAGAGCTGAAATAACAAAATAATTAAAAGTATAGGTCAAAAATCAAATGAGATTCAAATACTAGAAGAAAGTGCTCCCGATATAAATATGCAGTTGCTCGTAAGAGACACAAAAGATAAACTGTTAAATGTACAAAATCATAAAATTTATTTATAAGTTTGCTTCTTTTCATCATAAAAAGATAACAACAACACATTTTTCATATAATTCGCCCGCTACACTAAAATAATCAGACGTTTACCGACTACGAACGCGAGTGGAGCGGCGGCGAAAAGAACAAGAAAGAAAAATATTACAGCTAAAGTGTGTGTGTTAATATACAGAAGAAATTTAGAAAATTTGAAAATCTTTCATACCTCATATATATTTATGTATATATATAGAAAATAATAAAATATAGCTAAAAATCTATAAGAAAATTTAATTTTCATTTTAATAATTCTTGTGAAAATATTAGATTGTTTTAAGAATTCCGATTTTTAAATTTAAATTTAAAAAAAAAAAAAATTTAGTAATGATTTTTATAGCCAGTAAATTTTAATTAAAAAAAAACCCTTAAAAAATTTGTAACGACAAAAAAATAATTAAAAATAGCCTATTCTGCGGCAGGTCAGCGGCGATCATCTTTAGAGAAATCTTTGAAAAGTTTGCCCCATAGTTTGAAGACAAAGATCGTTTAGCCAAAATGTCTGGCGATGTACAACCACGTAAACGTAAGGATAAGAAAAAGAAACGTGGTAAGTTTTGATCTAAAAATAAAAATTTGGAATTTATTTTTGTTCGTTAATGTTCGAAAAAGGAACAGACGAAACATGTGTCTTCGTTTGCCCTATTATATAAAATATTTGTGGTACTTTTAAGTTTATGAAAATTATATTTTTAATTTTCATCACACATGTCTGTTGATTGTTGTTTTTATTTGTTTCATTCTGTATGATTTTTGTATAAATTTAGAGAGATATAATTTGTGTTTTCTAAGCATTTCAATAGAGTTGCCAGCATTAATTTATTGCAGGAAATGGAAAGTCTATATGTGGGTATATACATATATTCTTAGGTCTAAATTCGGAAAAAGTCATTAACACATACGAACAATTCAATTTTAAATATCTTCAAATTGAAGTCATATGGCGTAGACTGAAATTAAACTAAAATAAGTTTTTATTAAAAAGTCTTATATTTTCAGTGCATTGTACTGTTATTCTATTTCTTTGTTTGATGGTTTTATTGCTGTTAAATATAAACGAATCACATTGATAATAATAATTTAATCGTGAACATCATTTTACTCATGTGACTTTGCTTGACTATTTTAAAATTAATCTTTTTTCACAGCAAGTGTATGGACCAAGTTTCAGATCGATCGGATAAGGGGAAATGGGTTTCAAATCACTCCGTGACTGCGCGTGACTAGGCGTGACTGTGCGTGACTATGTCAAAGTTAGTCTTTTTTTCACGACAAGTGTATGGACTAAGATTCAGATCGATCGGATGAGGGGAAATAACTTTTAGATCACACCCTGGCTGTGCGTGAATATGCGTGACTGTGCGTGACTAACCCAAAATTAACCTATAGTCACAACAAGACTATGGGCCAAGTTTAAGATCAATTGGATAAGGGGGAATAGGGTTGCCCCACGACAGACAGACAGAGAGTATGAGTTAAAAGAAAGAGTTTAAAAAATTATAGTCGGTTTGGACTGACTATACGATACCCATGAGTTTCGAGAAAGAGTTTTAGATCCGACTTTGCTGAGGCCATAATTGGATATAGAAAATAAAAATAAACCATATTTGAGTAGCATTGTTATTAATTTGTGCCCTGCAGATATGAAGAATTAATATCGGACTAGGTCACAAATTATTTTACTGACAAACATATACAAGGCAATATTCGATTTAAGTGAATATCAGGAAGCAGCTTTATATGGGAACTATGAATAACAAGTAAAAAAATTATAGTCGGTCTAGACCGACTATACGATAGCCTATACCATGCGTTTAGAGACCCTATCTCTCAGGCCCAACTAACTGGATATAGAAAATAAGCATAAAACAAAGTTGAGTGGGATTTTTATTAATTTTTTTTGGCTGCAGATATGAGTTCATATCGGATGCTAAATCTATATGGGAACTAGGCCCAAAAATGGACCGATCCTGACCATGTTTGGTAAAGTCTCTTGTATTTTGCAAAAATATATATAAACAAAATTTGAGAAGAATCAGTGCAATTTTTTGTTTTTTGATAGATTTAAGTGAAGATCGGGAAGCAGCTCTATATGGGGCCTATGACTAAGAGTTGTCCAATAGGGATCATTTTTGGACTACTAATTAATGGATGTAATAAATACATACAAACCCAATTTAACTAAGATTTATATGATAATTTGGATCTTATGGCAATTTATGTTGATTTCATAGGGGTCATTTGTATGGGGGCTAGGTCTGCACATGGACCTATTCTCACCAATTTCAATAGCGTTCATCCTATGGCCGATAAAAGCTTATATACCAAATTCCATCAAAATATATTCATATTTGCGACCTGCAGTTTGATTACATTACACACAGACGGACATCGTTAAATCGAATTAGATAGTGATTCTGATTCGATCGGTATAATAAAAGATGGGTCTAGGTCAAATATTTTTGGTAGTTACAAACAGCAGCACAAAGTCATTATACCCAAACCACATAGTGGTATAGGGTATAAAAATGGTCCTATAGGATTTATTTTTGGGCTAATAATTTAAGTGTGTAATAAACATACATAAACCAAAGTTGGCAGGATATACAGTGGGTGAAAGTACATTGGAAGATTTTACAATATTCTGAATTTGTCCACAACAATCTTGATGTTCCTAAAATAACACATGAAATCAAAAGATATAGCACAAATTACCTGAATAGACTATGTAATCACCCAAACGTACTGGCAATAACATTAGCTCTGTTCGTTTACGTGATAATTTGTAACAATTTGTACAAATTTACTGGATCCTGTACGGTTACTTCAAAAACCCAGTAAAAGAGAACAAATGAGAGCGTAAAGTGGCAGTTCATTTTTTGAAAACTTGCTAGTTTTTACTGGATATATTTTTGCCAGTAAGAATTAGCAAGCAATAAAAAACATATGTTTTTGTGCAAAAATTTTAAATAATAATTCTGAGGAAATTAACGATAGAAGAAGTAAGTAAATATTCACATAACCAGGTTTCATTAATTTTAATCTTTTAAAACCGGTTCCTGCCAAAAAATATGTGTATTTGCCAATTTTTTTCATAATAAATGTTTGTTTAGTTTCAATGAATATTTTTACATGTTAAATAAAATAAATTCTTCTAATTACGGTATATTTCTTTCCTTAATTTAGAGTTTCACTTCTTCTTCACTTTAAAATGTGTTTACAATCAGCTGCTTCTATGAACTTGGAAATTCTTACAAATTGCGGTTCGTTTAATATTTTGGATATTTATGTTTTTGAGAACTAATTTTTGTTACTCTCTGAAATTTCGTTTTTTACTGGGAAAGTAAACGAACAGAGCTAATGTCGGTACGACTTTACGACTTTGTGAATTTCATCGGATTTGTAAGTCGAAAAATCACACGACTGAGTGGTATCATGTAAATGGGCCTTTAACAATGTGCGTATATAATTTTAGTTAGAAAGCTATTTTTAAAATAGTCTGCAACATTACTTATGTTTAAAAATTCATGTTTCAAGATTTTAATGAACTACAAAACGTATGCAACAAACAGCCAATAAATGTTGCAGAAAAATGTCTGACACAATTCTGAGTTCCCGTAATATATGTATGTTGCAAGAGAGTACCTTTCGGAGTTTAATCAAAGTGAATAGGCTTTGATATAACCCTGGACCAAAAATTACAAAATGAACTAAAAGTGATAATGAAAGACCCATACAAACGTACCCTCTTAATATAAGTTAAAATAATTCTGTGACCTAGAATCATGGGACCAAACCATATCCACTTCGCTCAAACACCAAAAAGTGTTCTCTTGAAAGAGATATGAAAATTTTTGCAACATTTAACATTTAATATTTTCAAACATGTCGCTGACCGTTTTCAGCGACAAACACAATTGAACAACACAATATGGCTTCTTTTTGAGTTCGGAGACTAGGCGAAATAAAATTGAGCGAAACAAATTCTCTTCCTATATTTATACATTTTGGTGGGGGTTATGACAAGGTCTGGCTTGGCCGACATTACATTTCGTATTTATATTATTCTTGAATTTACGAAGTAACGTTAATGTTCTCAAACAAATTTGCCGAAAACAAAATGAAAATATTGCCCGCCAGGCGGTTAATAACGTGATCAACAGTTTTTTATTTGTTTTTTATGTATTATCTCATTTTCTCTCAATCTAGCTATAACTTTTAAAGAGTAAAGAAAACAGTTGGTAGTTTTTTTTAGAACACAGAGATAAAAACTGTTTTGTTTTTAATTTTTTTTTTTCAGTAAAATACAAAATCTTATCAGTTGGTAAACAATTATTAAAATTTATCAAAAACTAAATTGTTTTTTATTCGCACATTTTTTCAAATTGTTCAATTAAATAAACAATTGAACAAACAAATTTAATAACCTCGCACAGACAACAAATTCATTGTGCCTACCGAATTTATTACAAATCGAGTTTCGATAAAGTTGCTAACAGAATTTCAAGTTGATTATGATCACAATTCTGTTGTAGTAACAGTAAATATTTTATCGCAATAGGAAATGGTTAACTGCTATAATATATCTGTTGATACAATATTTAACTTTAACCCTAGAATGGCAAACATACTTTTTAACTATTTAATGGTAAACTTCGCCTGTGAGGCGACTTTTATAAAAACTCTCCTGTAAACTTGGCATTTCTTCGAAACGGATGGTGCACCAGTCCCAACATAGGTCCTTGCTTAATTTCTTGAGGAATTTTTTCAAATTTTTCATTTGAATAAACAATTAAACAAACAAATTTAATAACTTCGTACAGACAACAAATTCATTGTACCTACCGAATTTATTACAAACCGAATTTCAATAAAGTCGCTAACAGAATTTCGAGTTGATTATGATCACGATTCTGTTGTCGTAACAGTAAATCTTTTATCGCAATAGAAAATGGTTAACTGCTATAATATTTCTGTTGATACAGTCTTTAACTTTAACATTAGAATGAAAAACATTTTTTTTAACTCTTTAATGGTAAACTTCGCCTGAGAGCCGACTTTTATAAAAACTCTGCTGTATACTTGGCTTTTCTTCCAAACGGATGGTGCGCCAGTCGCAACATAGGTCCTTGCTTAATTTTTTGAGGAATTCTCTTCTTGAAATTGGCTCTATTTTCAAAACTGCACAATTGAATACATAATTTATATAGCTGTTGAGTAGAGCCATATTCAACATTCCATAGAACATGCAAAGTGGCCAATGCTTGGTTTTACGGCTACAGCTGGAGTGACCACACATCCGATCAAAAGTATAAGATTGAATTATTACTGGCTTATAGGAAACGCATCGTTGAGAGCAAAAGAATAGTCTTTTGAAGCTTTGGCGTGTAGCTAACAAGAGTGAGCTTCTCATGGAATCAAAAAAGAGATGTCCCAATAGGAGGTGATGAATTATGTTTGAACTCTACAAGAATTTCTGGCTTATTATTTCGAATTGTTCCAATAAGAGTAAGGTTGCATGGTGGTTGAAGCAATTGCTCAGCTAGCGGTGTAGAAGTAAACCAGTTATCGGAAGTTAAATTACGATTTTCCCATGTATAGTCTTTGTAAATAGTTTGCAATAGTTAGATCTCAACTGTTTATTTGTAGTTGTACCGGCATTTGGCGTCAATCATATATTTCGATTTTACATCACATACTAAAACGATTTTATTCCGTATTTTACCGGCTTATGAGGAATATATGTACGGAATGGATAGCGTCCCCTGAACGACAAAAGTTGTTCATCTATTGTTACGTACGAGCTTGGTTTATAAGGATATCTACACTGCTTGATAAGAATTTCCCAATTATATCGGATGGGCACAAACTTATCAGATTTCTTTCTGTCGTCTCGAGTGTTACGATCACCGAAATACAGACCCTTGACAAGGAACTTAAATCGTTTACAGCTCATTGCAGCTAAATTTTGGGATCCGCAAACTGTAGGATCAAACAGCCCATCAGTTGTCAAGTGATCATTTTTCAACGAAACGCTCAAGATATGCCAATAAGAGCACGAAGCTCTTCTATTGTGACCTGTGATGTAGTGGTATTCTGAATTTTAAACTTGGAAGCTGCTAGACCAATATATTCATTAGTGTGCAAAAGTACTTCATCCATCAATTCTGAAGTAAGGAATAGTTCAAAACACTTCAAAGGATCTACAATGCCCTTGGCTCCTTCTTTTGGAGCTGGCATAATATGGACTATATTTCTCAAAGGAGTTCTGTTCGATATTTTTTTTGACGAAGGCAGTTCGGAGGACCAAATATATTTATTTTTATCCCATTATCCATTTCTCACAAGCTGGTTGCTCTCAATGTTGCAACGTGCCTACAGCTTCCTGAACATGAGTCGGTGTGTATTGTACATTGACATCATTTTCATTGGATACATAAATATTCAGCATGTAAGTGGGGTCAGCCACATTATCATCTGCGCGCGCTTGAGCGATTGGGAAGTATCGCAAAAAAAATTTGCTTCGCCTCACAGGTGATGTTTATATCATCCTAAGGTTGATATGGAAACAATTTGACTTAAATTAATTATTGTTATTAGAAATTCAATATATAAAATCGGAAACAAAGAAATCAATAAAAGTTCGCACTCAGAAAACGGTTGCTGTAACTACCAATCCTCTTTTAAAGAGTAAGACCGAGTTCTTTTGATAACAGTTAAGCTTAGTTTAGTTAAACTCAGATTCTCTAACAAACTTTTTAAAACTATTTGACTGAAGGGTTAACAATCATGAGTGTAACTTAACAAAGTTTAAAAAACATCCAACATAATAATTGGTACCCAGAGCTTTCTATGGTGAAACATTTTTTCACCACAACATTTCTCTTATAATTCTTTTACCCCAAAAATTTTTTAATAAGGGGTGGGTATCTTAAAAACATTTTCTCCTGAAATTTCTTCAATTTTAAAAATTATTTATTATGATGGGGTTACTAACATTAATTATTAACAAGAGGAGCGATAACGAGCGTTAAACTTCAAAAAGAAGTAACTAAATGATTTTCAATTTTAACTTTTTGATAAAATTCGACAATTCACCAGTTCTCAAAATTACCATTCTTAGATAATTCAAAAAGTCTCCAGTAAAATTATTAGTTTAAAAGAAGAGTCTTCAGTCCATCTAATTGGATATAGAAAATAAGCATAAAATAGATTTGAGTAGCATTTAATGTAGTGGTTGCCCACAGAAATGAAAAAGTTCATAGCAGATGGTATATTTATCTATAATATTAATAGGCTAGGCGATTTCTTGTGACTGATGTTTTGTTCTACCGTTTTATCCCGATTTTGACCAAACGTATATTATTTGAAAGGTATTTCTATCTAGCCGATTTGCAGATTTGCAGAATTTTCAATTTTTTCCTTTATTTTGAGTAAATTGCATTTAAAGTTGCTACTAACACATACATAAAATTATACAATGCTATGTGTGTGTTTATTAAATTTGTTAATTTTTTTGTAATAAAAATGAGTTTGTTTTTTATGTTGATTTGTGAATTCGCTATAATTGATTAGCATACTTTTAGGGTCTTTATTTAATGAAAAAATAAAATTTCCTAGTATTTATAAAAAGCTGATTAAGTTTGGTAAATTTTACACAGTAAAATTCTGGTTAGTTTTTAATGTTCTGGGGCCAGATTCCGCAAGCGTGAATAAATATGAAGTGTACACAAATAAAAAAACTCACTACTCACACTAGTGTACACTTTTCCATTAATAGCGATTCCGCAAGCAAAATGTACACTGAAGTGCTGAATGAGAAATTTTTGTGCGCTGAATCTATTTTGACAACTGAAATGAATGTTTTTGACATTTGTAATTTATTTTGTTTGACGAGTTAATTTTCATTATTGTACAAAGATATTAAAATAAAATCATGAGCAGTTATTTAAATGTATTAATTTTAAGAAGACGATCAAGACGTACCGAAAGGTAATAATTTACTTACCAATTTATAATATGTTTATATTATTTATATGTTGTTTATTAAATAATAGGAGACACTTGATTATTTTGCGGAGAAGATTAAGGGATACTGAAAATCCTTTTGAAGCAATAAGTGAAGAACGTTTCTTGGAACTATACCGATTTCCAAAATATCTTTGCATGGACTTTTTAGAAAAAATGAAACCTTTTTTTATGTTATCACAGCGAGTTTCGGGTTTGCCAGTTCATTTAAAATTTTTATGTGCATTACGATACTTTGGTTCAGGAACTTTTCAAAGATCAGTTGAACAAGACTTCATGAATAGTATGTCACAAACGTCAGTATCTAGATGTATACATGAAGTCACAGAAATAATTAATGAAATGTGTATTGAGTATGTGTATCTTCCTTCAACAACTGAACAAACAAATATAAAGCAAAAATTTTATCAAACTGCGGCTTTTCCTGGAATAATTGGATTGATTGATGGCAAGCATATTAAAATTTCTAGCCCAAGTAATGATATTGAACATGTTTATTATTGCCGTAAAGGTGGTCATTCAATAAATTTGTTAATTATGTGCGATGCAGACTATGTTATTCGTTATGCAAATGCAAAATTTCCAGGGACATCTCATGACGCTTATATTTGGCGTCGTTCAGCATTGAAACGTAATCTAGAAGAGAGATATTCTAGAGAAGACCGAAATTATTGGATTTTAGGAGATAGTGGATTCCCTTTACAACCTTGGATAATAACTCCAATTAGTTCAACAGCTAATGATGCAGAAGAAAGATTCAACATTGCTCATAAAAAGACGCGCTGTATTGTGGAGCGATGCATTGGAATTTTAAAAAGTAGGTTTCGATGTCTTTCAAAAGAAAGAATATTGTGCTATGATCCTGTTAAGGCAGGAAAGATTATTAATGCTTGCATCGTTTTACACAATGTATTAAGAAAGGCTAATGTGGAAACTGATATAATTGAAGAAGAAGAAGAAGAAGAAGTTCAGGAAAATATTCCTGCAATTACCAATGCAAGTAATGATGTTCTTACTGAAGGAAGGCATGTTCGTCAAAATATTGTAAATAATTATTTTAATTAAAAATATAAAAATTGTATTTCAAAAACCTTATAATTATATACATTTATTAAAAAATATTTTACATATTATTTATAGTTTTTTCTTTTAAAACTAATTCTCTTTCCTTTAAATCTAACTCTCTGTTCCTTATATCTAACTCTCTGTTTCTTATTTCTAACTCGCTTTTTCTAATTTCTAAGTACTTAAGTCTAAATTCTTCAAATTTACTTTCATCAAGCATATAAGTTTTTTTCTTATATTCAAGTTTTTCCTTTTTTATATCTATGAGTTGCTTTTCTATGTCCTCATTAGGAGTTTTCCCAGAAGGGTGCGATTTACGCTTCCTATAATTACTTTTATTAGTAGTAGGCGTAGTAATTATATTATTATTATTAGTAGTTAGTAGTATTAGCAGTAGTATTAGTAGTAGGTGTAGTGGTAACAGGTTCTTCAGTTTCAATGAGCCATTCCTCATTCATTTCGTAAGCCATCTATAATTATTTAAAAATATATGTTGTTACTAAATAATAAAAAAAACCGTAAGTTAATTTTATGTACGTACCACATTTTCTGCTTCAAAAAACATTTCATTAACTTCATCATTACCTGCAACTACTGCAGGTACCATTAATTGAAGAATCCTGTTTTCGTATTCGCTGATTTCCTTTAGTTTTTTGGGTCCATTGATGCCACTCCTTTCAAAGGACGCCTTGTGGAGTGCGGCTCTTTCCTTTACGTGAATTCTACGAAAACATAAATTCTTAATAAACAATTTCAAATTCACACAATATCAATACTTACTTTTGATCCATCCAAAATTTTCTCCATTTACGCCCATCTTTACTTGCTCCTCCTAAACTATTTAGTTTGACCGCAAGTTCATCCCATTTTTCTGTTTTTGTATGCGCCCCATCAACTGACTCAAATCTGCAAACAAACAAAATATTAGTGAAATTTTTATAAGAATAGTAATTTATATAAAAATATTAAATATATACTTACTTGTCATTTCCAAAATCATGTAATTTATTAAAACATTTTTTGCTCTTCACTGGCTTTTTTGGAATTCATTTTAAAAACAACTTCACTATTCACTGTCTAAAAGGTTTGAGTAAAATAACCATTTTTGTACACTTTTTTGACATTTAAAACTCATTCTGGCGGTTGCGGAATCGCAAATTGCCAGTGTACAGGAATTTTTGTGTACACTTTAAAACTCACGCTTGCGGAATCTGGCCCCTGTACTTGCATTTACCCTCCGATTAGTGAGTCTCCCGTTGGCCCTAAAGTAATGAAAAGGTCCACAGGGACCTATAACAAATTGTATGGTATTTTGCTTGATGGGATGTGTCTTGATGGTTTTGATAGCTTATTTTAAATTATATAAAGTAATAGAAAGGCACAAGAAATGTTTTTTTTTTGACAATTTCGCTTTTATTTAATATTAAAATACACAAGAAAATGAAATAAATCACTGTTGTGATGCTTCTTGCTAATTTTCCAGTTCGAGTATGCAGATATCGCATCGATGCAGCAATGTTGAATGCTCAGCACAAAATGCTTTGTTGCAAGTAAAGCAATATGCTGTAGTTTTACGATGACGACATAACTGGCATGATTGCCGATTTGATGGTGGCGCAGGGTCTTGCTGCTACCTACAAGGGCATTCAAAATTATTTAATTTTACCTTTACATTGGATGCTGCCATAGAGCTACGAATCTTGGAATAGCTCGTTATATGTCCATTGTTGGCTCATTCTTCAATATTAATATTAATTGTGTCGGTTTTTTACTGTCTTAATTTCATTATATGTATATGATAATTGCAGCTAATGCAGCAATATCTACCATATTGCAGAACATTGCAAGTGGCCAGCGTTTTGTTGATCGTTTGCAAGAATATGTGCTAAGCATCTGATACATTGGATCCACGTCGGATTTATTATCATTGTAATCCAGAATAACCATGCGCTTCTTTTTTCAGTTTTGCCTACATCGTCTTCGTAGAAGCCAAACAATGAGCTGCAAACTGGACGCGCAGGACTTTTCAGGAACTCACGTGGTACAAATGTTTTATTTGACCGTATCTTTCCACATTGATGCACAACATTCTGCCCTTGACTTACCTCGCGCTCTTGATCAGGCAACTTCCCATAGTAAATCATTCCTTTGAGGGCATAAAATGATTTCGATCGCACAGCCACCATACGTTTATTCCATAACATTTTTAGTAACACAAAACACATTTTGAAAATGTCTTAAAAGTAAAAAACTTTTCCCGACTGACGACATTAAGTCAAAGTCAAGTAAACAAGTAAAACAAAGAAATGAATTCAATAAAGAAAAATTAACAACTAACTTCCTGGCTGGCTTAGACGGACTGTATTTTGTAAACCGAGTGTGGCCACTACATGGGAATAATTGCTCGTTCACGGTCAGCAAATAGTGCGGGACATAAGCTGCCGCCAATTTGGTTGCAACATTTTCCAAACATCGTCAGTATCAGCAGTTTTACTGTTGATTAATCACTCGCGTATTTACGCTATCAAAACGAACGAATTTTTTGATGAGCAAAAATCGATCTTTGCTAGTGCTACTTCGTATATTAGAGCATGGGCTGGGCCCCACAGTTCCTTAGCAGCGTCATTATTTGATTCAGATAGCTCAGCATACAAATCGGTAGGCAAAAATGCATCGAACTCTTTTAGAGTGATTGTTTTCCATTCCTTTTTCTTCGTAGGTTTTTTTTAATTATTAACCAACACTCAAGAGAAGCCCCCTACAGATGCAGTGCATTGTGTTGATCTCAGGAAGATAGGTTATGGGAAGGAGGAAAGAGGGAGTAGTGTTTGTGGATATTTGACACTTAAATTTTACTAGATTATAACTGTCAGGAAAGACCTGTGCGCGGAGTTTATTCCACATACGGCTAATTCGACTGATAAACGAATTCGCTCTGTAATGAGTTGTGCGGCCAATTGGACAATAGACTACAAACGGATGTGCTATACTAGAGAAGCGGGTAGAGCGAACCGAAACTCGGACACTTGGAATAAGTTCGCTAATCTCATAAGAACATTTTTCATGGTAGTATCTATAGAAGAGTACTACACAAACCACATTCCGATGATGTTCCAATGAGTCAATAGAGTTGGATACCCTACTGTCATTGATGAGCATCAACGCCCTTTTTTGCATACAGTCCAATACCTCCAAAATATACTTTAAAGCTCTTGCCCATATATGGGAGTTGTATTCCATTTTCGGTCCGATGTAAGTGGTATAGATTTTAAGGAGATCAGAAGGAGTGAAGTACTTTTTGCACCGTTTTAGAAAACCAAGACACTTGAATACTTCTTTTAACACTTGAAAAACATGCTCGTTCCAACGAACATCACATTGAATTCTCATGCCTAGAACATCAAGAGTATCCGATTCCTCAATACCTATACCACCCATATATACAGATGACATTGTTGAATCCATGGCCCTATGGGTCAACATACAACATTGAGTCTTCAGCGCATTAAAATCAACCTTATTCGCTTTACCCCACTCGGAGAATGTTAACAGGTTTTGATTGAGTGTGTCATTCATTGTCCGCCCTTTGCCCCCAACCTCCAAGAGGCTTGGCCTACAATTAAAGGAAAATGAATGACAAATGCTGCTGTCATCTGCGAAAGAGTATATAGAGTTAGAAGTTTGACCAAGAAGTTCGTTCAGAAAGATAAGGAAAAGAGAAGGAAAAAGAACGGAACCTTGGGGTACCCCTGAATTAAGTACCCCTGAAACTCATTAGATGAGACCCCATCAATAACAACACGTATTGTTCTGTCTCTGAGGAAACTCGATATAAATCGAGAGAAGTCATTACCGACTCCAAATGCAATAAGCTTTGATATCAATACACCGTGCCACACGCGATCGAATGCCTTGGAAACATACAGAGCAACCACTTTACTTTCACCAAAATTGCGAATGGACCGACTCCAGCGCTCAAAAAGTAGAGCTAAGAGGTCTCCCGTGGAACGGTTTCTACGGAAGACATACTGTCGATCATTAAGAAGTGAGTTGGCCTCTAGGTAAGGTAGTTCACAAGATGGAAATTGATCATGCTCTCCATCATCTTTGAGAGCGCAGAGCAGATTGCAATTGGACGGTAATTTTCAGGGTTATTAGCCGCACCCTTTTTAGGGATTGGTTGGACATTAGCAACCTTCAAGCAAGAGCGAAAGACTCCCGCACGGTAAGAAAGGCTGAAAAGGTTGGCCAATGGGCTGGTTAGCGTCGAAGAGCACTGTTTCAGTACCAGTGCTGATATACCATCCGGTCCCGGAGACTTATTAATGTTGAGATCCGAAAGAACGATTTTAACTGCACGTGCTCCGAAGAATATTTTAGACATATTACAAGATACCCTTTCGAGTTCGGGCAGTGGTTGATCTCTATCCGGCAAAAATTAATTTTTTGCAAAAAGTTCAGCTAATCAACCGGGTCAGTGAATATTTGGTCATTCATTATAAGAGTTGGGATAGCAGAACTAGCATTATTCTTTACTCTGACCAAAAGCTCTTGCTGCCTCGAGGAGCAGAAAGATTTTCAGCACGAAGATGCTGATCGTGAAGAAACTTTTCGCGCCTTAGTACTTTGGCACATTCGTTTCTCGCCTGTTTGCGTAGCAGTTCAGTGAGGGAATTTTTATTTTCTCGCCAATGTCTGAATGCTTCCTTTCTGGATCTGACTGCATCTCTGGTTAAATCAAGATTATTGATTAGGTTTAGCCGAAATGTGCTTTGATGGAATGAATAATCTCATACCAAGCACTATTATTTTGTCCACCATTATCGCTGCAGCGACAAAATTATTATCCAGGACACAAAGTTTTCAATTGAAATGCTTGAAGAAATCGTTGAGCTCGGCCCAACGAGCCTTTTCGTATATTAAAAAGTGAGCGTTTCATAGCTGGTGTTGAAACACTATGAAGTACCGAGTACGAAATAGATTCGGAAATGGAGCAGTGAGCCGAATTACCGAGAGGTGCAAATATTTTCACTTCATACTTGTCAGGGTGTGAAGGTAGAATGAGGTCGAGAGTATTTTGTATTTGTCCTGCAATGCACGGAATGTGCGTTGGTTCATTCACTAGCCGTAATGTATTCAGCATAATTTTTTCTTGAAATTCGTGCGGTTCGGGTATTCAACCCATACAGCATTAAGGAGTCTGGAGTGTTTGAAAAACAAAAAGGTCGTCAGGGACCTTTTCACAAACAGAAGAGTTAAAAGCGAGCCTTACATTTACGATAAAATTACATTACAGCAACGGTCGCCTAAACATGCCTTCAGAATCAAAAATTGAATTGATCAAATAGAACATGTTGAATTATATATTTTAAAATGTGATTTAATGCTATATTCAAAGCCTAATAGAGCCTATACTCCGAAAAGTACTCTTTTGATGTATTAGGAAAACAATAGAAATGTGTGTGACTGCATCATTATTGTTAATAACCATCAATCAATTTGCCGAACGTTTTGTCAATATATGTTTATAAATAAAAACATATACAAGCATTGTTGAGGAACACAGTATGGGAGAAACTAAGCCCCTTTCCTATATATGCATCGTTGAGGAACACAGTATTTAAGGAAGAAAAAGTATATATATATAAATGTATCGTAAAGTACTGATTTTTCTAACTTAACTTGAAAAATCGCCATAACTCTTAATAAGGAATTAAATATATTTGAATACGGAAATACATACATGTTTTTAAATTTACTAATTTATATTTTCATGTTTTTATGTCGCATTAAGTCAAATGTCATTTTGAATTAAGTACCATTTCAAAATATTTTGGATTATTTCTTCTTTAACACAAAGTCATTTAATTTTACAATTGGTATAGAACAAAGAAAGAGAAAAACAAGATGTTAATAGACAAGGTATATGTTGCATAGAGAAAATATCATCATGATAAGTCATATTAGAGTATAAATCTCTCATGAAATTAGTGTGGAAAACGTAGAATTGGCAAATTTCCATATTTTGGATGCCACATAAAGAAAAATATTTACATTTTTTTGTCTTTATTTTTTATATATTTTTTAAAGGCGGCTTTTTAGCATTTTGGGTTTTGTTTTATTGTCTTTTATTAAGTTCATAATGTATTTTTAGGACTACTAAAAACTGTATGCTACAGTGATTTTGTACTTGTCCAATGACCTAGTGGATCTGGTTGACTACAAAACTATATTCAAATATTTTGTAACACCCTTAAACTTTTAAATAATTGTTAAAAAAACCGTTTTATGGTTATTTCCCTCACTTCGATATTTATAAACTAAACTAAAATGTTCAAAGGACTTTTATTAACAGGAGCTAGGGGATAAATTGAGATTTTTAAGCAAATATATTTTGTATTTTAAAATTAGCTAAATACACAAATATTTCAAAATAAATGAGTATACATTAGGGCGGGTCGATTTAAAAATCGCCCAAGTGACAAAGAAAATCGTATTCTAGGGATCAAAATAAGAAACTTTGGCCGAGGAATCATACCTCTAAAATGAATTCTGATGTCCCGAATTTTGACCTGTCTGTCTGTCTGTCTCACTTTGACCCATTTAAAGTGCCCCCATCGAGTCCAAATGTATGACCGACCTCCACTAACTTTGGAGGGCCGACCCAATCATGCCAGTGGCTCTCCATACAAACATTTCAAGAAATCACCATTTTTTGTTCAGAATTGGGCTGACTATGTTTGATTTAATATTAAAATTAACACACATACGTATACGTATCTTCTACTCTGCTAATAAATAATAATCATACGCCTTGACTATGTTATGTTATTCAAAAAGATCGATCGGATGAGGGTAAATAACTTTTAAGTCACTCCGTGATTATGCGTGACTCTGCCGGACTACCCCAAAATAATCTGTAGTCACAACAAGACTATGGGCCAAGTTTCAGATCAATTGCATGAGGGGGATTTTCCTTGTCACTTGAGCGATTTTTTTGCCTCCCTACAAATCGACCCGCCCTAATATACATATAAAGGGTGTCCCAACAAGAACGCAATTTTTAAATTTTAAATAAAACACAGATATTTTAAAAAAAATCGTGAAACTTTATTATATCGTAAAGTAGACAGAATGAGGTTATGTATGGAACAATATATCGTGCAGATGGCCGGCGCGGCTTTGCTGGCATGCACGCAATCTTTTAATGAAATTTTCAATGACCGTTTTGCATAAATGCTGCGGTATTTCATTAATGTAGCGTCCAATTTCCTCTTTTAAGGCTTGAGGCGTCGTCGGCTTATTCGCGTAAACCATCGACTTCAAAAAACCCCAAAGAAAAAAATCTAATGGTGTTAAATCGCACGATCTAGGCGGCCAATTCTGATCTCCAAAACGCGAAATAACACGACCGGGAAATGACTGATGCAGCAATTGAATTGTGTCTCTGGCTGTATGACATGTGGCGCCGTCTTGTTGGAACCACATGCCCTCCACATTCATTTCTTCAATTCGAGGCAAGAAAAAACTGGTTATCATTTCACGATACCGAAGACCATTGATTGTTTGCGCTTGACCTGCCTCATTTTCATAAAAAAAGGTCCAATGATTCCTCCAGCCCAAAAACCACACCACACAGTGACACGTTGAGGATGCATTTGCTTCTCGTGAATCACTCGAGGATTTTCCTCACCCCAAATGCGACAATTCTGCCTATTGACGAAGCCATCAAGATGGAAATGGGCCTCGTCACTGAGGATGATTTTAGCGGCAAAATCAGCATTTTCATGTTGTCTCTCCAATACCCAATTAACGAACTCCCTTCGCTGTCCATGGTCAGCTGGCTTCAGTTCCTGAGTCAATTGAACTTTGTATGCATGAAGATGCAAATCTTTCGTCAAAATTCGCTGCATAGTAGATTTGGAGACACCAATTTGCTGAGCTCGGTGTCGAATTGAGGTGGATGGAGTTTGAGTGACATCATCACGTACAGCTGCGACATTTTCGGTCGATCGACCTGGTCGATGGCGCGTTGTTGTCTTTACATCACTAACAGACCCAGTTTCGGCAAATTTATCCATTAACCTCTTTACAGTTGACTCTTTTGCAGCATTATTGTGACCCCAAATTGATCGCAATTTGCGAACTGTAGCCGCAAAACTTTCACCATTTTGGTAAAACAATTTCACAATGAGAATGCGTTGTTCATTCGTGTAGCGCTCCATTTTTACTAACCTCGTACCTTCTACTAGCAAACAATAACAATTGTTCAAATGTCAAACAATGACACTTCGAATGTTGCCAGATTTAAAAATTGCGTTCTTGTTGGGACACCCTTTAGTATACGTAAGCCGGACTACTACGCATTCCGTTAAATTAGATGGTTTTTAATTAATGTCGATTTTATTTACAAAAAATGTAATCTACAAAAAAAAAAGTCAAAAATAAACGATTTGTCGTTTGTTTTTTTTGTAATTACAAAAGCAAAGTTTCAACAATGTTTAACTAATCTGGGTTCGCTGAATTCGAAACTGGCATAAAATTGGGCTATCACGCCTTGTTCATTTTTTATCGCATGCTGGCAATACTGTAAAACAGTCAGTACTGACACTACAATTTCACAATTATTAATTTGACAGAAGCCCACATTCATTCTAAATCTTCAAAATAGTAACGTTTAAGCATGTCAGGGAGATCGTGTGTTACTGATTCAAGCTATTTTTCCTTTGTGTGTGGTAAATATTTGGTCGAAAAAAAGGATATGCAATATTAGAATCATTAACCTTACTTTGGTTTTGCTGTCAGAACTATTTTATACAAGTGGTCAAATGGCAAGAAGATCTATTTCCATTTTTCAATTCCAGTACTTTGGAGAGTGTCAAGTAACCACCAAACAGATTGTACAAAAGTTGCTGGATTCAATATGAAAACCCGAAAAAATATTACTTACGCGAATGTCGAATCGGTTTCCAAGACAGTTCAACGTCCACCAAATGATCCATTACCAGTCATTCCCAGTGCTACGAGCAGTGAGTCCGAAACATCTTTCACCAGTAGTGATAGTTTTTATGAGGCTGTTGATGAACGCCATTTAGTGACTCAAGCTGAGCTGAATGATCTAATTCGGGACTTACATTTAACGAAGCAAGATGCAGAGTTACTAGCTTAACGCATGCAGCAGTGGAAACATCTTCCAGTTGGGACAAAAGTAACAATCTATAGAGATAGAAGCTTGGAATTGGCTGCATATTTTGAAAAGAAACACTCTATTCTATACTGTACTGATGTTGATGGTTTATTTCAAAAAATGAACCAGCCATATGATAAAACTGAATGGAGATTATTTATTGATGGCTCTAAGTACAGTTTAAAGGCTCTTCTTTTGCTTAAGGGGAATGAAAAACCATCAATACCAATTGCTCATGCCATTAGTACAAAGGAAAATTACGAATCAATGACTGCAATTTTGACATTACTCAGATACAACGATCATAAATGGAAGATCTGTGGTGGGTGACCTTAATGTGTGTGATTTAAATTTCTTTGTATATATGTATAGTATAGACCATCGGAAATAACTGTAAATTAATTTGTTTCAAGTCATTGGTTTGTTGACTGGTATGCAAGGAGGTTTCACAAAATATTGTTGTTTTTATGGGATAGTTGCGCTACATGTCATCTCATCATTACGCCAGAACAGAGTGGCCAAAAAGAACTGAGTATTCACCAGAAAAAAAAAACATTTCAAATAAACCATTAATTGATCCACATGACGTTCTTCTCCCGCCGCTGCACATACAATTTTGCCTTTTTAAGAACTTTGTCAAGGCTATGGACAAAGATGGTGCGGCATTTAATTATTTGTTAGCGGTTTTTCCTAAAATTTCATATGCTAAAATCAAAGTAGGCATATCTGTTGGCCCTCAGATCAGGAAGCTATTGAATGATACAAATTTTTCACAATGTTTATTGGAGAAGGAATATGAACCCTGGAAATCTTTCAAGAGCATCGTGGACAGTTTTCTTGGAAACAATAAGAGTGAAAACTGCTGCTGATTTTTTCAAAAATTATCACGAATTAGGTGAACAATGTCACTCAAAATACATTTTCTTCATTTGAGTTTAGATTTTTTTCCACAAAACCTAGCTGCAGTGAGCGACGAGCAAGAGGATCATCCTCACCAAGATTTAATGAAAATAGAAAGAAATTATCAAGGATTTTGGGACAAAAGCATGCTGGGAGACTATTGCTGGACTCTACTACGTGAAACCGACCAACAAAATACACCCGACGTTCAAACGCCATTCACTTTTGATAATTCATTGATTTTTAAATAAACTAATGATTTTTTATGTAAAAAACGAATAAAAACATTTTTTTTTGTATCTCGAAAACCTGACGTGGTAGAGAAAACCCAATTACAGATTCGAATTCAGCCCACCAAATTACTCTAAGAAAGATATTTGGTTGCTCCAGTCCAAAACCTTGTTGGCTAGTGTTATTACACATAATTGGCAAATTGTATTTAAACAAACTTTTTCGGAAAAGGAATAAATGAATTGTAAGTAATTAATTTTAAATAACTGAAAAAAATGACAGCGAAAAAATTCGTGAAATAGAATAATTTATTTTGAATAACTATTTAAAAAGACTAGCAGATTCCAGCCCTCGAAATTCGAATGCAAATTCTAGGAAATTTTTTTTTTACATTAAATAAAGACCCTAAAGGTATGCTAATCAATTTTAGCCAATTCACATATCAACACAAAGAATCAAACTCATTTTTATTACAAACACATTAACAAATTAAATAAACACACACATAGCATTGTATAATATTATGTATGTGTTAGTAGCAATTTTAAATGCAATTTACTCAAAATAAAGGAAAAAATTTAAAAATCTTTAAATCTGCAACACGGCTAAAAAGAAACACCTTTCAAATAATATACGTTTGGTCAAAATCGGGATAAAACGGTAGAACAAAACATCAGTCACAAGACTAATATTATAGATTTCTTATTTATTGTGTTTTTATAAAAACAATTGTTTTTTTTTATAGAAAGAATTAATATCTATCTGAAAAATTAATTGCACTTTCCAACAATTTTCCGATTCTGTACAGTGTTCTTTAAGGGGCTTTTTCCATTTCTTTTTAAATTCTTTTATGTACGTTTAAACGTTTCTTTACGTAACATTTTTATAGAATATGCCCATAAATTTTAATAGAAATATTTAATATTGATATAATTTTTAATGTTATTACATTGCTTTCCAATAGAATCTCTTGATGCTCACAAATCGGAAGGTGAATTAATATTTTCTCGCAAATCTAGCTTACAAGGTAGTTTCACAGTTTTCAGAAATACAGTTAAAACCCAAGTTTAAAACCCAATATGCTTAATATTCCCAGCTTTATAAATATGTGGCATAAATTCCGATTCAGATTATCATAAAACCGAATCTTTTTATAATATCTTGTAATGTTTTTAAGCAAAAATAAAAAAAAATATTACGTAAAGTTATCAAATTTCCAACCCTTTTAACATAATATATTGCTTCCCATTAATTCCAAAGCTTACAGGCGTAGTTAGCCACACCTTGTTAAAATGTAACCGTATCGTATCGTAACGTAGGCATTTAGTGCAATTACAAAACGTAAAAACGAACGTAAACTAACCAAACTTTATCAGCTGTTCACAAATGTCACGTACAAACGTAGCAAAAATCTAAAATCAACAGAAGCTAACGGTACGATACGTTTAGCTTAAGTTGGGTAAGCACTTGCATGTGTTTTTCATGACAGGTTGAATCAGCTGATTCGCGCCGTTACCGTTACGCATGGCTAACTAGGCCTTAAAGATTATTAAACGCACCGCCAACAGTTTGATAATATGTGATTGTTTTTAATTGTATTGTAAAAATTCTTTTTCATGTTAACTTCCCAGTTGAATTTTTTTCTGTTTTACTTCAAAATTTTAAAACTATCTTTTTCTTTTAAATATTTAAAATTGTAGAATAATATTAAAATTTAATTATTAAATAATTTAAAAAATATTTAATCTTCAAATGGACGTGCTATTTATTACCTTTTAAATATATTTATACCTCATTTCCTACGATGCATTCCTAATTCCAAAGATCAAATCAGTTCTTAATTCAAATGTTTTTTTTTATTCTCAAGATGATGAAGCTTCTCATGGTGTCCATATTACCAAAATGGGTTCAGATGATGTACATTTACATGTACATGAGGAACATGGTACTGGTGGACATTGGTGTGCCAAGATAATATTCTTTTCCTTGATGACCATACTTTTGGGTTTGGTTTGTTTAATTATATTGGAGAATCGTGGTATATCAGATGGTAAGTGTAGCACTATTTCCTCATAAAATATTATTACCTTAAAAAATTTCAGTTGATACACCTTTATCCGAGTCACGTTTCTCAAATTATTTTGATGGTTGGGTTGATGAACATCGTGATGATCATGATGATCATCATGATAAACATGGTTCATTAGAACATGATGATGAGCACGACGACGATGAAGTTGATGATCATGGTGATGATGACGATCATGATGAACCATTTGAGGAGGAAGCAGATCATTCAGAAGGTGATGACGAAGTTGAGGAGGAGGATAATGATAATGTCACGCCTGAAGAAGATGATGAGGAAGATGATAATGTTACACAAGAAAATAATACTGTTGAAGAGCAGGAGGACGATGAAGATGATGAGAATAATGCTACAATAGAGGATGATGAAGAAGAAGATGACGATAATGCTACCGCAGAAAATGATGCAGAAGATGATAATGTAACTGCTGAAACTGAAGCAGATGATGACAATGCTACTGAAGAAGCCACTATTGAAGATAATGATGACGATGATAATGATGATGTGAATAATACCGATGAAGTCGATGACAATATTACGGTAGAAACTTCTAATAACAACAAAGATGATGATGATGATAATGATGACGACGATGATCCATTTGATGAAGTAAGTTAATTTTTTTTAAAAGAATTTTTAAGTATTTTTTGTAAAAAATTCTCATTTTATGCGAAAAATTCGAGTATTGTGAGACTTTTTTTTCAATAATACAATCATCAGATTCTTAGGACTCTTTCTTATAGAACAAGTTTTAGATTCTGCGGACTTTATTCCGTAAAATAATTTTCAGATTCTGACGAAAAATTCTCAGATTCTGAAAACTTTGTATTATAGACGGATTTTAGTATTCTGAGTATTTTTCTTAAAGAAAAATTCTCGGATTATGAGGACTATTCCCTGTAGAAAAATTGTCTATATAAAAATTCTCAAATTCAGATAACTTTTTTACACAGAAAAATTCTGAGGACTTTTTCCTATAGAAAAATTTTGGGACTCTGATTGCTTTTTCCTCTAGAAAAATTTTCTGATATTGCCTATAAAACAATCATTTGACGATTCTGATGAATTTTTCTTTTGAAAAATTCTCAGATTTTGACAGCTTTTTCTTTAGAAAAATTCTCAGATTCTAAAAACTTTTTCCTATAGAAAATTTCTCATATTCTGAGAAGTTTTCACTAAAGAAAAGAAAAATTCTCATATTCTAAGGACTTTTTCCTATAATAATATTCTAAGATTCTGGAACCTCTTTCTTATATGAGGACTTTTCTACAGAAAATTCTCAGATTCTGAGGACTGTTCCCTAAAGAATAATTATCCGATTCTGAAGACTTTTTCCTTTAGAAAAATTTACAGATTCTGAGGACTGTTTTCTTAAAAAAATTCTCAAATTCAGAAGACTTTTTTCTACAGAAAAATACTCAGATTACGAGGACTTTTTCCTATAGAAAAAAATTTGAGATTCTGAGAACTTTTTCAGATTCTGACGACTTTTTCCTGTAAAGAAATTCCTAGATTCTGAGTTATTTTTCTGTAGACAAATTCTCAGATTCTGGCGATCTCTTCCTATACAAAAATGTTTAGATTTTACGACTTTTTCATATAAAAAAATTCTCAGATTCTGACGACTTCTTAATACAGACAAAATCTCAGATTCTGAGAGCTTTTTCCTAAAGATAATGTCCCAAAGTCTGAGAACTTTCTTCTGTGGAGAATTTCTCATATTCTGAGAACTTTTCCCTAAAGAAAAAGATCGTGAAGAATTTTTCTACAGAAAAACTTTCAGATTCTAAGGACTTTAATCAAATGTGGTTTTCCTACAGAAAAATTCCCAGATTCTGAGGAATGCTCCCTAAAGAAAAATTTTCAGTTTTTGAGCATGATTTCCTATAGAAAATTTCAAAAAATTAGAGGCCTTTTTCGTATATAAAAAGTTAAAAATGTAGAGGAATTTTTCTTACAAAGATTCAGCTATAGGAAAATGGTCAGATTCTGAGGGCTATCGCCGATAGGAAAATGTTCAGTTTCTGTGAAGTGTGTCCCATAGAAAAATTCACAGATTTTGATGATCTTTTCCTACAGAAAAATCCCAGATTTTTAGAATTTTTGCTTACTGAAAAATTATCAATATCTGAGAACTTTTGCTAATTGAAAAAAAAAAGAAAAATACTCTATAGAAAAAACTCTTATTCTATAGAAAAATTACAGATTACCTAAAATATTTCTAATAATAAAATTCTCTTAATTTTTGATAATGTTCCCATAGAAAATTCCTTTTTCATTTAGAAATATGAAAACCTTTTTACAAAAAAATTCTCTGGACAATTATTCATTTGTGTAGAAGAATCTCAGATAATGAGGACTTTTTTTTCAGAAAAATTACCAGATTCGGATGACTTTTTCTATAGAATAATAATCCGAATCTGACGAAATTTTTACATAGAAAAACCGTTCGACTCTGAGGACTTTTCTTAAAAAAAATTCTTAGATTCTGAAGACTGTTCCTATAGGAAAAAGTTCTATTATTCTACCAAGAAAATGTAAAGTTTTTGAAGACTGTGAAATATTTGCCAAAAAAAAAAAAAAACAATTATCTTTCCTAGAGAAAAATTCTCTTATTTGGAGAACTTTTTCCGAAAGAAAAATTTACTTTTTCCTATAGAAAAACTCATTTGTATAACTTTTTTGTAGAGAAATTTTCTAATTAAGTGCACATTTTCCTATTTGGTTAACTTTTTCTTTTACAGAATTTCTTTTATTTGGAGAACTTTTTCCGACAGAAAATTTCCTTTATAATGATATTTGCATTATTCCAAAAATATGTAAAGTTTTTAAAAATGTTAAAATATTCTAACATTCTCAGATTTTTCGTTAAAGAATCAAAATTTTAAAAATGATTATCAGCCCTGTTCTTGAAACGTTATTTGAATAAGAGTGAATTTGAAATCACAAGAAATTGAAATTTTGGGTTTCTTGAAACCACTTTTTTTATTTATTTAATGGAAACATATGTTTGAGTTAAGACCCATATGTTTGAGTTAAGAACATATGTTATAGAGAAACCGAGGTGCCATATGGTTCTTTATTCAGTTTCACAAAAAACTTTTAAGTATTTTGTGCATGTTTTTTCTTAAGTTTATAGAAAAAGTATAAAGAAAAATATTTGCTTTTAAAATAACAACTTATTTGTTCATTTAATTGTTTTTGTTCTTCAATTTCATTTAATTAAAAATGACTTTTTTATTTTTAAAAAGTTAGGCATCACCAAAAAAAATTTCGATATTCAAATAATATGTATTTTGATGAAATTTTTTTTTTTAATTCCTTTATTTGCAATAATTAGTGCATAAAGAATCTATGTGATAATTGAAAAAATTATAATGGAAAATAGATTGTGTAAATAAAAAGTTTCTATTATAGTTATAGAACAGCATCATCGCAAAAAGTGTGTTTTATTAACATCGACCACTTATTACGAGTTTTTTTTTTAATCAGCGCAAAATGTAGACGTTTTTTAAAATCGTTTTTTTTTTTTCATAAAATTAATGTCTAATTTTTTAAAATAATGACAAGGTTCAATAAAAAACATGTTAGAGTTTAAATATCAATTAGTTTTTTTTATCTCTTAAGACCTGCTTAGTAGAAAAAAAGGGCATTTGTTTTGATTTCACAAAGCCTTTTCTATGTGAATTAAAACGAGAAAAAATATTCTTATTGAAATTAGAGAACAGCAAAAAACTCGTAGATTTAAGAATTTTTTCATTTACGAGTTTTTCTTTGTGATAGTGGTTTCAAGAATAGGGGTGTATAAAGATTATTTTGTTTTTGTGTTTCTAGGAAGAGGATGATGGTACCTTCGAGTCTATCGAAAAAGTTGTAGATAACGATGCTGCCGAACTAGAATTGTTGAAAGAGAAAGCACGCCAACAGGCAGCCGCTGAAGCTAAGAATAACCCAACTTCTGTAGAAAATGATAATGATGATGAGGCGGAAAATGCTCCCTCATGGGCATCATCGAGTAAGTAAATATGTTAACATAGAATAAGAACACTAGAAAAAAAAATTTTGATCTGAATTTTCGATTAATAAGGAATATCAATCTGGCACTATGATGAAATATTTTTCAAACCAACAAATTTTTTCGCCTTTAAAAGTATAAGACTTTGAAAGTTTTTTAATACTATTAGGCACTTTTGGCCAAATTTTGTCCCATCGAAATTTTTTATGAACGATATTATAGAAATTTTTTTCAATTTAAATTTATATTTTAAGTAATTTTTGATTTACCGACAAATCTCCACTTTATTTTAACTAAGTATTAATTTTTAACAAAGAAAGTGCAAAATATTTTAAAATTAAAAGAAAAAAAAGAAGAGAAATTTATCTATTCCAAACTATTTACAGTGGCGGTTAAAATTGGCGTTGGTTTGGCTCTAGCATTAGTAGCACGTCTAGTTTTGATTAGGAAAAATCCAATTTCAAGTGAGTTTAATAAACAATTGTTTTTCTTATATTTACTCAAATACTTGCTACATATGTATATGTGTCTCTAAAGCTTAAAGCTGTTTAACTCAATAATAAGCGCCATTTAACCTTTTAACGTAATACATGCTAAAAAAAAACCAAACAAAATGGATATTCATTTAAATGTCAATAAAATCCTTGTATATGTCGTTAAATCTAAACTAGTTTATTTCGAAATTCGGCTAAATAAACTCACTAAGCATTTGTAAGAGAAGAGAGTAAAGCAATATGACTCTCTTCTAAGATCATATGAGATCATACATGAGAAAGCATTGACTTATTTTGTAGCTTCCAGTGAGCGCAGTTGAAATTATTTCAATTTTATTTACGATTATCTGCCAAGTAAGCCGGCTTCTCATTACCGAAAGTGCAGTTCATTTCTTTATTAACATTGCTGTTACTAAAATAAAAAATCTTATCTTAAAACTTTGCTAAAAATTTTTTTTTTCCGAATATCATTCTGTTGAGTTATATTTTGATTTAATCTCAATAGAAATTCTGATTTATTTTAAATTGAACTGCATGATATTGGAACTTAATTGTGACAAATGATTTCAGTCAGTCAATTGGCATAACTAAATGATTCGTTTTAAATTCAGAAACTGCTGACAAACGAACTATTCCTGTAACTATTATGTGTTAGGGTGACAATTATCTGTTTAAGAAAATTTTTTGATGTGCGTTTTCAAAAAAAAAAAAAAAAAAAAACAAAAAAAAAAAATTGTGTGAAAATCATTAATTATATGTTTAGATTTTTTCAAGATTTTGGAAATTATTTTCTCAAGTATTTTGAAGGCACGTTAACGAGATAGAGAAAAAATATACCTTTGGATAGATGTGAGACAAAGATGAAAAACTCGAAAGAAGACCTAAAAAATTACTTTTTTCTCCTAATGATAATAAAGTTTCTGGTATATTTTATGTTGTTGTATATTTATGTTGCTAAAATACAAGCAATACAAATATTACAAAACTTTTTTAAACTGCTTACATTTTTTGTAGAAGTAATGTTAGAATCCCTCAGTTTTACTTCCTATTTAGTTAGAGTCAGATATTTTTAATATCATTCTTTTAACTTGGATCACTTTCACTTTGAACAATATTGAAACTTCGAAAAGTCCACTCTTGCAACATATTTGAGGACTCAGAAATGTTTACAAGTTATTGGCTTTTTGTTGCATACGTTTTGTAGTTTGAAACATGTATTTTTAAACACCAGTCATGTTCCATAGCAAGTTTTCATATATGGTTATAAGCAAAAAAGTATATCAACACTGTTGAGCAGCACAATCTGGTTTCTATCTGACTTTATTGACTGAATGAAATAAAATTTAGCAAAGCAAAACCACTTTCTATATATATACTTTTTAGTTAGTTAGGCGATCTCAGAGGTTTTAGTAAGAGGCTTAAGTTTGAAAAGTACGAAAAACAGTTTAAGGTACTGAAGATTTCAAACCTGAAAAATGTGCGAAGAATGCTACAAATTCATTGTGGTTGCTGCAATAGTTTATATATATATATAAAAGTATATACCTATATATAAAAGTATCTTTTCTCAAAAAAGTTACTTCTTAAGAAAGCTATTTTTAAAAAAATTTTTTTTCTTTCTTTAAGTAATAAAGTGGCTTTTCTTTAAAAAGCAACTTTACTTAAAAAATTTAAATTTTATGTAAAAAAAGTAGGTACATTTTACTTAAATGGGCTTTTCCTTTAAAAACTAGTTCTTCTAAAAAAATAAATTTTCTATAAAAATTATCTTTAATTTAATAGTACCTTTTCTCAAAAAAAAAAAAATAAAAAAAAATTCATAAAATGTTCTTTTTCTTAAAATAGTATATTTTCTTAGAAAAGTATCTTTTATTAAAAAAGTATCACACCTTTTGCTAAACAAGTAAGAGTGTTCAATTCGGATGTGCTGAATTTTCATAACCTGTACATGGGTTTTACGTTTACATTAATATCTGGATATATTCCAGATAAAAACTAAACAATTTGATAAACTTAATACTAAATTTTTACAACAAACGCACTAAATTTTTTAAAATATGTGAAGGTGTCTTCATAGTGTTGGAAATATCTTGGCACAGTAGCGCCCGATTTATCCCGATTTTGTTAGAAAAGTACCATTTCTAATAAAACGTACCATTCTTAAAAGAGAACCTTTTCTTAAAAAAGTAAATTTTCTTAAAAAAAGTAAATTTTCTTAAAAAAATTACTTTTTTTTATAAAGTACCTTTTCATAAAAAAATAAAGGGTCCGCCATCTAACGTTTTTTTTCTCAACTAGTGCTTATTTCGTGAATGGTAACACCTAGCTCATGTCTGATTTGACAGATAATTAGTTTTATCCTTCCGCTGAACGAATATGGTTGTGTATACGCTTGAACAACGCTGGGAAATATTGCGACATTACTTTGAAAATCATGGTAATGTTGCAGAATGTGTGCGAAAATTGCGTACAGTTTTTGGAAGAAGAGAAGCACCGTCAGCTCCGTATGTTCGTTATCTTGTGAAAAAAAGTGAAAAAGAAACTGGCATCCCCATCGATAAACCAAAGCGTGAAAAGCCAAAAACAGTGCGTACACCCGAGAATATTGCTGCTGTGGCAGAAAGTGTGCGTGAAGCGTCATCAACATCAATTCACCGTCGTTCTCAAGAATTGAACATTTCGGAGGCATCATTGAGACAAATTTTGCATAAAGACCTTGGTATGACACCATACAAAGTCCAGTTGGTTCAGGAGTTGAAGCCAACTGACCATCCAATGCGTTTTCGCTTCGCTAAGTGGGCCTGCGATCGACTTACAGAAGATGCCGATTTTGCCAAAAAAATCATCTTTTCAGACGAAGCTCATTTTGATCTTGGGGGGTATGTAAACAAGCAAAATTGTCGCATTTGGGGCACAGAAAACCCGCACGCAAACATACGAGTCACTGTTTGGTACGGATTTTGGTCCAGAGGCATAATCGGGCCATTTTTCTTCGAAAATGAGCAAGGAGTGGCCGTTACAGTCAATGGCGATCGTTATCGGGCCATGTTGAACGAATTTTTGTTCACAAAAATTGAAGAGGAGGATATTGGCAACATTTGGTTTCAACAGGACGGCGCTACGTGCCACACAGCCGAAGCTACACTCGATGTTTTGCGCCCTGTTTTTGAAGATCGCATTATCAGCCGCAGAGCTGATGTCGTTTGGCCACCTCGGAGCTGCGATTTGACACCGTTGGACTTTTATTTGTGGGGTGCCCTCAAAGATAAGTGTTACGCCAACAAGCCAGGGACAATTGACGCTTTAAAGGACAATATTCATGAAGCCATTGGTGAAATACAGCTGCACACAATCGATAATGTGCTTAAAAATTGGACCGATCGTGTAGGCTACTGCATGGCCAGCCGAGGCAGCCATTTGGTTGAAATTTTTTCCATTATTAACCGGAAGGATTGTACTTTCAAATAAAAAAAGAAATTTGAGATAATATTCAGTAGTTTTTTTTTTATAGCATTTTCAAAAAAAAATTTATTTGGCTGACCCTTTACCTTTTCTTAAAAAATACCTTTTCTTAAAAAATACCTTTTCTTAAAAAAATCTTTTGTTAAAAAAAGTAAATTTTCTTAAATAAATACCTTTTTCCTAAAAAAGAACTTTTTCTTAAGTACCTTTTTTAAAAAATAAGTACCTTTTCTAAAAAAGTAAATTTTCTTAAAAAAGTATCTTTTGTTTAAAAATTACGTTATCTTAAATGTGTACCTTTTGCTTAAAATACTTCCTTGTTCTTAGAAACGAATTTCAATTTTTTTAAAGGACGACTTAGGCGCCTTATTGATGCAACGGTATCAAAGATTCGGCATAGCAGAATGTTGCGTTATAAACCCAAAAGAACAATAAAAAATGTTTATGGACAATTTTTGTTTGTTAATTTTTTCACTTCACAGATCTGTATGGAGTTAATAAAAATGACCACAAATTATATACAAAAAAAAAATTAGCTTCTTTTGACCAAATTAAACTTTGTTTGAATAATTCAGAAATAGTCGAGAAATTTGACTTGAGAACAATGCATGTATTATTTGTGGACCCTTTTACTAACTTCACATTGAGATGTATATTCACCACATTGGTCGTTCCTAACTTGAGATATAGTCTAAACAAAAAAAAAAAAAACAAAAAAAAAAATTATCCATTAATTTTTTTTTGCGATTTGTGAGTTTAGTACATAGTTCACAATATATAATATACTAGCAGATTCCAGCGCTCGAAATTCGAGTGAAATTTCTAGGCAGCCTTATTTTTCAACTTAGCCAATTCACAAACCAACACTTGGTTTATTATTGTTATGAATGAAAAAAACAAACTCATTAAAAAATTTAATAAAACACACATAGCATATGTATAATTTTATGTATGTAGCAACTTTAAATGCAATTTAATCAAAATAAAGGAAAAAATCTGCAAAACGGCTAAAAAGAAATACCTTTCAAGTAATATACGTTTGGTCAAAATCGGGATAAAACGGTAGAACAAAACATCAGTCGCAAGAAATCGCCTCTAGGCTATTATTATTATAAATATAATATGTATGTATGTATGTAAATGCATATACTTATAGACATATACATATGTATATATTGTATTTTTGAAATATCGCTTTTGGTGATCATATGTTTCTGACCTTTGACATTTGGCAACGAAAATCAATCTATTTATCAAATTAAACAGAATACTTTCCAAGTGACATTTAATCGAACTTGTCGGTAAACTACTTTCAAATTTTTTTCCACTTTCCACTTTTGAATATTTCTTAGTTAAGTAGTTACAAATAGAAGTTTCCAAAACAATGTTAAATACAGATATTTTGCAGATATTTAGGTTTTAGTTATTACATAGTTTTTATTTTTTAAATATTTATAACAATATAGATGAGTAATTGTTTTCCGAAGTCCTAAGTATTACTTTTTGATTTTCTAGATCTCTCTATAATTTATTTATAACCAGAGACTACGAAGCATTTAATTCAGTTGAATTAAATTAAATAATACTAGAGGACCCCTGCTGCTCCGCAGCATTATATTATATTATATTAATTTTTGTAATATAATACCAAAATTTGCCAAGAGAAGTTAACGTACAGTAATGCCAAAATATGCCAAGAGAAGTTAACGTACAGTAAAAGTAAAGTTGATTGTCCACGCATAACTTTCTTCAAACCCAACGAATTTGCCAAGAGAAGTTAACGTACAGTAATGCCAAAATATGCCAAGATAAGTTAACGTACAGTAAAAGTAAAGTTGATTCTCCACGCATAACTTTCCTCAAACCCAAAGAATTTAAGCAGTTAATAGCTCAAAAGAAGGAGCTTGACCCACTGAGTGTTCTTAGACCTATGTCAACAGCCTACGTTAATTAGAACTCTAGTTATAGAGGTTTGAGAGAAGAAAAATATTGAAAAAAATCTTGAATGGAAAGTTTATTCATAAATTCTTTTAATATATAAGATTTTGTTGAAAATTCAGAATAGAATAGAATAGAATAGAATAGAATAGAATAGAATTTCGGAAATTCTAAGTTTAATTTATTTCTTGAGTAAATAAGATATTATTGGCTGTTGAAATTTTCCAAATTGCTTTAAATTTAAACCGCAATAAAAACAACAAACAAATATTATTGTCACCCTAATAAGAAATGTCGCATTATCTATCTTTCTCTTTGTCCGCATGTAAATGTTGTGGATTTCACTTTAATTTTTAGTGTTGTTTCTAACAAAATATTTTCTTATTTTTTTTTTTTTGTAATTATTCCTAAAAATGTTTGCACTTTCTTCTAATCTAATGTTTAGTTATATTTAAATTGATTGATCTTTAGTTAATTAGTTATTTATAATTTTATGCTCGTACACCGCTAAAAGCCATTGTATGTATGCTGCCTTAATAATGTTATGTAAATTTGATGTTGTAATTTTGTATCATTAAATATTAAACAATTTTATTTAATTTCTAATGTTGAACAATGAAATTACAAAAAGAAGAAGATGATGAAGCTGCTCCTGAGAATTTAATGAAACGCCGCCTGACTCTGGCCACAGAAGATGAAGTCATACCAGAAAGTATTGAAGAAGTGTTGGAGGCTCTGCCAGAAGATGGTTAATTTATGTTTATGATTTTTACAACAAAAACAATTCCACATGTTGCTCTAGAAATGATCAATTAAGATCTATATTTATACAAATGTATATGTAGTGGTGGAGTTGATTTATTGTCTGTTTTCGGTTGTAAATTTAACTGCCGTTTGTTTGTTAATTTCCCAACCGAGAATTGTAGAAAGGAAAGTACTCAAAAATGAAAGAATAAAACTCCTAACTTTATATTTTACTAGATGTAGCCCGTCATAATGAAAGGGCTCACGCAAAGTCCCAAGGCTCTATTACTCACCCATTTTTTTTCTGACTACTCACGTTAATAATATATGACCTAAGACAAATTTGCAAAGCTGTCTCTGTAATAGTACTCGAGATATAAGATAGTTTCAAATATTTTATTAATTTTTTTTTATATTGAAAATTTTAATTTTTAAGTGAGCGAAGTGTAGGCTTCAAGAAAACACTTTACGTAGTTTGAGCGAAATGATAGGATTTGGTTTAACATGCCTAGTGAAATAAAGTCCCACTTATTACGGCAAATATGGAAAACAACTTGTTTAGTTTAAACAAGGTTCAGAAAATACACACATGAAACACACAATGTTCTGTTCAAAAGCAGCCAACACATATCTTTATTTTCATATCAATTATGTGCGTTTCTAAATTTTCTACGGTACCCAACACAATCATGACTGTGTTCGTTTTAATATTTCGTTATTTACACGAACATTTTTCTATCACGTATTTTTTGTTTCGAACACACATAAATCACACAGATTCGAGTGTTGCTTTATTTGAAGTTCGTGTTCTGGTACGTGTACTGAGAAAAAACAGAACATGTATAATAAACAGGTTCGAGTTCAGTTATATTTTAAGTCATGTTCTGGCTCGTGTACTAAGAAAAAACAGAACATGTACAATAAATAGGTTCGAGTTCAGTTATAATTTAAATTCGTGTTCTGGCTCGTGTACTGCGAAAAATTGAAACATCAATTCGCGATCTGATACACCCCGATAAAAACGACGACAATTGTTTCAACCAAATTTATTAAAATTTTATTGACCCTTTTTTATGACTTACGTTGAAATTATTTACAATTGTTTTTATTGACTGGTTTTTATTTTAATAAAAGATGGTAATAAAATACTTAAAACACAAAAACTGCACACTGCACTTAAATCTTTCTTGCAGGTTTCAATCAGACATGTAAATTTTTTCGTTTCGCTATTAAATGTTGCGTATTTTTTATCGCAAAACTTATTTCTGTTATTGCTTTCCAATTTTTTTACTTTTCACAAAATATTTGCAATTTACACAATAACACAGTACACTTATAGATCACGATCTAATGAAAACTGAACCATTTTTAATGAATAAATGACGCACGCACTCGCTATTTATTGCAAAATCAATTGCGTGAAATTGTAACACTTGCAAGCAATTGTAATGTAAGTCATAAAAAAGGGACAATAAAATATGAAAATATTTTTTTGGGTTTTTTTATTGACACTCATTGTGTTTTTACGCAAAAAATCCCAAAAAATCATTGAGAAAAGGATTGTGCATTGGCACTAATTGGTTCGCAAATTAATGGTGGGTGATTGTGTTTTTTATGATGCAAAATTTGTTTGTGTCTAAAGTTATTTGTTACCAAAAAAAAAAAAAAAAAAAAATGTTTGTGTGTCTTTTATGTCGCAAAATTGGGTTTTTCGTCTATAGAGCTGTACGCAGCTTGTTAAGGAATCTTAACAGAAAATTTTCATATATTTCTTAAAGAAAAAAAAGCACAAAAGTACCTTTCAGTGCAACGCTAGAAATCAGCAGTTTTCTGTCAATTATTATGAATTGTGAAATTGAAAACAAATCAATTCTTCGGTTCTGCTTTATTTGGCCTGCTAAACGCTTTTTAAGCTCAGTATCAAAATTACCCATCCGCTTCTTGTTGTTTTTGCCGAATTTTGTTCGTTTTACCCAGGTTTGCAACTGAAAAATAACTTTTATTTTTTTTAGCATATTACATTTTGTTTATGCTTACCTCTCCTGTCAAAATTCCTTTCAGAAAGAACGAAAAATTTGATATTCCTGCTCAAAGCCTGGGTTGCCTAACTTCATTTACGTCAAAAAAAAGTAGTAAAATACTACTTTTTTAAAAAGCTGCGGACTATCAACAGAAATTTTTTGACAGAAAAATTCCTTAAGTATTTCTGAAGCGTTTTTTTATATGAAGTTTTTGATTCCTTAGCAAGCTGCGTACAGGCCTTATGACACGAATTGGTTGCGAAAATAGGGGTGGGTAATGCAAAAAAACCTAACAACAAACAAGTGTAACTTTTATGATGGTAAATAGTTTTTGTATCTTAAGTATTTTATTACCACATTTTATTAAAATAAAAACCAGTCAATAATAAATAATTTCAACGTAAATCACAAAAAAATGGCCAATAAAATTTTAAAATATTTGACAATTATAAACAATTTGCAAGGTAAGTCATAAAAAAGGGTTAATAAAATTTTAATAAATTTGGTTGAAACAATTGTCGTTTTTATCGGGGTGTATCAGATCGCGAATTGATGTTTCAATTTTTCGCAGTACACGAGCCAGAACACGAATTTAATTATAACTGAACTCGAACCTGTTTATTTACATGTTCAATTTTTTCTTAGTACACGAGCCAGAACACGACTTAAAATATAACTGAACTCGAACCTATTTATTGTACATGTTCTGTTTTTTCTTAGTACACGAGCCAGAACACGACTTAAAATATAACTGAACTCGAACCTGTTTTTTGTACATGTTCTGTTTTTTTTTTTCAGTACACGTACCAGAACACGAACTTCTAATAAAGCAACACTCGAATCTGTGTGGTTTATGTGTGATCGAAACAAAAAATACGTGATAGAAAAATGTTCGTGTAAATAACGAAATATTAAAACGAACACAAGTCATGATTGTGTTTGGCACCGAAGAAAATTTAAAAACAAACATAATTGATATGAAAATAAAAATATGTGTGTGTTGGTCTAAGTTATGTTTGTTTACATATATGTATGAGTTTTTTATTCAGTGTGTGTTTTTTTCGGAACTCTGAGTTTAAATGAACTACTACGGTTCTTGCAACTCGTGTATCCATATGAGTGATTTCATGTCACACCGAACTCTTTTCTTTTTTTTTAAATCACTGTTTATATTTGTTGCAAAATTTATAAATAGGTAACCGATTTAGGAAACCTAGGCACTTCAAGGCTTCCTTCGACAATTGAAAAATGTGTTTATTGCATGGAAATCACATTGAATTTTCAGCATCAAGATCGTCTCATTTCATAAAATCTACACCACCCATGGATACGGACGTCAAATGATGACTCAATGGCCCGTCTATGGTTCAATAAACAACATTGGGTCTTACGCGCATTAAAATCAATCCCACCCAGAGATTGTTAAAAGTTTTTGATTGCATGTGTCATTCATATACTGCCTCATGCTCCCAATCTCCTTAAGGCCTGGCCTTTGATCGAATGAATATGAATGATAAATATTGCTGTCGTTTTCAAAAGAGTAGGAGCCGATGGCCTTAGCAGCTAGTGCTTAATTAATATAATTTTGTAATAATTTATTATTACACAGTTATTAAATAAATAAATAATCGAAAGAGTAGATAGTATTGAAATTTTGACATAGAAGGTCATTAAGGAAAATAAGAAACTAAGTGAAGGAGAAAGAACAGAGCCTTGCGGTACCCCTGAATTTAACTGAAACTCTTTGGGTGAGGCAAAACGTATATTGCGATCTCTAAGAAAAATGCGATATAAATCGAGAGAAATCATTACCAACACCGACAAGTTTTGACAAGTGTGCGCTATGCCACACCTGATCAAATGTCTTGGAAATATCCAACAACCTTATTTTCACCGAACTGGTGAATGGAACTAACTCCAATGTTCCGAAGTAAGCGCCATAAAAGGTCACCAGTACTAAGACTTCTACGAAAGCCATTATGTCGTTAGGTAATAAGTTGGTCTCTAGAATACTTCATATGATGGTAATTTTAATGAATGACCAAATATTCACTGAACCAGTTGATAAGGCTAACCATTTAGCTGAACTTTTTGCAAAAACTCGTTTTTGTCGGATAGCGATCAACAACTTCCCGAACTTGAGCATGTTCAGTTAAAAAGGTTCTTTTGGATCTCAACATTGATAACTCGTCAGGACCGGATGGTATATCAGCACTGGTCCTGAAACAGTGTTCTTCGATGCTAGCCAGTCCATTGGCCAACCTTTTCAGCCTTTCATAACGAGCGGGAGTCTTTCCCTTTTTCTGGAAGGTTGCTAATATCCAACCAATGCCTAAAAAGGGCAATCTGCTCTGCGCTCTCAAAGGTGATGGAGAGCATGATCAATTTCCATCTTGTGAACTACCTAGAGGCCAACTCACTTCTTAATGATCGGCAGTATGGCTTTCGTAGAAATCGTTCCACGGTGCATTGATATCAAAGCTCATTGCATTTGGGGTCGGTAATGACTTCTCTCGATTTATATCGAGTTTCCTCAGAGACCGAACAATACGTGTTGTTATTGATGGGGTCTCAGATAATTAGTTTCAGCTCAATTCAGGTATACCCCAAGGTTCCATTCTTTCTCTTTTCCTTATCTTTCTGAACGAACTTATTTGTCAAACTTATAATTCTATATACTCTTTCGCAGATGGCAGCAGTATTTGACATTCATTTTCCTTTAAGTGTAGGCCAATCCTCCTTGAGGTTGGGGGCAAAAGCGCAATCTCCGAGTGAGGTAAAGCGAATAGGGTTAATTTTAATGCGCTGAAGACACAATGTGTAATGTTGATCCATAGGGCCACTGATTCAGCAATGTCATCTGTCTATATGGGTGTAATAGGTATTGCGGAATCGGATACTCTTGATGTTCTAGGCATGAGAAATCAATGTGATGTTCGTTGGAACGAGCATGTTTTTCAGGTGTCGAAAGAAGCATTCAAGTGTCTTGGTTTTCGAAAACGGTGCAAAAATTAATTCACTCCTTCTGATCTCCTCAAAATCTATAGCACTTGCATCCGACCGAAAATGGAATACAGCTCCCATATATGGGTAGGGGCTTCAAAGTCTATTTTAGAGCTACTGGACCATGTGCAAAGGAGGGCGTTGATGCTCATCAATAACAGTAGGGCTTTCAATTCTATTGACTCATCATCGTAATGAGGGTTGTGTAGCACTGTCCTATAGATACTACCATGGGAAATATTCTTCTGAGATTAGCGAACTTATTCCAAGTGCCCGAGTTTGCTCTACCCGCTTCTCTAGTATATCACATCCATTTGTAGTCTATTGTCCAGTTGACCGCACAACGCATTGCAGAGAGAATTCGTTTATCATTCGAACTAGCCGTATGTGGAATAAACTCCCCGCACAGGTCTTTCCTGACAGTTATAATCTGATAAAATTTAAGTCAAATATCCTCAAACACTACTCCCCTTCTCCTCCTTCCCATAAACTTTTGTCCTGAAATCAACATAATGCACTACATTTGTAGGGGGCATCCCCTGAGTGTTGGTTACAAAAAAAAAAAAAATTCACCATGCTCTCAATAGCATTAGAAAGCGCAAAGTAGATTACAATTGGGCGGTAATTATCTGGGTTGTTAGCTTCAATCTTCCGACACGAGGGAATGGTACCTATACAAAACACGATAGCGTCGAAGGACACTGTGTCAGTATAAGTGCTGATGTGCCATCCGGTTCCTGTGACTTGTTCACATTAAGCATTGCATGAAAGTTGATAACTGATACGACTTTCCGGCATGTGATCCTCGTTATAATAAAAATTCTTAAAAAAAAGTACTCAGTCGAACATAAAATTCTTAATTTTCCATCCGTGATAGCAATAGTTCTTTAACGAGTATTTTCTTGAAACTGGATTTCACTAGTTCCCGAACTAGAGCTTTCAAAACTAATGCGATCATTATCTTTTGAATGATATTTCGCTTATTTCGTGTTTGAGTACTTTCCTTAACAGTAAAATAAACATACTTAAGTATACAAATATTTATTAATTTTTCCCAACAAACATCCACTTAAGATTATTCCGAGGAAGAAATTGAAATCGAAGAAGAAATCGAATACATCGAAGATGATGAAGAAACAATGGCCGAAGAAAATCAAGTCGATGCAGGTGACAATGATTACGTTCCAGAAAGTTTTGAACTACTCAATGCCATGTACAGACCTAAAGATTATATAGAAGAGACAGAACAAAAAACTGCATCAAACCCACTACCAACACCACATCTTGAAACATATTTGTATCCATCACCCAATGCAACAACAACAACAACAACTACAACATTAAATAAAACAAAAAACGATTCGTTAAACAAGAGTTCCCAAATAGAACCTCCGACCACAAAAGAAACTGTTAGTTATACTCAAAAAGAAAGCATCAATAAACCGCCAGCAAGATTTCAGGCACCACCACCGCCGTCATTAGCGGCATCTAAGACTGATATTATAGCCAAGACTGCGCCAGCCAAAGAAAATATTGTTACCGCTGAGTCTTTTAGAGGTACAACGAAAGAGGTAACCCATGATATGGATTATAAAAATCAAGAAAATTCGAAACCGGATGTTACGAGTAAAAAAGAAGAAACGCATGATATGGATTATCAAGCGGATAATGAAGAAATTGATTATGATGAAGATGATATCTATGACGATGAAGAAGGTCAAGATAATGATTCGGAAGATTTAGATGATGACGATTTATCAGATGATGACGAAGATGTTGAAGAAGGCGAAGATGCGTCCGATGTTGACGATACTGATTTGATGAAGAGACTAGAGGCTAAATATGGCAAATTGCCGGCTAATGAATATGAAAGTGATGAAGATCCTGATGATCCTACTTGGACACGTAATTACTAAACAGAAAATGTCCCTATTTTGTTAAAATTACTTAAGTACACATACCCAGTGTTATATTTTCCTAAAAAAAAACCGTAACATTTTTGTCTAATTGGCTTAACACACAAAAAAAAAACTTTACCAAACAAAAAAAAAGAAAAAAGAATCAGTTATCATCATATAAACTTTACAAATCTAGGATAATTTTAAGTTAAATAGTGTAAGTTTTATAAATTTTATTTAAAAGTCACATTTTATAAATTATTGTTTGGTTTAGTTGCTTTATTTTGTTTTTTTTTCTGAAATGCATCCTAGCCAAACATTTTATAAAATGAGGCTTTGAGTTTATTTAGAGAAATATATGTTTTTTTTTTAGAAAATAAGGTGGAGATTTTTATAAATGTTTTGATGGCAACCCTTTCACAGCAGTTTTGAGTAGTTATTAAGAGTAACCAAGTTTGTGTTTCTTTTAATAACTTCATCAAGAAGAGGGATGACTCCAAATGCGATTTGGGACTCACAAAAGTATTTAAAATTAAGGGTTGAGTTCGAAAAAATCTTAGCATAAAATGAATTAAAATTTTTGATTTCTTTCCTAATTAATTGAAATTATATTAAAGCTTATTTAAAAAGATGATTTTATAGTTCTAATTTCGAGAACCCTTCCATTAGAAATTTTATGGTGTTTTCTGTCACATTTTTGGATCATCTCCGTTTAAAATCTTCCACAGTTGGGATGCCTTTTCTATGCTCCTTAACTCTTTTTTAACAAGAGCCCAATATCTCTACACTGGCCCAAGCTCCTCACAGTTTGGAGGATTTGTCTCCCTTGGTTAATGTTCTTCTATCACTCAAGAGCTTCCTTACCGTAGTGACAGGGGATAGTTTTTGGGATCCAAATCAATACGTTTGATTTTCTAAGAATTGTAGCAGTTCATAAATCGAATTTTCATAAAATAGTATTAAAGGAGCTTTAGTGTGTGAAATGTTTATTAATATTGCTGGTGTCTTTTGTGGTTTTGTGGTCCGTCGAACCTATTGTGATTGCTGTCTATACTATTTATGTTATAGGGTTGCCATTATTATTAGTTACTTTGAATTTAAATATACCTGTCGATATTATTTCATTGCAATTTTCATTTTTGCTAATTAAATTTGAATTTTTAATCACAGAAATAAAACCAAAAACCGGCGGTGGTCCGCAATCAATTGAAGATGATGATTTAGATTTATTTGAACAAAAATTGCGAGCAGCAAATGATGAAATGATGCGAGAGGTAAGTCTGATAGTAAAACATATTCTCGATATAAATTTATAAAATTTTATATAAAAAGAATTAATAATTTTAATATTTTTATTTTCTTTTACAACTATAGTTTAACTATCACTAGAATTTATCCTTCCCCTTTTTAATATAAAACCAAATGCATAGCTTTAAATTCTTTTGTAATGCGTTTTTTTTTTTTCAAAATACAAACAATTTTTTGAATAGACTTTAAGAAAGCAATTTTAATAAAAAAAAAACTTATTTTAGGTAATTTAGAAACTTTCTATCGGAAAATCACAGGCTTATGATGATTTAACTTGAATTTTGTGTTCTCTCTTTTTATGGTACAATAATATAAGTGTTGTATTTTGTTTTCCAATTTAAAATTGACTTGATATTTATTGAAAAATCCAGTAGTTATATATATCAAAACACCCATTTACATTTGAATATAGATTACTGGAAAATATATTTAATAAATATTGACTTAATTTTTCTGTTACTAACCTGTCTGCATTTTTAATTTTACATATTTATGTGTATTTTTCTTTTTTTTTTTGCCATAATAAAATACTGTTCTTATTTAATTTTTGTTGTTGTTATGAACTTCTGTGCGCTTTTTATTCCATTCAAATCCTATGCCTGCAATTCCCCCTCTCTAAAGCATTATGCCGACGCTTTGAAATCCTTTGATCAACTAATACAAAAATATCCCAACGAACCTCAAACGTATTTGGGCAAAGCCCAAACAATGGACCAATATGCTGAACAACAAAAAAGTAATCATCTCCTTGAAGCAGCTCTCGAATACTATAAAACTTATTTGAGTTATAGAGCCGATGACAATAATCTACATGAATATCGATCGGCTGCAGAACGTTGTTTGGAGAAAATGAGATTTTTAGGTAGGTGCAATAAAATAAATGATTAGTTTTCCCCTAAAAATATTGATAACAAAAGAATGAAATTATCACCAAATTTGACCACCATACAGCGAGATTTTCAAAAAAATCTGCATAAATCAAAACTGTGTGATTTAATTTATATAAAAAACTAGCTGAACCGGTCCACGTTGTTGGACCTTACAAAGTCTGTTGTGGTCATGTGCAAATAAAACGCCTAAATTTGTGTTTAAAAATTAGTTCTGTGCCTTAAATACATTACATTTAATAATATTATGAATATGACTGTAAAAAAATATACGTTTTCTTGAATATTTTAACACCAGCGCCACCTAAAGGTGAAAAACTTACAGGTGAAAAACTTTGTCAGCAACTTTAGTTTTATGTACATAATATATGTTGCGAATTTGAGCTAAATTGGACCGTAAATAAATTTTTTGGGAAAATCTCGACCCCAGCGCCACCTATCGGGTACAAAAAAAAGTTATGCAAATCGGAGAACCAAAGGAACATATGGTATGAATACGAAGTCGCTAGCATTAGTGGTTCAACAGTTATTAGAGTACCAACATACGCACCAACGTTTTTATATATGTATTAAGAAGATTATATGTCTTGTGCTTATTAATATGATGCTTACAATGAACAGTGTATATAAACAATGTTTGTAAACAACAATGTTTATAAAAAAAGTTTATAAAGATTTTACACACAAATTAAGTTGATTTTTGTCTTATGTGGCTGTTTATAAAATTTTAAAAATATTGAACTCATCGGTGTTCCATGCTCAAATTTATATAGTATATCGTAAGAAAGTATTTGAAAATGTAACTGCATTAAAAAAAATATGAGCGGGCTGATTGTGAAGTACACAAATAAAAGTTAAAAACTAAAAACAGTAGATAAAAATTAATTTAAATAACAATTAAATATGTAAAGCCCAAAACCAAAACCGTATATGTATGTATATCTGTATATCAGCATATACATATTTAAAATGTGAATAACATAATTTTTTTTTCAAATTGTGTCCTTGAAAGACGTGTTTAATATTTTCAAAAGTAGAATACTAATGAAAAATTTAAAAAAAAATACTTTAAATTTCTCTATAATGAAATATTTTCTATTTCCTCCAAGTTTAAATTTTTGATGTGTAAAGATCTATACGCGCAGGGGGTAAATTTCTATTTCACAATATAATCACAAAAACAGCGTAACATGTAAGACGTAAGACAAAATCGTTGTAACTTATGATTGTAGTGGTGAAAAAATTATGATATGAAAAATAAAAAATTAAAATGAAAAATTAAAAATAAAAAATGAGAAATTAAAAATTAAAAATTAAAATTTAAAATGAAAAAAAATAAATGAAAAATAAAAAAGAAAAATGAAAGATCAAAAATGAAAAATGAAAAATAATATATGAAATATGAAAAAAAAAAGAAAACTGAAAAAAAAAAATGAAAAAAAAAAAAATTAAAAACTATATATAAAATATAAAATGCAAAATGAAAAATATAAAATGAATAATAAAAAATGAATAATAAAAAATGAAAAATAAAAAATTAAAAACAAAAAATCCAAAATGAAAAATGAAAAATGGAAAATGAAAAATGAAATATGAAAAATGAAATATGAAAAATAAAAAATTAAAAATATAAAATTGAAAAATGAAAAATGGAAAATGAAAAATGAAAATTAAAAAATTAAAAATAAAAAATGAAAAATAAAAAATGAAAAAAGATAATTGAAAATTGACTGATGAAAAATAAAAAATTAAAAATAAAAAATGAAAAATAAGAAATTAACAATAAAAAATTATAAATAAAAAATAGAAAATGAAAAATAAAAAATGAAAAAAGATAAATGAAAAATGACTGATGAAAAATAAAAATTAAAAATAAAAATTGAAAAATGAAAAATAAAAAATGAAAAATGAAAACGAAAAATTATAAAACGAGAAATGAAAATGAAAAAATGATAAACGAAAAATTAAAAAACGAAAAATGAAAAATAAAAAATAAATGAAAAATAAAAAATAAAAATAAAAAATTAATAATAAAAAATGAAAAATAAAAAATGAAAAACGAAAAACGAAAAATGAAAAATGGAAAATAAAAAATGAAAAATGAAAAATAAAAAATGACAGATGAAAAATAAAAAATGAAAGATGAAAAATAAAAAATGAAAATGAAAAATAAAAAATGAAAAATAAAAAATTAATAATAAAAAATGAAAAAGAAAAAAGAAAAATAAAAAATTAATATTAATTAAACATTTAAACAAAATTAATATTAATTACAGTAATAATTACAATATGTCTGAAAAATTACTATAACTCTAACAAATAAAAAATGACTGATGAAAAATAAAAAATTAAAAATAAAAATTGAAAAATGAAAAATAAAAAATGAAAAATAAAAAATTAAAGATGAAAAATAAAATATGAAAAATAAAAAATTGAAATATGAAAAATAAAAATGAAAAGTAAAAAACGAAAAAAAAAATGAAAAACTAAAAATGGGAAAAAAATAAAAATTAAAAATAAAAAATGAAAAATGAAAAAGAAAAATAAAAAATTAAAAACTAAAAATGGGGGAAAAAAATAAAAATGAAAAATGAAAAATAAAAAATATAAAATATAAAATGAATAATAAACAAGTAAGAAAATTATAGTCGGTCTAGACCGACTATACGATACCCTATACCATGCGTTTAGAGACCCTATCTCTCAGGCCCAACTAACTGGATATAGAAAATAAGCATAAAACAAAGTTGAGTGGGATTTTTATTAATTTTTTTGGCTGCAGATATGAAAACGTTCATATCGGATGCAATATCTATATGGGGACTAGGCCCAAAAATGGACCGATCCTGACCATGTTTGGTAAAGTCTCTTGTATTTTGCAAAAATATATACAAACAAAATTTGTGAAGAATCAGTGAAATATTTTTGTTTTTTGATAGATTTAAGCAAGGTTCAGAAAATACACACACGAAACACACAATGTTCTGTTCAAAAGCAGCCAACACATATCTTTATTTTCATATCAATTATGTGCGTTTCAAAATTTTCTACGGTACCCAACACAACCATGACTGTGTTCGTTTTAATATTTCGTTATTTACACGAACATTTTTGTATCACATACTTTTTGCTTCAATCACACATAAAGCACACATTTTTGAGTGTTGCTTTATTTGAAGTTGATGTTCTGGTACGTGTAGTGAAAAAAAACACAGAACATGTAAAATAAACAGGTTCGAGTTCAGTTATATTTTAAGTCGTGTTGTGGCTCGTGTAGTAAGAAACAACAGAACATGTACAGTAAACAGGTTCGAGTTCAGTTATATTTTAAGTCGTGTTTAAAATATAACTGAACTCGAACCTGTTTATTGTACATGTTGTGTTTTTTCTTACTACACGAGCCACAACACGACTTAAAATATAACTGAACTCGAACCTGTTTATTTTACATGTTCTGTGTTTTTTTTCACTACACGTACCAGAACATCAACTTCAAATAAAGCAACACTCAAAAATGTGTGCTTTATGTGTGATTGAAAAAAAAAGTACGTGATAGAAAAATGTTCGTGTAAATAACGAAATATTAAAACGAACACAGTCGTGGTTGTGTTGGGCACCGAAGAAAATTTAAAAACAAACATAATTGATATGAAAATAAAAATATGTGTGTGTTGGTCTAAGTTATGTTTGTTTACATATATGTACGAGTTTTTTATTCAGTGTGTGTTTTTTTCTGAACTCTGGATTTAAGTGAAGATCGGGAAGCAGCTCTATATGGGGCCTATGACTAAGAGTTGTCCAATAGGGATCATTTTTGGACTACTGATTAATGGATGTAATATATACATACAAACGCAATTTGACTAAGATTTGCATGATAACTTGGATCTTATGGCAATATATGTTGATTTCATAGGGGTCATTTGTATGGGGGCTAGGTCTGAACATGGACCGATTCTCACCAATTTCAATAGCGTTCATCCCATGGTCGATAGAAGATGAAATACCAAATTTCATCATATTTGCGACCTGCAGTTTGATTACAAGCTTTACATGGACACACAGACGGACCGACGGACGGACGGACATCGTTATATCGAATCAGATAGTGATTCTGCTTCGATCGGTATAATTAAAGATGGGTGTAGGTCAAATATTTTGGGTTGTTACAAACAGCAGCACAAAGTCATTATACCCAAACCACATAGTGGTATAGGGTATAAAAATTAAAAAAAAAGAAATTAAAAACGAAAAATTAAAAATGAAAAATGAAAAATGGAAAATAAAAAAAGGATAATGAAAAATAAAAAATTAAATATAAAAAATTGAAAAATGAATAATAAAAAATGGAAAATGAAAAATAAAAAATGAAAAATAAAAAATTAAAAATAAAAAATGAAAAAAGAAAAAAGAAAAATAAAAAATTAATATTAATTAAACATTTAAACAAAATTAATATTAATTACAGTAATAATTACAATATGTCTGAAAAATGAATATAAATCTAACAAATAAAAAATGACTGATGAAAAATAAAAAATTAAAAATAAAAATTGAAAAATGAAAAAAAAAAAAAAATGAAAAATAAATGAAAAATAAAAAATGAAAAAAGATAAATGAAAAATGACTGATGAAAAATAAAAAATTAAAAATAAAAAATGAAAAATGAAAAACAAAAAATGAAAAATGAAAAATGAGAAACGAAAAATGAAAAATAAAAAATGAAAAATAAAAAATGAAAAATAAAAATTAAAAAATAAAAAATTAAAAATGAAAAATGAAAAACTATAAATAAAAAATGAATAATAGAAAATGAAAAATAAAAAATAAAAAACTACAAATAAAAATTGAAAGATAAAAAATTAGAAATAAAAAATAAAAAATGAAAATTGATAAATAAAAAATTAAAAAGAAAAAAAAAAATAAAAAAATTAAAAACGAAAAATGAAAAATGAAAAAATTAAAATAAAAAATAAAAAATGAGAAATGAAAGACGAAAAATGAAAAAATTCAAAAAATTGTTGAAATAGTAAATAATAATAAATATTTTTATATTAGCAGAGCCCCTGCAGTTGATTGCTATGAGTGATACATTGATGACGTTTTCTGTTTGATTTCAAAAAAGTGCCATAAATAATCTTTAATTACTAGATGTTTACACATCTACCCGTTTATCACATGATCTTTTATTTAGTATTCTTTATATTATTTTGTTTTTATTATTATACCGACTGACAAAAATCAAAAATATGGTTACACAAGTCTAAAAATAGAGGCCCAAAGAAGTAATACCTGAGATCGTAACACTTATAGCTTTTATCATAAAAGATATTTTTTGATTTTCGAGTAAATATCAAAACAATATCAAAACTAAACTTAGGCAAAATAAGCAAGAAAATTATAGTCAGTCCAGACCACTGTACGATACACTATACCATGCGTTTAGAGAGGGAGTCTCAGGTCCAATTAATTCGATATAGAAAATAAGCATATACCAAATTAAATTTTTTGCCTATAGATATGAAAAAGATCATATCGGATGCTATATTTACAAGGGGACTGCGTCAAAAAATGGACTCATTCTGACCATATTTGTTAAAGTCATTTATTTTTTTCACAAACATATACAAACCAGAGTTGAGAAAAATATGTGCAATATATTTGTTTTTGATAGGTTTCAGTGAAGATCGGGAAGCAGCTTTATATGCGGGCTTTGATTAAGAATTTGTTATGTAGGGTTTATTTTCCGAAAACTGATTAATGGATGTAATAAACATACGCAAACCCAAGTTGTCCCAGATCTATGTGATAATTTGAATCTTATGGCAATTTAAGCCAGTCTCAAAGGGGTCTTCTATATGGGGACTAGGTCGGAACATGCACCGATTTTCACCATGTACCGTTTGTGCAGTGGCCGATATAAGCTTATACGCGCCAAATTTAATAAAAACATATTCATATTTACGACCTGTAGTTTGATTACAAGACGCACGGACGGACAGACGGACGGACGGGCGTACGGACGGACAGACGGACGAATGGACTCGCTAAATCGACTCAAAAAATTATTCTGAGTCGATCGGTGTTATAAAACCTGGGTCTAGGTAAATATTTACAGACATCAGTACACACTCATTATACCCGACGACCACAAATTGGTATAGCGTATAGACATATTCATGCGATTATAAGGTTAACATGGACACGCAGACAAACAGACAGACGAATGGACATACGGATTCTTAATACATCGGTAGAATCAAAGGTGGATTTTGATCAGATATTTTTGGTAGTTACAAACACCAGTACAAACTCATTATACCCTGGTCCTGAATGGTATATAACCATTCAGAAATAAAAGTCTTATGAACTGTTTTCTTCGATTGTTGTGGTGTTGTGTACTCAGAATTCCTTCGGAATTATAAACGGAGAATAAGCAATGTGGGCGTTGTGAGACGTTTGAAAGAGAATATATGCTCGTCTCTGAATTTCTTTAACCAAGAAGCTACCTCTTTGCCGGCTATGACCCCTGCGACATTTTCCTTTTCCCAAAACTCAAAATTCCAACTGAGGAAGGCATTTCTATAGAACTTAAATATGCATTTTAATCGATTCTTCGTTTGTGTATTGAAGGTGACAACATAAATTTTAAGAATTGAACATGTTTTATTGAGAATTTATCGGTACTTTTTTTTCGACAGAATATAATTTCAAAATTTTTTTATACCTCAAATATTTTATATATGTATATGTATGTATATATATGAAGCTTCAATTAAAAAATATATAATTTCTTTTTAATTTATATAGGCCAGTATCAGCAATCTTTGCCTATACATCAATTATTGATAAAGCAATTTCCCCATGAACCATCCATACGAAATGAATTGGCCATTACCTATATACTACAAAATCGGTAAATATTACCCTGTTATTAATAAAAAAAAAATATGAAAATTAAAAATTTGTTATAAAAAACCCATACAGTTTAGTCTTCTAGATGCTAAAAAGGTTCTGCAAGAAATTCTTCATAGCTGGCCGGAGAATGGTTTTGCATTGGTTCATTATGGTTTTATTTTAAAACAATTGGATCACGACTACGTTAATGCCAGCATTTATCTACGTAAGGGAATAGATAGCAAAGATGATGGTACACAAGATGGTCGATTTTATTTGCAGTTGGCCGAATCACTACAAAGATTGGGAAGACGGTCGGAAGCAGTAGATATTTTTCGTAAAGGTGCAAAATTGAAATTATTTCCTAGTATCTATCAAAGATCTTTATACAATGAACCACACCTAAAGGCCCAGCCATTTTGGTCGGTGTCAGAAACAACATATGAAAGCTTCTTGAAGAAGCTTCAAGATAATTGGCTGGCCATACAGGCGGAAGGTTTAAATATTCTTAGTAAATCGGGTTATTTTCAAGATGAATCAGAGAATCTCAAAAATGAAGGAGATTGGAAGCAATTTGAATTATATGCCCGGGGCCAACGGAATCGACAAAACTGCCTGAAAGCTCCTATTACATGTAATTTAATAGCTCAATTTCCAGCTGCGCGCGATTGTCTTAGAGGTCAAGTTAAATTCAGTGTTATGCATGAAGGTACACACGTTTGGCCCCACTGTGGTCCCACAAACTGTCGGCTAAGGGCTCACTTGGGTTTGGTGGTGCCGCAAGGGCCCCGCATAAGAGTAGCAGAGGAAGAAAGGTAAGAAATTTTTATAAATTGTTGGTAATTTTAGTATTTTTTCACGGGCAAGAAAAAAAAAACTTGAGCTACACTTATTTTCTGTATATTGAGCCATCAGTAAGTTATTAAAAAATTTTCAGATAGAAAATGTCATTACTCTCAGGTTGGACAATAACATAACCTTGAAACTTTAGCGAATCTCTTATCAGAATCATATAATCGAGCTTTTTTTAATTTGAAGAAATCTGCAACTGAGGCGCATAGATTGCTTATGGCGAGGTTGTCCTAAGGAAGAGAACTTGTCATGAGTGGTTTCAAAAGTTAAAGAAAGGTAAATTTGACATCGAAGACAAAGAACATAGCGGTAGGCCGTAAGTTACGAAGACGTGGAAATGGGTCATTGAGTTCACCAAATTTGAAGTAATTTCCACCGTTATTTTGTCTTATTCTTCTTTCAAGGCTATCCTTAATTGGTGCTTATTAGAAATGTGCCATTTTGCTCCATAATATCCGAAATATGTTCTATAGGCTTAAGATCCATAGCTTTGTTTTTGGTTCTTATGCTTGGGATCATTGGCTTGAGAGCGGATATAATTGTTTGTGACGCCTATTTCTTCGCCACCTTGCTGAAGATTTTCTTTTATGGTCCATTATGCTATCTATAAAATTTAATTCACCGACTCCGTTCGCACTCATGCAGCCCCAAAACCATCTAAGAACTTCCACCATATTTAAGTTACGTATTGGCATACTCTAAACGTTCTTTTCTTATTTTTTTTTTCGATGTCAGAGATTTTCTCTTATTAGTTCAGGAGTTAGATATAAGGGGCCATAAGCTTACCATACTCTAAGAAAACCTCCGAAGCTCTTGTTGTCGCCATTTGTCTGGGATTCTTTCTGATTTTTTACGATTAGTAAGTACGGATGGACGAGATCTTTCCATACTGAGCTATACTTGCAAATCTGTAAATTATAGTTTTAATTGTACTGCGACGAAGACTCCAAACAGTTTCGGCTGTTTTCTTATAGGAATGTCCTTTCTTTACCAAGTTTATTACTATTTCCCTCCCTTTGATGGTAGTTTCCTTTGCTTTACATCCCATCTTGTAAATTGCAAAACTTTCTTGCTTTTTTAAACAAAACAAAAAAAATTATAATAAATCAAATAGTGAAAAATGTGAAAAATTTTACGAAAAGTGAAACAGACGAATACCTTTTTTTTGTGAACATCTATTTTCAGAATTTTTTTTATATCTTTATAATATATAACTGACATTAATAAAACAGATATTTGAATGAATAATGAATGCTAAAGGATGATTTTTATTTAATTTTCTTCAGAAAAATGAATGTTTATAAAACTTCTTTCAACCTTTTTTTAAAATCCTCGAATTGTAAATAATTTTGTTTTATTTTTGTTCTCTCTTTTTACTTTAAGATCCTGGCAAGAAGGCAAATTTCTCATTTTTGATGACAGCTTTGAACATGAAGTCTGGCATAAAGGTCAAGGTGTACGTTTAATACTTATTGTTGATATTTGGCATCCCGAATTATCCGAACAGCAGCGACTTTCTTTATTTCCCATTTAGTTGGCTTCACAGCAGTTTAGTTTAATTTTAATTTAACATATTTTATTTAGAATTTATTATTTTCCTTATTGATGAAGTTTAAAAAAAAAATGTATCTCAAAGGTTTTTAATGTTGTTTTGATAGAAATAATTGTTAAAACTATATTTTTAGGTATACCAATTATTGAATGTACTCGTAACTTTAATTTTATTTTCAAATAAATCAAAGAAAGACATTTCATTAAAAATGTGTGTTTTGGAATTTTTTAACAGTCTCAAATTTAAAAAAGGTAAAGATCTTTCAGAAAAAACTTATAAATATATAGCCCCCCCAAAGGATTTTAAGCTGTGTAGAACATGTTAACCCTCTCCTGCCGTTTTTATAAGACATTTTCACATTTTTCTATGTTTAGAAGAGAAGTGAAAGAAATTAAGTGATATGGACTTTTATCACCTTTAATGGAAAAATAGAATGGTCCATACACTTTGGTGCAATATTGTAGGCGATATTTTTAGCTATTTCTTACACTTACACCAAAATGAGACAAAAGATCTTATTCCGTCTGAAAGAACACTAAAAATTATTAAGAGAAGCAACAAAATATATGTATATATCTTGTGTGTTTTATAAATCATTAAATTTTATGTTTTTTTTTTTTTTGGCTGGTGTGTAATTATAAGCGCAGTATTTAAAAAACATATTATTCAGCCATTGTTTATTACTTTTGTTTTTTTTCTTTGTTTATATTTTTATACCCTATACCACTTTGCGGTTTGGGTGTAATGACTTTGTGCTGCTGTTTGTAACTACCAAAAATATTTGACCTAGACCCATCTTTTATTATACCGATCAGCACAGAATCACTTTCTGAGTCGCTTTAGCGATGTCCGTCCGTCCGTCTGTGTCCATGTAAACCTTGTAATCAAACTACAGATCGCAAATATAAATATATTTTGATGAAATTTGGTATATAAGCTTTTATCGGCCATAGGATGACCGCTATTGAAATTGGTGAAAATCGGTCCATGTTCATACCTAGTCCACATACAAATGACACCTATGAAATCGACATAAATTGCATAAGATCCAAACTATCACATATATCTTATATCTTATATCTTATCAGTAGTCCAAAAATAATCCCTGTAGCTGCTTCCCATGTTCACTTATACATATCTATCAAAAAACAAAAATATTGCACAGATTTTTTGCAAATTTGGTATGTGTGTATTTTTTCAAAATATAAGTGACTTTACAAAATATGGTCAGGATCGGTCCATTTTTCGACCTAGTCCCCATATAAATGTAGCACCCTATATGAACTTTTTCATATCTACAGGCAAAAAAATTAATAACAATGCCACTCAAACTTGGTTTATGCTTATTTTCCATATCCAATTAGTTGGACCGAAGAGATAGGGTCTCTAAAGCATGGTATAGTATAGTCGGTCTAGACCGACTATAATTTTTTTACTTGCTTTCTTATCTTGATATTTATTTACTTAGTTTTTTGTTTAGCTATAACTCAAGAATCATTGATGATTTGTCATTTCATTCTTCAGCAAAATTGGAGCTAATGCTTAAAGGTGCGTTTCCGCATACACCGAAATCGGCGCCGAAAACGAAATTCCATATATTTGCGCCGAAAAAAAGTTCGTTTCAGAAATCGGCGACGAAAATTAGGAACGTAACGGCGCCGATCAGCAACGAAAAACTAGCTATTTGGCAACGGAACGAAAACAACATCGAGTAGGTTGTTTTCGTTGCTGCAGCAACGAAATGTGATATTTTTGTTTGTTGAATTTCAATAATTATTTGTATTTTCATAGTTTTCATGTTTTAATGTTTTTTTAATTTTGAACACATTAAGTTGAAAACACACCTGGGACGAACGACGAATTTTTCGTTCCGAATATTCGTCGTCAGAAATAAAACACATTTGTGTATATGAAAATGCACACAATCAGTGCGTCGAACGAAATACTTAGTGCGTAACGAACTCTGCGATAGGTTTATTTCTATTTCTAACGCCGACGAACGACGAACAAATTAGTGTAGAGTGACCGTATTTTATTTTAGTTTTTCAAGTGTTTTAGTAAATAAAGTAATTTTTATCTTTAAGAATTATTTTATATATTATTTATAACTTTTAAGATAAATAAAATCTATTTTTAATTATATAATTTTCTTTCACATAGTTTTCTGTTAATATTTATCCTTTTTCGTTTAGTGCTTCTTTTTTTTAAATATGGTCACACTATCAGCTACAACATGTAAACAAAAATGACATAAACTTAATTTATTAATGAAAAATTTTGTAATTTTGTCAGAATTAAAAATTAAACGCTGCCGTACAAAAATTAAGGCTTTTACCATCGTGAACATGATGTTTACAATTGTAATAACTGGTACCAAGTTAAAAATTCTTTTATTCTTATTTTTCCAATATTTATTTATATACATTTGGGTTATGACTTTTTTATTTTGTTTGTAAATATCAAATTTTACATGCCCTAGCCAAAAAGGCTATTAAAAAATATTAAGAAACGCAATCTTAGTTCTTCGCTGCTCTCAAAAAAGTTTCCGCACCAAACGTGTTGAAATTTGGTCTATACTTTTTTATTTGATTTAAAATATTTCTTCTACGTTTTAAAGACCTTTGCGTATTTTAGGTGCGATGCCCCGAATGGTTTCAAATTTTCACCACTTTTAAAACATTTTGTTGCGATTCTAGCAAAAATTTTTTTTTCGACCGTCGAGATATTTTCCGAGTTATGGACCTCCAAAGTTTGGACATTGACTTGTATATAACTTTTTAGTATCGGAATTGAGTAATATATATATCATTTGGAAGCTCACATGAGTGCCTTTTATTTGATATTTTTAAATTGGAAATCCAAAACTTGTCATTATCTCATAAAACGATCTCTGCAATGTTGATATCTACAACAACTGAATAAAAAAATCTAGATCCACTAGCTTCATTTCGATGTATATTTTGACCTCTTAACCCTTTCCCTTCATAGATTTCAAAACTGTACCACCAATAACCAATGCTCGGTTGAATTCTAGAAAAATTTTGGCAATGGTACGACATATGGTTTTCAGACCATTGTTTCCGCGAAGACAATTTTGAATTATTAAATTTAAAAAAAGGTAATGAGTGTTTTATAAGGCATGGGGTTATGCAGAAGTCGTAAATAATAAATCAGCAGCGTAGTAATATTTGCGCAGAACGTGCTATAAAAGTTGTTCAGGACATTTTTCTTTCTGCAAAAATTAAAAAAATATAAAAATTTAAAAAAAAAAAAATTCAGTGAGTTTTTTGAAATTGCATTTGGTGCGGAAGGTTTTTCCGGCAAAATGACCTGCAAACAAACACGATTTTATTATTAGTTTAGTATTGCCTATCACGTGGTGATAGAAATAATTGATTTTGTCAAAAATAATGAAATTTTGTTCAATGTTCGACATCCAAAATTCCGTAACAGTGAAGGATATAATCGATTGTGGAGAACAACAGAATGGCGGTAATTGTAAATAGCTTTGAGTCGATCTTGTAGTGATTGTTGTCTTGGATAAGGTTTCATTAAGTTTATGTGCAAGGCAAATGCTTCGTTACCAAGTATTACATTCGGCAAAGCAGTTTCAGTGCATGGTAGAGCTTTCGAGCTGAATTCGAATCTGTCATTGGTTTTTCTCTAACACGTCAGGTATTCGAGATATAAAAAACAAATATGCCTTCTTTGATTTTAGCATATGCAATTTTAGGAAAAACCGCTAACAAATATTTAAATGCTGCACCATCTTTGTCCAGAGCCTTGATAAAGTTCTTAAAAAGGCCCAATTTTATGTGCAGCGGCGGAAGAAGAACGTCATTTCGATTAATTAATGGTTTATTTGAAATGTTTTGTTTTCCTGGTGAATACTCAGTTCTTTTTGGCCACTCAGTTCTCACGTAATGAAAACAACATAGACAAAGGAAACAACAATATATTGTGAAACCTCCTTGCATACGAGTCAACAAACCACTGACCTGAAACAGATTAATTTACAGTTATTTACGATGGTCTATACCAGGCATGGGCAAATGCGGCCAGCGAACAAATTTTGTGCGGCCCCATATAAATTTAAAACAAAATAAAAAAAAATTGTTTGTTAATTAAAAAAAAGAATTTTAAACACGTAAGAAAATTATAGTCGGTCTAGCCCCATACCATGGTTTAGAGACCATACCTCTTATGTCCAACTAATGAAATACAGAAAATAAGAATAACCCAAATTTAGTTGGCATTGTTATTAATTTTTTTGGCTGCAGATATGAAAAAGTTCATATCGGGTGCTATATTTATATGGGGACTAGGTCGAAAAATGGACCGATCCTGACCATATTTGGTAAAGTCACTTATATTTTGAAAAAATATATACAAATCAAATTTGAAAAAAATCCGTGCAATATTTTTGTTTTTTGATAGATTTAAGTGAAGTTCGGGAAGCAGCTCTTTATGGGGTCTATGACTAAGAATTGTCCTACAGGGATTATTGTTGGAAAGACGCACGGACGGACGGTTGGATATCGCTAAATCGACTCAGAAAGTGATTCTGAGTCGATCGGTATAACAAAAGATGGGTCCAGGGTAAATATTTTTTGTAGTTACAGACAGCAGCATAAAGTCATTATACTCAAACCGCATAGTGGTATGGGTATAAAAATTTCAAAATATTTTTTTAAATTTTATTAAGAAAATCACTAATATCTCTATTATTTTACCTTCTTAATAGATGCGAAATTAACCCTGAGCTTTCTTTTGATGTGTCTTATTTCTGACTTTCTGGTTGAATTTTCCGTTTTGGTGTATTCAGGGACTTATAGTAAAATTTCACGGCGAATATTTGTGCGGCACATTTTAGCAGCTTAAATCCCTGTATTAATGGTGTTTTTGCTCTTTTTAAAAGAAGGACAAAAATGACCCATAACTTGAGGAGTTAAAGGGTTAACATATTATACAAAAATTGTTCTCCGTAACATCGGTATTTTTTTTTTTTTGGCCCAACAAGCCATTTACGTGCCCACCCCTGGTATATACTATATATATAAAGAAATTTAAATCACACACCTTAAGGTCAGCACAGATCTTCCATTTATGATCGCTGTATTTGAGTAATGTCAAAACTTCAGTCATTTATTCGTAATTTTCCTTTGCATTAATGGCATGATCAATTAGTATGGATGGTTTTTCATTCCGATTATTCAAAAGAAGAGCGTTGAAGCTGTACTTAGAGCATCAATAAATAATCTCCATTCAGTTTTGTCATATGGCTGGTTCATTTTTTTTGAAATAAACCATCAACATCAGTACGGTATAGAATAGAGTGTTTCTTTTCAAAATATGCAGCCAATTCCAAGCTTCTATCTCTTTAGATTGTTATTTTGTACCAACTGCAATATGTTTCCACTGCTGCTTGTGTGAAGCTAGTAATTCTGCGTCTTGCTTCATTAAATTTAAATCCCGAATTAGATCATTCAGCTCAGCATGAGTCACTAAATGGCCTTCATCATCTGCCTCATACAAACTGCCACTGCTGGTGAAAGATGTATCGGACACGCTGCTCGCAGCACTGGGAGTGGCTGATAATGGATCATTTGGTGGATGTTGAACTGGTTTGAAAACCGATGGGACAATCGCGTAAGTAATATTTTTTCGATTTTTCATATTAAATCCAGCAACTTTTGTTAAACAGAAATAACAATCTGTTTGGTGGTTACTTGACTCTCTCCAAAGTACTGGAATTGAAAAATTGAAATAGATCTTCTTGCCATTTGACCACTTGTTTAAAACAGATCTGCAAAATTGTAGGTATCCACGATTTGTCCAAGTTTCTGACAGCAAAACCAAAATAATGTAAATATGCATATTTTAGCGATTCTGATATTGCATATCTTTTTTTTCCAACCAAATATTCACCACACACAAAGCAAAAATAGCTTGAATCAGTAACGCACGATCTCCCTGACATGATTAAACGCTACTATTATGAAGATTTAGAATGAATGTGGGCTTCTGTCAAATTAATAATTGTGAAATTGTAGTGTCATAGTGCGATAAAAAATGAACAAGACGTGGTAGCCCAATTTTGCCAGATTCGAATTCAGCGCACGCAGATTAGTTAAAAAACATGCTTCGTTTCTGCAGCCAATTTTTTTTTTAATTTGTAGACCAGTGTTATAGTCTATTTTGGACCTCCTCTATGATACCCTATACCATGCGTATGAGATTCAACTAATTGGATATACAAAATAAGAATAAACCAAATTTAAGTGGCATTGTTATTATTTTTTTTTTTTGCCTAGAGATATGAAAGCGTTCAGCACAGATGGTATATTTACATGGGGGCTAAGTCAAAAAATGGACCGATCTTGACCATATTTGGTAAAGGCAATTATTTTCACAAAATCATATACAAACCAAATTTGAGAAAAAAGCTGTGCAATATTTTTGTTTTTGATAGGTTTGAGTGAAGATCGGGAGGCAGCTTCATATGGGGGCTATGACTAAAAATTATCCCATTGGATAATGGATGTAAACATACACAAACCTAATTTGAACGAGATCAATGTGATAATTTGGATCTTATGGTAATATAAGTCGATCTAAAGGGTTATTTGTAAGGGGACTAGCTCTGAATATGGACCGATTTTCACCGATTGCAATAGCGTTCAGCCTCTGGCCGACAGAATCTTATACACTAATCCACAACGAATCTTTGAGTTCATCTCTAATAATGGTGGCCCTACGCACTATTATTTTAAAAAAATTTTTAGTTTTAATTCACAATGCTTTTTATTATAATTTTAATGTTCATTTTTAGAATTGCGGATAAAATTCTACATCATGAAAAAACTATTTTTTTGTTAAATTTTTAATTAAAATCAATTTGTTTTAAGAAAACCTCTTGGATACTTGTAGTTTTATTATTTTTTTAATGATATGTACTTCTAAAGATAAAGACTGCTGAAAAGTTGGCTGCGGCTATAATATTGCACCAGAGTGTTTAACGACAAACTTATGTTGCCGTAATGTGTTTGTATTCCACAAGACGAACAAAAACTCTATTTCTATTACAATGTTGTTGCCATATAAATTAACGGTTGTTATGTGAAAGAACATTTTGTTGGTAGCGCGCATGATAAATATTTAATTTATATATTTATATTACTCATGCGTGTTATATGAATTTAATTAATATTGTAGAAATTTTAATTTATATTAATGATACGCCCAAGTAGGGCTTTAAAAAATGTTAGCAAATAATTAAATAACTAAATATTACTGTCCATACAAACAAAAAGAAAAAATAAATAAAAATATCAAAATTAATTAAAATAAAAATCAAAACAAGTTAGAAAATTATAGATGGTCTAGACCGACTATACGATATAGCAAATAGGCATAATCCAAATTTGAGTGGCATTTTTTTAAATTGTTTTGCCTTCGTATGTGAAAAAGTTTATATCGGATGCTATATTTATATGGGGACTAGGTCGAAAATGTGGACCGATTCTGACCATATTTGGTAAGGTCACTTATTATTTTCAAAAACATATACAAACCCAATTTGAGAAAAATCTGCGCAATATTTTTGATTTTCAATAGATTTAAGTGAAGATCGGGAATCAGCTTCATATGGCTATGAATAACAATTGTCCTATAGGATTTAGTTTTGGACTGCTGGTAAATGGATATAATAAATATAATAAACATATACATTAAAACGAATTTAATTTAAAAGAAATTCCGAGCTGACTTCACTTTGAATTAGATTGATCACAAACGAAACATTCAGCATGAATTTACGACTTTTTAATGTCGGCAATTTTATTGACGTAAACCTGTCCATGTACGATGGCAAACGGAGAGCGGTATTCCAGGACAAACCACGCAGACAAAATAGTAGAAATTGCTTCTGAACACTCAACATGTTGTAAATGAATTTTATAATAGAGATCCCAAATTACGGACCCATATTCCAGAATCGCTCTTACTAGAGTCATAAATTGCTGTTTAGTAGTACAGAGATCGACAAATTCCTTTGCCCAACGTTTGATGAAAGCGACAACACATCTGGCCTTGTTGACAGTCAAGGTTACGTGTGGTACAAAACTTAGTTTTGGATCATGAAGTAAATCAAGATAAAGAAATGTATCGACCAATTCTGGAAAAAAATATCTATACGCGCAGGGTGTAAAAATTTATATCACAATACAATCACAAAAACAGCGTATGATGTAAGACGTAAGACAAAATCGGTGTGACTTAAACTTGTGTTGGTGAAAAAATTATGATATGTAATAACCTTCTTGAAAATGGAAAATGGAAAATAAAAAATGAAAAATAAAAAATTTAAAATGAAAAACGAAAAATAAAAAATTAAAAATAAAAAATGAAAAATAAAAAATTTAAAATAAAAAATGAAAAATAAAAAATTAAAAATGAAACATAAAAAATGAAAAATAAAAAACGAAAATGAAAAATGAAAAATCAAAAATAAAAAATAATAAATAAAAAATAAAAAATGAAAAATAAAAAATGAATAATGAAAAATGAAAAACGAAAAATGAAAATTAAAAATAAAAAATGAAAAATGTAAAATTAAAAATAATAATTAAAAAATGAAAAATTGAAAATGAGATGTGAAAAATTTTAAATTAAAAATAAAAAATGAGAAATGAGAAGTGAAAATTGAAAAATGAAAAATTAAAAATAAAAAAAAAAAACTGAAAAACGAAAAATGAAACATGAAAAATATAAAATTAAAAATAAAAAATAAAAAATAAAAGATAAAAAATAAAAATAAAAATAAAAATAAAAAATTAAAAATAAAAAATTAAAAATAAAAAATATAAAATAAAAAATAAAAAATGAAAAATTAAAAATAAAAAATAAAATATGGAAAATGAAACATGAAACATGAAAAATATAAAATCAAAAATGAAAAATGAAAAATAAAAAATTAAAACTGAAAAATCTAAAATGAAAAATGAAAAATGAAAAATGAAAAACGAAAAATATAAAATTAAAAATAATAAATAAAAAATGGAAAATGAAAAGCTAAAAATTTTGAATTAAAAATGAAAAATGAAAAATGAGAAATGAGAAGTGAAAATTCAAAAATGAAAAATAACAAATAATGACTGAAAAACGAGAACTGAAACCGAAAAATAAAAAATAAAAAATTAAAAATTAAACTCTCATCAGTAACCAAAAGCAGTAGATAGTTTGTTTGGTAAAAAGTTAAATTCATATATATTTGCTGAAAACAAATTTGTTTTTGCTAAACTTACATTACATAGTATGCAATGTGTACTCGTATAGAATCATAATTGTTTCAAAGTTGTTCTATTTTTAGTTTGTTATATTGGAAGAGGCTTAAATAGTATAACTTTTGCTTGAATTCTCATTTGGTTGTTTTCAGCAAATATATATGAATTTAACTTTTTACCAAACAAACTATCTACTGCTTTTGGTTACTGATGAGGGTTGGTGACTCTTCCCGAAACAGCTGTATAACCTGTCATACAGAATACACATAGATCAATTTTTGAAACAAATGTGCTAATGCTTTTGCTTTATTTAAAGTAAAAACATTTGATCTTGAGCCTGAACAATTTCAAACTCAATCATTAAATTGATAAAGATCGAAAATAAGATTTTTTATTTAAAAAAAAAAATAATAAAATTAAAAATTAAAAATTAAAATCTAAAAATTAAAAATTAAAAATTTAAAATTAAAAATTAAAATTAAAAATTAAAAATTAAAAATTAAAAATTAAAAACAAGTAAGAAAATTATAGTCGGTCTAGACCGACTATACGATACCCTATACCATGCGTTTAGAAACCCTATCTCTTAGGCCCAACATTGAAAATAAGCAAAAACCAAATTTGAGTGGATTTTTATTAATTTTTTGGGCTGCAGATATGAAAAAGTTCATATCGGATGCTATATCTATAAAGGGACTAGGTCCAAAAATGGACCGATCCTGATCATGTTTGGTAAAGTCTCTTGTATTTTGCAAAAATATGTACAAACAAAATTTGAGAAGAATCAGTGCAATATTTTTGTTTTTTAATAGATTTAAGTGAAGATCGGGAAGCAGCTCTATATGGAGTCAAAGGGATCATTTTTGGACTACTCATTAGTGGATGTAATGAACGCATACAAACCCAATTTGAGTAAGATCTATATGACAATTTGGATCATATGGCAATTTATGTCGATTTCATATGGGTAATTTGTATGGGGGCTAGGTCTGAACATGGACCGATTCTCACCAATTTCAATAGCGTTCATCCCATGGCCGATAAAAGCTTATATACCAAATTTCATCAAAATATATTCATATTTGCGACCTGCAGTTTGATTACAAGCTTTACATGGACACACAGACGGACGGACGGACGGACGGACGGACATTGTTAAATCAACTCAGAAAGTGATTCTGATTCGATCGGTATAATTAAAGATGGGTCTAGGTCAAATATTTTTGGTTGTTACAAACAGCAGCACAAAGTCATTATACCCAAACCACATAGTGGTATAGGGTATAATTAAAAATTAAAAATTTAAAATTAAAAATAAAAATTAAAAATTAAAAATTAAAAATTTAAAATAAAAATTAAAAATTAAAAATTAAAAATTAAAAATTAAAAATTAAATATTAAAAATTAAAAATTAAAAATTAAAAATTAAAAATTAAAAATGAAAAATTAAAAATTAAAAATTAAAAATTAAAAATTAAAAATTAAAAATTAAAAATTGAAAATTAAAAATTAAAAATTAAAAATTAAAAATTAAAAATTAAAAATTAAAAATTAAAAATTAAAAATTAAAAATTAAAAATTAAAAATTAAAAATTAAAAATTAAAAATTAAAAATTAAAAATTAAAAATTAAAAATTAAAAATTAAAAATTAAAAATTAAAAATTAAAAATTAAAAATTAAAAATTAAAAATTAAAAATTAAAAATTAAAAATTAAAAATTAAAAATTAAAAATTAAAAATTAAAAATTAAAAATTAAAAATTAAAAATTAAAAATTAAAAATTAAAAATTAAAAATTAAAAATTAAAAATTAAAAATTAAAAATTAAAAATTAAAAATTAAAAAATAAAAATTAAAAATTAAAAATTAAAAATTAAAAATTAAAAATTAAAAATTAAAAATTAAAAATTAAAAATTAAAAATTAAAAATTAAAAATTAAAAATATAAAATAAAAATAAAGATTGAAAAATAAAAATAAAAATGAAAAATATAAAATAAAAATAAAGAGAAAAAATCAAAAATGAAAAATAAAAAATGAAAATGCAAAACGAAAAATGAAACATGAAAAATGATAAATAAAAAATGAAAACAGAAAATTTAAAAATTAAACAGTCTAAATAAATAATAATAGATGATGCTTTCTGTTTGATTTTAAAAACATGCCATAAACAATCTAATTACTAGATGTTTTCACATCTCCCCTGTGATCGGAATCACATGATTTTTTTTTTAAATTAAGATCCATTAAGTTCTGATTATGCAAATCTGATTGATTATTCAAATCTGATCGAAGGTTCAGCATATTGATTGTAGCATTAGAAAATTCTTACATCATCAGCATATATTAAAATTTTAGTGAAATTCAAAATCTGGTGGATATTATTTTTGAAAAAGAAAATATAATTGGTCTCAATTAGCTGTCTGGAGGAACACCAGAAATACAGGTGAAATATTAGAGCTTTTATTTTCAATTCGTCCACTTTGCTTTCTATCCCAATTTAAACTGTTAATCCAAGTAAATCTAACTACAAAAGTAAAAGTCGATGATTAAAATTGTAAATTGTAAAATTCGATACAGTATTGAAGAAGCATAGTGACCTAGGATCTGACTTATTTCCAGAATTGCATAGCGGGATTACAAAAGAATCTCTCCAGCGCTTTGTAAAATAGCCATATTTTATTGATGAATTATACAAAAGGGCTAAAGGATTAGCTAAAGATGTTGCACAATTTCTGAGGATACAGCTAGGCATGCCGTCAGGTTGTATAGCTTGATTTGTGAAGATTTCATATGGGTATTCTTTGGAGACGTCATATTGAACGTTTGAATAACTAGTTGGAAAATATTTCGCAAACATATTACTACTAATATCATCATCACCAGATTCAAGATTATGAGTTTTCATAACAAATGGATAACCACTATATTTTCTTTTCGAATTTACGAAGTTATTAAATTATTTCCGATTCCTTCTAAAATTGTTTTTAACTTTTTCTAAGTAATTGTAGTACAAAGAATTGTTGAGAATATTATATTCCGTACGACTAAAAGAGTATTTACCATAATCATCAAGCAACCCAGATTTTTAGTACTTTTTATATCGCTTGTTCTTTACATTTTTAAGATTTGATAATTGTTTGTTACTCCAAGGAGTTTCCTTTGGTACATATTTATCCAGAAACGTGTAAATAAGGAAATAACAGATTGTTCCAATTGGTGTTTTAAATAAGATTATTAAGTGTTTTTTTAAGCAAAACATTTGTTCATTAGATCGTTGTTCAGGCTCACTATCCCAAATCAAACAAGTAAAAAAAATTATAATCGGTCTAGACCGACTATACGATACCCTATACCATGCGTTTAGAAACCCTATCTCTTAGGCCCAACTAACTGGACATAGAAAATAAGCAAAAACCAAATTTGAGTGGGATTTTTATTAATTTTTTTGGCTGCAGATATGAAAAAGTTCATATCGGATGCTATATCTATATGGGGACTATGTCCAAAAATGTACCGATCCTGATCATGTTTGGTAAAGTCTCTTGTATTTTGCAAAAATATATACAAACAAAATTTGAGAAGAATCAGTGCAATATTTTTGTTTTTTAATAGATTTAAGTGAAAATCGGGAAGCAATATTTTTGTTTTTTAATAGATTTAAGTGAAAATCGGGAAGCAGCTCTATATGGGGCCACAGGCCTAATTTTTGGACTACTCATTAATGGATGTAATGAACGCATATAAACCCAATTTGAGTAAGATCTATATGACAATTTGGATCTTATGACAATTTATGTCGATTTCATAGGGGTAATTTGTATGGGGGCTAGGTCTGAACATGGACCGATTCTCACCAATTTCAATAGCGTTCATCCCATGGCCGATAAAAGCTTACATACCAAATTTCATCAAAATATATTCATATTTGCGACCTGCAGTTTGATTTCAAGGTTTACATGGACACACAGACGGACGGACGGACGGACATTGTTAAATCAACTCAGAAAGTGATTCTGATTCGATCGGTATAATTAAAGATGGGTCTAGGTCAAATATTTTTGGTTGTTACAAACAGCAGCACAAAGTCATTATACCCAAACCACATAGTGGTATAGGGTATAATTAGTTGTAATTATAATTAGTTGTAATTATAATTAGTTGTAATTATAATTAGTTGTAATTATACCCTATACCACTATGTGGTTTGGGTATAATGACTTTGCGCTGCTGTTTGTAACAACCAAAAATATTTGACCTACACCCATCTTTAATTATACCGATCGAATCAGAATCACTATCTGATTCGATTTAACGATGTCCGTCCGTCCGTTCGTCTGTGTGTCTATGTAAAGCTTGTAATCAAACTGCAGGTAGCAAATATGAATGTATTTTGACGAAATTTGGTATTAGATCTTTTATCGGCCATGGGATGAACACTGTTGAAATTGGTGAGAATCGGTCTATGTTCAGACCTAGCCCCCATACAAATGACCCCTGTGAAATCAACATATATTGCCATAAGATCCAAATTATCATATAAATCTTAGTCAAATTGGGTTTCTATGTATATATTACATCCATTAATCAGTAGTCCAAAAATGATCCCTATTGGACAACTCTTAGTCATAGGCCCCATATAGAGCTGCTTCCCGATCTTCACTTAAATCAATCAAAAAACAAAAATATTGCACTGATTCTTCCCAAATTTTGTTTGTATATATTTTTGCAAAATACAAGAGACTTTACCAAACATGGTCAGGATCGGTCCATTTTTGGGCCTAGTCATATATAGATATATCATCCGATATGAACTTTTTCATATATGCAGCCGAAAAAATTAATAAAAATCCCATGGTATAGGGTATCGTATAGTCGGTCTAGACCGACTATAATTTTCTTACTTGTTTTAATAGTGCGGTGATGAAGATCTACAGGTAGAGTTATGGGATCTGAACGAGTTACAAAGCAATCATCACGGTCATTAACAAACACGAGATCTAGAAATTTGCCATTCGAATTATAAATACCATTCTTTCGGCATTTGGTAAAGGCCAAGTTCAAAGGCCTTGGCTGCCTTCAATTGAAAAGTACGACTTAATTTCCATCACACATTTGAACTGCTGGAAAGTGGACAAAAATTTTGGGCAAGCTGACGCAACTTCATTTGATCACTTTTTTCTGTCTCCCAGTAGTAGCTGGGGCTTAATCGCGAATATTTCCATTACTCATCCAGGTCACTAAATATCATTACAACACTTTCTTGACATCAGGTTTACGTACCGGCGAACTTTGAAGAACCAAAAAATTTTTTATAATCAACAAATTTATTCAAATATCAAATTTGTCTTCATTTGATTGGGGCTAATTATTATCGTCTACTTCCAGCCAACCTTTATATTATAATATGGTTGGTAAATGTACAATTTCTATCATCTGGCGAAATGGGCATTTGTAATTATTTGGAAATAATCAATTCGGAGATCGGGCTATGAGCGTGCAGTTAATAATGAATTTAACGTTTAAAGTATGCATCTTTGGGATGATATGAAATATTAATTTTTTATTTGGCACATATTTAAATCTTGTCATTCCAAATATTTAAATATGACCCTTTATTTTGTAGAAATTATACAATAAAATTTAAAATTCACTGCTCTTTAAGCAATTGAGATGTTCTTTGTTTAAATATTTTATTTCAAGTCACCTTTTATTGTCGTTGCCATAAATATTTAACATAGTTCTTGTTTTATTATCACATTTATTGAGTTCAAAGCCAATTAATGTGCATTTTATTTCTGATAACAACGATCAGTATGTTTAAAAATATGCGTATGCCCCAGCTTTTTTGACGGGATATGCTAACGAAATGACATTGAGTAAATAAATCTGTTTAACACATATTGAATCGATGATAATGCTATTCAATAAACAGGCAAAGTCCATTGTGTCCACTAGGGCAAAGTTGCCACTTACTATTACTAAAGTTTAATATTTAAGATAAAGCCTGAATTTCACTGCCGAATTAATTCCAATTATAAAGCAATTTTTTTTTAATTATACATTCAATATTATGTTTTTTCCTATACTTTCTAATTGTTGTCAGTTCATTCGAATTTTGATTTGTACTTTAAAGTTTTGATATCGAAAAGAACACGAGAGACTACTGATTTTACAGCAACGCCTTAATTTGTTTACAACTTTAATATCAAACTTATCAAAAACAAACAAAGTGGTATTTATACGACTCTGTCAAATCTTTTTATACCCTCTGAAATAAGTGTAACCTGCGAAGGAATTAAAAATTTTTAAGTTCGACATTTTTCGAGTAAAAACAATTTTAAAAAAATAGTCATTTACAAAAATTACACAAACTTACAAACTTATGGCAAAATTTCAGATCCTGGGCCCGGAGTATATTTTTTGAATGACATTTAGCACACTAAATCGGAATCAGAAGTCAGAGTTCCTTAATCACATCATAGCCTAGAAATGCCACCTGCTACACCGCGCACGAAACAATCGATTTATTGGAGCAACTATTTCCAGACCGAATTATCTCCCGAAATTCCGATGGCAATTGGCCGCCAAGATCGTGCGATTTAACGCCTGTGATTTCTTACTTTTTGTTTTAATTCTCAGGTCAATGTGAAACCACAAACAATTCCTGAGTTCAAGGCCATCAACGGCGAGACAGAGCCAAGTCTTTGTCGAAATGTCATTGAAAATTTTATGAAAAGAGCAAGTGCCTGTGTTGAGAGCTGCGGATATTTTATATCATACATCATCGGAACATGTCTTCTTTACAATGAAATAAAAACATCATCGGTCGCTCCAAAAAACAAAAAAATGTATTTTATTTTAAAATTAAATCATGCGCTCTTAATACGTTACCCTTTCTTGAATTTTTGCAGATATCTTTATATCTCTTAAAAAAAACTTTTTTGAAGTAATACTCGTAATAGACCGAACAATATTTTTCTCGAGCTCTGTGGTCATATTCGGATTCAGTGAACTAAAGATCTTTAGATATCTTATTTATTCCCGGACAATTCATCTTTTACAAATAACTTTTTTTGGGGTTCTGGTTTCAAGAGCGATGAAACGTGATAGAAAAATTCTGAGGTCAGATTCATATTCAGTGCCCTAAAGACTTTTAGAAAAAAAAGAACAAGTAAGAAAATTATAGTCGGTCTAGACCGACTATGCGATACCATGCGTTTAGAGACCCTATCTCTCAGGTAAGACAAATTAGATATAGAAAATAAGCATAAACCCAATATGAGTGGCACTGTTATTAATTTTTTTACCTTCGGATATGAAGAAATTTATATGGAATGCTATATCTATACGGGGACTGGGTCGAAAAATGGACCGGTCCTGACCATATTTACTAAGGTCACTTAAATTTTCCAAAAACATATACAAACCAAATTTGTAATAAATCTGCGCAACATTTTTGTTTTTTGATAAATTTAAGTGAAGATTGGGAATCAGCTTTATATGCGGCCATGACAAAGAATTGTCCTATAGGGTTTACTTTTGAACTACTGGTTTTTGGTTGCAACAGAGATATACAAACCCATTTTGATCGAGATCTGTTTGATAATTTGGATATTATGGAAATTTGAGCCTATCTCATAGGGGTCATTTGTAAGTGGACTAGGGCTTAACATGCACCGGTCTATTCTATGGCCAATAGAAGCTTATATACCAAATTTCTTCAAAATTTATTCTAATTTGCGAACTGTTTGATTACAAGTTTTATATGGACACATAGATGGACAGACGGACGTATGGACATCGCTAAATCGACTCAGAAAGTGAATCTGAGTTGGTCGGTACTATAAAAGATGGGTCTAGGTCAAATATTTTTGGTAGTTACAAACATCAGCACAAAGTCATTATACCCTGACCACATAGTGGTATCTATAATATTAATAGGCAAGGCGATTTCTTGTGACCGATGTAAGTTTTACCTCGACTTTGAACAAACATACCTCATTCGAAAGTTATTTCTTTTTAGCTGTCCACCAGATTTACAGATTTTTACATTTTTTTTTTAATAACACATACATAAAATTATACAATGCTGTGTTGGTGTTTATTAAATTTGTTAATGTGTTTTCAAAAGGCCTTGTGTTGAATTGAAAAATATTTTTGGACATAAACCAATAACGATAAAAATAATTTTGGACATAAACCAATAAGGACAAAAATAATTTTAGACAAACCAATAACGAATTGTGAATTGGCCAAAATTGGTTAGCATACCTTTAGGGTCTTATAAAATAATTTATTAAATGAAAAAATATAATTTCCTAGAATTGCACTCGAATCTCGAGGGCTGGAATCTGCTAGTAAGGTATAAATGATGTAAAAATTTATGAAAAAAGTTTGACGAAATATTTCTTTTTCTGTATGATATTGAAGCGAATATGTCATATTAGGGTGGCCCTTCGTTATATGGAGGGGAAAAAAAGTGTTCAGACTGTCGGTCTCACCCCCTAGAAATATGCAAATAGCAAAAAAACTGAGAAATACAAAGTTTTGGGCCAATCAAAAAACGTTTATTCGTGGCGCAAAGCGATTGAATATTTCGAGTGTGTTTATATTGGGAAAATATGACTTTTTTTTTCAGATTTTACGAAAATTTCGTTCTACAATTTAATTTTTTCGAAAAGCTGTTATATAATTCGGGATCACTATTAAATTATCCTTTCAAAAGGCTATAAAACTTCAAAATCGAATAAAATCTCGGCAAGAAGTAGCAAGTGGCCTAGACCACTTTTGTGCCAAAAAAACTAGGTCATGAAATTTGATGGCATTTTTTCAACTTTGAGAAATTGATTAAACCCATCATTCTTTTTTGGTCTCTATACTTATAAGTACTCAGATATGAAGTATTATTTTATTACCACGTTGTTAACCTATTGCGCATTAAGCCGAAAATTGGAAATTTTTTTGATAACATTTTTAAAACTCCTTTTTCGAATTTGAAAAAATTGTCTTAAACAAAATTTAAAAAAATGAATCTATCACTTTAAGGTTTTATTAAACATATATTGTAGATTAACTGTGTGAATCTTTAAGTAAATCCCTCTGCCGGAATTTTTTTGACAAGGATTTTATTTTTGCGGATTTCGAGAAAAATTGGATTTTTGTGAAATATTCTGTAAATGTACTCTTCCTAAATACTTTGTATCAAAAATTCATCACTTTTCTACTTTTAAATGTTATATTTTATCTTAATAGCCTAGGGTTTCGGAAAAAAATAATATGACTCCATTAAACCTTTTGGAATTGGGGTCACATATGACCCCAAGCTAATAAAAGACAATTTATTCAAAAAATTCAAATATTTTGTAAGTGCCATCCAATTTTTAGTTGCGACGCTTAAAATATAATAACCAAATGTGTAGAAGTTTCGTTCCAAAAATTTTGGATAAATGCGATAACGTTAACCCATTATTTGCCAAGGCCAGCTTTGGATTTTAAGATATTTTAAAATAAAAATTACCGAAAACGTGTTTTTCTATTAAACTCGATGAAACCACTATTTAGAATTTAAGAAAAATAATTCGGTTAGTTTTTTTTTATTTAACCCTTCAGTGCTCCTGAGATCAAAATTATCCATTGTGATATATCTCTGGTGCAATTGTCTGCTTATTGCTCGCGAATATAAATTAAAACAACTTTTAACCAATTTTATTAAAAATATCTAATAAAACCCACAAATACGAAAATTTCAAAATTATTATAAAAGGTTTATATGTTTGAAATATATTTATTAAATTTTGGTAAATGGTATGTTTATTTGCATATTTTAAATATTATTTAATTAATTTTTCTTTTATGCAGCCTGAATACATACTTACATACCACTAAAGCAAAAATGGTAGAAGCTTTAAAAGATATAGGTGACATTGAAGGTAATATAAACCGACCGATTATAAGAAATCAAAAAATGTTAAACATTATAGGTAATGGCATTGAACAGTTCGTTTCCGCGGAAACAAAACTTTTTTTTAAGAGATTCTCAATAGACCAAGAATTTTTAAAATCCAACTCTACAAATTGGCATCAAATTACTGATTTTACCAAAGCAAACGCAATTATTGGTCTCTTAAAGGTGGTCAATGACACAGCAGAAGGGGGTGTTAAGCTGATGGAGGAATATAATTCACTTTTCACAAAAGATGAAGAGCAAAAACAATTTGTTTTACAAGTTGTGTACGATTATAGACGTAAGTATTCAGGCTGCATAAAAGAAAAATTAATTAAATAATATTTAAAATCTGCAAATAAACATACCATTTACCAAAATTTAATAAATGTAATTCAAACAAATAAACATTTTATAATTATTTTGAAATTTTCGTATTTCTGTGTTTTATTAGATATTTTTAACAAAATTGGTTAAAAGTTGTTTTAATTTATATTCGCGAGCAATAAGCAGACAATTGCACCAGAGATATATCACAATGGATAATTTTGATCTCAGGAGCACTGAAGGGTTAAATAAAAAAAAATTAAACGAATTATTTTTCTTAAATTCTAAATAGTGGTTTCATCGAGTTTAATAGAAAAACTCGTTTTCAGTAATTTTTATTTTTAAATATCTTAAAATCCAAAGCTGGCCTTGGCAAATAATGGGTTAACGTTCTCGGATTTATCCAAAATTTGTGGAACGAAACTTCTACACATTTGGTTATTATATTTCAAGCGTCGTATCTAAAAATTGAATGGCACTTACAAAATATTTGAATTTTTTTAATAAATTGTCTTTTATTAGCTTGGGGTCATATGTGACCCCAATTCCAAAAGGGTTAATGGAGTCATATTATTTTTTTCCGAAACCCTAGGCTATTAAGATAAAATATAATATTTAAAAGTAGAAAAGTGATGAATTTTTGATACAAAGTATTTCGAAACAGTACATTCACAGAATATTTCACAAAAATCCAATTTTTCTCGAAATCCGCAAAAATTAAATCCTTGTCAAAAAAATTTCGGGCAGAGGGATTTACTTAAAGATTCACACAGTAAATCTGCAATATGTGTTTAATAAAACCTTAAAGTGATAGATTCATTTTTTTAAATTTTGTTTAAGAAAATTTTTTCAAATTTGAAAAAGGAGTTTTAAAAATTTTATCAAAAAAATTTTCAATTTTCGGTCTCAATGCGCAATAGGTTAACAACGCGGTAATAAAACAATACTTAATATCTGAGTACTTATAAGTATAGAGACCAAAAACGAATGATGGATTTAATCAATTTCTCAAAGTTGAAAAAAATGCCATCAAATTTCATGATCTAGTTTTTTTTGGCACAAAAGTGGTCTGGGGCATTTGCTATTTCTTGTCGAGGTTTTATTCGATTTTGAAGTTTTATAGCCTTTTAAAAGGATAATTTAATAGTGATCCCGAATTATATAACAGCTTGTCGGAAAAATTAAATTGTAGAAAAAAAGTCATAAAAAAAAAAGTCATATTTTCCCCATATAAACACACTTGAAATTTTCAATCGCTTTGCGCCACGACTAAACTTTTTTTGATTGGCCCAAAACTTTGTATTTCTCAGTTTTTTTACTATTCGCATATTTCTAGGGGGTGAGACCGACAGTTTGAACACTTTTTTTATTAAGGGCCACCCTAATGTCATATACATACTAACAAGGAAGTTATTCTGGTTGGAACCCTCAGACCGCTCGGAGATAGTTCGAAACTGGAAGCACTCTGAAATATGGATCAATTTGCTGATTTTTTTGCCACAACATATTTCATAAAAAATTTTGATCAATCAGTATGATATTCAATTTAAATTACTAAAGCTTCTTCGATAATAAATGTAAATTCCCTTAACAACATCACTGTTTTGATTAATATGAACACACTGAAGAGTTATTTTGATTCTGGTTCTGATGGAATACAAAATAATATTCTTACATATTATGCTAACTCCCTGTCGTATCCACTAACAATACTTTTTAATCAGTCCTTGCGTAATGGATTTCTACCATCTCTACGGATGGAATCTTATATCATCTTTATATATAAGATGTGTGCGCAATCCCCAAACTTTTAGAAAAACTTATAAAAGACTCGTTATCTCATCAAATAGCATCCTTACTTTCTCCATATTAACACGGCTTTCGTAAATCTCGTTCTACAATCACGTTCTGGAACTTACTACAATTGTAAATGACGGCTTTATAGATCTATGCAAACCGATACAAACTTTTGATTAGGTTAATCATGATTTATTATTATACAAGCTGAATTCTATGGGTTTCAGTACCTCTTTAGTTTTCTGGTTAAAATATTATTTGGATCTTATTTTGATCTCAGCGGATTAAATTTAGAAACGCTGTCTCTAAAAAAAATCAAAATATTTTCTGGTGTTCCACAAGGGAGTGATCTTGTTCTGGTACTTTTTATTTTATTTATTAACGATCTCTCTTCTGTTATTCAATATTCTAAATTCTCTTATACGCTGATGACGTCAAATTTTGTAGATGGTGCAACATAAACCAAATGGAGCTCAATATAAAATAATGCAAGCACATGTCCTTCTACAGATGTAAAAATCTATATACTACTTTATTTGGGAATGATAGTGAATTCGACTCTGTTGAAACAATCCTCGATCGTGTCATTCTATTAGATCATATATTACATTTTCGTCCGCATATATATTTGGTAATAAACAAAGCCTATGGCGTTCTTGGATTTATGAAGCGATGGAGTAAAGAGTTGTCTGAGCCTTATGTAATCAAACAGTTTATCATATCCCTGGTTCGTCTTATTCTGGAATATGGTTCTATATTTATATAATTTATTTTCATATTTAAAAGAGATTCTTTTATTTATATATTTTGAATATCCTGAAGGAGATTGTTTAATTATTTAAATTATACTAGCAGATTCCAGCTCTCGAAATTCGAGTGCAAATTCTAGGAAATTTTAGTTTTTCATTAAATAAAGACCCTAAAGGTATGCTAATCAATTATAGCCAATTCACAAATCAACACAAAAGCAAACTTATTTTTATTACAAACACATTAACAAATTTAATAAACACACACATAGCATTGTATAATTTTATGTATGTGTTAGTAGCAACTTTAAATGCAATTTATTAAAAATAGAGGAAAAAATTTAAAAATCTGTAAATCTGCAAAACGGCTAAAAAGAAATACCTTTTAAATAATACATGTTTGGTCAAATTCGGGATAAAATGGTAGAACAAAACATCAGTCACAAGAAATCGTCTAGCCTATTAATATTAAAGATATCCTTACTACCTAAAGCATCCTATTATGCAGATAGGTGCAGTCAGATATTTAATTAATTAGTTTCTTTATTAATAAAATTTGTATGTTTCTTATTTATGGTTTATTAATTCTAGTTTATTCGTTCTGTTTTAATAATTTCTCGTTTACTTAAAAATTGCCAAGCTTATATACGACGATTATTCCTATTGAAACTATACGTTTTGCTTACTCTACATATATATTCTTGAAAAAATGTATGTCAGAATATTTATGTGTCATCGATTCGTATGACTTCCGCATATGAATATGTTGCTACTTCATGGCCATTTAACATATTAAAAAATTACAAAGTGCAATCTATTTTTTTTTTTGATTAACTGAAAGTATGCCGTATACATACATACCACCATACTATTAAATAATATGCGTCCGTCTTTCGATGATACAAAAATATCGAATCACGACACCCGTTTAATTTTTGTTCTATATTTTACGATTTGGGTGTTTCCATTGTTTCAAGAAATTTTTTTCTATATTTATATCTAGAGATATTTTATATATTTTATAATAAGTGTATCTGGATACACTACAAATATATATCTAATTTCAAAGATATATTCAAAGATATATTCATATTCATTAATGTGGTAAAATACTTTTACTTTTAAACCCTAATTTTGTAAATATTTATATTGACTATAACTGGATTTTAGGTGTTAAACGGATGTATTAAATTCGGCTTTCTAAACACAATATTATAAACAAGGTTGTCCAAACTAAGAGATAAAAAAAGATTATATATAAAACGATAATGGCTAGATTTTTTTCAATGATATTTAAAATTAATAAGATAATAAACGAAAAGTTTAGGTATTTTCGTGCTGTTTTAATTTATAGCAATTGCTTGTTTCTCAGCGTTCATATATACAAAAAAAACAAGTAAACAATAATGATGTTTATTCACTAGACTATTACAGCAAACACTGTGAAACGGTAAGCTAATATGACACGTGCAGTATAACCATACATACACAATCATGAAGCAAATGCTACAAACACAATGATCACAATAACAACAACAATTTCAGCTATCACACACAAGAAACATAATTTAGAATAAGAATAATTAACAAGAAAAACATAGCAAAAGTCATATAATTTTTCGAGTTCTTTTTTACTTTTCCATTGATATCTCGAGACTTATTAAAATGATTTTAATCATTTAAAATAGCAACCTTATCAGGATTTCATTGAATCCTTTTCAGTAATACTTACTGAGGACATGACCGTGATTTCCAGAAATGACAGACGGACATCGCAATATCAAATCCGTTTGCTATAAGGATCACGAATATATATATCTTATGGTATTCAGATTTCTTTTAAATTAGTAAAAATAGAATGCAAAAATTATATATACCCTCCGCAATTGGTTTGGAGAGTATAGCAAAATTTATATTCTCTTTAATCACGCGGATTTTGTTCAGATTTGTTCCAAAACTTGTTATATATTATTTTGTTCTTCCTTTTCTAACGCAGCGAAAAAATTATTTGCGACCCCAGAAAGAACATTATAATCTTGAGCCTTGTAGCAAATCGTGATGATGTAGCGTCTGTCTGTTGAAATCACGCTCAGTCATAAAATAAATGATTTACTTGGGTAAAATTTCGATAATATTGTTTATCTATTTTTTTTAATTCAATTTTTTCTTTTAATGTTTTTTTAATCTATGTATGTATATACAAAATTTATGGATATTTAAATAAAATTTATTAAATTGTGAATTATTAATTAAAATTCATTAAATATCATTATAAATATTTGTTGAACACACAGAAAATATATAAATGGGTTTGTTAATAAATAATTTTATAAATTTTATATAAACAATTCAACATAGGTAAACACACACACACAGCATTGTATAGTTTTTTGTTTGAAGCTTCAATACCATTCAAATGGTATATATATTTTTTTTGTCAAAATCGGTTGATAACTAAAGGCGCAGAAGAGATCATTAGAAATCGTCTTGCCTATAGGTTCGCTAGATCTATTCCAGTTTGGAATATTATTTAAAAATGTCTACTTACTTTATGATGACGTATACCAATTTTCGTATAAACTAAAAATGAAGTGATAAACTTAAGTATTGAAAATTGATTAAGTGTAAATTATTAAAGCAAAAAAATAATCAGTCTGCCTATTTATAATCGACAAATACGTAGTTAATAATATCACTAAATTGTTATTGTTTGATGCGTATATATGGGAACTTTTCGTGGGCATTAACATACGTTAAAAATATTGCTTATGGCAAAAAATTTCACATTCAAAATTAATTTAGTTTATTTTTGCCATTATTTTTAAAGTCGCAATAATGCAAAAAAAAGCTATTTCTAATATAAGTTGAAACTAATTCTAATGTCCAAAATAATATTTCCGTTTAACAACAACTTTCCCAGAAGAAATATTCGATTTTTGGATGTAGGCTAAAACGATACCGTGTATGTAAGCGGTTTCAATGCGCTTGGAAACAACGTATTAAAAATCTTCTCTCATTTTAGTGCGACTATTTCCTTTATGTATTCCAATCTGCTACGACCGAAAATAGCAATTAACCAAATCTTTGTGGACAAGTCCTTTGTAATTTTTTTTTGTTTTTTCGGAACAAGTTTGAGTATTTAGACTATATATACATATGTTATATACGTACGTCTGGACAGGCACCAATTTTCAGAAATATCAAAAGTTCACATAATAGTAACCAAATTTAATTAAAATATTATTACCCTATTAATAAACAAGTGAAAGTATTAAATTCGGCTATACCGAATTTTTGATACCCTCCACCTGAGTTTTGCATTTACCTGCGTTGTACAAAATTTGAAAAAGTAAAAAATTTGATTACCTTAATTACTTGCAGATTCCAGCGCTTTTTCAACTTAGCCAATTCACAAACCAACACTTCTTTGGTTTATTGTTATTGTGAATGAAGATAACAAACTCATTAACAAATACATTAACAAATTTAATAAACACACACATAGCATATGTTTAATTTTATGTATGTGTTAGTAGCAACTTTAAATGCAATTTACTCAAAATAAAGAGAAAAATTAAAAATCTGTAAATCTGGTGAACAGCTAACAAGAAGTACCTTTCAAATAGTATATGTTTGGTCAAAATCGGGATAAAACGGTAGAACAAAACATCGGTAACAAGAAATCGCCTAACCTATTAATATTATAGATTACAATAAACACACAGAAATTTTAAAATTTTTTAGAGGGTCTCCATATTTTGGTCATATCTTGGCACAATGATGCCCGATTTATTCCATTTTTAATGCCAACCTGCTCGAAATAATGACAAACAATAGAATATTGATTTTAGACCAAACTTATTTGTTTTATGTATTATAGAGTGTACGTAGGGCTTTTTTGGTCAATTTTATTAAATGTAAAATAAAAATTCTTTATTTCATTATTTCCCGACGTTTCGTTGAGTTTTTGTCAACATCCTCAGGGGCATTGTATTTTGAATATGAATTTTTAACTTATAACATTAATAAAAAATTATTGGTGTATTTTGACATCACAAATTGATTGGTTTTAAAACACAGTATATATAAATAAACAAATAAGTAAACTATTGAAAAACTAAAACATTTATATCACAGAATTTAACTTTAGTATCACAGTGCAAACAATATTATTCTAAGCTTGCCCAGGTAAATGGTGTTTTTAATAAACGTGATTTCAACAGACAGACGGACACACGGACATCGCTTTAGCGACCGATAAAAAAATAAATAAATACTTTACAAACGGAGTGACAAACTGATATATACCATCTACACGGTAGTGTGGAGGGTATACAAAATTAAGACTTGTTGAATTTTTGTTGTTTTACATAATTGTTAATAACTTCAAAATATATCTATAGATTTTCCTCCATAATATGTGAGAAAAAAACGCATTTAAAGTTTCTACACCCTTTTAGGTACCAGAATCCACCGTTTTTGACACAGCCCGTTTTTTGACACACTAGGTCCCTTTTCTCGGAGAAGGTCACATATCTGTTTTTCTTTAGAAAGATGTATGCGAGAAAAATAAAAAAATACACAATTTGTCTCGATTTAGATTTTTCCCGAAACATGAGGAAAAAATGTTTCTGCTGATGTTGGTAACTACCAAAAATATTTGACCAATATCCATCTTTTATTATACCGATCTACTCAGAATCACTTTCCGTTCATCTGTCCGTCCGTCTGTGTGTCCATGTGAACCTTCTAATCAAACTACAGTTCGCAAGTATTAATATATTTTGATGAAATAAGACTCTTTCGGCTATAGGATGAATGGACCCATACAAATAGCCCCTATGAGATGAGATTAAAGTAGACATCGGTTAATTTTGGTTTGCATATGTTTTTGCAAATAAATAAAGCATCCGATATCAACTTTTTCGGATCTGCAGTTAAAAAAATTAATTCAAATGTACTCAGATATAATTTATGCTTGTTTTCTATGCTTAATTAGTTGGCGCTAGGACCAATTCTCTAAGCGCATGGTATAGAGTGTCGCATAGTCTGTCTAGACCAACTATAATTTTCTACTTAAAATTTTCTTAGTTTGAATTTTGTTCGAAAAAAGCAATTTTTTTAAAAATATTTCTGCCTATTACTTTTAAAGTAATAATATGATTTCAAAATAATGTTCCCATATTTAATGTTAATATCTATATCAACGCTCGGAGAATGTCGCCTATTAATGCAGTGCACTGCTTTGATATCAGGAAGATATGTTATTAGTAGGAAGAAAGAGGGAGTAGTATTTGTGGGCATTTGACTTAAATTTATCTATATTGTCAGGAAAAACCTCAGGTGGAAGTTTATTTCCACTGAACAATTGACTGCAAATGGGTGAGATCTACTAGATGAGCGAAGATAAACATGGTACCTAGGGATAAGTTCACTTATCTCAGCAGAACAGTTGGCATTGTAATTTCTCTAATACAGAGTAACACAACCAACATTCCAACGATGCTCCAGTATGCCAATAGAGTTGAGCACCGACGCCCTCCTTTGCACACGGTCTAAAAGCTTCAAATTAAAATGTGAAGCCCCTGCCCCTATATGGGAGTTGCATTCAGTTTAAGGTCGGTTTAAGTAGTATAAATAGTAAGGAGGTCAGATCGGGTGAAATAATTTTTATAGCGATTTAGGAAACCTAGGCCCTTCAAAGCTTCTTTCGACAATTGAAAAATTGTTTATTCCAACGGACATTAACCTGAATTTGTATGCCAAGCATATCAAGAGCGCCTGATTTCTCAATATCTACACCACACATGGATACAGATGACATAAGTGATTTAATGGCCCGTCAATAAACAACATTGGGTCTTACGAGCTTCAAAATTGATCCTATTCACTCGACCCCACTCAAAGAATGTCCAAAGGTCTTGCTTGAGTGTGCCATTCACATATTGCCTTATTTCCGCATTCTCCTTGTTTGGCCTTGAATCGAACGAATTTAATCACAAATATTGCTGTTGCCAAAGACTAGTCAGGATTGGAAACTTGACAATTAAGAACAATAAGACAACGTGAAGCATAAAGAACAGAGCTTTACGGTACGCCTGCGACTAACAGAAACTTTTTGGATGATACCCTAGCTAAAGCAACATGTATAGTGTTAAATCGGTTAAATATTTTGGGTGTTCCAAACTCAAGATAAGGTCTAAATAGTCAAACTAGTTAAAAAAAAATATCTTTAAGAAATTCTCTTTAAAATTTTTCAGTTTGGTTATTGTCTATTGTTATTAGAGATTACGGAAGATTGTACTTCTAAAGCATACCTTATGGAAGCTGATATATAAGCGATTACTTAAATCGTTTCCATTATGAACATGCTTACTTCTACAATCTCACCAATTGCTGATATCCACCGATATCTCGAATATAAGGAATGCTCTTTTTAACAACTTACGTATTTTTATTTCTTTTAAGTGTTTATTTAACCAATATTTTATTAGTTTTAGAATTTTTTCTATTAGAATTAACACAAGAAAGAGTGTTAAATTCGGCTGTGCTGAATTTATGATACCTTCTAGCCGTGTTCAAAACACAATATTATAATCAAAGTTGTCAACATTATATTTAAAGTTATAGTGGCTAGATTTTTTAGAGTGATGTGTAAAATTTCTAAGATAATTAACAAAAATTTTAGGTATTTTCGTGCTTCTTTAATTGAAAGCAATTATTAAATTTATTGGGCAATTACATTATTGTTTTTTTTTGTTTGTTTATTTGCGACGCATTTACATTTTGGTTTGCTTGCTATTTTTTTTTTTTTTTGTACATGCGAACGTTCACATTAAAAACAAAAACAAAAACTACAAGCAAACAATAATGTGTATGCATCGCTAATACCTATCTAAATACATGTTCCGCTACGTATAAACATTTTTCAATATTTTTAGTTTTTTATATGAAATTTTATCGGAGCATATTTAGATTTTCGTACGACATTCCTCGGCTATTATGCTTATAAGTTACAGATTTAATAGCAACCTGCTTGTTGTAATGACAAACAATATTATCTTAATTCTACCCAGGAAAAAGGTTTATTTTGTGAATGAACGTGATTTCAACTGGCAGACGGACAGATGAAAAATAACTATATTGACTCGAGGTTTCATAAAAATCAGGACTATATATTCCTTCTCGGGTCGTAAATATTTTTTCCATGCGTTACAAATGGAATAACAAACTGATATATATCCTCTGCATAGTGGTTATAAGGAAAATAACTAAGAGCATATTTATTTCTGACGTTGGTTTTGGTTCTGACGTTGGTCTTGGGCTCATAAATGGTAAGTTGACAATCAAAAACATTTTTGTTTATATGAAAAATAACGGAATTTTCCAGTATTGTTAATGCCAATAAATTTGATTGACATCGACATCAATTAATGCTAATTATATCGTCAATTTATTAATCCTATGTTTGGTTTGCTGATAATACTTCTAAATGGGTCGTGGTGGTGGGGATAGTAAAACAATGTTTTGTGATATAGGAGTGAGTAGAAGATAATATTCTAAAAATATTACCAACAAAAAGCACACTCAGATAAATCAACTAAAGCATAAAAAAATAAACAAGTAAGAGTGCTAAATTCGGCTGTGCCGAATCTTTGATACCCTCCACCTCGGTTTGAGTATTGATAATAAATGTAAACAAAATATTGGAAAAATATGCATGCGTTTTCTATATGCATGCGTTTCCGGTTATATGACATAACTTATCGTTTAATTTAGTTTTTGGTAATTAAATAGCTCGCTCTAACCTCCACTGTAAAGGTAATGGTTGTGTAGGGTGGCTATATGCATTAAATCGTGCTAATTGGAGATGGCTGTATAGTTTATTTTAATTGGCCAAATATTTCTTCATTGTGGCCATATATGTAGGTCGGATGGAGTAACAAAATAATAACCAACTAGGTCTAGACCGACTATAATTTTCTTACTTGTTCTCTTTAAATAAATTAATACATAAATTTTTTTTGCTAAATTTACATTGTTTTTTTTTTATTAACAACTAGGTATTTTAGCATTATTTGCTTTAGATGTTGGTGAATTTTTACTCCCTTTATATTAACTCGTAATTTCAAGGTTCACATGGACACACTGATGGACAAAAAGACGGACATCTTTAAATCGACTCAAAATCACTTTCTGAGGGTATAAAGAATTCAAATCTTCCCAATGCAGATGATTCGAATCAATATGGGGAGAAATTTAGAAATCCAAAAAAATTTTAAAAATGTAGAATAAAAAAATTTATCTATATATTAATACGTGAAAGTAAACTTTTAGTTCCCTTTTTAAGCAATATGCGGGCACGGAGGAGTGTGAAAATTGGCATATTTATAGCTCATATGGAGAAGAAGCTGAGAATGATAAAATTTGTGCTTAATCTGTATTGAAAATATATTAAATTAAATAAAATAAAATATTTATAATAATCCGTTACACCCTGTTAATGCGAATGATTTAAATTATATATCAGACACTCTGTATTGAATTGTAAATTGCTAAAATTCATTAACATACCTTTAGGCTCATTTAAACATTCATAAATTTTATATAAATATAGATTAAAAAAACATTGGAAGACAAAAATTGAATGAATAAATAATATTTCCTAGAATTTACACTCGAATTTTGAGTGCTGGGCTATACTAGTATAAATAAATACAAATTAATATCAAAAAAAAAAAAAAAAAATAATGAAAAACACAACAATTAATAAAATTTTGTGTATGGAAAATAAAAGAAAAATATAAATGAAAAATTAAAAGTTTGACCTAAAGAAACTGGCAAAGAAACTAAAATGTAAACGTAAGCTCTGTTCGTTTGCGTGATAATTTGTAATAATTTGTCAAATTATCACAAAATTTACTGGGACCTGTTCGTTTACTTCAAAAACCCAGTAAAAGAAACAATTGAGAGCATAAAGTGACAGTTCATTTTTTGAAAACTTGTTAGTTTTTACTGGATATATTTTTTTGCCAGTAAGAATTAGCAAGCAAGAAAAAACATATGTTTGAAAAACATATGATTGAGTTTTGTGGTAAATAAAGTAAAAATACTACTGGTCTACTTTTGTGCAAAAATTTTAAATAATAATTCTGAGGACATTAACGATAGAAGAAGTAAGTAAATATTCACATCACCAGGTATTATTAATTTTTAATCTTTTAAAACCAGTTCCTGCCAAAAAAATATGTAAATCTGCCAATTTCTTTCATAATAAATGTTTATTTTCAAAAGCAATAGGAGATGATATTAATTTCAATGAATATTTTTACATGTTAAATAAAATAAATTCTTTTAATTAAGGTATATTTCTTTTTTTAATTTAGAGTTTGACTTCTTTACTTTCAAATGTGTTTACAATCTGCTGTTTCTATAAACTTGCAAATTCTTACAAATTGCTGTTCGTTTACTATTTTGGATATTTATGTTTTTGTGAACTAATTTTTCTTACTCTCTGAAATTTCGGTTTTTACTGGGAAAGTAAACGAACAGAGCTATATTCATCGGAAGTAATTTATTATGATATTCTAAGCATTAGTTAAAGTGTGCTTCACAGGATCCATAAAAGACAACTTCCGTCTTATGAAAAGCCATGCTAAGTTCCTTGGTGATGGTCCAACTTTTCACTATATGTGGATCTCAAGAATGCCTCTCTCACTTTTACTTCTTTGGATACTCCTTTTTGCTGGGTTGGAAACATTTTGGCACGAAAAGTATCTTGGAATCTGGAGACCAGTTTAGTTCCTTTATATACCGAATGGCATAAAATTTTTCTCAGAAATGTAATCCGAGGTGTAAGAAATTAATTTTTTTTCTATACGCTCCAAATATTTTTATCATGGTAAGTTTTTATCAATTCCTGCTAGTCCCAGAAAAAAAAAACAATAACAAAAATTTGCACATTAATTCTTAAATATTTCAAAACATAAAATATCGGGATTGATGCTTGGAAAGTTAGACTTAAATTAAAGAAGAAATGATCTTCTTTTATAGCGGGATAAACCAAATGCAGTGTTACTAATAACTTTTGAGCTTCTTCAACGGTTTTTCAAATTTCAATGCCAAATTGTAACAGAGGCCGACATTTTTTAAACTCTATGACCATAGCATACTTTTTTAAAAGCTTTATTTCTATCTAAATTTAGAATTTCTAGATCGCATCAGTTTTTCGCGAAATTCTAATAAATATCTTCCTATATTTGGGATTTTGCTGCCATCTGAAATTAGTACTCTTCAGATAACTTTTTGAATTTTTCTGACATCTTAGTTCTTCTAAATACAAACGTCTCTTGAAAAATTACACAAAAAAAGTATTTCATAAACCTCCAGACTCTGAGACCATAGTATACCTTTCTAAAAGTCTTTGGCGCTCTGAACCCGAAAAAAAAAATGAAAAAACTATTTTTTTAGGTTAGGAATTCTAGAAAATCTATTGTGATACAGCAATTTTTGAAAAGTGTACTATGAACTTAGTGAACAATTTATGTATTTTTATGAAAAATATTGAAACGAACACGTGAAAGTTCAGTATCAGAAAATATCTACCCCTTTAGGTAACAATTTCGTGAAAATAGTAGGTGATGGAAAAATTCCCGTAGTAGGCCAAACCCATTTAGAAATATATACACTTGTTCCAGGATCTGAGATTTATCAATTTTTGCGGATCAATGTATTTAAAGAAATTTAAGGAGCGGTTAATATATTGAAATGAGTAGGTCGCTTGCAAAGTCCGCTATGCTAATAGAACGAAATTATTAGAAATCGACTAAAACTTCTAGTCCTGCAATGGAGTTATGAAAATTTATATTACTAGATATGTTTGAAAAGTATTGTCACAGTAAGTTCTATTCCTATAATAAACATGGCCAGTTTTGCAAATACATATATATATTTTTTTTTTAACATAGACACTTATGCAGATGTATAAAATTAATATAACGAGTTTTGAACCGGTACCACATATACTATAAATGTTACATCTAAATAAATCACTTTATAGTTATAGTCTTGTTTCTTCTTCGTTATTCATTAAAGTTTCTTTGGTATCGGTTGCTCTTCTAATGCAGCCTCATCTTGGTCTTCTTGAAGAAATCTATAACATTGATCAGAGCAGCTTAAGTGTGTTCATATGAATTACCTTTTTTTTTTTACAAATATTGCCGTAATTATTCACTTCCAAAACATAATGAGACTCCCGTTTCAAGCCAATTTTACAATTTTCTTTTCGCAAAAGGCATCTCTTCGAGGCATTAAATTGGATATGCCAGGATTCAGGCAATCTTTTATTGATTTCCAATCATAAAAATTTAAGTCTCTGCCAAGTCTTAGTAACGTGCCATATTTTTGGAAAATAGGATAGGGAGGTAATAATTAATGCCCAATAATGGGGCATATTATTGTTATGTTTTTTATATTATTTGAAGCCAATTGGCGAGCATTCACAATACTATTGAATTTTTAATTTTCTCCTAAAGCCATCGCAAAATAATTTAATATGATTTTCAATATATCCAAATACTGTATCATTAGTCGATGAAATAATGCTGAAGTTATTTGACTTAATCCTAGTAAAGGGTGTTTTCTTTGCTTAGATAGAACTTACGAAACGGTTAGTTGTCAAACAAACTGTCATACAGCACTGACTTTTTAACATTAATTATAGACGACTTCGTGATTTTTATGGCGCACATAATAGTCCATCAGACCAAGCCATCCATCGAACGGTGGATAGATTTCATACTACATACTCTCTAGATGATGCAATAATAGCAACAATAATCCAAGCTCATCGATTCGTCGTTGGTTACAGGAATAGGGCTATGTCCGTTCACTGCGTGGAAAATGTTACGCAAAGATCTTGGCCTACACCCAACTATGAGAAAAATCTGTGAAACATATATGTTTTTTGATAGATTTAAGTTAAGATCAGGAACCAGCTTTATATGGAGGCTAGGACTAAGAACTGTCCTATAGGATTTATATATGATTGCTAAATGGATGTAATAAACTTACACAAACCCAATTTGGCCGAGATCTATATGATAATTTGGATATTATGGAAATTTAAGTCGATCGCATACGGGCCATTTGAAATTCAATAGAATAGATATTTTCTGAAATTCAATTGATATTTTCTGAAATACATTTGATGTTTTCTGAAATGCATTTGATGTTTTCTAAAATACATTTGATGTTTTCTAAAATATATTTTATGCTTTCTGAAATTCATTTGATGTTTTCTGAAATACATTTGACATTTTCTGAAAATCAATTGATATTTTCTGAAATACAATTCATAATTTCTGAAATTCAATTGATGTTTTCTGAAATAAAATTGATACTTTTCGAAAATCAATTGATATTTTCTGAAATACATTTGATGTGTTCTGCAATGCATTTGACGTGTTCTGAAATATATTTAATGTTTTCTGAAATACATTTAATACTTCCTGAAATAAAACTGATGCTTTCTGAAATACAATTGATACTTTCTGAAATTTAATTGATGTTTTCTGAAATACAATTGATATATTCTGAAAATCAATTTCTGTTTTCTGAAATACATTTGATACTTTCTGAAATTCAATTGATATTTTCTGAAATACAATTCATACTTTCTGAAAATCAATTGATATTTTCTGAAATACATTTGATGTGTTCTGAAATGCACTTTTTGGTTTCTGAAAAACATTTAGTGTTTTCTGAAATACATTTTATACTTTCTGAAATTTATTTTATGTTTTCTGAAATACATTTTATACTTTCTGAAATTCATTTTATGTTTTCTGAAATACATTTAATACTCTCTGATATACAACTGATGCTTTCTGAAATACAAATAATACTTTCTGAAATTTAATTGATGTTTTCTGAAATACAATTGATACTTTCTGTAAATCAATTGATGTTTTCTGAAATACAATTCATACTTTCTGAAATTCAATTGATGATTTCTGAAATACATTTTATACTTTCTGAAATTCATTTTATGTTTTCTGAAATACATTTGATGTTTTCTGAAATGCATTTGTGTGTTTTCTGAAATTTATTTGATATTTTCTGAAATACAATTCATACTTCCTGAAATACAATGGAAACTTTCTGAAATACAATTGATACTTACTGAAATTTAATTGATGTTTTCTGAAATACAATTGATAATATCTGAAATATAATTCATACTCTCTGAAATTCAATTGATGATTTCTGAAATACAATTGATACTTTTTGAAAATCAATTAATATTTTCTGAAATACATTTGATGTTTACTAAAATGCATTTGATGTTTTCTGAAATTCATTTGATGTTTTCTGAAATACATATAATACTTCCTGAAATACAACCGATACTTTCTGAAATACAATTGTACTTACTGAAATTTAATTGATGTTTTCTGAAATTCAATTGATCTTTTCTGAAATAAAATTGATACTTTCTGGAAATCAATTGATATTTTCTGAAATGCAATTGGAAAAGGTGTATAGTGGTGTAAGTTCCCTAAGTACTTCATAGAAAACTAATGAAATTCATTATTTAACGCAGCCGGCGTTATAAGACGTTAAGTTTGATCCCCATAAGCATGTTTCGAGACTTTAGAAGTCGTACGGTAATTCAAAAAAAAAAAAATTTAAATGGTTCTTTGCTGAAAATGTCGAGGCTATTTTTTTTTTAAAATGTACTCTTTTAAAAAAGGTTAATTTGTAAAATAGAGTACTTTAAAAAAGGGTACTTTTTAAAAAAGGGTACTTTTATAAAAGGGGTACTTAAAAAAGGGAATATATTTCTTTTAAAAAAAGTATTTTCTTTTTAATGAAAGGTTCTTTTTTAAGAAAAGGGAAGTTTTCTTAAAAAAGGGTACTTTTTTAATAAAAGGATTCTAAAAAGTTGGTTTCTTAAAAAGGGATACTTTTAAAAAAGAGAGTACTTTTTTAAAGCAAATATATTCCCTTTTTAGAGTTACCTTTTTTTTAAAAAGTACCCTTTTTTACAAATTAAAAATGGAAAATTAAAAAAGGGAAAAGACTGGAGAAAAGACAGTTTTTTAAAAAAAGGTATTTTTTTTAAGTAGTTTAAAAATAAAGGAATTTTTTTTTTTTTGAAAAAGGTGTACTTTAAAAAAAGGACTTTTTTAAAGGGTGCCGTTTGCACTTAAACAAAATTTAAGAAAATTTGATTTTTTTGAAAAAAATGGTATTTGAATAGGAATTATTTTTCTTTCATATTGGCGATTTTCTTTATTATATCGTGATAACGATAAGAAATATGTGGCAATACTTGTCACTTGTCAAATTCACATCGAGCTTTATGGTGGTAGTAGTGAAAATTTGATTGTATGTGTGTCACCGACAAAATCTAATTTTTTTGATTTTCCATCAATCATCGTCGGTGCGACAACATACAAAAAAATTTTCACAAATACCACCACAATGCTTGATGGTTAATTTGACAAGTGTATAGTGCCCTTTAGGCTAATGTGACACGTACAGTATAACCATACAACCAGCCTCATGAAGCAAATGCTACAATTACAATGACTACAATAATAAGAATTGCAACATACCATATCTTATGAAAAATAATAAACACATTGAACATTTTTAATTTTTCAAGAGGGTTTTACCATTTTCGTTCATATCTCGTGTCCTTTGGACCGATTTTGACGATTTTAAATAGCAACTCCTTTGTGATGTTAATGCGAAGAGTCTAGCTTAGTTATTGAGTTATTGTCATCACTAAATCAACTTCCCTTATTATAAGGATAAAAAACAGACCAAAGCTTAGCTAGCGCACTAATAGCAGAAACAGTAATTAATACTAGCAGATTCCAGCGCTCGAAATTCGAGTGCAATTTCTAGGCAACTTTCAACTTAGCCAATTCACAAACCAACACTTTTGTGGTTTATTATTATTGTGAATAACACTAACAAATTTAATAAAATACACATAGCATATGTATAATAAAGGAAAAAATTTAAAAGTCTGTAAATCTGGGGAACAGATAAAAAGAAATGTCTTTCAAATAATATACGTTTGGTCAAAAGCGGGATAAACGGTAGAACAAAAAATCCGTAACAAAAAATCGCCTAGCCTATTAATATTATAGATAAGATTATACTAAAGATAAATAGAGATGAGTCCAATAAAGGTTAAGCCTGTCATTTCCCATTTACAAAATTACATAAAAAAATTTTTAAGTGTATAAATCATTTAAATTGTGTTGTGTTTTTTTTTTTTGTTAAATGCCTGTGTGGTTATCGGTTTTAAATAAAATAACAACAACAACAACGAAAGCGTTTAAGTGCGAAAATAGTAAAAAGAATTTAACAACAAAAATTGTATAAAAGATTGAATCAATGAAATGAAATTTGCAGTCGATTTAAAACATTCGCTATAAGAAAAATTCATGATCGTAAAAGTAACGGACATTCTTTTTTTTATAAATTTCGTTGTTGAAAATTTGAGTGGTAATATTAAAAAACATTTGTGTGCATTAATTTTTAGTCACAATTCTTGTATTGTTTTTAAGCCAATTTTTAAAAGAATGAATTTGCTCGTATTGAAACAACTCATATTGAGAGTTAATCAATTTAAAGCTGTTTATAAAGGTTAACTGAAAATTATATTTTTATTATTGATATATCTAGACCATTTTAGTCATTAGAACATATTGTATGGTTGAAAAAAGATTTTTGGAATCAGGTTTTTCATATATTTAAAAATCTGAAAATAATAAAGTAAATATCCCAGCAACAATTTTAATTACAAGCATTACATGTAATGAAAAAAAGTTAAATTTTATAAAAAAAAATAATTTTTTTAAGTATATTTTTAAAGCACCTTTCATAAAAATATCTATTTTCATATACAGTGAGTGACAATACAATGGAAACTTATAATAAAATATATTTTTGACGACTTGAATCGTCAATACCTAAAAATTGGGCAATAAAATTAAAAAAACATTTAATTAATTTAAAAATTTGTATGTTTTATTTTTTAAAAAAAGAAAAATTCTTAACATAAAATAGCTCGACTTCAGAAAAAAAGGCAAACCTTAGAACTATTAATTTTTGACAAAACATTGGATAACTTTACTATACAATAATTGAAAACTTTCCCTCTATTTTTGGTTTCAATATTTTATTGGGTATCCATAAGTTTTTATACCCTATACCACTATGTGGTTAGGGTATAATGACTTTGTGCTGCTGTTTGTAACAACCAAAAATATTTGACCTGGACCCATCTTTAATTATACCGATCGAATCAGAATCATTTTTTGAGTTGATTTAACAATGTCCGTCCGTCCGTCCGTCCGTCCGTCCGTCCGTCCGTCTGTGTGTCCATGTAAAGCTTGTAATCAAACTGCAGGTCGCAAATATGAATACATTTTGATGAAATTTGGTATGTAAGCTTTTATCGGCCATGGGATGAACGCTATTGAAATTGGTGAGAATCGGTCCATGTTCAGACCTAGCCCCCATACAAATTACCCTTTTGAAATCGACATAACTTGCCATAAGATCCAAATTGTCATATAGATCTTACTCAAATTGGGTTTATATGCGTTCATTACATCCATTAATGAGTAATCCAAAAATGATCCCTTTGGCCCCATATAGGGCTGCTTCCCGATCTTCACTTAAATCTATTAAAAAACAAAAATATTGCTCTGATTCTTCTCAGATTTGGTTTGTATATATTTTTGCAAAATACAAGAGACTTTTCCAAACATGATCAGGATCGGTCCATTTTTGGACCTAGTCCCCATATAGATATAGCATCCGATATGAACTTTTTCATATCTGCAGCCAAAAAAATTAATAAAAATCCCACTCAAATTTGGTTTTTGCTTATTTTCTATGTCCAGTTAGTTGGGCCTAAGAGATAGGGTTTCTACACGCATGGTATAGGGTATCGTATAGTCGGTCTAGACCGACTATAATTTTCTTACTTGTTAGTACTGTTTCAGAACGCCGAGGCATGGAGTCAATTAAATTGACATTTTTTTTTTGATCCACTCTGAACTATTTGTCTTGTTTGTATAATTTCGTCTCCGTATTTGTGATCTATAATTTCCTATAGATCTTCTATGGAATTGGGCCATTCGGTTACAACTTCGCTGGTGTGTTTTGGGCCATTATCATATTGGAACTTCCAGACAAGGGTCATATTTTCATATTTTAATGACATTACGTCATTAACAATTTGCCCGTATCCAATTCCAGTTAGATTATCTTTTACACTATATGATTTGGACCCATTGTTTGGCCCGAAAAGTAACCCCTTACTAAAATATTATCACCTCCAAACTTAAGTTTTACTTTAAGTTTACTTGATCTAACATCAGCCTGAATTGTTCCTAGTTCATAGTTCCAGTTACCTTTTCAGGTAGCATTTTTGGACATTTTTGAAACTCTTCTGCTATTAAAATATCCTGCTTTTGAATCATTTTACGCTGCTTGATGCATAAATGTTGAGTCGTCTTTCACGATATTTCTTGAAAATTTTTGAAAATGAGGATTCATTCATAGAATATTTCTCATAAATTTTGGTTTTTAACTCTTCACAAAACTTTGTTCTTTCCATTATTTTATAATTATTAATTACTAGCAGATTCCAGCGCTCGAAATTCGAGTGCAAATTCTAGCCAACTTTATTTATCACAAACCAACACTTTTTTGGTTTATTATTATTTTGAATGAAGATAAAAAACTCATTAACAAATTTAATTAACACACACATAGGATATGTATAATTTGATGTATGTATGTGTTAGTAGCAAATTTAAATGCTAAAATCTTACTCAAACTAAAGGAAAAAATTAAAAATCTGTAAATCTGGTGAACAGCTAAAACGAATTACTTTTCAAATAATATACACTTGGTCAAAATCGGGATAAAAAACAGTTGAAAGAAAACATCAGAAACTATAAATATTTATATAACTGTTAACATTTTATGCATTTTTTTTCATAACATCTATTTTTATCGTTTATCGTTTTATTAACTCTCTTACAGAAGTTTAAAAATTTCATTTGTTTTGTCATTACAAAAAAGAAAACTTTTTCTTCGTTTAACTACTGTTTTTAATTGTATTTTTGTAAAAAAATTAATATCATTCGATAGAAAACACACTAAAGAGATTTCGCAAAAAAATGTGTAGAATTTATTGCGAAATTATTTGTAACAAATTTATTACTATTCCATAGAGAACACACCAAAGAGATTTCGTAAAAAAATTTTATAGAATTTATCGCGAAATTATTTATAACAAATTTGTTACCATTCGATAGAGAACGCACCAAAGAGATTTCGCAAAAAATTATATAGAATTTATTGCGAAATTAATTGAAACAAATTTGTTACCATTCGATAGAGAACACATCAACGATATTTCGCAAAAAAATATATAGAATTTATCGCGAAATAATTAAAAAGCAAAATTAGCAAACTCAGAATTTTTTAAAAGTTTCCAATGCATTTTCTTAAAAAGTGCATTTTCTTAAAAAAGTACAGTTGCTTAAAAAGGTACGTTTCCTGAAAAGGTAATTTTTCTTCAAAAATACGTTTATTTAAAACAGCAACTATTATAAGAAATGCTTTTTTTTTTTTGGAAAAAGTACTTTTTCTTAAAAAAATAGCTTATGTTGGGGTTAAGTTATGTTGATAATTTTTTTTTTATAAATAATTTGTTTTTGTTCGCTTCATGATCATGTTTAGATTTTCTAATATTAGAAATGATAAATTTTTGTAATGAAACATAGGAGAAAAAAAATTTAAGACAGCGCTAGATGGAGTAACTATTGTTCACCATCAGCATCTTTCAGCATATTACTTCTTAAACAACTGATTAACTCAAACATTAGATAGTCAGATCAAGCTGAATTTTTTTTCCAATTTTAGCTTTCTCTACATTAGCATAAAAACTAAAAGTCTTGTTGTGTGAACAAGCTTTTTATAGTTGCCAGAAAAAACATAAAATTTTCTTAAAAAAATACACAAGCCTTCTTAAAAAATCCCCTTTTCTTAAAAGAGCCCTTTTCTCAAAAAAGTATAAATTCTTAAAACAAACCTTTTTTGAAAAAAGTAGCTCTTCTTAAAAACAACTATCATAAAAAGTAACTTTTCTTAAAAAAAACCTTTTCTTTTATCCGTATATTGTCTTGAACCAGTAACTTTCCTGAAAAATGATGTTTTATGAAAATAACATATATCTTAAAAAAGTATATTTTCTTAAAAAGTACATTTTCTTAAAAAGTACCTTTTTTAAAAAATTACATTTTCTTAAAAAGTACCATTTCATAAACAAGAACATTTTATTAAAAAAGTATCTTTTCTTAAATAAAGTTAATTTTCTTAAAAATCCGCCGTTTCCAAAAAAGTTTATTAAAAAAGTACATTTTCTTAAAAAAATACATTTTCTTAAAAAAAAACTTTTCTTAAAAAAGTACATTGTCTAAAAAGTATCTTTTATTTAAAAAGTAAAATTTAAAAAAACGGACTTTTTAAGAATATATCTCTTCCTAACAACATACATTTTCTTACAAAATACCATTTCTTAAAAAGTCCTTTTTCTGTAAGAAGTAACTTACTTCAAAAGTACCCCTTCTTAAAAAAGTACCGTTACTTAAAAAAGTACATTTTCTGAAAATAATAGCATTTCTTGAAAATGGAAATTTTCTCAAAAAAGTATCACTTTCGAAAAAAGTATAATTTCTGAAAAAGTATAATTTTAAAAAGTAGCTCTTCTTAAAAACAAATTTTTCCCAAAAAGCTATATTTTATTAAAAACTAAGTTTTCTTAAAAAAACCTTTTTTTCAAACCATATATTGTCTTGAACGAGTAACTTTCCTGAAAAATGCATGTACATTTTTTAAAAAGTACCATTTCATAAACAAGTACATTTTCCTACAAAAGTATTTTTATTAAACATAGTTAATTTTCATAAAAAACCGCCGTTTCTTAAAAAAGTTTATTAAAAAAGTACATTTTCTTAAAAAATACATTACCTTAAAAAAACTTTTGTTAAAAAAGCTCATTGTCTTTTATTTGAAAAGTAACATTTTAAAAAACTGACTTACAAAATACCATTTCTTAAGAAAGTACTTTTTCTAAAGAAGTAGTTTTACTTCAAAAGTACCCCTTCTTAAAAAAGTACCGTTACTTAAAAAAGTACATTTTCTGAAAATAATAGCATTTCTTGAAAATGGAAATTTTCTTAAATAAGTATCACTTTTGAAAAAAGTATAATCTCAAACCTTTTTTGAAAAAAGTAGCTCTTCTTAAAAACAAATTTTTCTCAAATTTTTTTAAATGTATATTATATTGAATCAGTAACTTTCCTGAAAAATGAATGTTTTATGAAAATAGCATTTATATTAAAAAAGTAAATTTTCTTAAAAAGTAAATTTTCTTAAAAAGTACCATTTCGTAAACAAGTACATTTACTTAAAAAAGTACCTTTTATTAAATAAAGTTAATTTAAAAAAAAAACGCCGTTTCTAAAAAAAGTTTATTAAAAGAGTACCTTTTCTTAAACAAATTCTTTTTCTTAAAAAAGACTTTTCTTAAAAAATTGCATTGTCTAAAAAGTCTCTTTTATTTAAAAGGGAATATTAAATAAAAACTGGCTTTTAGAGAATATATCTCTTCATAAAAATTTACCCTTTCTTAAATAATACAATTTCTTAAAAACGTACTTTTTCTGAAAGAAGTAGCTTTACTTAAAAAGTACCCCTTCTTAAAAAGTACCGTTACTTAAAAAAGTACCTTTTCTGAAAATAATAACTTTTTTTGAAAATGGACATTTTCTTTAAAAGTATCATTTCTTAAAAAAGTACCATTACTTAAAAAGTACCTTTTCTTAAGAAAGGACTTCCTTTTTAAAGATGTACTTCTTTTTTAAAAATGTATCTTTTTTATAAAAGTAATTTTTTTAAAAAGGTAATTTTCTTTAAAAAAGTACTTTTTCTTAAAAAATTACTTTTTCTTAAAAAAATACTGTTACTTAAAAAATTACCTTTTCCTAACAAAGGACTTCCTTCTTAAAGAGGTACTTTTTCTTAAAAAAAGTAATTTTTCTTAAAAAAATTGTCGTTCCTTAAAAAACTACTGTTGTTTAAAAAAGCACTTTTTCTTAAAAAGCACTTTCTTACATAAGTATTTTAATAAAAAATTACTACTTTTTGGATTGAAATAACGTAAAGGCTGTGTAGCTGACACTACATTGTAATATAAATAGTAAAGATAATCGTTGTCAAGGTTTTGCTGGGATATGATGCTTCACACCACATAACTGTCAGCCAATAAATGGTAATGATAAGGATTGTAGCAATAATGTTCGCTGTAATCAACTTCTGGCTACACTAAATTGAAATATTTTAAATTGGGATGGAGCAATGGTATTTTGTAGGTTATTGGGTTAGTAAAATTCCAATTGAAAGATAGATTTTTATGACGGTTGTAGTTAAATTTGAATTGATAACAATTTTTCTTAAAGTTGGCCGTAGCGTATTATGCTTTGCAAAATTTTTCAAACCGCTAAAAATGGCATGACCTCATTATTACCTAAGCCAAAGTGTATTGTAGAGCATACAATTTTATACCATATACCACTATGTGTTTAGGGTACAATGATCCATCTTTTAATATATCGATCGAGTTGGAATCTCTTTCTTTGTCGATTGAGCGATCTCCGTCTGTCCGTCCGTCCGTCCGTCTGTATATCCATGTAAACCTTGTAATCAAACTACAGGTCGCAAATATGAATATATATCATATATATAAGCTTCTATCGACCACAGAATAAAAGCTATTGAAATTGTCGAAAATCGGTTCATGTTCAAAGCTAGTCCCCATACAAATGGCCCTATGAAATTGACTTAAATTGCCATAATATCTAAATTATCAAATCGGTCAAATTGGGTTTTTGTAAGTTTATTACATCCATTCATCAATTGCCCAAAAATAAACCCTATAGGACAATTCTTAGTCATAGCCCCCATATGAAGCTGATTCCTTCATTTAAATCTACAAAAAAAAAAATATTGCGCAGATTTTTCTCAAATTTGGTTTGTATATGTTTTTTCAAAAAAGACGGGACTTTACCAAATGGTCAGGATTGGTCCATTTTCCCACCTAATTCCCATATAAATATAGCATCCGAAATTAACATTTTCATATCCGAAGGGAAACAAATTAATAACAATGCCACTCAAAATTGGTTTATTTTTATTTTCTATATGTAATTAGTTGGACCTAAGAGATAGGACCTCTAAACGCATGGAAAGGGTATTATTATAAAATCACTACTTTTTGGTTTAAAATAATGTAATGGGTATGTAGGTGACATTACTCTGTAATATAAATATTAAAGATTTATCATTGTCAAGTTTTGCTGGGCTATGATACTTCACACCACATAATTGTCAGTTAATAAATGGTAATGATAATGATTGTAGCAATAATGTTCGCAGTAATCAATTTCTGGTTACAGTAAATTGAAATATTTTAATTTAAGATAGAGCAATGGTAGTTTGTAGGTTATTGGGTCGTTAAAAATCCGATTGAAAGATAGATGTTATGAAGGCTGAAGTTAAATTTGAATTGATAACAATTTTTAATAAAGTTGGCCGTAGCATATTATGCTTTGTAAAATTTTTAAAATCGCTAAAAATGGCATGACCTCATAATTACCTAAGCCAAAGTGTATTTTAGAGTTAACATTTCTTATGTCCTTTCCGATTTAACATTTAGATGACGCAATTTATTCGAATCAACAAATTAACTAAATGTGTACATGTTTTATTTTTTTTAATTTTCAACCAAAATCTCTACGAGTATGTATAAACGCTGAGTAAAATTTTAATGGATTAGAATAAAAATACATTTGAAAGGGTTTACGTTGATCCGTCATTTGATCCACACTGTTAGCGAATTATATTATTACTACTGAATTAGTGCATGTTGTGGTTTAAGCTATTTAAGCAATGATTTTTTTTTTGTATGAGTATAAATGCGATCTGTCTGTTAGCCAGCCTATTACGCGGCCTACACACGAGGCAACCAGTTGAAGCAATGGTTGTATCAACAATGATATACACGTAGCAACGGTTGCCTCAACCAACGAAAAATATCAAAACTTTTTGATATTTCTGGCTAATTGAGGCAACCGTTGCTACGTGTTTATCATTGTTGATACAACCATTGCTTCAACTGGTTGCCTCGTGTGTAGGCCGCATTAAGATCACAATATCGATATCAGTCTTAATAAGTACAGTAGAGATAGAAAAACATTTTCTTCTCATTTATTGAAAGTAAAAATAACAACTTAACTGGAATGTAATTAAGAATGAATTAAAGCTCTTCCGAATAGAGTGTTTAGGAACTGCTTTGTAATAAATGATTTAAATTGTAATAAAATGTTATTTAACATGATGTTTATCGACATATCTGAAAATGTTACTCTACCGGAGTCAGTCAAAATGAAATCTAAAAATTCTTCACAAAAAATGATAAATAAATGATAATGATACGATATAAATGATTTTTAAATAAATGGAAGTTAGAATTCAAGACTGCATTAAAATAATAAAAGTTTATTTATATATTTTCTGCTTTATTTCACATATTTCGATTAGTTTTTTAAGAATATTTATATCCTATAACACTCTGTGCAATGAGTACATATGTACTGATGCTTGTAACTTTTAACTTTTATTACAGCGATCAACTCAGATTCTTTTTTTTGAGTCGATTTAGCTATGCTTTATTCTCTTTCATAAGAAAAATTATTTTTATTATTCGAGCATTCACAGAAAATAAAAATAAATGAACTGAAGTATAAAAAAAATTGTTTTCTGATACATAATTTAACAAAATAAATAAACGAGAATTTTAATAAATAATGAAATCAAGCAAAATTTTCTTAAACTTTCTAGTTTTAATGAAACATTCAATTATCCCGAATTTTCGATTATCCGGAACGCTCTCATCCCCAAGTGTTTCCGATAGCAGGGCTTTTACTGTATTCATTACATTTTCAGTTAATTTTAATGAAAAAATATTTGAAAGCTTATATACTAAATAAATAAAATCTTATATACAGAACGTGGTTCTGTGCCGATAAGTATAATAAAAGGACTGGGTCAAATATTTCTGGTAGTTACAAACATCAGCACAAACTCATTCTATATATCATATAGCTCGAGCTATATGCTAGCGTCAGTTTTGAAACCATGTGTAAGTACGTAACTTATTACTATTAATTTCGTAGGAACACTAGACGTAGGAACACATTTATGACCTGAAATTTCGTTATTAACCGGTAGATTGGTGTTGTGCAGGTCAAGTAATTTTAGTAGTAACAAATATCAAAACAAACTCACCCATTAAACTTTGCGGCACAAAGTGTTGGAGAATAAAATCTCAAATTCCCTAGATATTCAAAGAACACTAAAAATAAACTTTGCTTTTCAGTTGATTTTCGAGTAATTATGTTTTTTAAAATGTATCATCCCATTGGAACCCAAGAAGAATTCAATTAAAAATAAAATAAACAAAGAGCAAAGAAACAGCTCATTAAGTAGAATAGGACAATATAGGGTTAATAATTGTATATTATGACACAAAGCAAAACATGTCTTACAAAAGAGCAACGGAAAAGGTGCCGTTATATATTTTTGCGCAGCCATGTTCACACATACATACATACCACGATATAATAAAATCAATGAAATAATTACAAATATAATTATCCATAGGAATGTTATCTCATAATAAAGTTGTCCGTGTTTTTTTTTTTTTTTTGACAAATTATTAATATGCTGGGAATTGAATAGACCTTATCTTGATTTAACTATGAGTATAACAATAAAAAAAATGACTTATACATTGATATTTGTTGTTGTTCACAATGGCACGTGCCAATTGTTATTGTTTATTTTTTTTGTAAAGGTTTTGTGGGAATATGTGATTGTTTCAAATATTTTTGTTATAAATAACAAATAGATTTTAGATAAACAAAAGTAAAGTGAACACGAGTAGTCTAGAAAAATATATAAAATTTCAGTAATTCTTAACCGCGTCTTATATACATATGTATATTTAAAACAAGTAAGAGTGTTAAATTCGGCTGTGCCGAATCTTTGATACCCTCCACCTCGGTTTGAGTATTGATAATAAATGTAAACAAAATATTGGAAAAAGTAAACAATTTGTTAAACTTAATACCAAATTATTTCAGCAAATTCTTTGGGTTGGTTTTCGTCTTTTCTATTATATCGGATTTATTTCGGTGTTTGATTTTTGGTCATTGTGGTTGCTGATTTAGGTTATATACCTATATGCATGCGTTTCCGGTTATATGACATAACTTCTCGTTTAATTTAGTTTTTGCTAATTAAATAGCTCGCCCTAACCTTCATTGCAAAGGTAACGGTTGTGTAGGGTGGCTATATACATTAAATCGTTCTAATTGGAGATGGCTGTATAGTTTCTTTTAACTGGCCAAATATTTCTTCATTGCGGTCATATAGGTCGGATGGAGTAACAAATTAATAACCAAGAAAAGCTCTCTTAACTTTTTTATTAAAATATTGCCATATTTGGAAAACATAGAGATAATAATAATAAATAATCAAATTAGGGATAGGTTAGGTATTTATGGGATATAAATAACATTCTCATCAAATTGCGTTTATTTATGTAACAATTTTTGTGTTCGCAATTCTTAAATATCATTTGAGGTTTTCTAAAATTCATTGAATTTAAATCAATGTTTTCTGTAGTCCGATTCGAATCGCAAAATATATAGACAGCTTTTGTTGTTTGCACTAAGGATTCACTAAGTACAGACATCTTAACGATAGTCGACATCTCTTTTTTTCTATTTATTTAAATTGTAAATGAGTGGCATCTCTGTCAAAATAAGCGAAAAACACAAGGAAGAACAGAAAAAAACAAATTACTTCGTGTTTGACAGGATGATTTTATGTTTATGTTTAATATCTTTATTTTTTTTTACTAATATTTCTGTTTATTTATTTGAAAATGAAATAATGAATTGAATATGCTATTAAATTTTTTTATTTATATAAAAAAGTTTTTTAATAGAAGCAAAATATTTTCACTATTTTATGATTTTAATTAATGTATGGCGACATTTCAATCTAAAAATTTAAGTTTTTATCGATTGAATAAACAACACAAAAATGGTTGTCGTTTAGATAACAACAACAACTCACTTTAACAATAGCGAATATCGTTTAAAAATTTTACTGATAGTTTTGCTACTTTCTTCTTTTAACGATTCGACTATCGTCAAAAGAAGTTACTGAAAATCTATTATGCCAATGTCAAAATTTTTTTTAAATGTAAACATTTTTTTAATGTAAACATATTTGGTGTTTTTTTTGGAATTTCAATTTGTGTTTAACGAATAAAATTTATATATTAAAGATGCAATTGATGTCTTCTAAATTTCAAATTATTATTTCCGATGTTTTGATATGATTTTCTGAAATTCAGTTAATATTTTCTAATTTATAATTCGAAATTTTATTTCCAGTTTTTAGAATTGAAATTTTCTAAAATTTGGATGGAAAATTTAAAAAGTGCAATTTTGTATTTATGTGAATAATAATGCTTTAGTAATTATAAGCAATTTTTAAAAATTAGATGTAATCGCAATCAGATATTTTTTAGGTAAAGCAGAATAATAATTCTATATAACTATGTAGAACTTTTTTAAAAGCACAAAACTCATTGATAACTTGGTAACTCTATTTTTAAAGAGAACAAAAAGTTAATATACCAAACTTATATTCATATTTGTAAAAGAATAATGAAAAAACGTATGAAATAATAAAAGACCAGTCCGTGTATACTCTTAACATTGTGCTGTATGATATCTATTTGAAAATATTGACATTCATGTTAAAATAGAAATAACTATGTATTTCAAAGCTAATTAGAACAAACATTGTGGCGCCATCTACTGTGGCATAGTCACGCTGAGCAAAATGAAATGACACTCTGTTAATGCAAAAAAAATGTATTTTCCCCACAACAAAATATTGCAGAAATTTATGTAAATAAAATAATATACCGATTTATTTTTAACATGCAGTTATTATGGATATGCATATATAGAATATATGTACATATGTATATTATTTGTATTATTTAATATGTGTATGTATGTATATGTAAATATTACACACAAAAAATACAACATTAAACGTTATTTTTATAAATAGATAATTTTTTTTTTGCTAAATTTACATTGTTTTTTTTTATTAACAACTAGGTATTTAAGCATTATTTGCTTTAGATGTTGGTGAATTTTTACTACCTTTATATTAACTCGTAGTGTCTGCTTGTCGAACAAATTTTGGATCGATTTTAACCACTTTCCCGTGTCCCAATCGATCTGAAATTTTGCAGGCAGGCTCGTGGCAATGACAGAAATGATCTAACAAATTTTTTTAGTGACAATGGAAACTTTTAAATTTTCTACCAGAGTTGATAAAAAATGTACAAAGGGTTTGTTTTTATTATATTATTACCACAACGACCACAAAAACAACAAGTCCAGCTATGACAACAATGCAACATATAGAACAACAACAAGAACAATATAGAAACATCATGTTTTTCATTTTTTTTTTAATTTTTCAGAGATTTTTCCTGGACCTGTTCCACCGATTTTAACGATTTTTGAAATACAAATCTTCCCATGAATTTGGTGAATCATTCTCAGTAAAAATGATCGCCTTAGCTGTCCTATTGAGTGCGTGATCGTGACAAGAACAACATAGAAAATTATATTTTTTCAAGACTTTTTTTTAGTTCTTCATTCAAATCTAGGGCCCTAATCGACCGATTTGGACAATTTTAAATATCAAACTTCTCAGGATGTTAATAAATCATTTTTTATATCAACGAGCACCCTAGCTGCCCGATTGATGCCGTCATCGTGATTTCCACAGACGGACAGACGGACATCGCTATATCAACTTCGGTTGTTATAAGGATCACAAATATATATATTTTATGGGGTCCAAAATTTTGTTTCTAATTATTACAAACGGAATGACAAACTTATATATACCCTCTGCACACTGGAGTGGAGCGTATAAAAAAACCGAATCCAAATTGTCTGGAAAATGAAAAGGTTCAAGATTCCTTAATCTACTCTACAACATGTTCTAATCCAAGTAGTTCACAATTTTCATTAAAAGTTCCTTCACTATTAAGCGATTATTTTGTTCAATAATAGATGTGCATTCTTCGGAACCCATTCTGAAAAAAATTGTGTAAATCGTTCTGGGTCTGGTATTTAAAATTACTACATCATTTTCAATTGTATTTCAGATATAATCAATTTAATATGCAACAACCAAACTGCACTTTAAGTGCGACTACATCTTTTCCAATTGTATTTCAGAAAATACCGATTGATTTTCAGAAAGTATCAATTGTACTTCAAAAAATACCAATTGATTTTCAGAAATAATCATTTGTATTTCAGAAAACATCAATTTAATTTCCGAAATTATCAATTGTATTTCAGAAAACAATAATTGATTTTCAGTAAGTATCAATTGTATTTCAGAAAGTATGAAATGTATTTCTGAAAATATGAAATGTATTTCAGAAAACATCTTATGTATTTCAGGAATTTTCAAATGTATTTCAGAAAATAAGAATTGAATTTCAGAAAATATCAATTGAAATCTTGTATGGTAGGTATTCGTAATACTGTCTTCTTAGCTTTTACAAATTTGAGAAATTTAATTTCTTTTGGATGAGCACTATACTACGATGTTGTCAGGGTAGAATGACTTTGTGCCGACATGTTCAGACCTAGCCTCCATACAAATAATCCGTATCAGACTGACTAAAATTGTCGTAAAATGGTCCAGATTATAATATTTATATCGATAAAATTTGGTGCATGTGTGTGTATGATATTCACTAATCAGTAGCTCAAAAATATACTCTGTACGACCATTTTTAGTCATAGTCACGATGTAAAGCTGATTCTGGATCTTCACTTCAATCCATAAATAGCCCAATCCATAAAAACGAAATTTTTATTAAAACTCTTTCTTTCCTCATGCAAATGAGTTTTGAATCTCTCCGTGGCTATGTGTGACTTTGGGTGACTATTTTAAAATTAATCTTTGGTTACAACAAGTCTATGGACCAAGTTTCAGATTGATTGGATGAGGGGAAATGGGGTTGCCCCACGATAAGCAGACAGACGGACAGACAGACAGAGAGTATGAGTTAAAAGAAAGAGTTTAACAAGATTAGTTACCTAGTTTTTTTATATTCAACCTGAAACTGGACGAAATTGCCAAAAAATTGTTTGTTTCTTTTAACTGGAACAATGTCTTTTTTACCTTTTTTACCTCTAGCAGTCGAAGGAGCAGCTGGACTTTGTTAAATTAGGTAAATGAATAACCAGAGAACCTATTTTGAAAATATGCCAGATATAAACAAGTAAGAAAATTATATTCGGTCTAGACCCCCTCTATGATACCCTATACCATACGTTGAGAGACCCTATCTTTTAGGCCCAACTAATTGGATATAGAAAGTAAGCTTAAACCAAATTTGAGTGGCGTTGTTATTAATTTTTTTTGCTGCATATATGAAAAAGTTCATATCGGGTGCTATATTTATATGGGGACTAGATCGAAAAATGGACCGATCCTGACCATATTTGGAAAAGTTACTTATATATTGTCAAAATATATACAAATCAAATTTGAGAAAAAAAGCTGTGAAATATTTTTGATTTTTGATAGATTTAAGTGAAGATCGAGAAGCAGCTTTATATGTTTTATTTTTGGACTACTTATTAGTGAGTGTAATAAACGCAAACAAACCCAATTTTACCGAGATCTATATGATAATTTGGATCATATGGCAATTTAAGTCGATTTCATAGGTGTCATTTGTATGGGGACTAAGTCTGAACATGCACCAATTTCATACTATGGCTGATGAAAGCGTGCATACCAAATTTCATCAAAATATGTTCACATTTGCGACCTGTAATTTGATTTAAAGGTTTACATGGACACAGACGGACAGACGAACGGACGGACATCGCTAAATTGACTCAGAAAGTGATTCTGAGTCGATCGGTATAATAAAAGGAGGGTTTAGGTTAAATATTTTTGGTAGTTACAAACATGAGCACAAAGTCATTATACCCTGACCACGTAGTGGTATAGGGTATAAAAATTATACATTTTTTTTTATTTTCCATCAAAGTTGAAAAATAGTGAAAAAAATAGACAGTTGGTAAATAGCGATTTGCCTGGAGAAACAAAAAGCAAACAGTAAAATTTCTTTTTTATAATATACTGAATAAATACATCTAAATTTTTTTATATTCTACCTGAAACTGGACCAAATTGCCTAGAAATTGTGTGTTTTTTGAAAACTGAAAATCGGACAACTTTGAAGGGTTATATGTTCTGATTTTATTGAAGGTAGCAAATTTGTAATCTTAATGTAATTTCCTGTGAGATGAGTTTATTCAAAATATCGTAAGCGCACATGCAATTTTCGATTTTTACAACTTCATTTATTCTAAGGGCGCCTCTGTGCGTCGACTCAATGTGGCAAATAATAACATTATTCGTTATGTTTTTGTTTTTAGAGATATTCTCATATTACTGCCTTCTCTGTAAGACTATTTGGTATGTCTTTTGATAATCTTTTAAAAAATTAGAGTTATAATTTTTATGCCCAAAATTTTTTACACAAAAAAACCAAGCCATCATTTTGAAAAATTGCAATTTGCCAGGTCTGATAGAGGAAGAAAGCTCATCGTTTCTATTCATAGGACACTTATCTCAGAACAGCAATTCTTTGTGCATGGAGCTCGTCTTTGGAATACATTTCCACAAACTTGTCAACTAACAAGCAACGCAGGACCTTTCAAAAAATTTTTGATTATTTTGCATAGTAAAATCCTTGGAATTATGTATTTTGTCATCTTCTTTTGTTATTATATTTCTTAAACAATTAATATATGTAATTAATTGTATTTATATCAGCACTTTATACCCTTATAATTAATTAATCCTGTACTGTAATTGTAAGAATAATTTTTCTTGTTGTTCAGGAAAGCACAATAAATAAATAAATAATATAAATAATAAATGATAGCACGGTGTGGGAATATTAGTTTTTTTTTATTACATACAAAATTTATATATGTATAAATATATATTTTTTAAGAAAAAATTTTATTTAAATTCTAATCGATTTTTAATTACATTAAGTAAAGATAATACAAATATTTTTTTTTCTGTTGAAGTCTCGTACATCACCTTTCATAAGATCTGTTTGTGCCACAAGTTTATTTGATAATTACTGGTTTGTTCTTTTAATTTGTTGTTGTTGGAAACTGGATATATTTTTAACGGCACGTGTGAGGAAAAAGTTGTAAATTGTTTTGTTAAATTACTATAAATCGATCTTGTAAAGTGTTTAATGATAAACACGTGTAAAGGTCAGTTAGTTAGAGACAGGTCTTAGACAGAAGGCATTGGCAGTTAATGACATACAATAAAATATGTCTATTTTTTTAACGAAATTTTTAACATATTTATGGATTTTTTTTTTTTTTTTGGAAATAACTGGAAATAATCTATGTATATAAATAACTTTAGTTGTTCAGGTTATATAAATATGTTTGCTTTGTTTATATTTTTTTCGTAAATCTTGCTTTTCGGAAGGCTATTATGACCGTTACGAAAATTTGTTTACTTTATTAAGTCGTTTACATACTAATCTATAAAAGTACATTTAACCATGATATGTAGATATATTTTAATTTATTTTTCAATTTGTTAGAAAATAATTTTGTGGTAAAAAGAAATTTGTTCTAAAAAACCAAACCCATGAAAACCAAGTTTTTATTATACTCCCTTTATTTGTAAATTAATTTACCATTAAGTAATAAAATAATTGATTGATTGAAAATAAATATGTCTAGAAAAATATCTATGCCAAAAATCAAACATTATTTCGAAAAAAAAAAAAATGTGTCAGATTATTTTATCGTCGCCATGAGTCTGCCTGCAAGGTTTCTTGATAATATCACGGGAAAAAGGTTAAAAATCGATCTAAAGTTTTGTCGACAGTCAAACAAGCAGACACTATGAGTTAATATAAAGGCAGTAATAATAAAAATATTAGCAGATTCCAGCCCTCGAAATTCGAGCGCAAATTCTAGGAAATTTTATTTTTTTTATTAAATAAAGATCCTAAAAGTATGCTAATCAATTATAGCCAATTCACAAATCAACACAATAAACAAAATCATTTTAATTACAAACATATTAACAAATTTAAAAAACACACACATAGCATTGTATAATTATACCCTATACCACTATGTGGTTTGGGTATAATGACTTTGTGCTGCTGTTTGTAACTACCAAAAATATTTGACCTAGACCCATCTTTTATTATACCGATCGAATCAGAATCACTAGCTGATTCGATTTAACGATGTCCGTCCGTCCGTCCGTCCGTCCGTCTGTGTGTCCATGTAAACCTTGTAATCAAACTGCAGGTCGCAAATATTAATATATTTCGATGGAATTTGGTATATAAGCCTTTATCAGTCATAGAATGAACACTATTGAAATTGGTGAAATTCGGTCCATGTTCAGACTTAGTCCCCATACAAATGACCCCTATGAAATCGACATAAATTGCCATAAATTCGAAATTATCATATAGATTGCAGTCAAATTGGGTTTGTGTGTATTAATTACATCCATTAATCACTACTTCAAAAATGATCCCTATTGGACAACTCTTAGTCATAGCCCTCATATAACGCCGTATCCCGATCTTCACTTAAATCTATCAAAAAAGAAAACTATTGCACTGATTCTTCTCAAATTTTGTTTGTATATATTCAAGCAAAATACAAGAGACTTTACCAAATATGGTCAGGATCGGTCCATTTTTGGGCATAGTCCCCATATAGATATAGCACCCGATATGAACTTTTTCATATTTGCGGCAAAAAAATTAATATCAATGCCACTCAAATTTGAGTTATGCTCATTTTTTATATCGAATTAGTTGCGCCGAAAGATAGTGTCTCTAAACCATGGTATAGGGTATTATATGGTCGGTCTAGACCGACTATAATTTTCTTACTTGTTTTATGTATGTGTTAGTAGAAACTTTAAATGCAATTAACTCAAAATGAAGGAAAACACTTAACACTTAAATCTGTAAATCTGCAAATCGGCTAATAAGAAATACCTTTCAAATAATATACGTTTGGTCAAAATCGGAATAAAACGGTAGAACAAAACATCACAAGAAATCGCCTAGCCTATTAATATTATAGATATGACAAATATTTTAAATTTATTATGAAATATTAAACTAAAAAAATGTTGACAAAAATAAATTTTAGTCATAAAGAAGTAACCAAATTACACAGTGCAACACGATCTCTTGGGAACGCATATCTCTATCACCTATTGAAAGTAATTGGTACGTATGTAATTATGTGATATAACATTTGGGGCTCTTAGGCAGAACCTTCCTGAAATTGGGGTTTGAAAAGTTTATTTTCGAGAAAAGTTTGGTTCATAAAAATTAAAATATATGAGTAACGAGTTCTCTGATTAAAATTCTATAATTACATTTGTTCTATGAAATTGATCGGTGAATATTTTTTTAGAACATTTTAATCCTTGAGCTCCTACGGAAGTGGGTCTTATACCATAACTACGTAGATTTCTGGTATAATTTATTCAAGAAAAAGGAACGATTTCAGTAGGGGCCTTCAAAGACACGAAAAAATTACACGTGAGGTTTCTCCACCAGACGAAAAAAAAATTCCATACCAAATTTTCAATACAATAAAAAAAATGATAAATAAGAAAATTATAGTAGGTCTAGACCGACTATACGATACCCTATACCATGGTTTAGAGACCCCATCTCTTCGGTCCAAGTAAGTGGATATAGAAAATAAGCATAAACCAAATTTGAGTGGCATAGTTGTTAACTTTTTTGGCTGCAGATATGAAAAAGTTTATATCGGAATATATATATTTATATGGGGACTAGGTCGGAAAATTGACCGATCCTGACCATATTCGGTAGTCACTTACATTTTGAAAAAATATATATAAACCAAGTTTGAAAAAAATCTGTGCAATATTTTTGTTTTTTTATAGATTTATGTGAAGATCGGGAAGCAGCTCTATATGGGGCCTATGACTAAGAGTTGTCCAATAGGGATCATTTTTGGACTACTGATTAATGGATGTAATATATACATACAAACCCAATTTGACTAAGATTTGTATGATAATTTGCCAATATATGTTGGCAATATATGTTGATTTCATAGGGGTCATTTGTATGGGGGCTAGGTCTGAACATGGAGCGATTCTCACCAATTTCAATAGCGTTCATCCCATGGCTGATAAAAGATTAAATACCAAATATCATAAAAATATATTCATATTTGCGACCTGCAGTTTGATTACAAGACACACAGACGGACGGACGGACGGACGGACGGATGGACGGAAATCGTTAAATCGAATCAGATAGTGATTCTGATTCGATCGGTATAATTAAATATGGGTGTAGGTCAAATATTTTTGGTTGTTACAAACAGCAGCACAAAGTCATTACACCCAAACCACATAGTGGTATAGGTTATAATGATCGTCTGCGATACGACCAGCGTAAACACTGGGAAAAAAATGGAGTTGTAACTCTTTTCCAGAATCACTGTGTATCAATGGGTTTAGTTCCACCACAATATATTGGCTGCCAGCATCATATTCTTGATCTTGTATTAAGACATATAATGGACGAATGCTTGGAAGGAAAGCCTTCCTCGCCTAATATTTGTTATGATTTTGTTCACGAATTGATAAATAACTATGAAGATCTTAAGAAAAGTTACAAACAGAATGAAGAACGAATCAAAGTTGAACACATAAATTGGTGTGATGATATGCAGTACTTATATGAACTTGGTAAAGCTTTTACATACTATCAGAAAAATAAAAAATTTTCATACATTAACTTTAAAGCAATACCACCAATACACAATGCTCGATGGAACTCGAGAGCCATTTTTTGCAATATTGACCTTTATACTTATTCCAAAATATCGCCAAAAATTATATAACATTTGTGAGTTCGTATGTGGTCCATGGTACGATGTTTGGTTTTCCGATCATTGTTTTAAAAAAAATAATTTTGAGGTTCTAAAAAAATTTTTATTAACGTATAAGAGTGCTCGTGAATGTTTTTTTAGACATTGGGTTCAGGAACCATCAGCGATACCGGGGCAGCAACGAAGCAACATATGTGCTGAAAGAGCAATCAAAACGGTACAGGATATTTATCCGCTATGTAAATCTTCACGCACATTAAATTTGAATTTCATTTCATATAACAAATAGTTATGTAAAAGTGTAAATGTTTGTTCAACTTTAATTTATGTACTTATAATTAATGAAGAAAATTAATTTAAAAAAAAATTAAATATTTTTTTTCTTCTTGAGGACTTTAGAAATTTGCTTGGTGGCGGGAACTTTTTTGCGCAAATGACCTCGGAATATGATTTCTATGGTCAAAACATAATGGGCTACAACGTAGTTATGGGTACTAATAATGCAAAAAAAAAAGTTATATCCCTAATGTGTATGTCCCTCAGGGATCAGTGCTTGGACCTATCCTTTTTCTGACTTATGTAAATGATTGTCTTTTATTCATGTGCAAGTCATGTGCATTTGCTGATGACATTTTTCTATTATTTAACAATGATTCCAATATTAACAATAGCATAGAAACTCGTATTAATAATCATCTTAATTTCATTATAAACTGGCTGCATATAAATAACCTTGAAAAAAATTCATCTAAAACATAGCTTTAGCGCTTTCATTTACCTAATCTACATTTAGTTAGTCCTCGAATTTCTATTAATTGTCATTTAATTGATTATGTTGATTCCCTTGAATGTCTTGGTAATATTATTGATTCCAATCTCAATTTTGAAAATCATATTAATTGTCTTTCAAACAGATTATGTTTTACATTGAGAAGATTGTACTCCATAAATGCATATACACCAAGACATGTAAGGTATTGCTTAGCACATGCTCTACTGATGTCACAGTTGAACTATTGTTTAGAAGTGTATTCAGGTACATTGTCTGGAAATTTATTTCGTCTGGAAAACATAGTTAGAAAGATGATCGAGTATCTGAATTTCTACCACAATTTTTAGGTTGTAGATTTCATGATTTTCTTAAATTTCGACTATTAATATATTTTTATAAAATTATGAAATTAGGGAAACCTATATGTCTTGTGGATAGTTTTTCTTTTCTTCAATCTACTCGTAATATACAGATTGAGATACCTCGTATCCATCTACCGATTCTTGAACGTTCTTTTTATGTAAGGGTATGTCGTATTTGGAACAATTTGCCAGTTGCTCTGAGAATGTTTTCGTATACTAACTTCTTATATAAAAAAAAAAATTTTAATTTCTTTACCTCAACAAATATTTTTTAATTTACTGTTTGAGCCTCTGGAGTAGGATCTTTATATGTATGTATAACAATCTAGAAATTGTATCACAATTGTTTGCTGGGTTATGTTGTTGCATTAGCCGCGCAATACTATTAAGTGTCACATAAAGCTCACGACCTAGTAAATAAATAAACGTTAGTTGTCTCCGATTGACTGAGTAGTGTTAACATTTGTCGTTTTAATTATTTATTGTATTCGTCGAATACGAATACTTGGCTGCTGGGCTGCCATTGGTTGGCTCATGACATTACACTATTACCGATCTGCAGATACGAATACTACGATGAAGCAGATTTTGTAGATTTAATTCAACATTGTTAGATCGTTAGTTTTCCGCTAAACTTTCGTATAACATGTTTAAGTTTAGTTGTATTTAAGAATAAAAACGAAGTGTGAAGACTTGGAGCTTATCAAACGATTTTTGTGAGCCAAAGATAAAAGTTATACTCAACGTTTTTTTTTTCTTTCAATATATATATTTATATTGAAATTTCTAAAGTATTTTAAGATTTCAAATTCAAACGAAAAAAGGTGAAAAAATCAGAGTTCAGAAAAAAACACACACTGAATAAAAAACTCGTACATATATGTAAACAAACATAACTTAGACCAACACACACATATTTTTATTTTCATATCAATTATGTTTGTTTTTAAATTTTCTTCGGTGCCCAACACAACCACGACTGTGTTCGTTTTAATATTTCGTTATTTACACGAACATTTTTCTATCACGTACTTTTTTTTTCAATCACACATAAAGCACACATTTTTGAGTGTTGCTTTATTTGAAGTTGATGTTCTGGTACGTGTAGTGAAAAAAAACACAGAACATGTAAAATAAACAGGTTCGAGTTCAGTTATATTTTAAGTCGTGTTGTGGCTCGTGTAGTAAGAAACAACAGAACATGTACAGTAAACAGGTTCGAGTTCAGTTATATTTTAAACACGACTTAAAATATAACTGAACTTCTGGTTGCTCTTCACTCCAAATACGGCAATTTTGCTTATTTACGAAGCCATTCAACCAGAAATGAGCCTCATCGCTGAACAAAATTTGTCGATAAAAAAGCGGATTTTCTGCCAACTTTTCTAGGGCCCATTCACTGAAAATTAGACGTTGTGGCAGATCGTTCGGCTTCAGTTCTTGCACGAGCTGTATTTTATACGGTTTTACACCAAGATCTTTGCGTAAAATCTTCCATGTGGTCGAATAACACAAACACAATTGCTGCGAACGGCGACGAATCGACATTTCACGGTCTTCAGCAACACTCTCAGAAACAGACGCAATATTCTCTTCTGTACGCACTGTACGCATTCGTGTGGTTGGTTTAATGTCCAATAAAGTAAACTGAGTGCGAAACTTGGTCACAATCGCATTAATTGTTTGCTCACTTGGTCGATTATGTAGACCATAAATCGGACGTAAAGCGCGAAACACATTTCGAACCGAACACTGATTTTGGTAATAAAATTCAATGATTTGCAAGCGTTGCTCGTTAGTAAGTCTATTCATGATGAAATGTCAAAGCATACTGAGCATCTTTCTCTTTGACACCATGTCTGAAATCCCACGTGATCTGTCAAATACTAATGCATGAAAATCCTAACCTCAAAAAAATCACCCGTTAGAACATCACATGTATAAAGCATTTTGGAGAAACAAACACTACACCTAGTTTTAAATCACAAAATTGCTTTTAAAAAAATGTAATTTTTTAAGAACATGTATTTTTTTAAAAAAAAAGTATTTTTGTTAAGAAAAGGTATTTTTATAAGAAAAGTTACATTTTAGAAGGGATCATTTTAATTAAATGATTCTTTTTAGAAAAGGTACCTTTTTCAGCAAACCTACTTTCTTTTTAGAAAAATGTGACTTTTTAAGGAAAGGTACTTTAATAAGAAATTGTGCTTTTTAAGAAGAGCTACTTGGTAATTTTGAAGAAAGGGCACTTTTTAAAGAAAAGGTACTTTTTTAAGAAAATGTACTTTTTTAAGAAAAGGTCCTTTTTGAAAATGCTTTTTTTAAGGTCGCAATTTTCATAAAACGTTATTTTTTCAGCAAGGTCCCTTTCAAGAATATGTAGTTTTTTTAAATAAGGTACTTTTTTAAGAAGAGGTATTTTTTTATTAAACGAAAAAATACATTTTTAGAAAGTTAACATTTGAAATGAAAGATATTTTTTAGGTATGTAATTTTCTTTAAGAAAATTTACGTTTTTAGGAAAATAAACTTTTTTGAGAAAAGACAATTTTTTAAGAGAGGGTACTTATTTTTAGAAAGAGAACATTTTATATGAAATATACTTTTTAGAAAAGATACTTTTTTAAGGAAAGCAACTTTTTCACTAAAGCTAGTTTTATTAAGAAAAGGTACTTTTTAAGAAAAGATACTTGTTTGACAAAATTCGATTTTTTAAGAAAATGCATTTTTTTAAGAAAAGGTACTTTTTAAGAAAAACACTTGTTTAAGAAAAAGCACTTTTTTAAGGAAAGGTCTTTTTTAAGAAAAGATATTTTTTCAAGAAAAGCTAATTTTTAGAAAATGTACTTCTTTAAGGAGAAGTACTTTTTAAACAAATTTACTTTTTTAAGAAAAGGTTTTTTTTTAAGAAAAAAAAAAATACTTTTTTAGCAAAGGTCTTTTTAGGAAAGTAACCTTTTTAAGAAAAGGCATTTTTTTAAGAAAAGGTAAATTTTTAAGAAAAGGAAATTTGTTAAGAACAGGAAATTTGTTAAGAAAAGTATTTTTTGAAGAAAAGGTAATTGTTTAAGAAAAGGTACTTTTTTAAAGTAAACATATTTTTTAAGGAAGGTACTTTTTTGAGATAAGATATTTTTTAAGACAAGGTAATTTTTTCGAAAATGTACTTTTTTAAGATGAGGTACTTTTTAGAATAGATACTTTTTTAAGGAAAGCTACTTTTTCAGTAAAGCTTGTTTTTACAGAAAAGGAAATTTGTAACAGAAGGTACTTTTTAAGAAAGATACTTGTTTAATAAAAGGTGCCTTTTTAAGAAAAGGCACTTTTTAAGAAAAGCTACTTTTAAGAAAAGATACTTGTTTAAGAAAAAGCACTTTTTTAAAGCACTTTTTTTTAAGGAAAGGAACTTTTGTAAGAAAAGATACTTTTTCAAGAAAAAATAAATATTAGAAAATGTACTTCTTTAAGGAGAGGTATTTTTTAAGCAAATTTATTTTTTTAAGAAAAGGTACTTTTCTAAGAAGAAAAGATACTTTTTAGGAAAGGTACTTTTTTAAGAAAAGGCATGTTTTTTAAGAAAAGGTAATTTTTTAAAAACAGAAAATCTGTTAAGAAAAGTACTTTGTTTTAGAAAGGGTAATTGTCCAAGAAAATGTACTTTTTTAAAGTGAACATATTTTTGTAAGCAAGGTATTTTTTTAAGAAAATATATTTTTTCAAGACAAGGTAATTTTTTCGTAAATGTACTTTTTTTAAGATGAGTTACTGTTTAGGAAAATTTACTTTTTTAAGAAAATGAACTTTTAAAAAATGTACTTTTAAAAAAAAGTACATTGAAGAAAAGGTACTTTTTAAGAAAGATACTTGTTTTTTTCTAAAGAAATGTGGTTTTTAAGAAAAGTTAGATACTTTTTTAGAAAACGTACTTTTTAATGAAAAGATTCTTTTTTAGAAAATTTAGTTTTTTAAGAATAATTCACTTTTTTAAGAAAGGGTACTTTTGTGAGAAAATGTACATTTTTAAGAAAAGGTACTTTTTGAAGGAAATGTACTTTTTTAAGAAAAGGTGTTTTTTAAGAAAATATAATTTTTTAAAGAGAGGTACCTTCTAAGACAATTTACTTTTTTAAGAAAAGGTAATAAAAGGTAATAATTTAAGAAAAGGGAATATTTTAAGTAAATAATCTTTTTAAACGAAAGATACATTTTAGAACTAGTACTTTCGTGAGAAAATGTACTCTTGTAAAAAGTAAGTTCGAGTTGAGATTAACTAACTACGAGTATATACGACATAACTAGAACAATAACATACAATTACAAACTTATTTGGAATTAAATCAACGGCATTTAAAATTACTGTTTTTAAAAGTTTTTTTTTCATAACTTGATATTATCATATAATCAAAGGATAAATATTAAACATTTATAAGTAACCCGATTGGGGTGATTTCCACAGACGGACATACTCACCTTTTTATAAGGGTAAAGAAAATACACACATGTATATTTTATGATGTCCGGACTTTATTCTAATTTTTACAAACAGAATTATAAACTGAAGTGTATCAAATAGTGGTGTTATAATATGTGGTGTATCAAACATAAATATACCGAGCTATTTTTGAAACAACTGAATTTATTTTCCACTTGTATTTTTTTTATAAATATATGGGCTTTTGGTTAAAGTCTGTTCCAATTGAGGAATATATAATTGTTATATATTAATCATTCAGTAATTTTAGTTCCATTCAGAGGGAAAAGTTGTTATGGCCTGAACATTAAACGATTCGCAATTAAATTTTCTTAATTTTTTGACTCAGAAATCAACTCTAAATCGATCGGAATTCGCTCAATAGGTAAGTACAAACTCTTAACACTCTGTAGAACGTGCTACCGTATATTAACACTATAATTACGACTAACATATATATTATACATAAATTCTTCCGACCTACCACAATAATTTCATATTACGCTTCAGGCTACAAAATGAAATGATACTGATATTAAATTAATTAGTCAAAACTAAATATACTTATAATACACACACACACACACCTTAAGAACAGTAGCATTAAACAACATAATAAAATAAAACTAAACGATATGAGTTGATTTGATATGATTTGATTAAACACTAAAAAGCAAGTAAGAAAATTATATTTGTTCTAGACCGACCATACGATACCCCACTTCGCTTCAACTAATTGGATATAGGAAATAAATATAAACCAAATTAGAGTGGCATTGTTAATAATTTTTTTGGCTGCAGATATGAAAAAGTTCATATCGGGTGCTATATATATGTGGGGACTAGGTTGAAAAATGGACCGATCCTGACCATATTTAGTAAAGTCACTTACATTTTGAACAAATATATACAAACCAAATTTGAGAAAAATCTGTGCAATATTTTTGTTTTTTGATAGATTTAAGGAAGCAGCTCTATATGGGGCCTATGTCTAAAGATTGTCCTATTGGGATTATTTTTGGACTACTGATTAATGGCTGAGATCTATATGATAATTTGGATCTTATGGCAATTTATATCGATTTCATTGTCATTTGTATGGGGACTAGGTCTGAACATGGACCGAATTTCACCAATTTCAATAGCGTTCATCCTATGGTCGATAAAAGCTTTTGCACCAAATTTCATCAAAATATATTCATATTTGCGACCTGTAGTTTGATTACAAGGTTTACATGGACTCACAGACGGACGGACAGGCATCACTACATCGACTCAGAAAGTGATTCAGAAAGTGATTCTGAGTCGATCGGTATAATAAAAGATGGGTCTAGGTCAAATATTTTTGGGTAGTTACAAATAGTAGCACAAACTCATTATATCCAAACCACATAGTGGTATAGGGTATAAAAATTCACTCCAAAAATAGCGATGACGTTCTGAAATAGGAAGACATTTTGAAAGAGGTGTTTTATAAACGGTATTGACAGATATTTGAATAATTTATTTATAGTCGCTGCAAACGTAAAAGACTTAATTAATTAAAAATATTGACATCATGTTGAACATATTGTAGTTAATAAATGTTGTCAATTTATAGGGGGGAAAAATTGTATCTACAATATTTTAAGAAATGCACAAATTTTATATTTAATTCAATTATTTTTTGGTAAATAAAATAAATAAAATATATTTGTATATTTTTGTAAAAAAAAATAAATTCCATAAAAACTTAAGAAAATAGTCTTAAGCAAAAAAAAAATGTAAAACTCGTTTGATAAAATTATTTTACAAAATTTTTAATAAAAAAATTTGAGTTGAGAACGTATAAATCTGGCTCTGAATAACATTAATAGAAAAGATGTTGAGAATATATGGAACTCTGTTAAAGATAGCCTAAAATGTATAGCAGACAATACCTTGGAACACAGCAAAAACCCCAAAGAAAGGAATGGATGACAAGCAAAATATTGAAAGTAGTGGAAGAACGTCGCACAGTGGATTCGATGGTATCCAAAATGGCGATTAATTTAGCCATAGAGAGCCATAGTTGTAAAATATTATACTTTTTTACGAGTATTAATCATCATAAAAACATAACATCACAGCACTTTAGAAAAAAAAAAATTGTATGAAAAAATTTTTCTTTACCTCTTAGGCGCTTTTTTGTTTTTCGGAAAAAACACATGATCAAAAATTTTAAGAATAAGAAAATAATATGTACTCTTAATTCTATTTAAAACCGGCTTTTGTTTTTCACTAAATTCAGTAAATGTAAAAATATATCTAAAAAAGTCACGGAAGAAACTTATTACAGGATCAGAACAGATTAATTCAAGAAAGTGTCTAGTTGATAAGGATATACAGTATTAACTCCTTAATCAGCACAGAGATAATTTGGACTTCTGTCCGAATTATTGGATCGTCCGGACTATAGACAAAAGTTTTAAAAGCTCATAACTTGGCTATTTTTATTTTTATTTCGATCAAATTTACTTAAAAAATAAAGGAAAAAATAAATATGTACACTACAATAAAAAAAAAAGTGTTCAAACTCTCGGTCGCACCCCCTAAAAATATGCGAATAGCAAAAAAGTGAGAAATTCAAAGTTTTGGGCTAATCAGAAAACATTTAGTCGTTCCTCAACGCGATTGAAAATTTCAATTGTGTTTATATGGGGAAAATATGACTGTTTTTCAGATTTTACGAAAATTTCGTTCTATAGTTTAATTTTTCTGACAAGTTGTTATATAATTCGGGATTAGTATTAAATTGTCCTTTCAAGAAGCTATAAAACTTCAAAATCGAATAAAAACTCGCTAAGAAATAGCAAATGCCTCAGACCACTTTTGTGACAAAAAAAAAACTAGGTCATGAAATTTGATGGCATTTTTTTCAACTTTGAGAAATTAAGTAAAGCAGTAATTTTTTTTGTCTCTCTACTTGTAAGGACTCAGAGATGAAGTATTGTTTTACTACCACGTTGTTAACCTATTACGCATTGAGACCGAAAATGGGAATTTTTTTTGATAAAATTTTGAATGCTCCTTTTTCAAGTTTTAAAAAATGTTCTTAAACAAAATTTCAAAACATGGAAATGACACTTTATATTTTTGTTAAATATATGTTAGAGATTAACTGTGTGAATTTTTAAGTAAATTCCTCAGCCGAAATTGTTTTACAAAGAATTTTTTTGCGTATTTCGAGAAAAATGAGTTTTTTGTAAAATATTCAGTAAATCTACTCTTTCTAAATACTTTGTATAAAAAATTAAGAGTTTTCTACTTTTAAATGTTATATTTTATCTTAATAGCCTAGGGTTTCTAAAAAAAATAATATGATATCATTAACCCTTTTTTAACTGAGGTCGCATATGACCCCAATCTAATGAAAGACAATTTATTCAAAAAAATCAAATATATTGTAAGTGCTGTTGAATTTTTAGATGTGATGCTCAAAATATAATAACCAAATGTGCAAATCTTTTGGCGTATTTAAAAAAATTTATAGTTCTAGTAAACTAGATGAAACCCTTACTATGGGTTGGGAAATAAAATTGTGCTATTTTTCCATATAATGAAGGGCCACCCTAATGTACATGCATATAATGATAATGATGATGTACTGGTTTTTTCAAACAACTTTTTATTTTGCAGATTTTCATTTTAGCCTTCAAAGAATAACAAATATGATTATTAAACTAGCGATAATGCTGATTATGCCTTTGGCTTATACAGTATTTAGCCAGACTACAAAACGAACAATTTTAATGACAGCACCAAAAGTTTGTACTCATCAGGCTGGCTGTATATTGGGTAAACTTGTGGCCGGCTATCAAATCGAGGCATTTGAAGGTTTTTTAGGTATTCCATATGCTTTGCCACCTGTAGGTGAATTACGATTTAGTGTAAGTTTTTTTTGTTTGTAAAAACTATGATAATTTTTATTTATAAATTTTTTTTAATTTCAGAATCCTAAATCGTATCCTAGATGGTTTGGAGTTTTAAATGCCACTGAGCCAAAATTGGATTGTATACAAAAGAATTACTTACTTCCGGATCCACAAGTTACAGGCAGTGAGGACTGTTTGTATTTAAATGTCTTTCGGCCAGTGGTAAGTAGCCTAGAAATTTAATGTCAATGGCGTTAACTGATTTTGTTATTACAATTAATAGAATTTTCGATATAAAAATAGACGTTAAAAGAAAATTGTAGTCAGTCAAAACTGCCTACATGAGTTTAGCGAAGGGTCGTAGGTCCAATTAATTGGAAATATAATATAAACATAAACCAAATTTGTGCGGAATTGCTTGCAATATGAAAAATTGTTGCGTCATTTTATATGGAGATTAGTTAAAAAAGTGGATGGCTCCGGACCATGATTGGTAAAGTAGTTATTTTCGCAAAAAAATATACAAACCAAATTTGAAACAACTAAAAAAATTATAGTCGGACTATACGATACCCTATACCATGCGTTTAGACACCCTATCTCTTAGGACCAACTAATTAGATATAGAAAATAAGTATAAACCAAATTTGACTGGAAGTTTAATTCATTTTTTTGCCTTCGGATATGAAAAACTTTCATATCGGATACTATATTTATGTGTGGACTGGGCCAAAAAATAGACCGACCATAACCATATTTAGTAGTCACTTTAAGTGAAGTTTGGGATGCAGCTGATTAATGGGTATAATTAGGGATGCCAAACAGGACAAAAATTTATCAATCCCGGGATTCGGGATTTTATTAACTAATATCCGGGGATTTTTCGGGATTTCGGGATTAGTTATTCATTTGTAATTTTCAATATGAAAAGTCAATAAATTTAATATTTATTATTTTATTTAATATAATAAATAGAAACGTAACAAAAACAAATAAATAACATTTCATGTAGATATATCAAAATTCTAATAACCAAATAATATTAAATTATAATTCAGAATAATTGATATTGCTTTAAAAACTTCTCCAAAAAATCAAAGCATCTAAGGTTTCGTCAGATAATCTTGAGCGTATTTTGTTGCCAACATAAGCGCTGTGGGAATAAAATAAGAACCCCCAAGGATTATATATTATAGAAGATGTGCAAACTGATATTGGAACATGTAAGCAAGAGTGGCAAACAAGCGTATATATACAATTTTATGATCCAGCAACAAACAAATGTTGATAAACTATGTTCCATGTATCTGGCCAAAGCACAATGTTGCTGAAAAATTTTGTTATGCGATATAAATTTTATGATAAAAATATTCACCATGTCATTTGACACAACACACACATTGGTACGCAAAATATATACACATTGTTACAAGGATTATATTTATATAAGCTCCTTGTTAATTCATGCAAAAGGCATAAAATGAACACTGAGTGCTGCACAGTGGTTTCCCTTATATGGACAAGCGGTCAAAAATCTATATCTCCAAAACTAAAAAAGCTAGGGTCTTCAATTTGTCAGAAGAGCTTAAAGTTTGCAAATTTTTAGGAAAAAATATTAAAAACTGTAGCCATAGTAGCCATTTGATCTTTGAAGGGTTAATTGACTTATAGATTTGTTTCAAGAATTTTTGAAATAAAGTATTTCAATATGAAAATTCGTTTGTTTTTAAACAATTTTTGTAAATTTTTATTCCATTTTAATTCATTCGAAATATATACTGAAAAAAAAAACTAAATTAAAAAGTTATACAAAGTTATACAATGCAATTAAGGTATTATTAAGTAATATAAGGTAATAAGGTAGAATAAGATATTAATATGTATCAAATATTAAGCAAATTTAAAACTCCTTGACTTTAACTACTTGTTTTATTTGTTGGTAAGTTTCGGGCTCCAGAAATAAATGGATCTGAACTTAAAAACAGCAATGCGGGATATTTTTCGTGTATGTTGCAATCTAAACTGTTTTATATCCTTATTTTTTGCTTGAGCTGCTTCCTCCGCTAATTCCCCTATTGACACTAACGCATGCTTGATCACCTCAGCTCCATGGATCAGAATTTGTGTACCGATGGAGGGAGGTAGTACCAGGGATATTCCTCAACAAGTTTTCTGGCTGTCTCTACAACATATTCCTCAAACTTTTCGGCATCAATTTCAAATCCAGAATTTATAGCTTATACATTTTGAAAATAATCTCCGCGCTGTGTTGCCATCGTTCGAGTTTCCGCAACCACCAGATTTTGGCCTATCTACCAAAAGACCCATTTCGGCCCGAAATCGTTATTGAATAATTTGTTTTCTCTTCAAAACTATTGACTTTTCGTTCCTACTGTTTTTACATTTTTCTAGCTCTAATTTGTATGATAAGTGAATGAAGTACTCAAAAAATTGTATGTTGGCATGTAATGGTGACAGTCCGAATTCGTACCGAGCTTTATTTACTTTTTTCTCGAGGCATTTTTCAATGTCATTCATTTCTGTGGGCAAGGCACCACATATGTGACATTTTGCAGATGAAGTTTCCGTAAGAGTGTTCCAAAAAAAAATAACAATTAAAAAAAATTTGTTCTCTTTGATCATATTCTTAAAAAGAATTAGTAAAAACAAAATGCGATTTTTCATTATTTTTCATCGGGCGACTATATAAATCACATCATTATGCGAAAATATGCAAAAACCCGCGGCCAGAATATTGTTTAATTTAAAGAGGGGTAAAAGATCTACAATTGGATGTATAAGAAGTTATAGGTGGAAGAGGGCCAAATAACTAAAAGTCTACGTGAAAAAGTAGTTTTTAAAAAACGTGTGTTTTGAAAAGGTCAAAAAAGTATTCTTCAGGGATTTTTTAATGGGCTTATATTTTTGCAGCTTTTATTATTTCATTTGGTAGAAAATAAGTTAGAATTTAATGTTTGTAGGGTTTATGGAGACTTCTGCCACAACTTTTTAGATAAACTTAAGTTTTCTTTTATGACTATGCAACCACAATATATGAAATATATATGTACATACCTTTACTTTCAACGGACACAAGCATTAAATCTCGCAAAAAACAACAAAATTTGTTAGATTCATAAAATTTAGAGTGTTATCAATAAATTTAGTACAATAAAGCTCAGAAGAAACCACTGTGTGCTGGTTGGTTGAAATCTTGCACAGGTCTTGATACATTTTTTTTTGTAATTCAAAAATAAAATTCTAAAAGAAAAAAGTTGAAAAGTTAAAATTTTTCAACAGTTTTATCAATTTAAGTTTATATGCCAAATTTCATACGACATTTCTCTTTTGTTACATGAAATTTGTCAAACATACTTCAAATAAGAAATCAAATAGAATAAAAAGATAAAATACAAATAAAGAAACAAAAATTTATAATTTGTCAAAAAAATTTTTTAACAAAAAATTAAAATTAAACAAGTAGGAAAATTATAGTCGATTTAGACCGACTATAGGGTACCCAATACCATGTGTTAAGAGACCCTATCTCTTAGGACCAACTAATTGAATATAGAAAATTAGCATATCCCAAATTTGAGTGGCATTGTTATTCATTTTTTGACTGAAGATATGAAATGTTCATATCGGATGCTATATTTATATGGGGACTAGGTCGAAAAATAGGCCGATCCTGACCATATTTGACAAAGTCGCTTATATTTTGCAAAAATATATACAAACCAAATTTCAGAAAAATCTGTGAAACGTTTTTGTTTTTTAATAGATTTAAGTGAAGATCGGGAGCATCTTTATATGGGGGCTATGACTAAGAATTGTCGTATTTTTGGACTACTGATTAATAGATGCGGTAAACATACACAAACCCAATTTGGCTGTAATCTATATGTTAATTTGGATCTTATGGCAATTTAAGTCGATTTTATAGTGGTCATTATATGGGGACTAGGTCTGAACATGGACCGATTTTCGCTAATTTAAACAGCGTCCATGCCATGTCCAATAGAAGCTTATATACTAAATTTCATGAAAATATGTTCATATTTGCGACCTGTAGTTTTGATCACAATGTTACATGGACACACAGACAGACGGACGGACGGACATCGTGAAGACAGTGATTCTGAGTCGATCGGTATAATAAAAGATGGGTCTAGATCAAATATTTTTGGTAGCTACAAACATCAGCACAAAGGCAATATACCCAAACCACATAGTGGTATAGGGTATAAAAATTAAAAATTCACAAATAAGTGAAAAAAAATTCACAAACTTTACTTAAAAAATAAATATATAACATACTGCTTCTAAAACTTCGGTCTTTTGGGAGCACATCGGTTTAAAACTTCGCCCTTTGGGGGGCATGTCGCTTGAACAACTTCGACTTTTTGGCCAGATATTGCTGTTGACAACAATACTTGCCCCGTTACTTCTGCTTTGTCCGGAAGAGATATAACGCTCTGCTAATGAATTACCATTCGTTTTCTTCCCACATTTTTATAAACTCCAGTGCCCGCCTTCTGTATACCGCCGAATTGTATTTAATGGACATTTTTGTATTTTCTTCGCTGACATTTCGCTGACGATTAATCAGTTCCACTTGCTATATATAGCAAAATGCATTGTGTTAATACACAAAACCAAAAAGTTCGAAAATATATGAACTAGCAGATTCCAGCCCTCGAAATTCGAGCGCAAATTCTAGGAAATTTTATTTTTTCTTTAAACAAAGACCCTAAAAGTATGCTAATCAATTATAGCCAATTCACAAATCAACACAAAAAACAAACTAATTTTTATTACAAACACATTAACAAATTTAATAAACACACACATAGCATTGTGTAATTTTATGTATGTGTTAGTAGCAATTTTAAATGCAATTTACTCAAAATAAAGGAAAAAATTAAAAAATCTGTAAGTCTGCAAAACGGCTAAAAGGAAATACCTTTCAAATAATATACGTTTGATCAAAATAGGGATAAAACGGTAGAACAAAACATCAGTCACAAGAAATCGCCTAGCCTATTAATATTACAGATTTCGGCTACATGATCAAATTTCAGAATTCATTACGAAGTCATCGTAATTTATTATTTTAATATTTTGTTAACATACAATTTTGAGAATCAATGTGTGTGCTGGGTATCAATGTGTGTTGTGTTATCGTAAGATTTTTATGTTAACTTTGTAACACAACCAATGACCATATGTAAGTTAGACAGATTTGTTTCTAGCAACGTTTTTCTGCGTTACAATTTGGTGTGACATGTATGTATATAGTCTTGTTGGCCACTGTTACATTATCAGTTGTCATGTCACAAATTTTCAGTTTGCACATCCTCTATAATATATGGTCCTTGGTCGGAGTATCCGTACATTTTCGTACGTCAGACTGTGATGAACATGTTAAGGCTAAGTGGTGTGATCCACTCGACCAGACAGACGGATATCGCCAGATCGACTTTTCCTTTTGTAAGGATCAAGAATATATATAGCATATGAGGTCTCCGTGATTTATTTCGATGAGTTACAAAAGAATTGACAAACTAATATACACCCACTGTTCAGTGGTGTGGAGGGTATAGAAATGAAAGAAATAACTAACGGACGAATGTAAAAAATGTTTTTAACTTGCAACCATAAATTTTTCCAACTCATCTTGCTCCTCGTTTATTATATGTTAAAAAAGCTTGTTTATTAAGCTCGTTTATTATATGTTAAAAAAGTTATTGTCAGTTTAGTTATTATCAGATATGTTAGGTTAAAAATCCCTGGAATCCATTGTGATACCATGTGGCGAATAGTCCCCACAATGAACCGTCTGAGAGTTCACGATCTCAATGCCCAAAGTCTAAAACTCGAGAGTGCCGCGCAATGGCAGGAAAAATACTATGTGACAGAAATCATTTGATGATTTCTCATTCCTCTATGAGACAGTATCTAATATAACTTCCACTACAATGGAAATCTTGCCAGCGCTACGAAGTCCAAATTCTAGTTTGTACCATGAATTTTATAAATGGGAGGCATTAGGTTCAATAATAATCTGGTTACGGCCATACCGATTAATCATTTCCATACATGATCTAAAAGCATGTGCAATCCTCTTTTGCCTTCAATATCTTATTTATATACGTACATTTTTACACAGACTTAAATTAATAACGGGATACCTTTTAATAGACGCACTATAACTAGCTACAAATATAAAATGTATGGTGTTAAAAATGTTTACCCCTTTAGAGGAAACAAAAAAAAATATGAATACTTGGCCACTTCTATTAAAATATTTGCAGTGCTATTTAATTCATATTCTTTCTCTGAAAAGTGGTCCACAGTTTTTATTATTTTTATTTATTTATTTTTGTGTTTCAGAAAAGATCCTTGGAAAGATTACCAGTTATGGTCTATATACATGGTGGTGGCTGGTTTAGTGGTACAGCAAATCCGGCTATAACTGGTCCAGAATATTTTATGGACACACAACAAGTTATATTGGTAACGTTTTCCTACCGATTAGGAGCTCTTGGATTTCTCTCCACAAATGATGTGCATATGCCCGGTAATTTTGGTTTGAAAGATCAAGTGTTGGCCCTAAAGTGGGTACAAAAAAATATAGCCGAATTTGGTGGCAATCAAAAAATGGTTACATTATTTGGACAAAGTGCCGGAGCTGTATCAGCACATATGCATATGTTGAGTAAACAATCTGAGGGTTTATTTCATTCACTAATAGCTTTGAGTGGTACTGCAAATGTACCCTTTGCTATCACAGAAAATCCCCTGGAACAAGCTAGACTCACAGCTGAATTGTGTAATATAACAACGGCTTCGCAATTAAGTACTCCCAAATTGCTTAAGGCCTTGCGAGCTGTTACGGCTGAAACAATAGTTAATGCAGGTGATGGCTTAAAATATTGGCATGTGGATCATATGACGAATTATCGACCAGTTGTAGAAGGTTTGGATGTTAAAGATGCTTTTTTAACCGAACATCCAAAGCATATTTTGCGAACGGGCAAATATAAACCGGTACCCATCATGATGGGTGGTGTACCAAATGAGGGTGCTGTTCGCGTTGTAGCCATTATGGAATCGGAGAGATTAAGAAATTCTTTTAATGGTAATTTTCGTTTCCTATTGGAAACCTTTTTGGAATTGCCCTCAAATTTTAATCGCACACAATTGAATAGTAAAATGAATGTGATCATCGAAGAATATTTCCATGGAGAAAGTAAATTGTATAGTAGAACCGGAAAGGGATTTTTAGATGTAAGTAGACATTTGTTTCGTTTTTATACCCTATAATGAGTTTGTACATTGTATTTGACTACCAGAATATCTGACCAAGATTCACCATTTATTATATCGATCTACTCAGAATCAATTTCTGAGTCGATTTAGCAATGTCTGTCCGCCAGACAGTGTTTTGTTCCCATATAGCGAATGTATAAAAATAGGAGTTGCCGTACATAAATGAAACGTGGTACACTATTTGGGCCAAAGAAAACCATTTTGAGAAAATCTGTGCCTACCTCCCATATATCCTGAAATTTAAAACTGTAATTACAGCTTCAAAACTGGTCAGGACATAACAAAACTTTGTTATGGTATAAAAACTAAGTTTTTAATGTGTCTGCAAATTCTCATTTTAATCGGTGCAAGGACTCGTGTACCTATACAGAGGCGTCTGTATGTCTGTCTGTCTGTGTGTCCAAGTAAGGCTTGTAATTTTGATGATATAAGCTTCTATTGGCCATAAGACCAACGCTGTTGAAACTCGTGAAAATCGGTACATGTTCAGACCTAATCCCCAGATGATGATATAAGCTCTTATCGGCCATAAGACGAACGTTATTGAAATTGGTTTTCACCAATTTCAGACCTAGTCCCCAGAAAAATGAGATCGACTTAAATTACACCCGTTCATCAGTAGCTATAGTCCACATTTTAAGCTGCTTCCCGATCTTCACTTAAGTGACTTTACCAATTATGGCTATGACCGGTCCATAAACGGGATGAAAATTTTAGTCTTCTAAAATTTTCCTTACAAAATTCAAAATTTGTATACGATTTCATGTTGAAAATGTATGACTTTCAAAACATTTCACCAGACGCCATAGAGGTGAATGATAATTCTTTTCTCCTATAGAACTTTTTAACTATTTTCAACGCAAAATATTTTCACCTCAAATCTGATATCGTCACAAATGGTTATTTTAGATTCAGTGCAGCCGCATATATTAATCTTAATGAATTTTAACTAAAAACATTAAAAGGTCGACAGTTTTTATTTAATAAAGCACATTTATTTTTGTTTCCTTTAGCTGGTAACAGATCGTGGTTTTCATCATCCTTACTACAATACAATAAAATCATATGTCAATACCATCGATACCAATCGATATCCTTTATATTTATATAATTTCAATTATTCGGGGCCCTACACCTATTCCACCATTTATAACGGCGGCCCAACTGAACAAAAATATGGTGTTGTACACTGTGACGACTTGATTTATTTGTTTAGATCACCTATATTATTTCCTGATTTCGAAAGAAATTCAACTCATGCTCAGGTTATACAAGCATTTGTGGAGAATTTTGTACATTTTGCCAAATACAAGTAAGTTGGTAAATCTCTATTCATAATTTCAAATTGATACAAATTATTAATTTTAGCAAATTTTTGTTTCAGTAAACCTTTAGGAAATCATATGAAACAAATGTGCAATAAAAATGCTTTTCAGGAGAAGGCGAAAACAATCTGTGATTATCAACAATTTGAAAATGGTTCTAATAATAATAATAATGGTGCATTTGTTATCAAGACTGAAAATAAATTTAATATAGAACGTATGCATTTATGGGATAGATTATTAGAAGAGTAAATTATTATGTATATTTTAAATGTAAAAATGTGCTTTAAATAATATTAGGATACTAAATATTTAGAAACCATTTTAAGTTCTAGTAATAATCTTAAGCTAACATATGTACTATATATAAATAAGGGTTTAATACTTAAATCATTTCACTTAGAAATTCATTATAATTACCACTTGTTTTTATAAAACTTTTGAATTTTAATAATGGAAACTACAATAAAACTTGGTCTGAATGTTCAGTCTTTCTACATGTAAATATTTATAGTTTTGGATTTCTAACAGTTCATTAAAAAAGAACTTGTTTATCTATAATTCTAATCGGTTTTCATTTAAAAGGAATCCAAAATAAAAAATTAATTTTTTTTTATTGTATAAAATTTTTATATATGTTTTTGATTTTTTATTTATAACTCAAATCCACCGATTTCGTTTGCTCCTTTTTGGAGCAATTTTCAAAAAATTTATGTTTTTGGCCAGTTTTTTTTTTTAAATAGCTTCTAAACGCAATACAGGGATATCGGAGACAGCATCTTTTGAGAGATAAAATTCTCGACCTTTCTCTCCTCAAAGTCAAAATTCTGCAGCTAGCCGTTTGTTCTGCAGAAGTATTCGAAGGAGATGAAAATTGACCATTTGAAAAAAATTGGCTTTGTATAAATTTTTTGTGAATCTAAAAAACCCAGTTTTATTAACAAAAATACTAGTCCTCGTTCTTTATGGATTTTTTGTTGATTTTTCAACAGCGGTGGTCACCTTTTCTCTCATTGTGAACTTGTGCCGTTACTGTAACCGTTTGCTATGAACTTTCTAGTCAATTATTAATGTCATCAAAGAAAGTGTTCAAAAATAAGTAAAATTTTAAGGAAACATTCTATTCCTGCTAAGGAACTGTAAACAAATAAACTTCCAACGTACCCTGAAGTGTTGCAGTTGATACTATTTGAAAAATTGAAATTGAAATCAAAAATAATCTAACCCATAAAAACAAAGTTTTTATTAAAACTCTTTCTTTCCTTATGCATATGAATTTTGAATATCTCCGTGACTGCGCGTGACTGTGTGTGACTATCTTAAAATTAATCTTTGGCCACAACAAGTCTATGGACAATTTTTCAGATCCATCGGATGAGGGGAAGTGGGTTTTTAATCTTTCCGTGACTGTGCGTGACTATGTCAAAGTTAATCTTTTTCACAGCAAGTCTATCGACCAAATTTTAGATCGATCGGATAAGGGAAAATGGGTTTTAAATCACTCCGTTACTGTGCGTGACCATGTGTGACTGTGCATGACTAAGCCAAAGTTAATGTTTTTCTCACAGCAAGAGTAGGGACGAAGTTTCAGATTGATCGGATGAGGGGAAATGACATTTAGATCACTCCGTGACTGTGCGTGACCATACGTGACTAAGTCAAAGTAAATCTTTTTTTCACAGCAAGTGTATGGACCAAGTTTGAGATCGATCGGATGAGGGGAAATGACATTTAGATCACTCCGTGACTGTGCGTGACCGCGCGTGACTGTGCGTGACTACCCCAAAATTAATCTGTAGTCACGGCAAGACTATGGGCCAACTTTCACATCAATTGGATAAGGGGGAATGGGGTCCACCCATGGCAGACAGACAGACAGACAGACAGAGAGTATGAGTTAAAAGAAAGAGTTTAAAAAGAAATAAATCCATTTCGTTGCTAATAAAATTTGGTAGAAAACATCAATACCAATTATACCATGCCGAAGCATTGTCACACGGCTTGATAAATTGTACAGTTCATACGGAAATGTGTTAAAAACTTGTACTAAAACGTCATATGGAAAAAAATTGCATGATTTTAAATTGGAATCTGAAAAATTATTTGATGTTAGTCTTTGTCCGTGTAATGATATATTTACTTGCACCTCTGTTAAAGAAAATAAGGTTCCATGTCAGGAAAAGTACTTCTTAACGGATCAAAGAACTGAAAGTAAAATGTGTTTTGGCAGCAGAACATCAAAAAAATCTACCAATCCTCAGCAACAAGCTTTAAAGGAAGTCAACCACAACACCGTGTCCAATGTAAATTCAAATTTGAAACAAGAAAAGTCCAATGCAACGGCTAGACCAACAATGATGGAGGTTCCAGTTAAAAGAGCCGAATTAAATAATGTCGGGGCAGTCAAGTTAAAAGTTAAAAAAAGACATATTTTCATAATTCTTTTTTTCTTTTCACGTTATAGCATAACATTTGAAGATCCCTGAAAAACTTTTCAATTAAAAATTTTAATAAATAAGTCCGTGACAGCGAATGTCCGGAGGTGTTGTTGTTTAGCGGCGAGCATCATAACTCGTTACCGGATCATGTGAAATAAAAAAATCGAAATGCGAAATTGTGACATGTTTCGTGAGGTAGTGACGAAGAGTTTTTTATAATTTTTTTTTTGCACTTTTAGAAGTGAAAAACACGATTTTTGCTATAAAATTTCGGGAATTTGTTGTTAAAAAATGGGGAAGAGAATGGCAAATAAAAAAAAAACTCTTCGTGGTTACCTGACGATTTATGTTTAGATATAGTGTGTAAAATTTCAAAAGAATCGGTCAAGTAGATTTTTAGTTATGATGTTCACGGACTTCAAACATTTATTTGCGAGAAAACCGATTTAAAGTTTTTTAAAAACTGATTTATATACGATATACTGTATGAGGCAGATAGCTGAAAACGCTGTATCTTCTTAATTTGCTCCGATTTACTTAAAATTTTGACACAACAGTCCAGCCATATTGTAAATTCAGAAAGAGGCATGCAAAAAAATTTTTTCAAACCTTATCCCCTCTTAACAGAGTGTCACTTCATTTTGCTCAATGTGATTATGCCAGTAGATGGGGCCACAATTTTTGTTCTAATTAGCTTTGCAATAGTTATTTCTATTTGAACATGAATATCAACATTTTCAATTAGATATCAAACGCAACAATGTTAAAAGTATACACAGAGCTGAGTAAAGAAGAAGCAATGTGTTTTTTGCTTTAAAAACAGTTATCTTATATATAACAAGTAAGAAAATTATAGTCGGTCTAGACCGACTATACGATACCCTATACCATGCGTTTAGAAACCCTATCTCTTAGGCCCAACTAACTGGACATAGAAAATAAGCAAAAACCAAATTTGAGTGGGATTTTTATTAATTTTTTTGGCTGCAGATATGAAAAAGTTCATATCGGATGCTATATCTATATGGGGACTAGGTCCAAAAATGGACCGATCCTGATCATGTTTGGTAAAGTCTCTTGTATTTTGCAAAAATATATACAAACAAAATTTGAGAAGAATCAGTGCAATATTTTTGTTTTTTAATAGATTTAAGTGAAAATCGGGAAGCAGCTCTATATGGGGCCAAAGGGATCATTTTTGGACTACTCATTAATGGATGTAATGAACGCATATAAACCCAATTTGAGTAAGATCTATATGACAATTTGGATCTTATGACAATTTATGTCGATTTCATAGGGGTAATTTGTATGGGGGCTAGGTCTGAACATGGACCGATTCTCACCAATTTCAATAGCGTTCATCCCATGGCTGATAAAAGCTTATATACCAAATTTCATCAAAATATATTCATATTTGCGACCTGCAGTTTGATTACAAGGTTTACATGGACACACAGACGGACGGACGGACGGACGGACGGACGGACGGACGGACGGACATTGTTAAATCAACTCAGAAAGTGATTCTGATTCGATCGGTATAATTAAAGATGGGTCTAGGTCAAATATTTTTGGTTGTTACAAACAGCAGCACAAAGTCATTATACCCAAACCACATAGTGGTATAGGGTATAAAAATGTGTATGTTTGTTTGACTGTTTGTCTGTTTGTTTGTGGTTAATAGGAGACTACACCACTGGACCGATCGTCTTGAAATTTTTACGTAGGTAACTGCCTATCCAGAAGGAAAAATAGGCTATATTTTTTTTTTTGATTTTTCAAGTGCGCGTGACATCTCACATACAAAGTGAATTTTTAACATCTAACGTTAACATATAACATCTGGAGTACTACGCTAGCAAGAGCTCTGAAACTATGTACATAGACATATTTAAATAATTAGAAGAGTTGCGGAAATAATGGGCATGATCGGAACAATGGACGTGGTACCAACCATACAAAGTAAATATTAAATGTCATATCCAGAGTACTGTAATAGATAAAGTCTTGAGACTTTGTGTGAGTTCATAAGTTAAAAAATGGGCGGAATCCGATCAGTGGGCGTGGTACCTGCCATGCAAAGTAAATATATAATGTCATATATCCGAAGTACTGTAATAGTGAAAGCCTTGGAATTTTGTCTGAGTTCACGAGTTATTAATATGAGTAGTCCCATAAAAAATGGTCGGGATCGGACCAGTGGGCGTGGTACCTCCTATACAAATAAATAGTTTTCTACCAAAAGTATTGTTACGAGGGGTGTAGCGAAGCGCATCGGGTTACTGGTGGTAGTTATATAAAATTATTATTCTGCTTTACATATAAAATATCTGATTGTGATTACATATAATTTAAAAAATTGTTTATAATTATTAAAGCATTATTATACACTTAAAGCAAAATAGCACCATTTAAATTTTCCATTCAAATTTAAGAAAATATCAATTCTAAAAACTGCAATTCAGATTTCCAATTATAAATTAGAAGATATCAATTGAATTTTAGAAAATCATATTAAAGCGTCGGAAATAATAATTTGAAATTTAGAAGACATCAATTAAATTTTTAAAATATAAATTTTGTTCTTTAAACACAAATTGAAGTTCAAAAACACCAAATACGTTTGCATTTAAAAAATCTACTGAAATCAAAAAAAAATATTGCGATTCACGAGACATTAATAGCATTTCAGGATAAGAAAACATTAATTTAAATTCAATGAAGCTTAGAAAACCTCAAATGATATTTAAGAATTGCGATCATACAAATTGTTACATAAATAAAGCGTAATTTGATGAGAATGTTATTTATATATTAGTTTTCACAATTTTTTTGGATGCAAATTTGATGTTATTCAGAAAATAAAGATATAAAATTATTTTATTTAAAATTTTTGGGATATTTGGTTTTTTGCGTTTGTTATCCCTAATTTAAGCCAGTGTTCTTGATGACTTCAAAATATGATTTCGTAGTAGGCAAAGTAAAACCCGAAAAATTTAAGTTCGATAATAATTCCCAGTATTTGGAGTCAATAAATGAATATATATTTTATGAACATAATTTAATTCAAAATAAAAAGTTGGCATCACTGGGTTAGATTTTGTATTGTACTGTATTATTTTGTGTTACCACAAAATCTAATAGTAAGAACTCCCTTTTAATATGTTATATTTTATGGCAATATTTTAACAAAAAAATTGAGAGAGCTTTTTTTTTTGGTTATTATTTTGCTTCTCCATCCGACCTATACGGACGCACTGAAGAATTGTTTGGCCAGTTAAAAGAAACTATACTTACAACCATCTGCAATTAGCACGATTTAACGCGTATAGCCATCCTACACAACCACTACTATCGCAATGAAGGTAAGGCGAGCTATTTAATTTGCAAAAACTTAAACTAAATTAAATGAGAGTTTATGTCATATAACCTAAATGCATGCCGATCAGCAACCACGATGGCCAAAAAGCAAACACCGAAACGTGTTTTCTTTTATCCGAAATAATAGAAAAGACGAAAATGATCTTTCCTCGTTGGAGCGCGAATTAATAATGTGAGAGAGCTTAATAGACCAACTCTTGAAATAAACAAAAATCATCTGTTAAGCGGATCAACCCAAAGAATTTAATGAAATAAATTGGTATTAAGTTTAATAAATTGTTTACTTTTTCAAATATTTTGTTTACATTTATTAGCAATACTCAAACTGAGGTGGAGAGTATCAAAGATTCGGCACAGCCGAATTTAGCTCTCTTGTTTATAACGAAATTTGTCAAGTTGTTCTCAAGTTATGATAAAATCGGTAAAGTATCCTGTACAAAAATGTTAAATTTTAGAAAAAAAAATTTTAAAAAAAACTTATCCATAAAATTTTAAATTTTGACTGTTTTTGTTGTTAGTGGACCACAACCATTAAAAAAAATATAGTGTTTAACAGGTGTCATAAATATTAATTTTGTTTCATAGTGAAATTAAATCTGAAAGATTATTTGAGCAACAATATTTTTCATTTGAATGTACATAACATATTGAAAAGCACTTTAATTTAAAAAAAAAATTTAATTGATCCCTGATATTGGTTTCCGAAAACAATTTTTTTATGGAGGGAATTCATTGACTACATTCAATGTCTTTTACCAGCATTGTTTGTATATTTTTGAAGGATAAAAACAAATAAAATTTTGTAAGTACCTGTTAACATTTTTGTGAGTCGGCAGTTAGTTCTACAATAAATAAAAACTCCAATAAGAACTCAGAAATATTTTTTAAATTTAATTTTAATTCACCTCTATTTTATGCCAGAATTTGTATTACTCCATTATAATTGCCAATTAATATAAATTTCACCATACATAACAACAAATAACACTAATTTTTCTTGATATATAGAAAAAAACACACCACTCTTGATATGAAACCTACCAAGCATTAATAAAGCAAAAAAAAACTTTGGCCAGCGGAGTCTCTGTTCTGAAATTGAACAAAGATCCATTGGCATCTTAAAATTTTCTTAATTAAATTGATAAATGGGATACCCTTTTGTAATTTATTAACTAAAAACATGACTTTACAACAATTTGCAGCCTTAATTTAAAGAGCACAAACAACTAAAACACAACACTTTTGCCAGATAGCCGGCTTTATATGATTTTTGATATATTTTCACAAAAAACACTTGCACACATAAACTTTTGATTTCTACTCAAAGTGCAACAATCATTTTACCAATTTATTAAAATATAATTTATGTTCTTGTTAATTAAACTATTTTAATTTATATTTTTACACAGCCACACTGAATTTCTTGTTAACATTTGCAATTTATTCTTTTCTTACTAAAGGTATTGCCAGATGTGTATTTTATAGCTGTGGTCAAACGGTAGCTGTCATAGCTAAGGTTAGAACCATTTTTTGTTTTTGGTAAGTCCGGTTTACATATGAAATTTTTCTTTCTGAAACTGTTTGAAATTCTCTTTTAAACTTTCATCCGTGTCTACACATTGAAATTTATGTATTGAAATTCAAGATTTGTTCATGTTTACTTTATCATTTTATCTATTTATTCTATCATTTTATTTCTTTAAAATTAACTTTATTTCAATTTATTATCTTTCTTAACACAAACAAAACATAAAAATTAAAGAAAACTTAAAATAACTACTTTGACAATTGCGAAGCAAGAAACAAAAGAGAATTTCAGAGTACATGAAAGTATGTACCCCTGCTATTCTTCTCTCCCGTGTCACCTATAAGCTCAAGACTTTCAGCAAGAAAACTTTCATGTGTAAACCGGCACTAAGATGCAATTGATTTGGGAACGAAAACTGTTGCTTTAAAAATAAAAGTAAAAAAATTATTTTTATTGAAGATATTTCGGAGAATATCTTATGTTAATTTGGGTATTATTTATTTTTTGTTATTTGGTTACGACGAACGATATAACAGAGCAATTACGAGTACAAATAAAGTTGTACAATATTCAAAGGCTATATACATAGTGTAACGTCCTAATAGTTTTGTTGGATATGGAGATCAAATTGACTTTCAATTTTTAAAACAATATGTATGATTACCCAGTTATTGCTAACCAATTTCATCTTGTATATATTTAAAGACCGTAACTACATTCTAAGCGTTTAATTAGGATAAATTGTAAGCACTTTTTTTAATCGTTATTATTAAAAATTGTTTATGATCATCCACATGCTTAACACTTGATTTATTGTATCTATCATGGGCATATTAACCATGACTATAAACCAATCAAAATATATTCAAAATACATTTTGACCAAAGATTTAATAACGGAAATTCAAAGTCAGCTAATGCCCGTACAAGTATTTACAAAACTAATTGAATGGCAGGGTGGCCAGATCGTATAAAAGATAAATGTTCTCATTCGATGAAATAGAACTCACCGAAATTTGATTAAGTGTGCTAGAGAATATGCCTGATTTATAAAATTCAAAATATATAATATTTTGGGGGTAAAAAGGGTAAAATATAAAATAATAAAATATAAATATGAATTTTTGCTTTTATAAAAATAATTTTAGTTTTTTTATAACTTTTTTAAAATTTGTTATACAATTTTGTATAACATAAAATTTTATGGAAAACCCGCTTTTATTGAATTATTATTTTTAATAATAATATTGTATTTCGTTTTTGTACTATGTTTTGAACAAAGTGTTGTCAACAACACATTACAAAAATTGTCCCCGTGTGAAAATTACGCTAAATTTAAGAATAGATCGCTTATAGAAAATTGTCATAACAGGCCCGCACTTAAACTATTACAATATGAACACTGTGTACGAGTCCGTGATATAAAATAACGTTAGTGAATATATTTTTTATTTATTTTTTTTTTCCAATTCGAGCTGTGTTAGATATAATGGTGGACATTCGAGTTATTAATATAAGTAAGTATAATCGGTGTTAAACATAAAATAAGTTTTGATTTAATTATTCTTTCTAGTTTAAAACAAAATAATATTTTTTATGATAGTTAAAATAAATCTATTATTTCTATTATTTATCTTGTGGCGATTTTTGATTTTGAGATTTTTGATTTTGGCGATCTTTGTTATTCTCGATTTTGGGGTTTTGATTTTTACGATTTTCCACGAGTTTTCATATTGGTAATTAATGTACTTGTCAAAACATTCAACACTGTCATTTTCATAGCACTTCTCATTTTTATACCCTTCACACCTCAGTGGCAGAGGGTATATATAGGTTTGTCATTCCGTTTGTAACGCATCGAAATAAATTCCGGAGATCCCAAAACCATATATTTTCTTGATCATTATAACAATGGATGTTGATTTAGCGATGACCATCTGTCCGTTTGTCTGTGGAAATCACGATCACATTGTCAATATCTAAGCTAGACGTTCGTTTTTGTATAAAATCGTTTATTAACATCCCAAAGGAGTTGCTATTTAAAATCGTCAAAATCGGTCAAAGGGGTCACGAGTTATGAATGAAAATTTGAAGGAACTCTTGAAAAAATAAAATTTTTCAATGTGTTTGTTGTTTTTCTTAATATATGTGTATATGTTGTAATTCTTCGTATTGTTGAAGTCATTGTTGTTGTGTTTATATTGCACGTGTTACATTGGCCTAAGCAAGTATTACCACACATTTTTTTATCGTTAAAATTTAAAATTAATATTATATTATTATATATTTATATTAAAAATTAAAAATTATATGTTAAAAATTAAAAATTAAAAATCAAAAATTAAAATTTAAAAATTACAAATTAAAAACTAAATATTAAAAATTAAAAATTAAAAATTAAAAATTAAAAATTAAAAATTAAAAAATAAAAATTAAAAATTAAAAATTAAAAATTAAAAATTAAAAATTAAAAATTAAAAATTAAAAATTAAAAATTAAAAATTAAAAATTAAAAATTAAAAATTAAAAATTAAAAATTAAAAATTAAAAATTAAAAATTAAAAATTAAAAATTAAAAATTAAAAATTAAAAATTAAAAATTAAAAATTAGAAATTAAAAATTAAAAATTAAAAATTAAGAATTAAAATTAATAATTAAAAATTAAAAATTAAAAATTAAAAATTAAAAATTAAAAATTAAAAATTAAAAATTAAAAATTAAAAATTAAAAATTAAAAATTAAAAATTAAAAATTAAAAATTAAAAATTAAAAATTAAAAATTAGAAATTAAAAATTAAAAATTAAAAATTAAGAATTAAAATTAATAATTAAAAATTAAAAATTAAAATTTAACAATTAAAAATTAAAAATTGCAAGCTAATTCAGATAAAAATATTGTAATATATGTTTTTGTTTTTAATATTAATATCTGGAAATTTTTAGCCAAGTTGATCTTTTTTTTTAATTATCATGAATTATCTCAAAACTTTCTTATAGAGGTCAAACGTTGTGCGTTATAAAGCTGGCTGCGTTATATAATGAATTTGATTAGGGGTTTTCTACTCTAGTAAAAGAAAAATAATGCCATTTTTCAAATAGTAACGTATTCTATCTATAGAAGACACGATCATTGTTTTTTATAACAAGGAATTATAATAGAAACTTGCCAACAAGAAAAGCAATTAACTTTAAATTTAGTTGGTATTCGAAATTTAAATTTCAGTACCGTTTCAGTTTTAAAGTGGTAGCCGTACCCAATATTGGTTGTAATATTGAGTTTAAGATGCAGGTGGAGGATATCGAAGATTCGGCCCAGTCGAATTTAACACTCTTACTTGTTTTTGAATAATTAAAGTTTAAAAAAGAGTTATAAGGACGGGTCCAGACGGGCGCAAAAATATATTTAGGATTAAAGAAGGCACTTTTACCTTACTCTGGGCTGTTTAGATGCCTTGATCCGTTTTGAGCTCCAAAAGTTCTATTCGTTTAAAATTCAAATTTGAGAAAAATATATTGCTTTAAAAAATATTTCATAAAACACCACATACATATAAACATTACAGTGATCAAATATACCATTTTTCGAAGAATACAATCCTGCTAACTCAATATGTCACACCCCACAATTTTCAGAACTTTGATCCAAAATTTGCTATTAAATGGCTATAACAATAAATTAAGTTTTTGGCCCACGAATTCAATCAATAAGCCACTATGTGCCATCTGGAATTTCTGGTAATTCTCTTTGATCTATTATGAAGGGATCTTAATAGGTTTTCTACCCTAATAGTAGAAAAATAATACAATTATTCAGATAGAAATTATAAAAAATACCGCTCAAAAAAGAAAAGCAATTAACTTAATATTTAAATGGTATTCAAAATTAAAGGGTAATTATCGGTGGCTATAGTATTTAGTTTAAGACATTGGTTGAGGATATCAAAGAATTTAACGCTCATACTTATCTTAATTAAAACCTCTTTTGTAGAGAAAAAAATTGCAGAAAAATGCTCAAATATAAGAGAGTGAATTTCATGTTGTTAGATAAAATATCTACAGAATGTGTTTATTTGTTTCTATACTTATTATATATTATAATTTATTATATTTATTTATAATATTAGTATAGTTAATAATATAAATAAAATTTAATTTATATATTATTTAATCAATATCCATATTGTCTACTCGAGAGCGTACACGATTTTTTCTTTTATTTTTCTTTTGTGGTGGTGGTAGAAAATTCTGCAGGAATTCTATGGTGTTGCTAATAGTTTCCACACTAATATTTCCTATATGATCGCGATCGAAATAAACAACGGGCACTGGTGGTTCAGTTGCTACAAGATTTGCACATTTGCATCGTTTGTCATTTACTGTTAACACATCCGAGGTAGCCGCAGTTGTAGTGGGAGCTGTGAAGGAAATTTTAGAAAGTTATAATTAGTTTCTGTAACATAATAACTTTTAAATTTATTACTTGATGATATTGAATATGATTTTTTTGGAAACAATTTCATTTACAATTAAAGTAACATAAAGATGCATTACCATTAAGGGTTAACGAATTTTAATCGCTCTAAGTGCTAACACCACGTGATGGACAATATTATTTTAATATTATTTTTCATAGATATGAAAACAATATTATTTGTTTAATAAGTTTATGATTAAAGAATATTATGGTGGGATAAATTTTTCCAGGAAGAGGTCAAAATTCTTGATTACTTACTTGGATTATTCAAAAAAAAAAAAAAAAATAAATAAAATGAAAAAGTAATTAAAAATTTTTGTATAATTTTACCCTGCTTTGCCAAATAATATTACTCTCAACAGTGTTACGATTTATCTCAAACAATGCCAAGCAGATGTGCCGAAGTAATCCTCCAAAAAGGGAACCCAACAACATACTACGAGTAAAGGTTTAAAATAGTTCGAATTAAAAATAAAATAATTTTAACAAATTTTAGCAATTTCTTTTCATGTAACCTACATAATTATACATAATTATACTGGCAGTTTCCAGCCCTCGAAATTCGAGTGCAAATTCTAGGAAATTTTATTTTTTCATTAAATAAAGACCCTAAAGGTATGCTAATCAATTATAACCAATTCAAAACAACACAAAAGACAAACTCATTTTTATTACAAACACATTAACAAATTTAATAGCATTGTATAATTTTATGTATGTGTTAGTAGCAACTTTAAATGCAATTTACTCAAAATAAAGAAAAAAAATAAAAATCTGTAGATCTGCAAATCGGCTAAAAAGAAATAGTATGTTTGGTCAAAATCGGGATAAAACGGTAGAACAAAACATCATTCACAAGAAATCGTCTAGCCTATTAATATAATAGATGTCTACACAGAATATAAGACTTACATATCCTCTGTGCAAGAAAAAGTATTTAGAAATAGAACGAAATTTTCGTAAAATCTGGGAGAAAAAAGTCACATTTTAACCATATAAACACACTTGAAATTTTCAGTCGCGTTGAGGCACCTCTAAATTTTTTTTGATTGACCCAAAACTTTGTATTTCGCAGTTTTTTTGCTATTCACATATTTCTAGGGGATGAGATATTAAATTCGAACACTTTTTTGCCCTCCATATAATGAAGGGCCACCCTAATGTCCACACGTGTATATAAAAGATATTTTCATGTTAGGTTAACGAGGATGTGGAAATCGTTTTCGAGGCATTTAAAACTTTCTGTGGTTTATGATTCCACTTTCAAGCATAGGCAAGGGCTACACTTCGAGGCATATGCAGTTTTTCATATGGAAATTTTCCAAAATCATAAAAATTTTACCAAATAAGTTTTATAAGCTACTTTTTTGGGGCTTGGGTTTAAAAATATTTTGAATGTTTATATTTATTTTTATACCCTATAGCACTACTATGGTAAAATGACTTTGTGCTGATGTTTGTAACTACCAAAAATATGGGACCTCGACAATGTTCGGATACAAATGTGGCAATTCTTAGCTCTGCAATTTGTTGTGCATTTATTAAAGAGGGTTTAAAAAATTTATAACTGCTATGACCAATTCACATATTTGGGAAACAAGACTTTTGTGTTTTTTTTTTTGTATTCTTATGCATAAAAAGATCTTTTTTGTGTGCCAAAACTACAAAATGCTTTATGTGCACCTCCCTGAATTGGCCGTAGCCAATCCGAAATGTAAATAATACTAGATTATATTTTCGTTGCGTTTACTGCATTCTATAATACCTTTAAATTCATCATCTATCTCCCATTCTTTTACATTTTAGATTATATTTCGTACGTTATATATTTGTTTACGTCACAACAGAAGCTTCACTTTTCTTTAAATGTCAAATTTTTTTTTCAAAGTGAACTTTGTTATTTTTATATATCATAATAGGTCGTTTACATATAAGCAAAATCTAGTATATACGAGATTTCGAGCACAATCTAGCTCATTTTTACTAGATTTCCCATACAAAACAAAACCTAGCTCGTTAATAGATTTTAGCAAAATCTCACAAAATCTTGTCAAACTTGGGCACTATCAAATGATACTACTGTGTTTTTTTTAATATTGTACTAGAAAATTACAACGCACTGACTGAAAAATTAACATTTAAAAACAAAAACGAAAGTAAACAAGTTATATAAAATGGAAATAAATTATTAATAAAAATGACGAGTCTATAATAAAAAAATATTTAGTAATTGAAAAGTTATAATGTTTTATTCTTATATGTTCTCATTCCAATCTGCTATATAATAATTGTGCAAAAAGTATTTGTTTTTATTCAAACAATACATTTAGCAAATGCTGATGTTTTTCTTCGCAAAATTTCTATTTCAGCTTGTGCTTTTTTCATTCTTGATGCATAATATAATAATAAAATCCATATTTCCATTTTCCTATTGTTTTGAATATTTTTGGTATTTCTAGTTCTTATGATTTATTTTAATCAGCTGTTTATTGTTGTAGAAACAAAATCACACAAAATGTCAAAAAAGTTAAATGTAAACGGTATAGATTTTGAAATAGATTTCAAACAAAATCTACCAGATTATATACTACACTACACTAAACATATATTTTCAAAATTGATTGGTTGCTTATTGTAGGAGTAAGAAGACATTTTTCTAAAAATAAAACAACTGTTCACAAATTCCCCAGAAAATGCTCAATTATCTCGGATCCTCTATACAATATCAACATAGATCATATTGTTTCCAAGTTCACAAGTTCTTCTGTTCTGTTTGCGGTGTTTTTCCTGAAATCCGGCAACAAATTTGCCATCTTATGCCAATAGATTAGCGTTAATTAAATTGCCAACACTTAAGAGCCGTAGAACCATGCTGAATGTGTTGTTTTTGCTAAATCTAAATGATGATGTATCATCAGAATTATTGTTACACAATATTTCATTTAATGTTCCTCAGCGACCTACATGTTACTTTCATCCACTTTCAATTCCAGTTTAAGAAGATTATGTACTAACTTTAATGATTTGTTTCAATTTGTTGATTATTTTCTAAACATTAATACTGTGAAAAATAACACTATTCCGTATTTAAACCGTTAAACTTACAAATTAGTTTTTTCGTATTGAAATATTTTTAAACTATATTTTATGATTTTAATGTCTGTAAGGATTTATTCCATAGACTAAAATAAATAAATAATAATAATAAACTAAATATATTTTTAGCCCTAAATTTTTCCCTAACTAATGTTTACCCTATAAAATTTCTCCCCCAAATGAAAAAAAATCTCCTAAGTCTAAGGGATTTTTGTTTCCCAAAACTGGCAAAACTGACCTTAACCCATTTTCTATTATACCTTTTTAAAAACTAAATTTTCTTTTAAAAAAATACCTTTTCTTAAAGAAGTAGGTACGTTTTCTTAAAAGGTGCATTTTCTTAAAAAGTGCGATTTCTTAATAAAAAACACTTTTCTCAAAACAATACGTTTTCTTCAAAAATAGCTTTCCTTATAAAAGTACCTTCTCTTAATTATTATATATTGGATACTTTAGTTCCTATAAGAAGCATAGGGTCTGAAGCTTAATTAGTACCTCTTCTTAAGACAAAAAATATTTTTTCTTAAAAAATACCTCTCTTATTCAGGTAAATTTTCTTAAAAAGTACTTCCTCCTAAAAAATGTTTTCCTCAAATTAAAATCGGTGGATTAAATGCGTTCTTAGTATAATGTATAATTACATTTTGCGTTTCAAATGTTAATTTTAGCATACATCAGAATACACATTTGTACGGGTGATAAGTTCAAGCATGATAAACGCTCCTGTCTCTAATACCCAACACCCAGCCCCACCCCACCTAACAAAAAAACTCCATATAGGTACTCATATTTGCAATCTATAGTATGAATAAAAGGCCTATATGGACATGCATAATCAATTTTGATTAATTACTTTCGTAAAGTAAGTAAATATTCAATTTAGCGCTGAAAATAAATTTAAATAATCAAATATATCTATTTCCAAGGGTCGTCAGGCGCTTTACAACTAATTGGTATATTATATGAGTAGTTTCCATGATTATCTATTTGTAATCAAACTCCAGGTCGCAAATATGAATATATAAGCCATACGACGAACACTATTGAAATTGATGAAAATCGGTTCATGTTCAGACCTAGTCCCTATACAAATGACCGCTATGAGATAGACTTAAATTGCCATAATACCAAAATTATTATATAGATCTCGAAAAAACTGGGTCTGTGTATATTTATTACATTCATTTATCAGTAGTTCAAAAATTAACCCTATAGGACAATTCTTGGTCCATTCTTAATGCAAAAAAGAAAAATATTGCACATATTTTTCTCAAATTTAATTTGTATATGTTTTTGCAAAAAATAAGTGACCTTAGCAAATATTGTCAGGATCGATCCATTTTTCGGTCCGATATGAACTTTCTCATATCCGAAGGCAGAAAAAACAAGTAAGAAAATTTTAGTCGGTCTAGACCGACTATACGATACCCTATACCACGGTTTAGAGACCCTATCTCTTCGGTCCAACTAATTAGATATAGAAAAGTTGATTGGCATCTATAATATTAATAGGCTATGCGATTTCTTGTGACTGATGTTTTGTTCTACCACTTTACTCCGATTTTGAACAAATGTATATTATTTGAAAGGTATTTCGTTTTAGCTGTTCACCATATTTACAGATTTCTAAATTTGTTCCTTTACTTTGATAAAATTGCATTTAAAGTTGCTACTAACACATACATAAAATTATATATATCCTATGTGTGTTTTATTAAATTTGTTAATGTGATTGTAATGAGTTTTTTTATCTTCATTGACAATAATAATAAACCATAAAAGTGTTGGTTTGTGAATTGGCTAAGCTGAAAAATAAATCTACCTAGAAAGAAATCTGCTAGTTGTTATTAATTTTTTTGGCTGCAGGTATGAAAAAGTTCATATCGGGTGCTTTATTTATATGGGGAATAGGTCGAAAAATGGACCGATCCTGACCATATTAGGTAAAGTAACTTATATTTTGAAAAAATTTATACAAACCAAATTTGAAAAAAATCTGTGCAATATTTTTGTTTTTTTATAGATTTAAGTAAAGATCGGGAAGCAGCTCTATATGGGGCCTATGACTAAGAATTGTACTATAGGTATTATTTTTGGACTACTGATTAATGGATATTATAAACACGTACAAAACCAATTTGACAGAGATCTTTATGATAATTTGGATCTTATGGTAATTTATGTCGATTTTATAGGTCATTTGTATGGGGACTAGGTCTGAACATGGACCGAATTTCACCAATTTCAATAGCGTTCGATAAAAGCTTATACACAAATTTGATCAAAATATATTCATATATCCGACCTGTAGTTTGATTACAAGGTTTACATGGACATACAGACGGACAGACGGACGGACATCGCTAAATATACTCAGAAAGTGACAAAGTCATTATACCCAAACCACGTAGTGGTATAGCGCCACTCAAATTTGGTTTATGCTTATTTTCTATATCTAATTAGGATATATGAGGTAGAGTCTTTTAACGCATGGTATTGGGTATCGTATAGTCAGTCTAGACCGACTAGAATTTTCTCACTTCCATTTTATTGTAAATACATTATAAGCCAAAAAATCAAAATATTAAAATAATCGACTTCTGTAATAGTTTATAGAGGGCTACTATCACATGCCCGACCCTAAATGCAATAATCTTTGATATAAATGCACCGTGCTACACACGATCGAACGACTTGGAAATATCAAGAGCAACCACTTAATTTTCACCAAAATTGTGAATAGATCAACTCCAGCGCTCAGAAAGTAGAGCTGGAGTTGGCCTCTAGGTAGTTGACAAGATGGAAATTGATCGTGTTTTTCATCACTTTTTTCATCACACCTGTTCATTTTTAAATAAAAATGTGTGATTTTCTTCCTCGTCTTGAGATAATATGTAGTATTCTTTACGTATAAAATTTTGTTTTTTTTATGTGTCGGAGGGGAAAATATTTTAATAGAAACATTGATGGAATTTTATAATAAATACAGCAGGCATTTTTAATATTCAGTTGTCAAAAAATTTTGTGTGGTTCGCATTTTGGGCTTCGAATACCAGATTCACTTTTTGTAATTCTGATAAATTTGAATCAGTACGTTATATAAATATATTATTTGGTATCAATGTAAAAACTTAGAATGAGTTTTCAATTCGAGCCACATAGCCATAATTTAATTGGCTTTCTATAAGTCATCTGGTTGGTGCTAACATCGGAATTTTTCCTGATTTTTGTCTTACTGATGACTTTGACCAAAAAGTTTCATTTTGGAGGGAAGTTGTTCAAATATGTACAATATTGTATACCATGAACTGTTGTATTTAAAAAACTGTAAAAGCGCTGGAAAAGAAGAGCGAAAAACAAACAAAAAAATCGTCAAATCAAAAACAATCGCTATATTGGTAGTTAACAAGTGCTAAATCTAGCGCGAAAAACGCTAAGATGGCATCGCTGTTCTAAACCCACATTTTTTTCCATAAGTCATCATTCTAAAAATAAACGGCATAGGTCAAATTTTAGTCAGGGTTCTCATATAAAACAGGTCACCGATATTCACTTTAATCTATCTAAAGGCTTTCAAATGTGAGTACGACACATTTTACTCAAATTTATTTTTTTATGTTCTTATAACACATAAATAACCTTCAAAAATGTAATCATTATTGGGCCTAGGCACCATTTAAAACATTACACCCGTTATAACTTTAATATAATTTCAGGCAATAAATATATGACAACATATGTCGTACAGGCTTAGACGGCCTTTCTTGTTTTAAATTGGTTGCACTCAAACTATTTTTTTTTTGCATAATTTCATAAATTTGACGAAAGTTTGCATTTAAAAGGAATACATTTTAAGCGCTTAACCCGAAATTCTTTTTATCTTTCCTAAACACTTTTACATATAATCTATTACTTACTAAAAAGCGGTCGAAAGCAATCCTTAATCTGTATCCACTTCTGACAAAATTGCTTAATAAAACTATCATTTTGACTGAACAGTGTTCTAGCGGCAGCATCTACACGATTCTGCATAAAGGGTGGTATGAATGGCCATTTACCTTTAGCAGCATAAAAGCAAATAATGTCTAGGCAAAAATGAAATGAGAATACAACGACAACAAATAGTGGCAAGATGATATCCATATGAGTGTAATACACTTTACAACTTACATGGTATATTGAATATCTTTAAAAAACTTTTTTGTTGATCCAATCTTGTTAAACCATAAATACTGTGTGACTCTTCCAGAGGTTTTCTTAAACTACTTTCACGTGTTCTATTCGATAACTTTGAAGTTAAGGCAAATGGTATTTCAGCAATGCGTACATTTTTCATAAAAGCTTCCGTGTAAAGGAGTTCATCAAGTACGGCCAACAAATAAATTGGTATAATCAGCCGTAGTACCTTTGTTTTTAAATCCATATTGTTTTGTTTTTCGTTTCGACAAATATTATTTGGCTGATGTAAACGGGTAAAGGACTTTTAGAGAACTAAATGAATATTCTTATAATTTTTAGCATGCATTCGAATATACGACTATCCCGTGGGAGCAATTATCGATTCATTTATTATACCTGCATACGTGTTAGTTAATTGTTGCATGACTACGAGTCCTTATTATTTTGATATGGTCTAGTTTTTAAACATTCGCTTAAACATGGTATAACTGAAAGTTTGATATAGCTTTAAAAAGGCGTAGTTGTTGCTGGTATAATTCTCACTTTCTTTGCAAAATTTTTCACGAAAAAAAAATAACTGAAAGCGTTAAAATCAAATATATTAGTTTGTGTATTGACGATCTTAATACGGAAAGTATAGAAAAAGAAATCTTCAGGTCCCTCCATGAATGTGGTGGTATTTTGTAAAAAAAAAAGAAAACACAAGTAAGAGTGAACAATTCGACTATGCCGAATCTGCGTCTTAAACTCAATATTACAACCAATGTTTGGGTACGGCTACCACTTTAAAACTGTTGCCGATACTGAAACTTTAAATTCTAATACCAATTAAATTTTAAGTTAATTGCTTTTCTTTTTGGCCAGTTCCAATTAAAATTTCTGGCTATAAAAAACATTGCTCATGTGTTCTATGGAAAGTTTTATTACTATCTAAAAAATTTCATTTTTTTTCTCTTAAGTTCCATAAGTACTTCATAGAACACCAATGCAATTCATTATTTAAAGCAGCCGGCGTTATAATACGATAATTCCAAGAAATTGTAAATGATTCTCAGCTAAAAATGTGCAGACATTAATATTAAAAAAAGCAAATTTTAATATATTTTTTATCTGTATTAAAAAAGAGAGTGCTTTTTGATAAAAGGGTACTTATTTAAAGGGTGCTTATTTTGAGAAAGCGTATTTTTAAAAACTAGGAGATTCCAGCCCTCGAAATTGGAGCGCAAACTCTAGGAAATTTTATGTTTTCATTAAATAAAGACCCTAAAAGTATGCTAATCAATTATAGCCAATTCACAAATCAACGCAAAAAACAAACTCATTTTTATTACAAACACATTAACAAATTTAATAAACACACACATAGCATTGTATAATTTTATGTAAATGCAATTTACTCAAAATAAAGGAAAAAATTAAAAATCTGTAAATCTGTAAATCGGCCAAAAAGAAATACCTTTCAAATAATATACTTTTGGTCAAAATCGGGATAAAACGGTAGAACAAAACATCAGTCACAAGAAATAGCCTAGCCTATTAATATTATGGATATGCTACTTTGGAAAAAAGGTGCTTCTAAAAAAATGGGTAATTTTTTAAAAGAGTCTACTTAAAAAAAACTTTTTTAAAAAGATATTTTTAAATGTACTTTTAAAAAATGACTACTTTAAAAAAAATGGTACTTTGAAGGAAAGGGGTACTTTTATAAAACAAGGGTACTTTTATAAAAAAAGGGTACTTAGAAAAATTTACATATTTTAAAAAAATTCCTTTTAAAAACCAGCGTGCTTAACAAAGGAATTTTAGAAACATTTATTTTTGGAGAAAAGGTACTTTTTAATGAAAGGCACTTTTTTTATTTTTTAGGGATTATATTTTTTTCATATTAGCGATTTTCTTTATTATATCGTGATAACGATAAAAAAAATATTTAGCAATACTGTTAATATGACACGTGCAGTATAAACATACACACAGCCTCTTGAAGCAAATGCTATAAATACAATAGCAACAACAATAAGAAGAATTGCAACTTATACATATCTTAAGAAAAAAACAAGTAAGAAAATTATAGTCAGTCTAGACCGACTGTACGATACCCTATACCATGCGTTTAAAGACCCTATCTCTTTGGTCTAGCTAATTAGATATCGAAAATAAACATAAACCAAGTTTGAGTGGCATTGTTATTAATTTTTTATCCTTCGGATATCAAAAAGTTCATATCGGATGGTATAAATATATGGGGACTAGGTCGAAAAATGTACCGATCCTGACCATATTTGGTAAGGTCGCTTATTTTTTTCAAAAACATATACAAACCGAATTTGAGAAAAATCCGTGCAACATTTTTCTTTTTTTGCTAAATTTAGATGAAGATCGGGAATTAGCTTCATATAGGAGCTATGACTTAAAATTGTCGTATAGGGTTTATTTTTGGACTACTGATAAATGGATGTAATAAACATACGCAGACCCCAGTTTTCCGAGATCTATATAATAATTTTGGTATTATGACAATTTAAGTCGATCTCATAGCGGTCATTTGTATGGGGACTAGGTCTGAACATGAACCGATTTTCACCAATTTCAATAGTGTTCATCCTATAGCTAATATATTCATATTTATGACCTGTAGTTCGATTTACAAGGTTTACATGGACACTAGCGCGTCCCGATTTCGTTTTTTTTTTTTCGAATTTAAACACGACTTAAAATATAACTGAACTCGAACCTGTTTATTGTACATGTTGTGTTTTTTCTTACTACACGAGCCACAACACGACTTAAAATATAACTGAACTCGAACCTGTTTATTGTACATGTTCTGTGTTTTTTTTTCACAACATGTACCAGAACATGAACTTCAAATAAAGCAACACTCAAAAATGTGTGCTTTATGTGTGATTGAAACAAAAAGTATGTGATACAAAAATGTTCGTGTAAATAACGAAATATTAAAACGAACACAGTCATGGTTGTGTTGGGCACCGAAGAAAATTTAAAAACAAACATAATTGGTATGAAAATAAAAATATGTGTGTGTTGGTCTAAGTTATGTTTGTTTACATATATGTACGAGTTTTTTATTCAGTGTGTGTTTTTTTCTGAACTCTGTTTAAATCTCTTTTTCGAATTATTCGTTTTAATCGAATAAAAGAAAAACCGCATCATTTTGATAATCTAGTATGAGCCTTCAAGAAGTGCAATAGTCGCATCAAATGGGTAATCATGCAAACTACTCGTACAATATACCAATTAATTGTAAAGTGTCTGACGACCGTTGGAAATAAATACATTTGTTTATTTAAATTTGTTTTCAGCGCTAAATTGAATATTTACTTACTTCACGAAATTAATTAATCGAATTTGAATATACATGTCCATATAGGCCTTTTATTCATACTATATATAGATCACAAATATGAGTATATAGAGTTTTTTTTTTTTTTTGAGGTGGGGTGTTGGGGATTAGAAACATGAGCCTTTATCGTGCTTGAACTTATCACCCGTACAAATGTGTATTCTGATGTATGGTAAAATTAACATTTCAAACGCAAAATGTGATTATACATAATACTAAGAACCCACTTAATCCACCGATTGTAACTAAAATCTATCATTTTGCACCAAATGCTATTTTTTAAGAAAATGTCTTTTTAAGGATAACATTTTTTTAGGAGGAAGTACTTTTTAAGAAAATTTATAAAGTAAAATTTGTAAAGTATTTTTTTTGTTTTAAGAAGAGGTAATTTATTAAGAGAAGGTACTTTTATAAGAAAAGCTACTTTTGAAGAAAAGGTCATTTAAGAAAAGGTATTGTTTTGAGAAAAGTGTTTTTTTATTAAGAAATCGCACTTTTTAAGAAAATGCACCTTTTAAAAAAAGGTACTTTAATTTTAATTTTATTTATTAATTTGGAATTCTATACACAAGACTAATGTATAGAATTATTAAATTACATTTTAAGAAAATGTATTTTTTTAAAGAAATCTTAATTTTTTAAAAGGTATAAGAGATGATGGGTTAAGGTCAGTTTTGCCAGTTTAGGCCAACAAAAATCCCTTAGACTTAGGTTATTTTTTTTCGTTTGGGAGAAATTTTAGGGGCTAAACATTAGTTAGGGAAAAATTTAGGGCTAAAAAATATATTTAGGGTATTTTCTGCGGAATTTGTGAACAGTTGTTTTATTTGTAGAAAAATATCTCCTTACTCCTACAATATACAACAATCAATTTTGAAAATATATGTTATGATAAATAAAAATAACAAAGTTCACTTGAAAAAAAAAATCAAGTGAGTCCGATCACAGGGGAGATGTGTAAACATTTAGTAATTAAAGATTTTTAATTTCACTTTTTTAAAATCAAACAGAAAGCGTTATCTATGTATCACTTATAGCAAATTTGTGGGGTTCTTGAATTATGTATATGTTATACGTTTATATTGTGAAATTTTTAACATTTTACAGTAAAGGGTTGTTGAATCAGCTGAAACAATTTTATATCATAATTTTTTCACCAATACAATCATAAGTCACACAGATTTGTCTTACGGCTCACAGCGTAACATGTAAACCAGAGGTGTTCAAAAATAAAAATATAATTGTATTGGTGAGAAAATGAGAATTGCACTGTAAGAAATTTTCAATGGGTTAATAGCAGTGTTAATCTCTGTATGAATTTATTTTTTATGGAAAATATGAAACTTTTATGCCCGTTTTCTCAATAGGCGATTATCTTTTATCCCAACGAAAAACTCCCGATTAAAGAAATTTGGTTTTCTCAATGTCTGGTTTGTTTCTCTTTTGTCGCAAAGCTAACCGGCACTCATCTGCCAATTATTTATTTATCGTACATATAAATTATTCTCCCAACTTTCATATCAATTTTGAGAGGTATTGCCATTTAAAAATAATTCTCCCAACTTTCATACGTATTTTGAGAGGCATTGCCAACTGTAAATAATGTTTTTGTCGGTACATTGACAAAACCAAAATTGTTCAATAAATTTATGTCCTGGTTAAGTAACAGGCAGTTTGTTTTAAAGAAATAAAAATTAAACAAAAATTAAATTTTTGAAAGGAAGAAAATAAATACATATATGTACATTCTATAAAAAACAAGAAGTTGTAGATTTTATCAATCTATAATATTAATAGGCTAGGCGATTTCTTGTGACTGATGTTTTGTTCTACCGTTTTATCCCGATTTTGAGCAAACGTATATTATTTGAAAAGTATTTCTTTTTAGCCGATTTTCAGATTTACAGATTTTTAAATTATTTCCTTTGTTTTGAGTAAATTGCATTTAAAGTTTTTGTGTGTGTTTATTAAATTTGTTAATGTGTTTGTAATAAAAATGAGTTTGTTTTTTGTGTTGATTTGTGAATTGGCTATAATTGAGTAGCATACTTTTAGGGCCTTTATTTAATGAAAAAATAAAATTTCCTAGAATTTGCGATCGAATTTCGAGGGCTGGAATCTGCTAGTCAATATTAATGACCTCATTGTATTTAATTATTAAGAAAATATCTTTAATATGTTATCCTGTTAAACAAAAAATTTAAAAATGCACTTTTGGGAAGGAAAAAAATACATTCAATGAATGAATAAATGAACGATCAGGCTCAAATTTTTAAAATCATTTTAACTTTTGTAATAAAGACTTTTATAGAACTTGTCTTATAAATTTTTCAATATTTATTATTTCGCGACAATTGCGTATTGGTAAAACATTTTATAAATTTACAGAACTTAATGCGTTACGTTGTTTAGAACAAATAAATTTTAAATCAGCAAACAAATTTTCACAATTTTATTTGTTGATCTTGGTTTCTAATTTGATCAACGTTTCTTTTAATTTTTCACAAAAATTTGTTTTTTTTAATCAAAGAGCTTTTCTTTTTCATTAAAACTAGAGGACCCCTGCTGCTCCGCAGCATTATATTATATTATATTAATTTTTATAATATAATACCAAAATTTGCCAAGAGAAGTTAACGTACAGTAATGCCAAAATATGCCAAGAGAAGTTAACGTACAGTAAAAATAAAGTTGATTGTCCACTCATAACTTTCCTCAAACCCAACGAATTTGCCAAGAGAAGTTAACGTACAGTAATGCCAAAATATGCCAAGATAAGTTAACGTACAGTAAAAGTAAAGTTGATTCTCCACGCATAACTTGCCTCAGGCACAACAATGCAAGATTTTTTTAATATATAAGATTATTTTTCTTAAATATTTTATAACAAATTACCAAATAAATTTATACTCATAAAAAATTTTTCGTAAATGTATATTACTATTAACTTATTTCAGTGTATTAAAAAAAATCAGCATAAATGCAAGAGAGTGAGAATACATGTGAGTTGAGCAGGGACAATTTTCCTATGAAATGAACAGCACTGATATAAACTCACATGTTACGGTGTTTTTGTGATTGTATTGTGAAATAGAAATTTACCCCCCTGCGCGTATAGACGTTTACACATCAAAATTTTACATTTAAAGAAAAGTGAAGCTTCTGTTGTTGGACCTAAGACCCTTTCTCTAAACACATGGTATAGCGTACCGAATAATTCGTCTATACTGACTATTATTTTCCTAATTGTTTCATATTTTTTTCGTAGTATGACACTTCTAATTTTCTAGCAAGTGTAGAAAATATTCATATTTCACAAGTAAATGAGTACAAAATTCCCAAAATAAGTTTAACTCAAAATTACTCCTTGCTACTACAACTGCCACTGTTTTTAGACCAGAATTTACTAGAATTAATAAATGTTTCTATATTTTACCTAAATAAAAAGGACATTGAACTTTTTATGGCACCATTTTAAGATTGATTTCACAGCAACATTAAAGCAAAACATGTTAGGCATGAGTTGAATTAAAAAAAAAAATATATAATGTATATTTTTCATTTTAAGTCTTTCGATTTTTCATTTTATTTCTTATTTTTTAATATTATGGGTGGGATTTAACTAAATTGTATTATGTCAGTAGAAAGACATACGTATAAAAAACTACATTAATAAGGCACCTTTGTGATTGGCTTTTGTTGATAAAATTATACAAAACTTATGAATATAACTAAAATAATTAACTAGATTTGTGTTACATTAAATAATAATACTAATTACAAGATTTTCTTTGTTTTATATAAAAATTGCCTTTAATAACAAAAGCATAAATTAAAATGTTAAACTTAAATACATCAATTAAAATATGGATGTCTGTCAACACGTATAGATAAATGTATAAATATTTGAGGCACTTATGGAAAACTTAAATTCATAAATTTATTAAATATAAAAACGTAATAGTTTTGGGTCTTTCAGGCAGTATCACAGCATAATAACTCGTCGTTGTGATTACAATGTAATTCTTTTTCTTTTTTATTTATGGCATTTTTTGGCGATATAACTAAACTTTTACGATGTACGGCAGCTGCTCTTAGTTTTTTGTTACGTCTTTTACGTCGTCGATAGATACAATACCAAACCACTGAAAGAAAAGAAAATAAGAATTAATAACAAATATTCTTAGAGAAATTCTTGAGAAAATAAGTTAAAACTACCTACATAGTAACACTGCTATTACCCCTCCCGTACAGCCAGCTATAAAAAGCCACATACTTCGAACCTCTGCAGTAGTGGCGGAAGTTTTACAGGTTTGGAATATTGGCGAATCTATAGTAAAATTATATGGCAGTGGACAAATGGAGGTTTCCAAAACTTCTGTAAATAAATATATATAAAATAAGAATTTAGTTGAATTTTTCTTTTGTGGCATTACAATAGATATTTGTACCCTACGACTTTTAGTGCTAAATATAGTACTTTATAAATTCGTTTAGCACTAAACAATTTCAATAATATCTGGACTTATTACACTATTTATAATATACTGGTATAGGCCAGCACTCGAAATTCGACTACAAATTCTAGGATATATTATTTTTGAATTCAATTTTTTTTCTTTCAGTGCTTTTTTAATCTATATATGTACATATATAAAAAATCTATGAATACTTAAATGAGCCTAAAGATATGCTAATCAATTTTAGCAATTCGCAATTCCACACATAGCGTGTGCTAAACAGTTTAAATCATTCGCATTAACAGGGTGTAACGAATTATTGGAAATATTTTTTTTTATTTCATTTTATATATTTTTAAGACAGATTTAACATAAATTTTACCATCCTCAGCTTCTCCTCCATATGAACTATTACTATGACAATTTTTACACTCATCCGTGCCCACATATTGCTTAAAAAGGGAACTAAAAATTTTCCTTCGCGTATTAATATATAGATGTAAACAAAATATTTAAAAAGATAAACAGTTTGATAAACTTAATACTAAATTATTACAACAGACTGAATTTTTATAATATTTTTTAGAGCTGTCTCCATGTTTTGGATCACGTCTTGGCACAACAATGCAAGATTTACTGCATTTTAATAATCGAAATAATCACAATTAATATTATCCAATGTTTAGCATAGTAAATAGTTTATTTTGTGAATGGGCGTGATTTCAACAGACAGAAGACATCGCTATATCGACTCGAGTTGTTATAAGGATCAAGAATATATATACTTCAAAGGGTCGCCAGTTTATTGTTCGATGCGTTGCAAACAAAATGACAAACTGATATATACCCTCTGCACAGTGGTGTGGAGGGTATAAAAAAATTCATTAAAAGCAATCAATTTTTTTACATTTATATAAAATTGGTTAAGCTGTTATCAGAGATAATACGACGGCTGTCCCAAAACAACCCGACAAAGAAAACACAACAAATTTGCGAACAATGTTTTTTATTTTCAACACAATTTCCGTTTAGCTCGATACACTTTTCCCAGTGATATCCAATAGCTTCGATATCCTGTTAATGGTAAGAACTGTCTAGCTCCTTAAGATAGCCATAAACCACAGATACGACCTCTTCATTGTTTGCAAATCTTTTACCACCGAGCCATTTTTTCAAGTTTGGAAATAGAAACTAATCCGAGGGGGATAAATCTGGTGAATAAGTTGCGTAATGATGCAATACAAACTATAATTCATGAATTTTTACCATCAAATTAGAATATGTGTGAACTGGTGCATTGTCTTGATGAAACAACACTTTCTTTTTGCCCTAATACAGAATTTATTCCTTAATTTCTTCACCTAAATGCTGCAATAAGTTAACAAAATAACTGGCCGTTGATTGTTTTCCTTTTTGAAAATAAACAATAAAAATTACTAGCAGATTCCAGCAAATTCTAGAAAATTTTATTTTTTCATTAAATAATGACCCTAAAGGTATGCTAATCAATTATAGCCAATTCGCAAATCAACACAAAAAAACAAACTCATTTTTATTACAAACACATTAATAAATTAAATAAACACACACATAGCATTGTATAATTATATGTATGTGTTAGTAGCAACTTGAAATGCAGTTTACTCAAAAAAAAATTAAATTAAAAAATCTGTAAATCTGGTGGACAGCTAAAAAGAAATACCTTTCAAATGAGGTATGTGGAGTCAAAATAGGATTAAAACTGACACAGTAGCATCGGTAATAAGAAAACGCCTTGATATTAAAGATCTCACTCGCAGAAACCGTTATGTCTGCAGATGAAACTGTCTTCGCCTTTATTGAACACGATTCTCTCATATAAGTCCACTGTGTTGACTGTTCCTTTCTCTCAGGCATGAAATGTTGAACCCATGTCTCATCTTAAGTTAAGAATCAACAGAAAACTCGGCTTTATTGCGCTGAAACATCGCCAAACACTCTATTGAAACACCTTCGCATGCTATTTTTGTTCTATTGTGAGCAAACGTAGTACCCATCTTGCGGACAGCTTTCTCATTCCCAAATTTTTGTTCAATATGCGATGTACTTTTGAAATGCCTATCATTTCTTTTTGGAGACAAATTCCAGAAAAATGTAAGCCTAAATCAAAAATCCCAAAATGATGAATCGATGGGTAAATTCAAGCGAACATTTTATAGAAAAGACCCCAGCTCAAACAGTTGAACTATGTGAGGTAAAACGGGTCGATTTAAAAATCGCCCAAGTGAAGGATAATCGTATTCTAGGGATCAAAATAAGAAACTTTTCTCGAGGAACCATACCTCTAAAACAAATTCTGATGTCCCGACTTTTGATCTGTCTGTCTGTCTGTCTGTCTCACTTTGACCCAATTAGAGTGCCCCAATTGAGTCCAAATGTATGATCGACCCCCACTAACTTTGGAGAGCCGACCCACACATGCCAGTGGCACACCCCCTGGAACCCCCTGGGGAGTTCCCCATACAAACATTTCAAAAAATCACCATTTTTGTTTAGAATTGGGCTGACTATGTTTGATTTAATATTAAAATTAACACCCATACGTATACGTATACTCTGCTAATAAATAATAATCATACGCCTTGACTATGTTATGTTATTCAAAAAGATCGATCGGATGAGGGTAAATAATTTTTAGATCACTCCGTGACTATGCGTGACTCTGCGTGACTACTCCAAAATTAATCTGTAGTCACAACAAGACTATGGGCCAAGTTTCATATCAATTGCATGATGGGGAATGGGGTTGCCCCATGGCAGAGGGACAGACAGACCGACAGGTCAAAAGTCGGGACATCAGAATCCGTTTTAGAGGTATGGTTCCTTGGGCAAAGTTTCTTATTTTGATCCCTAGAATATGATTTTCCTTGTCACTTGAGCGACTTTTTGCCTCCTACAAATCGACCCGCCCTAATGTGAGGTGTAGAGTAATTTGAACGGAATAGTTGCTATTCATCCCACTGTGCAGGGGGTGGGGAAGCAATTCGTAATGTAAATGCTTCAATTTTTCTAAAGCTAAAGCAAATGAATGCGCTGGTGCATTGTCATGATGGTACAAGATCTTTTCTTATTTAAGTGGAGTCGTTTTTTTTAATTTCTTCATCCATAGTACTGGGCAGTTATAGTTTTTGCTTTCTCCAAGTAATCGATAAATAAAGGGTGTCCAAAGTTGAGGTATCATTTTAATTTTAATAAAAAAAAAGAGTTTTCTTGAGATATTAAAAATATTTTTATTTCAGTCTCTTATAAATATGTTGCGGTTAAGAATGAAAAATTATGTGACCCACCCCCGCTATTGGCTAGGCAGGATCCCAATATATTACCAAAATTCTCAATCACGTTTGCAATAAACTGTTGTCAATGGCTGATATCTGCTCGATAATGTTGATTTTAAGCTCTTGAACTGTTGTGGGATTATTGCTGTACAATTTCGATTTCAAAAAAAACCCCACAAAAAATAATCTGAAGGTGTCAAATAACACGATCTTGGTGGACAATTGACTCCTGCTCTACAAGAAATAATGCGATTTTCGAACTTTTCGTTTTTCAAAAGATCCATTGTTTCTCTTGCTGTGAGGCAAGTGACATCATCCTGTTGAAACCACATATTCTCTAACTCATCAATTTTCCGGCACAAAAAGCTTCGGGTCATCTCCCTGTAGCGATTTCATTGACCGTAATCGCATTTCCATTTTCGTTTTCAAAAAAATATGGTCCGATGATTCCTCCTGACCACAAACTACAGCAAACCGTAACATTTTGTGGATGTAATGGTTGCTCTAAGATAACTCTTGGATCTCTTCTCCCCAAATGTGGCAAATCTGCTCTTTGATGTAGCCATTGAGCTGGAAATGGGCTTCGTCGGTGAAGATTATCTTGTTAAAAAAAATTCTCATTCTCTTCTTGTTTTTCGATGTCATTTTCAAAAAATGTTTTAATAAGAACAAGAAAATTATAGTCGGTCTTGACCGACTATACGATACCCTATACCATGGTTTAGAGACCCTAACTCTTCGGTCCAACTAATTGGATATAGAAAATAAGCACAAACCAAATTTGAGTGGCATTGTTATTAATTTTTTTGGCTGCAGATATGAAAAAGTTCATATCGGGTGCTATATTTATATGGGGACTAGGTCGAAAAATAGACCGATCCTGACCGTATTTGGTAAAGTCACTTATATTTTGAAAAAATATATACAAACCAAATCTGAGAAAAAGCTGTGCAATATTTTTGTTTTTTGATAGATTTAAGTGAAGATCGGGAAGCAGCTCTGTATGGGGCCTATGACTAATAATTTGGACTACTGATTAATGGATATAATAAACACATACAATCCCAATTTGAGTAAGATCTATACGATAATTTGGATCTTATGGCAATGTCGATGTCGATTTCATAGGAGTCATTTGTATGGCGACTAGATCTGAATATGGACCGAATTTCACCAATTTCAATAGCGTTCATCCTATGGCCGAAATAAGCATATACCAAATTTCATCAAAATATATTCATATTTGCGACCTGTAATTTGATTACAAGGTTTACATGGACACACATACGGACGGGCGGACATCGCTTAATCGACTCAGAAAGTGATTCTGAGTCGATCGATATAATAAAAGATGGGTCTAGGTCAAATATTTTTGGTATTTACAAACAGCAGTACAAAGTCGTTATACCCAAACCACATAGCGGTATAGGGTATAAAAATTGGCACTTGTCATGCCATCTCTATGTTAGGCCACGGAGTTTTCACTCCATTATTAATAGTATTAATGTATAATCATATTTCGTGTTTCAATTGTTGACTAATCCTATATCGGACGATAAGTTTCTACTACTTTGTTTATGTTTTCGAAAATAAGTAAAGGGATGATAAAGTTGGTACAATTGTCCAATTTTACCTCAAAAGTACAATTTATAAATTTTCTTATCTGTTGAATTTACAGTTTATTTTACAAATTTACGAGGATTATGTTTCAGAATTGAAGAGAGACAATTATAACAATGCCCAGCACTGGATGTAATATTGAGTTTAAAACACAGGTGGAGGTTATCAAAGTTTTGGAATGCTGAATTAATACTCTGACTTGTTTTTAAACGGATATGTTTGTATTTCAACACTTACCCACACACACAGGCACAAATTTCGTTTTAACTGCTAATGTTCTTAAGTGATTATTGACTTGCTGGCATTGACACGGCGACAACTGGGTACGAGTCAAATCAATACTCTTTAAATTGCACATATTTGCAAAACGATCTATGCTCAGATCCATTAAAGGATTCATAGAGGCATTTATGTGCCAGAGTTCTGAAATGATAAAAATTGTTATATAGAATATACATATATATTAGGAAAATAAGTTCAAAGTCTTTCATAATTACTAACTTACTTGGTAATATTCCCAAATCAGGTAGATCTTGTAAGCCACAATCGGCCACATTTAAATATTCTATGGGCGCTTTTATGGGGGTATTTAAAGCCTCAATGTCTCTTTCTAAAAATGTTAATTCATTACTATCTATATACAAATTCCTTAAAGATGGCAACTGTAATAATTCAATCGGTATTGTCATCAGGGCATTATTCGATAGATCGATTTCCTGCAATAACAGAAGATAACTTAATAAATTTGTTGTTATTTAAAACAGCAATCAATGAATTATTCGCATGAAATGGAAGTGTTATAATTGACATGTGAGCTGTAGTCAGTATTTAGTTAATATGACAATTGCATGTTCGTACATGATTTGTTAACAATTAATCTCAATACGTACTGAAACTAACAGTTTTCATTGTTTTAAAAATAATTAATAAAACAAAATGAATTTATTTGCATTGCATTGTTTTTCTTTTTTTTTTTTTTTGTAGCTCTAAATTCATTGTTTGCTTTGAAATACAAAAATTACCTGTAGTGATGTAAGATGTGAAAATGTACCCGGTTCTATGGATTGTATCATATTTTCATAGAGTAATAAATATTTAATATTTGAGTAGGGTTGAAATGAGCTGCGTTTAAGTTTCTTAATGCGATTGAAGGATAAGTCCAAGACCTGGAAGTTAATAAAATGAAGAAATTTAAAAGGAAAAATATTTTAATATACAATATGAAATGTAAAGGCATAGTGACGCATTTATATTGTTTTAATCATTGTCACTCATTAAAAATATTCCTGAAGATACCACCTAGCGATGGTGAAATATAGAAAAGAAAAAAAAGTTAAAAACAAATTATTGTCCTCAAACCTAAATTTTATCATTTAATTAAAACAAAAGGCAACACTAATATTTATTAACACTAGCAGATTCCAGCCCTCGAAATTCGAGTGCAAATTCTAGGAAATTTTATATTTCATTAAATAAAAAACTCTAATATTTATTAACACTAGCAGATTCCAGCCCTCGAAATTCGAGTGCAAATTCTAGGAAATTTTATTTTTCATTAAATAAAAAACTCTAAAGGTATGCTAATCAATTATAGCCAATTCACAAATCAACACAAAAAACTAACTCATTTTTATTACAAACACATTAACAAATTTAATAAACACACACATAGCATTGTATAATTTTATGTATGTGGTAGGAGCAACTTTAAATGCAATTTACTCAAAATAAAGGAAAAAAATTAAAAATCTATAAATCTGCAAAACGGTTATAAAAATTTCCTTTCAAATAATATACGTTTGGCCAAAATCTGGATAAAATGGTGGAACAAAACAGCGGTCACAAGGCCTATTAATATTATAGATTCTAAAATTTATTAACATTCTAAAAACTTGGTGATAAGATCCATTCTGGCTAGTGCTCAGGTTAAATGTTCTAGCCCAGTATAGTAACACCCACAAAAGGGTTTGGCGTTTTCCTTATCTTGAGGTTTGTTTGCTTAGTTTTTCAGCTATAACTCAAGAACCATTGATGGTTCATCATTTCGTTCTTCGGCAATATTGTAGCTAAGGCTTAAATAAATGATTTCTATTAATATATCCCAAATAATCTAACCCATAAAAACAAAGTTTTTATTAAAACTCTTTCTTTCCTTATGCATATGAGTTTTAACTCTCTCCGTGACTGTGAGTGACTTTGCGTGACTATTTTAAATTTAAGTCTATGGACAAAGTTTCAGTTCGATCGGATGGGGGAAATGTGGTTTAAATCACTCCGTGACTGTGCGTGATTTTGCGTCACTGTGTGTGACTATCTTAAAATGAATCTTTACCACAACAAGTCTATGGACAAAGTTTCAGATCGATCAGATGAGGGGAAGTGAGGTTTTAACCTCTCCGTGACTGTGCGTGACCATGCGGGACTATGCCAAATTTAATATTTTTTCACAGCAAGTCTATCGACCAAGTTTCAGATCGATTGGATTAGGGGAAATGACATTTAGATCACTCCGTGACTGTGCGTGACTACCCCAAAATTAATCTGTAGACACAACAAGACTATAGGCCAAGTTTCAGATCAATTGGATAAGGGAGAATGGGGTTGCCCATTGACAGACAGACAGACATATTGTATGAGTTAAAAGAAAGAGTTTAAAAGTACATTTTCTGAAGAAAGCACATTCTCTTAAAAAAGTAAATTTTCTTTAAACAATACGTTTTCTTCAAAAAGTACCCTTTCATAAAATGGGACATTTTCTAAAAAAAAGAAAATTTTCTTAAAAAAGTACCTTTTCTTAAAAATAACATTTTCCTAAAAGTACCTTTTCTTAAAAGTACCTTTGCTTCAAAAGTACCTTTTCTTGAAAAAGTACGTTTTGTTAAAAAATTACCTTTTCTTACAAAAGCAAATTTTCCTAAAAAAGTACCTATTCTTAGAAAAGAACCCATTCCTGAAAAAAGTGCCTTTTCTAAAAAAAAGTACCTCTTTAAAAAAAAAAGAAATATGCCTTTTGATAAAAAGTACCCATTCTAAGATAGTACAATTACTTAAAAAATTACCACTTCTTAATATACTACCTTTTCTTAAAAAGTATATTTTCTTAAATAAGTACCTTTTCTAAAGCACATTTTCATAAAAAGTGCCTTTTCTTAAAAAAGTAGTTTTACATAATACATAGTACAGCAGTACATAATTTTAAAAAAGTCCCTTTTCTTAGTTTTTCAGCTATACCTCAATAACCATTGATGATTTCTCATTTCATTCTACAGCAAATAGCTGCACAGATCAAGTTGGACTATTTATATCAAATGAAATCTTCATAAAATTTATTTTTTTTTTACTTCTTTATCACTTTTTTGAATAACAACATATTCAGAGCGTATTATTTATTAGCAGAGTGTATTGACTGATATTTTTAATATTAAATCAAACATACACCAATATTTTGTTTATATTTCTTACTTGGATATATTAATAATAACTAGTATAGCCCAGCACTCGAAATTCGAGTGCAAATTCCAGGAAATGTTATTTTTCATATAATTTTTTTCAATGTTTTAAAAAAATTTATGAATATTTAAATGAGCCTACCGGTATTCTAATCAGTTTTATCAATTCATAATTCAACACAGGGCGTATGATATAAATTTTCACACTCCTCCGTGCCCGCACATTGCTTAGAAAGGGAACTAAAAATTAACCTTCACGTGTTAATATATAGATTATTTATTTAAGCCTTAGCTACAGTTTATCTGTAGAATGAAATGAAAAATATCCAATGGTTTTTGAGTTATAGCTGAAAAATAAGCAGACAAACATCAAGATAAGGGAAAAATATAAAATGTCATAAAAGGTGGAAGGTTTTACTATACTGACATACTACTTTAACACTGACTTGGAATTTCTGACCCCCCCCCCCCCCCCCCTCCAGACAGTGACCCCGAAAAAGTCGCATAGTGTAAGAGAATCTAATGTAGAATAAGTTGTACTCAAGGCCAAGATTTTTGTAATGGTAGTTAAACATAATTTGATTAAACTCAACGTTTTAACTCTATAGACAGAATGATAAACTTTACTTCTTTGATGTCAATTAAACTTAGAATAAGTTTTACTCTAACACCAAGATTTTTGGGGATAAACTTTACTTCTTTGATATCAATTAAACTTAGTTTAATTACCTGATTTTTAAAATTTTAATCCAATCATTTCAAAATACAAGTTAAGCTAAACTAAGTTTAATTGACATCCCAAAAACTCGGCCTAAACAATATAACTTTTCTTGGAATTCGTTTATTTTTTTCTTATTATTATTTTATTTTTTTTTCTTTATTAAAGTTATTTTTTTCCATTTTGATTAATTTTTATTCTTTTACATATATGTTGATGTTTTTGTTGCTGCTACCAGTAGTCGCCAAGCATTTTTCATTTAATTAAGTTCAATTAGCTTTCATTTATGTTTATAAATCGCATTTGCTTTCATTGGAAATTTACTGAAACTCATATAAACCTCAGTTGCCTCGTGTGAATCCAGTGCCGTATTCAGTTTAAATTGAATAAATTGCTGCAACTTGCTTCCATCAGGGTTCGTAATGCAACATTAAAAACAACAACTCAAACCAGAGTGTATGAGGCGAAGTTTTCAATAAAAAAAAATCAGATTACCTTTTTGGATAATATCAGTTAAATTTTTAATACCATGAATTTTCATTTGTTATTGTTTACGATATGGACATTCCAAAAATGTTTTTGAAAAAATTATCAAAAGTTTTATTCTAAATGCATTTTACCGTACAAAAATTTTGAAAAAAAGATCAAAACCACCAGTCACCAGTATTGCAAATTTAGCAATTTTTTCGAAATTATTTAGCACTTTTTCAGTTTTTTTCTTAAAAATATTATTAATGTTTTTTGGAGATGAAAGATTAAAAAAAAATATTTTGGCAACAAAGTATTTTGAAGTAACAGAAATGATTCAAATAAATATGTTACGTAAGAAACTCAAATTTGCACAGACTTAAATGTTTCTTTAGTAGAATTTGAAATCACTAGATTTAGTTCAAACTATTTTGAAAAGCTAGAGTCTCACCCGAATTCTCTAGCACGTAACTTAATCAATAATCGTATCCACCAACGCTTAAGAAGAAGGGATACTGCTGATCTCATAGGATGAAAAATGGATTGATATACAAACATTGAATGAAATTTTGTCTGGCACTGACTGGATTTAATATTTAAGTTTTCAGATCTGAAAACCTTATTGTTAGTTCACAAGCCTATGTGAAGATCCAATAAAAAAAGATGAATTAAAAAACAAGTAAGAAAATTATAGTCGGTCTGGACCGACTATACGATACCCTATACCATGCGTTTAGAGACCCTATCTCTTAGGCCAAACTAACTGGACAAAGAAAATAAGATAAACCAAATTTGAGTGGGATTTTTATTAATTTTTTTGGCTGCAGATATGAAAAAGTTCATATCGGATGCTATATCTATATGGGCACTAGGCCTAAAATTGGACCGATTGGTAAGGTCTCTTGTAAAAATTTATACAAACAAAATTTGAAAAGAATCAGTGCAATATTTTTGTTTTTTGATAGATTTTAGTGCAGATCGGGAAGCAGCTCTACATGGGGCCTATGAGTAAGGGTTGTCCCATAGGGATAATTTTTGGACTACTCATTAATGGATGTAATATATATATACAAACCCAATTTGACTAAGATTCATATGATAATTTGGATCTTATGGCAATTTAAGTCGATTTCATTGGGGTCATTTGTATGGGGGCTAGGTCTGAACATGGACCGATTCTCACCAATTTCAACAGCGTTCATCCTATGGCCGGTAAAAGCTTATATACTAAATTTCATATTTGCGACTTGCACTTTGATTACAAGCTTTACATGGACACACAGACGGACGGACGGACATCGTTAAATCGAATCAGATAGTGATTCTGATTCGATCGGTATAATTAAAGATGGGTCTAGGTCAAATATTTTTGGTAGTTACAAACAGCAGCACAAAGTCATTATACCCAAACCACGAAGTGGTATAGGGTATAAATACTGCTAAAAAAAAAAAAATAATAAAATCTTGCGTTTTTTCAGAAGCTTTCAATGGCTCAACCACCTTCAAATTATTGTTGGCGAAATACATATGTTCATTATACCCTATACCACTATGTGGTTTGGGTATAATAACTTTAAGCTGCTGTTTGTAATTACCAAAAATATTTGACCTAGACCCATCTTAAATTATACTGATAGAATCAGAATCACTATCTGAGTCGATTTAATGATGTCCGTCCGTCCGTCCGTCCGTCCGTCTGTGTGTCCATGTAAAGCTTGTAATCAAACTGCAGGTCGCAAATATGAATATATTTTGATGAAATTTGGTATATAAGCTTTTATCGGCCATAGGATGAACGCTATTGAAATTGGTGAGAATCGGTCCATGTTCAGACCTAGCCCCCATACAAATGACCCCAATGAAATCGACTTAAATTGCCATAAGATCCAAATTATCATATAAATCTAGTCAAATTGGGTTTGTATGTGTTTATTACATCCATTAATCAGTAGTCCAAAAATGATCCCTATGGGACAACTCTTAGTCATAGGCCCCATATAGAGCTGCTTCCAAATCTTCACTTAAATCTATCAAAAAACAAAAATATTACACTGATTCTTCTCAAATTTTGTTTGTATATATTTTTGCAAAATACAAGAGACCTTAGGATCGGTCCATTTTTGGGCCTAGTCCCCATATAGATATAGCATCCGATATGAACTTTTTCATATCTGCAGACAAAAAAATTTATAAAAATCCCACTCAAATTTGGTTTATGCTTATTTTCTATGTCCAGTTAGTTGGGCCTATGGGGTAGGGTCTCTAAACGCATGGTATAGGGTATACTATAGTCGGTCTAGACCGACTATAATTTTCTTACTTGTTTTTTATTGTAGTAGGGTTTGGCCGATTTCATTTCTCCCAGCAATGGAAAGAGTAAGAAATAACAAAATAAATAAAATTAAGATAGAAGTTAATTCTTTCTTTAGTATTTAATTGTTCGGCATGAAATAAAAAAAAAATTAATGGTGAATAAGTTCGGCTTAAGGTCATCGGTTGTTAAAACATTCTCTTTGTTATATGAACATTTTTGTTAAAAATAAATATAACAAAAGTTTTTTCTAATTTTTAAACAATTGACAATTTCACAGTGTGAAGAGAAGTGTGAACTCAAACAAATTAAAAATTTCTTTTAAAATAATCCCTGATGGTGATCAACAAAGTTGATGGAAATATATTGGAAAATATTGTTATAACTATTGTTTAAAAATTAAAAAAATTTTTGTTTTATTTATTTTTAACAAAAATGTTCATATAGCAAAGAGAATGTTTTAAAAACCGATGACCTTAAGCCGAACTATATTCACCCTTCAACAACACAACAGGTTAACAAAAATCTAAATTATCAACATAAAAAAAAAATTTATAAAAAATTTTAAATGATTTTTTATAATATATTTTTAATATTTTATTTTTCCAATATTTGGACCAACTTTGTTGGTCATCCTCAGGGAAATCTACAACACAAAAAACACTATAAATAACACAAAAGCACAAAAATAGTAAACAAAAAAAATGTTTTAGAAAAAAAGACCGACTATCACGATGCGTTTAGAGACCCTATCTCTTAGGCCCAACTAATTGAATATAGAAAATAAGCTTAAACCAAATTTGAGTGGCATTGTTATTAATTTTTTTCCTTTGAATATGAAAAAGTTCATATAGGATGTTATATTTATATGGGGACTAGGTCGAAAAATGGATCGATCCTGACCATATTTGGTAAGGTCACTTATTTTTGGCAAAAACATATACAACCCAAATTTGAGAAAAATTTGTGCAATATTTTCGTTTTTTGATAGATTTAAGTGAAGATCGGGAATCAGCTTTACATGGGGGGCTATGACTAAGAATTGTTCTATAGGGCTTATTTTTCGACTACTGATTAATGGGTGCAATAAACACACATAAACCCAATTTGACCGAGATCTATATGTTAACTTGGATCATATGGCAATTTATGTCGATTTCTAGGTGTCATTTGTATGGGGAATATGTCTGAATATGCACCGATTTTCGGCAATTTCAACAGCGTTCATGCTACGGTTGATAGAAGCTTACGTACCAAATTTCATCAAAACATGTTCACATTTGCGACCTGTAGTTTGATTACAAGATTTATATGGACACACACCACTATGTGGTCAGGGTATAATGACTTTATGCTGATGTTTGTAACTACCAAAAATATTTTAACTCGATACACCTTTTATTATCCCGATCGACTCGAATCACTCTCTGAGTAAAAAATTTAATTATTTATACCCTATACCACTATGTGGTCAGGGTATAATGACTTTATTCTGATGTTTGTAACTGCCAAAAATATTTGACCTAGACCCATCTTTTATTATACTGATCGACTTAGAATCACTTTCTGTATCGAACTACAGGTCGCAAATATGAATATATTTTGATTAAATTTGGTGTATAAGTTTCTATCGGCCATAGGATAAACGCTATCGAAATTGGTGAAATTTGGTCCACCCCATACAAATGACCTCTATGAAATCGACATAAATTGCCATAAGATCCAAATTATTAAATAGATTCCAGTCAAATTGGGTTCGTATGTGTTTATTATATCCATTAATCAGTAGTCCAAAAATAATTTCTATAGGAGTGTTCTTATTCATAGGCCTCATATAGAGCTGATTCCAGATCTTCACTTAAATTTATCAAAAAACAAAAGTATTACACAGATTATTCTCAAATTTGGTTTGTATTTATTTTTTCAAAATATAAGTGATTTTACCAAATATGGTCGGTACTGGTCCATTTTTCTCCATTTTTTTCTAGTCCTATATAAATATAGCATTCGATATGAACTTTTTCATATCTGCAGCCAAAAAAATTAATAATAATGCCACTCAAATTTGAGCACGTTTCTCAGTCTCGGTCTTGTAATTTGGTCTCTTTTGATAGAGTACGGTCATATTGACCGAAATATCCGTCCTCGCTTAGAACAAAGTTTCTATCAAGTTATTAAGGGCAATATGAATAAACTGATGGAAACTTTCGTGTACGTGTGAATTTCCATCTTATTCTAACCTATGGGAGTATGTAAACCATAGAATATATATCTGAACTGCTCACTCTACCGTTGTTTACTAGTCAACGATGATGTATACCTCACAGTTGACTAATCACACTTGATGGATATATACATCACAGTTGACTATACCTGTTATAATGAAAAACGATTTATTGTTTTTTTTATTTATTTATTTATTTATCTATATATTAATACGTGGAGGTAAATTTTTAGTTTCCTTTTTAAGCAATATGCGGGCATGGAGGAGTGTGAAAATTGGCGGAGTTATAGTTCATATGGAGGAGAAGCTGAGAATGATAAAATTTATATTTAATCTGTCTTAAAAATATATTAAATTAAATGAAAGGAAATATTTATAATAATTCGTTACACCCTGTTAATGCGAATGATTAACATACCTTTAGGCTCATTTAAATATTCATAAATTTTTTATATATCGAATTTTCAAATTTTCAGTAGAGGCAAAAAACGGTTTTTTAATGTTTGGTATAAAATTTAAAAACAGTTGTTTCATTGTAATGAATTGCGAATAATAAGTTTACAACAGTAGTTGTTTTTGCGATTTTTTTCAGTGACCATCAAAAATAACAAGTTTTTTGGGTTCAACTCAAAATATGTCTTTTTAGTGGATTCTAATAAACTACTCTTATAACACAAAGAGGGTTACAAATATATTTTTTTGCGAAAGACTAGAAAAACCGAAGTAAGATTTTTACAGTGCATAGATATGACCACTGTGCATCGTTTTCTTGCAAAAAGTGAAAATTTAAAAATTTTGAGTTGACTCACTTTAGAGGTACAGGTGCGATATATAGATTAAAAAAACATTGGAAGGCAAAAATTGAATGGAAAAATATTATTTCCTAGAATTTGCACTCGAATTTCGAGTGGAGGGCTATACTCGTTTTATTAAAAATTCAAAAATAAACATTAAGTACTAAAATTATAAATCAAAAATTCAAAATTAAACAAATACAACATCATTTACAAATAAATCAAACTTCAAATCAAATAGTTTTAATGACACAATGCACAAGAAATTGATTTCTCCCCTTTAAAACTTAAAATTAACAATGTTTTACAATGTTTATGTACACAGACAACTTTACGATTTTTATAGCAGACATTTACAGACAACTCTTGAGCATCTTTATTGTCCATTTCATTTTGAAGAATTTCATTACATATTTCAGAACATAACTCAAAACGTTCCACATTGGGCAGCACGCCAACGTGATTTGGCATAGTCAGGCATATACTCACAGCTTTTTAGGCATCTTCCAGGGAAGATCTAAATGTAAGAATTCAATTTATACAAATTTAAATTTTATTTTGTTTTGTAGCACTTACCTATGGTTCCTTAAAATTAAATGGGCCACTGATCTGATTGCACCTCTGCCTTTTCACATTTTGCCTTAAGACCTTCCGTAAAACTATCAATAGCTATGCGCAATTTTTACCTTTCATAAAAAAATACCATCTTCTTTATTGTTCTTTCTGCATCATATTTAAGTTTTTGGAGGCTCTCAAGCATTGGATGCACTTCATCGCCAGGTTGAGGTTTTTTTTCATGAAAAACCTCAGATATATAAGTTACTAATTGAATAATTTAGATAAAAATCAGGTTATCTACCTTCTTCATAGCGTTTCTTATGCTGTTGATAAAGTTCAGTCCATTGTTTTCTTCTTCGTTAGACATTTTATTTCAAAAATAGTTTTAAAAAAAATTCGGAAAATGACTTTATAAATGTTTACTTTTTTATGTAGCCCATAATCAAAAGTTAAGACAAAAAACATGCGCAAAAATTGAGAGAAAAATATTTTATAAATTTTTATTTTTTTTTTGTTTTTTCAACAATTTAATTCACACAAATAAATTTCCAAATTTTCCGACAGGCAAATAATGAATAACTAGCAGATTCCAGCGTTCGAAATTCGAGTGCAATTTCTAGACAGCTTTATTTTTCAATTTAGCCAATTCACAAACCAACACTTTTATGGTTTATTATTATTGTGAATGAAGATAACAAACTCATTAACAAACACATTAACAAATTTAATAAAACAGACACATAGCATATGTATAATTTTATGTATGTGTTAGTAGCAACTTTAAATGCAATTTACTCAAAAGAAAGGGAAAAATTTTAAAATCTGTAAATCTACAAAATGGCTACAAAGTAATACCTTTCAAAGAATATACGTTTGGTCAAAATCGGGATAAAACGGTAGAACAAAACATCGATCACAAGAAATCGCCTAGCATATTAATGTTATAGATACCCGGCAAATTTACAAATATTGCTGTTTAACGAAAAAAAATTTTAAAAAACAACTCTACATCACCAACAATGATAGATATTTACATCATCAATGACAGTCATATGTTTTTGAAATAGAAAATTGTTCAAGCGGGTTAGTAAAATGTCTTGTAGGGATGTAACATTAAGTAAATCTTCTCCCATAGTTATTCTCTTCTCTTAATATTTCAATATCGTCAAAATTTGGTGTGTGTGTGTGTGTCCAGTTATTGGTCAGTGGGCAGCAAGTGCTGTTGTTTCTCTAATGGTTTCTCTTTTAATCTTATATCTGATTTGTGTGATGATAGTCTAGTTTTTAATTTTGTCCTCGTCGTACCAACATATACCGTCTGGCTGGACTTGCCCCCATTAAAACTAATCTTATATACTAAATTCGATTTTATATTTTTGTTTAACATGGATTTTGTTCTGCTAAAAAGTTTGTTAACCGTATTGTGTGTTTTAAATGCTAAATTGTACTTTTCTTTGTCATAAATATTCGAATTTTCGAACCGTTCTGAATATTTTTGGAAGTAAGTAATTGGTTTGTAAATTTTCCTTTGTTCCTCATTGTCCGTCCTAGGTCTTAGTTTTTTCTATGAAAAACCCAATCATTGTCTTTTTGAAAAATAACGATATATACGACTATACGATACCCTATACCATGGTTTAGAGACCCTATCTATTCTGTCCAACTATTTGAATATAGAAAATAAGCATAAACCAAATTTGTGTGGCATTGTTATTAATTTTTTTGGCTGCAGATATGAAAAAGTTCATATCGGGTGCTATATTTATATGGGGACTAGGCCGAAAAATGGATCGATCCTGACCATATTTGGCAAGGTCACTTATATTTTGAAAAAATATATACAAGCCAAATTTGAGAAAAATCTGTGCAATATTTTTGTTTTTTGATAGATTTTAGTGAAGATCGGGAAGCAGCTCTATATGGAGCCTATGACTAAGAATTTTCCTATACGGATTATTTTTGGACTTCTGATTAATGAATATAATAAAAACATACAAACCCAAGTTGACTGAGATCTATATGATAATTTGGACCTTATGGTAATTTATGTCGATTTCATACGGGTCATTTGTATGGGGATTAGGTCTGAACATTGACCAACTTTCAACAGTTTCAATAGCGTTCATCCTACATTGACACACAGATGGACGGACGGACGGACATCGCTAAATCGATTCAGAAAGTGATTCTGAGTCGATCGGTATAATAAAAGATGAGTCTAGGTCAAATATTTTTGGTAGTTACAAACAGCAGCACAAAGTCATTATACCCAAATCACATAGTGGTATAGGGTATAAAAATAATTAACTATAAATGTAAATGGTATTCGAAATTAAAGATTGTAACTGTCTTAAAAAGTTTAAGACACATGTGGAAGGTATCAAAGAATCGGCACAGCCGAATTTAACACTCTTACTAGTTTTTGTCTCTCTTATCGCATTAGCCACTCTAATTTTCAGAATTGCACAAACTAAAACAAATTCAAATATAACTAACATCCAAACCCTGACAAACAATAAAACTGCACTTTTACACCCAAAAATATAAAATATGTACCTACATTAATTCATAAAAAATGTTGGATGGTTGAAATGTTCTTGTCACCCAACCCCATTCAATTCATTTAAATGCAAATCCGTTTAAATTCATGCAACAAATCAAGTTCAAATAAGTTAATAGCCACTTAAAAGAGTCTACAAATATAATTGAATATCAAATTCAATTAAGTGGCAGAAAAAAAAAGCGCACACACACACATACACAACCGGCAAATTATACATCATCATCACTTACCTCCACGGATGATTTCAGATATTGTGGCACTTCCTTCAAGTTCATATCATAGCAACGTATCTTCAGCAATTTATCCACTCTTAAGTATTTACATTTACGCTCTTCGGGCCCAACAAAACCAAACGCCAACATTTTGCCAAATATTATAAGAAATGATATTTGCAAGATCACCGAACTAAGTTCCATACTGTAATGAGAGTAGATGAAAAAATGGGAAATTAGTAAAGGGTCAGTTTGCATTTCATTGATGAATAACTAAATAAGGAACAAAATATTATGATGAAATATTTATTTATGTTTGCATTGTTTACACGCTCTTAGCGTACACTTGATTTGAAATAAGAAGCAGCGCATGTAAACATTACTTACGAGTATTATTTATTTTTAAATGAGTTTCGGTTTGAATTGAATTGGTTTGAAATTTGATATCCTGTCATGCAGTGAATGGAGTGTGTGTTTGTTGCATATTTTTTTGTTTATTATTTTCCTTTTTTAGGAATGCTGGTTTTTAAATTTGAAGCGAGACATATTTATGAAGCAAAAAAAAATTGTCAATTAATGTACTCTACAATAAGTTGTAAAGTGGCTATGAATTCTTCAAGCCTTGAGAAGTGATTGAAATTTTTATATTATGTTACTTATTTATTCCTTATTATTAGATAAAATTCTAAATTTTTGTAACTTTTTAAACAAAAAAATTTTGGTAGTTTTGGTCTAATTTAAATTTTTAAGCAAAAAAAAATACAAGGCTTTTAGGAGACCCCAAGTAACAAGCTAGATATTTGCAATTTAGATATGTTTAATTACATTCAACATATATTTTTACAATATACCGTATATACTAGGGTGACAGTGGTTTGTATGAAAAAAAAAAAAATTGGTCGAATTTTGAGGTGTGCGGATCAGATTATTGTGACACTAAATCTAAAACTTTAATGCGCAAAATTTGAGCCAAATCGGACAATGCTTTCTGAACGCGCATTGAGTTCAAAGTTCAAATATGAATTTATATGTAAAAATTATCAAAAAAAATCATTTTTCACAAAAATTTTGATATTAATAATTGCGTTCCAATTAAATTAATTAATAAACAATAATTTAGAGTAAATTATCTTTCTAATAAAACAACAAAATCTATTATCGGTCGAAAAATAACCAAGTTATATCAACTTCCCCAGGCAATAAATGCGTCGCAGACCACTTGATTAAGAAAATCGAGCTCACATTTTTAAAGACATTGAAAAAATTTAGAACAACAATATTTTTGGATTCTCCTGATCACAAAATGATCTTATGTAGAATATGTTGCATCTCGTCTATTGTTATGCCGTTCTAAATTAATGTAATAACGGTACGTATTTTTTAGCACTATTTCAAAATCTCCAATTTTACATTTTCAAAAATTTTGTTCAAGAAATTTACCGAAATCAACGATTGGACTTTAAGGTCTTATTAACAAAATGTACTTTATTAAAAATGTCAAATATTGTAGGTATCCTGTTTTTAATTTGGCCAGGACTGTGTTTTAATTTCAGCGGATTTGAAGAAAAATGTGATTTTTCATGCTTTTTCAACTTTTAGGCTACATCTTTTTGGTGTTTTCATATTTCAAATATCTTTTGTCAAAATATTATATTACTTGATATAAGTTCTCAATCTTGTAAATTTAGGTTAAATTGAGACACTATAAACTGTCCCTTATTAAGATAAAAAGTCGAATTTAAGGAGATTTATATTTTTATAAAACAAAATATCAAAATAATATATATTTGTGGAAGGATTTCGATAAAACTTGTTGATAATATTTTAATAATTCTAAAAAATAATATAATAATATAAATTAACCCGTGGGATACTCTTGATGTCAAAATTATTATATAAAATATATGTGTGACAAAACTTGTTCACGATTTTTTTTTTAATTAAGCGTTAAGCACTTATGGGTCAATATCAGTCTATTAAAAAAACTAAACATCTTAACTAAAATATAAGGGTACTAAAGGGTTAGATCTAAATAATATTATGCTAAAGTCTAAAAAAAGTCTTGAAAAAATATAATTTTCTATATTGTTCTTGTCACGATCACGTCCTCAATAGGATAGCTAAGGTGATCATTTTTAGTGAGGATGATTCTCCAGATTCATGGAAAGATTTCTATTTCAAAAATCATTAAAATCGGTGGAACAGGTTCAAGGAAATCTCTGAAAAAGTAAAAAAAAAAATGAAAAATATGATGTTTCTATAGTGTTCTTGTTGTTGTTCTAAATGTTATATTGTTGTCATAGCTGGACTTGTTGTTTTTGTGGTCGTTGTGGTAATAATATAATAAAAACTAACCCTTTGTACATTTTTTTATTAACTCTGGTAGAAAAATTTAAAAGTTTCCATTGTTTTGGCATCACTAAAAACATTTACTAGATCATTTCTGTCATTGCCATGAGCCTGCCCGCAAAGTTTCAGATCGATTGGGTCTCGGGAAAGGGGTCCAAATCGATCCAAAAGTTTTTCGACAAGCAGACACTACGAGTTAATATAAAGGGAGTAAAAATTCACCAGCATCTAAAGCAAATAATGCTAAAATATCTAGTTGTAAATAAAGAGAAAACAATGTAAATTTAGCAAAAAAAATTTTTATGTATTAATTTATTTAAAGAGATAAACACAAAAATAACGTTTGATGTTGTATTTTTTGTGTGTAATATTTACATATACATACATACACATATTAAATAATACAAATAATATACATATGTTCTATATATGTATATCCATAATAACTGCATGTTAGAAATAAATCGGTATATTATTTTATTTACATAAAATTCAGCAATATTTTGCTGTGGGGAAAATACATTTATTTTGTATTAACAGAGTGTCACTTCATTTTGCTCAGCGTGACTATGCCACAATAGATGGCGCCACAATTTTTGTTCTAATTAGCTTTGCAATAGTTATTTCTATTTTAACATGAATGTCAATATTTTCAAATAGATATTATACATAACAATGTTAAGAGTATACACGGGCTGGTCTTTTATTTCATACGTTTTTTCATTATTCTTTTACAAATATTAACATAGGTTTGGCATATTAACTTTTTGTTGTCTTTACAAAATAGTGTTACCGAGTTATCAATGAGTTTTTTGCTTTCAAAAAAGTTATAAATAGTTATATAGAATTATTATTCTGCTTTACCTACAAAATATCTGATTGCGATTACATCTAATTTTTAAAAATTGTTTATAATTACTAAAGCATAATTATTCACATAAATACAAAATTTCACTTTTTAAATTTTCCATTAAAATTTACGAAAATATCAATTCTAAAAACTGGAATTAAAATTTCCAATTATAAATTAGAAAATATTAACGGAATTTCAGAAAATCATATCAAAACGTCGGAAATAATAATTTTAAATTTAGAAGACATCAATTGCATCTTTAATATACATATAAATTTTATTCGTTAAACACAAATTGAAATTCCAAAACAAACACCAAATATGTTTACATTTAATAATAAAAATATATATTAATACCTTTTCAGTAACTTCTTTTAACGATTGTCGAATCGTTAAAAAAGAAAAGCAAAATTATCAGTAAAATTTTTAAACGATATTCGCTATTGTTAAAATCAGCTAAACGACAACCATTTTTGTGTTGTTTATTCAATCGATAGAAACTTAAATTTTTAGGTTGAAATGTCGTCATACATAAATAAAAATTATAAAAGACTGAAAATATTTTGCTTCTATTGTTACGAGCCCCAAAGAGCACCAAGATGAATCGGGCCGACTAGCTCATATGCGGTTTCATCAGACGGGTGTGAATCCATCCCATCACCTTGGCCTCAGGGACCTGACAAATTATACAAATATCACTAAACAAAATTTATTAACGAACTCACCACCACATCCAGCGTACTGAGGCAGGTCTTACACCCCAGTTGCCCATCCCAACCGTGATCTCCGTCTCTCCTTCTCTCATCAATGAAGATCCCTAAAACCACCCTTCACCACTTTCACCTTATATCAATATCCCCCTCCTAAATAAATTTACTCAGACATTTTCTTTATATTTACACTTATTTCAATACATAATCTTTATTTTTATTTAACAATAAAATTTTTATCAAATTATTAAACTCCTCTCTTTTTAATTTAAGTTTACTATATATGCTTGACGTAAGTAAAGAAACAATAAAATATGTGATTTATAAATTCGATAATATTAAACAACACTAGCAAAAATCTGACGGTTATATAATGAACAAATCAAAAAAGAAAAATACATTTTTTATTTTTTTAACATACAAGACCTATAGAAACAATATCTAAAACTAAACTATAGTACTTTTCAACTCAAGTGCCACTCATATAAATATTACTCTTCGATTTAAAATTCTTTATCTATCTCTTTTTTTTTTAGCTACCGGTTAATATATTTTTTTTTTATTTCCTATATAGATATCACATTCGGTCTGCAAAGGTCTACACTTACTCTAACGAAAACCCTACCTTGAAGGAGCTCCCTAAAGCTGGTTGTTTCGCAGATAAGCTTCTATACTTTTGTCGTTTTTTTTTTTTTTTTTATTTATATATTTATATACCAATAAAAATTGACTATGTGTGATCTATATATAATGGTTTTTCATATATATGGACATTCACCGGATATAGTTTTTTCTTCTTTTATATATATAGCACTTCGGTTGGTACCGCACTACTTATAACTAAACTTAAATAACATGCACTAAATATACTTAATTTTACAATATTTGATTTCCTCTTTCTATATATTTTTTTTTTTTTTAAACCATTTCCTTTTCAGTTTCTGGGTTTATTTTCTTAAAGGTTAAAAATTTATTCTTTTTGTTTTACAACGGTTTGCCGGATATTTTAATTAACTTTTTCTATTCTTGGCAAGTATTACTGTATTGCTTTCAACATTAAAATTTTCTCATTAACGCCTTTTTTTTTCTTTTAAATACTTTCCACGCCACCTTATTGGTTTAATTATGGTTCTTTTGGTTACTTTCAATCTTCACAGGCTACACTTGTAAAACTTAGGCTAAGGTTACCTGTTTTCCGGGACCTTTACCGATACTTGTCTTTATTTTGGGCAGTTATAGGATATCTTGCTGGGATACCGGTCTCCACTTTCCCTCTCAACCATCTGGTCCTGTTCCAGTTGGAAGCCAATACCCCACTATTAAATAATGTAAATATTCAACACTATCCTTAATACATAATACCCCACAGATTCAAACTTACGTTTTCTTTTATTTCCTCTCACTATATTTATACAGGGAACCTATAATAGCCTTTGCTGTCGCCGGTAGCCTTTCCTCACTCCTGCAACGACCTTCAAGGAGACTTTATTTTAACCATCCTTTAAATTTCACCTTATTTTAAATATTACTCACTTTGGTACGTTTTTTTTTTTTATCTTGTTTTATTACGTATTGTTTTCACTTTAATTGGTATTTCTATATATATTCTTTTTTTATTTTTCACCCCGCACAGGACTTCAATGTTTTTATTTTATTTTAAACACAAATTTTCTGTAGTTCCGCCTTAGTTCTTTTTAATACTTTGCTGATCGGCGCCTTAATTAGCAATGCCTTTCAAAAGATGGCTAAGTTTAGCTTTACCCCACAACCTAGTTTGACTTTCCAATATTTTCTCTAAACTCGTTTGACAACTTTCTCTTACTCTGTCTAATTTCTACGGTTATCCTTTTTCCTTTTCGAATAATCTAGATTGTTCTATACTTTCCCTCCTTTTTCCTTTTTTTTTTCCGGTCACAGACACTAACCATATTATCTATTTTCAATATAGAACGCAAAAATCAAAACGAATCGTAATTTCATTCATAACCGTCTTTTCGTTTTCTTTTAGTGTACTACACCGTCTGGCAACGCTATTTACACAGAATCCACAAGCCGATGTGACACCTGTGTGTTAAAGTTTATCTGTGGCTTTTGTATCAAACAAGGAAAATTAAGTGAAACGTGAAAACAAACAAAAGAAACTTACCAAGCTAAAACAAAAATATCAGTGAACCAAAATATTCTTGAAACAACATAAACGGATTAACCAAAAAAAAACATATGCCAAACAAAAAAAAACAATAGTTACAAAATAAATAAAGGAACCTACACATTGCTCCACGCGGCGGCGATCAAACTAAAAGGTAAGCAACAAAACTATTATTTTCCAATTGTACATTTCTGCGTACAATATAATATTCTCATATTTATATTTATAGCAGATGTCTCTACAAAAGACTGCCGGTGTACCATATAAAAATGTGGAAATTAAAAATAGTTCATAACGTTTACGCTATCGAGGTATTAGTTTCTCTTAAACATAAAGACCCGGAGGCTATATATCCAAAAAAAAACCCCCCGGAAAGTTTCCTTTCCTCCGATTTAGATCTACGCAATACTAAAGTTAATTTTTTTTCTTGCAGGGCGACCGACACCATCACCCAGACCCACCGCAACACTATTAAAAAACTTTTTTATACAAATAAAAAAATTAAATAGCATATTCAATTCATTATTTCATTTACGAATAAATAAACAGAAATATTAGTAAAAAAAAAATAGAGATATTAAACATAAACATAAAATCATCCTGTCAAACACGAAGTAATTTGTTTTTTCTATTCTTCTTTGTGTTTTTCGCTTATTTTGACAGAGATGCCACTCGTTTACAATTTAAATAAATAGAAAAATAGATTTGTCGCCTGTCGTTAAGATGTGTGTACTTAGTAAATTACTTAATCCTCAGTGCAAACAACAATAGCTGTCGATATATTTTGCGATTGTCGGATCGTTGAATTCGCACTACAGAAAACATTAATTTAAATTCAATGAATTTTAGAAAACCTCAAATGATATTTAAGAATTGCGAACATAAAAATTGTTACATAAATAAACGCAATTTGATGAGAATGTTATTTATACATATATTATTTTTCACAATTTTTTTTTGGATTAATATTTGAAGTTTTTCAGAAAATAAAGATAATAAATTATTTTCTTTAAAATGTTTGGGACATTTGGTTTTTTGCGTTTGGCATCCCTAATTTAATTATTTATTATAAATTTATGGCACTATTTTAATAAAAAAAAATTGAGAGAGCTTTTTTTTGGTTATTATTTTGTTACTCCATCCGACCAATATGGCCGCAATGAGAAAATATTTCGCCAGTTAAAAGAAACTATACAGCCATCTCCAATTAGCACGATTTAATGCATAAAGCCACCCTACACAACCATTACCTTTGCAATGGAGGTTAGGGCGAGCTATTTAATTAGCAAAAACTAAATTAAACGAGAAGTTATGTCATATAACCGGAAACGCATGCATATAGGAAACGCATGCATATTTTTCCAATATTTTGTTTACATTTATTATCAATACTCAAACCGTGGTGGAGGGTATCAAAGATTCGGCACAGCCGAATTTAACACTCTTTCTTGTTTTTTATTAATTAATTTACACTAGAGGTACCACACTGTATATAATAATCACACTTTCACACTTCTTCCTTAAGTGTTTTGACAAAAATTCATTCTTCAGCTGCAGTGCAGATTTTATAAACTCCACACAGCTTTGCTGAGGGTATATATCAGTTTGTCATTCCGGTTGTAACGCATCAAAAAATTTATTTATGATCCTTATAAGAACTCGAGTAGATATGGCGATGTCCATCTGTCAATCTGTCCGTTGAAATTACATTGATATATAAAATAAACCATTTACTTGGATAAAATTGGGATAGTATTTTGTTTGCTATTATTTCGAGCAGGTGGTATTGAATTTGTAGCCTCTAAGCCTTCGAAAGATATTCCGTAAAAATTTCATATAAAAATCTAGAAATAGTCAGAAATGTTTATACGATTAAATGCATATAGACATGTATCAGCGATACGTACACATGTTTGTGTGCTTGTTGTTTTTGGTGAACGAATGTTTTATCGATGATAGAGGAGTATAAGCATTCTCTTACTCTTTTAAAACAAACAAAAATGTAATTGTATGTATTTTCATGTATGCTCATTGCACTTAATAATTAGTTTCAATTAAAAAAGGCACGAAAAAACGAAATAAAAGTTTAATTTTCTTAATAATTTTAAACGTCGATTTAAAAAATGTAGCCATTATAATTTGAAATTCAGTGTTGCCAAAGATTCGGCATAGCCTAAAAAATTTTGAAAAATTTCTCCTATAAATTTCCCTCTTCCGATTGCTTTTTGCTAGTATTCTGCTTTCTTCGCTCGGTTGCCCACGTTGACTTTCCATTACAATTTTTTTTTAAACTTTGCAAATTATAGGAACAATTTTTAATATTACGGATTTTTTAAAGAAAAGGTAAGTGTGTGAGTTTTACTTATTATATATAATATTAATAGGCTAGGCGATGTTTTGTTCTACTGTTTTATCCCGATTTTAACCAAATGTATATTATTTGAAAGGTATTTCTTTTTAGCCGTTTTGCAGATTTACAGATTTTTAAATTTTTTCCTTTATTTTGAGTAAATTGCATTTAAAGTTGCTACTAAGCCATACATAAAATTATACAATGCTATGTGTGTTTATTAAAATTGTTAATGTGTTTGTAATAAAAATGAATTTGATTTTTTGTGTTGATTTGTGAATTGGCTATAATTGAATAGCATACTTTTAGGGTCTTTATTTAAAGAAAGAGGGTTGGAATGTGCTAGTATAATATTAATAGGCTAGGCGATTTCATGTGACTAATGTTTTGTTCTACCGTTATATCCCGATTTTGACCAAACGTATATTATTTGAAAGATATTTCTTTTTAGCCGTTTTGCAGATTTGCAGATTTTTAAATTATTTCCATTATTTTGAGTAAATTGCATTTAAAGTTGCTACTAACACATACATAAAATTATACAATACTATGTGTGTGTTTATTAAAGTTGTTAATGTGTTTGTAATAAAAATGAGTTTGTTTTTTGTGTTGATTTGTGAATTAGCTATAATTGATTAGCATACTTTTAGGGTCTTTATTTAATGAAAAAATAAAACTTCCTAGAATTCGCACTCGAATTTCGAGGGCTGGAATCTGCTAGTATATAATAATGCCTGTTTGCTTCATTCGTACTCCTCTTATACATATGAATATAATTGATTATTTATTTTAGTTTGGAATTTTATGATATTTTAGTATTGAATTTTATTTTTACCCACAAATTTTCGCAAAAAATTTCATATTTGAATATTCCAATTAAAACAAGCAAGAAAATTTTAGTTTACCGATTATAAGATTATACCCCATACCATGCGTTTCGAGATTTGAACGTTGGTCCAACTAATTGGATGTAGAAAATAAGCATAAACCAAATTTTAGTGGCATTGTTAATAATTTTTTTGCCTACAGATATGAAAAAGTTCATGTCGGATACTATATTTATATGGGGACTAAGTCAAAAAATTAATCAATCCTGACCATATTTCGTAAAGTCATTTAGTTTTTGCAAAAACATATACAAACCAAATATGAGAGAAATTTGTGCAATAATTTAGTTTTTTGATAGATATAAGTGAAGAACGGGAAGCAGCTTTATATGGGGGATGACTAAGAATTAACATAAAGGGTTTATTTTGAACTACCGATTAATGGCTTCAACAACGTTCGTTCTATGGCTTAAAAAGGCTTATATTCCAAATTTCATCAAAATATATTCATATTTGTTACCTGTAGTTTGATTACAAGGTTTACATGGACACACAGACACATCGCTAAATCGACTCAGAAAGTGGTTATGAGTCGATCGGTCTGGGTTAAATATTTTGGATAGTTGTAAACATCAGCACAAACCCATTATAACCTGACCACGAGGTGGTATAGGGTATTAATATAGACGGGTCTAGGTGAAATATTTTTGGTATTTACAAACAGCAGCACAAAGTCATTATACCCTGACCATATAGTGGTATAGGGTATAAAAAATACGTAGATTAAATTTTTTTTCGTAAATAAGAGATTTTGTTAACTTAACATATAATTGATTAATTGTTTGTCCGATTCTTTAATATTATTGTCAAAATAGGTCTTTTCAAACTGCAAACCTATGGAAATATTGCGCAAAAAAGCGTTAAATCTAGCACGAAAAGCGCTAAGTTGGCATCGCTAGGGTAATGTAATGTAATGTAAGCGCATTATAAATTTCCCATAAATATATTAAGCTAGATATTAGTTTATATAAAAATAAGTAGAGTAGAGAGCCCCTAAATATAATTAAAGACATATAGTAAATTTAGCGTCTGTTTTTAGTTGATCTTATAAGTTAAAATTTCACTGTGGCACCCAATAATGAATATTTAGATTAATGGGTTGTCGAGACAATTCCTTTGAAATAATTTGTTTTTGATCAGTTTCTATTTAATTAATTTATAAAATTCTCCACAATTACGTGTTAATGGCATTCTAACAATTATTTCTATAACATAAACAATATAATAAATTTTATTCTGAAGATCAATGCCTTGCCTTGCCTTGCATTATATTCTATTTGTTTAAGTAATATTTTAGTTCAAAACTCATTCATGCTTATCGCCGCTTTTCAATTTATATATTTTCCTGCAGTTAAATCGGAAAATTTACAATTTATTTACTAATATAGTGATTTGTTAGCATCTATGAATTCATTACAAAAAAAAAAAAAATAATAATGCCACAAATTAACGAAATAGTAAAATTGTCATCATAGTAATTTATCACAAAACGTTTACCTTTCTATCAAATCATGCATGTAGAATAAGTAGATTCAAGTTCAACTTAATTTGTAGAAATAAAGAGGGTGTGTGTATTTAAATAACATTCACCCAATTTACTAGGGTAAATAACGAAATATTTTATTTGTTTTTGACAATACAACATTCTAGTTTACACATTTTGCAAAATACTATTGACTACACCACAAACGTTTTACTTTTCTCAAAAGTGGTTTTATTATCTTGAAATGCACCTAATATGACACAATGTTTTAAGAATTTCAAATTAACCGATACGAGGGCGGTACAAGAACAAACGAGACAAAAAAATTTGGGAAAAATTTCTCAACATAATCTGCTTTGAGCTCAATGCACTTTTCCCAGCGATATTCAATAGCATCGATACCGTGGTTACAATAAGAACTGTCTAGCTCCTTAAAATAGCTATCAACCGCATTTCGAACTTTAATTCATGAATTGCACTGTTGCACTGTTGCACTGTCTAAATGAAACAACACTTTTTTTCGTCAAATGCATGCCTTGGCATTTGTTTAGATACAAAATTAACATTTAGCTCTCATATATCTAGCATTACTGATAAAATTGATAAGTATAAAAAATATAAAAAAATATTATATCCACTTATCAACAGAAACTCTCTTCTTAACAATTCTAACAAAATTCTAATAGTTAAAGTCATTTTTCAGGCAATAATCATATATGGCTGCCTAGTATGGGGAAATTATGCAAAAACCCATGTAAAACGCCTACAAATAGAGCAAAACAAAATTTTAAAAATGGTTCTTAAGTTACCATGGCACTTCTCTACTTCCAGATTACATACTATCAGTAATACTCGTATTGTCTATGAAGCTATTACAAAAACCAGCACTCGTTTTATATCAAGTTGTAGCTTATCTGAAAATCCACTAATCTTTAACCTTTATTAATAGACTTATATATCTTTCTATATTATATAATAATATCAATTAAATTGTTATTATTGTTTTTCTTTTTTTTTCTATTCATATTGAAAGTTTTTGTTAATAGTTTTCCTTCGGCTTTAAATCTTTTATTTATACCTTTCACTTTTCTTTAAAATTTATAATAATACTTTAGATATAAGGCAAAGCCAAATCTGTGCAATAAGTTTTCCTAATATGTAAGAAATTTGTAAATTTTGCTATTAAATAAAGAATTAATTAATTAATTCCTATATTATTATTGATTGATTCTCCTTTTTGGAGGTAATCAATAAAAATTACCACATAAACTTGCCTGCAACTGCCTTCGCCAGTGTTGCCATAATTTGAAATTGAAAAGATCCTAGATTGCAAAAAAAAAAAGATGCTAAAACGCACTGGAGTCAAAATAAAAGATTTTTTTTTTGTAACTCATCTTTATTTATTGAATCTTCACATAGGTTTGTGAACTAACAATAAGTTATCCAAATCTTAAAACTAAAACTTAAATATTAAATCCAGCCAATACCAGACAAAATTTCATTTATCCTATATACATATGTAATCGAATGATAAAAAAAAAGCTAATTTTTTTTTTAAATTTCATTACCTTTCGATTGAAAAATTAAGTACTTATTAATTAATTCTTTAGTTTTTAAATGGCAAAATTAATATAAAACTTAAGTTTCGATTTATATTTTGAAAATTTTAAATAAAATTATTTAGAGAGATTTTTTTTAATTTCAAATATAACAGAATTTACATTATGAAAAGATACGAGTATATTACAATAATTGGTTTATGGAAACTAATATTTCTGTGATGTCTTCATCTTCTTGTTCTTCTTGGTTCTGATATTTTTCTGACGATCGACTTTCAACGACATCGCTTGGTATATTTTAAGTATAACAGCATCCATTTTTCAATTTCAAACCTTCTTTTATATGTATTACAGAACATAACAACTTAGATTATTCTGTTGGAAAGTTAGCTTTTAACAAAAGTCATTAAATTACATGAACGTTCAACTCCCGCTTTTGAGAAAGACAAAACTAATAAAGACAATACAAATGTGGATAACTCTTTAAATGGACTTTCGCAATAAAATTTTTGTTAACTTCAATCCTTAAAGAGGTTGTATTCAGTGCTGTATCCCAATATTGTTCTGTGATATAACTCGATTGGATTTGAATTTTTTCTGTTTCAGATGATCTAAATTTAAACTCTTCTAATATACTGGTTATCGGTTTTTTACCCGGTTTAATGTGCTTTGTATTGAAAATGTTGGCATTTTTTTAATGCAATTATATTTTTTGGCAATCGACTTTTTAATTCATTAAAAATTGTTGTTGCTGTTTACATTTTTCTATTTCAAAATGTTTTGTTTTATTTGTTGAAAGAAACGAGCAGAGTGGTAAAAAAAAGTAGTACACAAATTTCTCGTATTACACTTTGAGAAATTTAAACATATCAATACCATTAAAGTTAAAATTATATATTCAAAAATCATGAAAAAAAATAAAAAAAAAGATGCTAAAAGCTTTTTTTTATTAATAAAAGATGCTAAGTTAGTATCTAGCATATTTTAATAAATTTTGGATGCTAAGCGACAAAAAACGTTGCTAAATCCAGCAACTAAAATGCTAAAATGGCAACACTGATCTTCGCCTTCTTTGGACATGATTCTCCCATTTCAATCCAATCTTTTGAATGTTCAATTCCATGGTTACGAATCGACGCAAAAAACCCGGCTTTATTGCGGTGAAACATCGCCAAATACTCTATGAAACTTCTTCAAGACTCTGTTTTTGTTCTCTTGTAAGCAAACGCCGCAATATGAGATGTATAGCATTTTTTGAAATCCCTATAATTTCAGCTAGCTCACGCACCTACGCCGAAGATCCCAATATCGTTTTGTGGATTTTTGTAACCACTACTGGCGTGGCCACATCAATTGGTCGACCACTTCGGTGTTTTGCGTCGTTTAACCTTTTCACGACCGAACCTAAACTGTTGGAAAATTTTTATTTATTTTTTTTTTTTTTTTGTGGATTCGTACTTAACGACCCAAAATTTCTAAACAAAAGCGTTGTCAAAAATATTTTTTTTTTTTTCAATTTCTTCAAGGAAAAAATCCATGGGACATATATCCCATTGGTCGTCAAAATTAGTGAGCAACTAATTAACTCCGCTCCAAGCAAGTCACTGATTTTTGTTTTTATTTTTTTACATAAAAAACTGTTATTTTTGGTTTTGTATTTGTTATAAATTTTTAAATACAGATCACTGAGAATCGATTACTACTTTTTTAGTTTGTATTAAAAATGGAAAGGAAAATCGGACAAACGCAATATATTCCTTTTGTAAAAACCTTTTTGTTTCACAAAAAACCGTAATTGCTTCGAAGATTACCCTTATTGACTAAACTTTTTCTAAGTCTTTTTATTTATAGTTAAATAATTGTTGATTTAATATTATGAATTTTTTTAATTTAATAAAAATATAAACCTATAAAACATCTTTTTTTACCATTGACGACCAATTGGACATATATGTCCCGTACTGAATTTTGCTGAATAATAAACTGATTCCAAATATTTTGGTGTTTCTAAAAACCATAAATACTAGTCCATGTCATGTCAAAATTTTATTGTTTTTGGTTCAATAACGTCCGAATTAATGACATTCAAATATGATTAAAAAAAACATAATTTTCAGACTTTGGGGTCACCGTCTTAGATCCTGAGATTACATGATCTGAAAGCTAAAACTTATGATCTGAAAGCTAAAACTTTCCTTTGTCGACTCAAGTTAGCTTTAAAAAAATCGGTTGGAAAATGTGGAAAATATAAGAAAAAATAAAAATATGGCATATATATCACATTGGTCGTGAAAGGGTTAAACTCTGCTATTTAATATTTTATAGCTGTAAACGAAGGAGCAGACTCGTCCAGAGTAGAGTCTAGCTCGGCTTTCATATTTGTTGGACTGAGATCTTTCAAATGCGAGTATTGAGTTAATAACGGTAAGTCATTTATTCAAACTACTGCCGCCATCCATACGTCAAGTCGGGCTGTTCTTGGACCTCCTCGTAGTTTATTTTATTTATGAAAATAATTTGACCACCTTTAATTCATACAGTGAATAATTTTCTAATTGAAAACTGTGTAACACCACCTTTGCTTTTTGCGAGAGCTTCTAATCGCTTTGGCCTTGTAATTATAATTTTTTTACACTTTTAGGTAGTTAGAGAGTCCCAAGTTTTCAGAAAATTATCAATTCCATTTTCTTTGAGCCATTTGTTTTTTTTTTGGTTTTTTTTTTTTTTTTTGTTATATGAGAAGATGAAACATCAGGTTAGTACTGATGGAATGACATTTTCTTGCAATATCTTTATATATATTAGGGTAACAGCCATTTTTTTAGAATTTCAAGACGTGATGTCAAATTGACTCTGTATGATAATCTATATATAGATAACATTTTTTGAATATAAGTCCTCGATATACCTTTATATGAATATAATAATTCTGAAAAAAAAATAAAACTAAGACACATTTTGAGTACTCCAAGGGTTAACTTCAAAAACTAAGTCCAGAATATTATTTTTTAGAATAATCAAAATATTATTAAAAAGTTTTATCGAAATCCTTCCACAAATATATATTATTTCGATATTTTGCTTTGAAAAAATGTAAAGAGGGACGTTTTATAGTGTTTCAATTTAACCTTACTTTACAAGATTGAGAACTTATATCAAGTAGTATAATAGTTTGATTAAAGATATTTGAAATATGAAAACCTCAAAAAGATGCCAAATTTGGCATTTTTAATCACATATATCTTGTTAATAAGGCCTTAGAGCCCAATCGTTGATTTCGGTAAATTTCTTGAACAAAATTTTTTAAAAAGTAAAATTGGAGATTTTAGTGATAAAAAATACGTACCGTTTTGACATTAATTTAGAACGATATAGCAATAGAAGAGATGCAGAATACTTTGCAAAAGATCATTTTGATACCAGGAGAATGAAAAAATATTATTGTTGTAAATTATTTCAATGTCTTTAAAAATATGAGCTCGATTTTCTTAATCAAGTAGTCTGCGGCGCATTTGTTGCCTGGGGAACTTGATATAACTTGGCTGTTTTTCAACCGCTAAAAAATTTTGTTGCTTTATTAGAAAGATATTTTACTCTAGATTAATTTAATTGAATTATTAATATCAAAATTTTTGTGAAAAATTTTGTTTTTTGATCATTTTTACATATAAATGCATATTTGAACTTTGAACTCAATGCACGTCCAGAAAGCATTGTCCGATTTGGCTCAAATTTTGCGCACTAAAGTTTTAGATCCAGTGTCACAAAAATCCGACCCGTATACCTGAAAATGCAAACAAAAAATATATACGTATATATCTTCTGTCAACGAGTATGTCACTGAACTCCTCCTAAGTGGCTGTACAGATTTTTATGAAATTTTGTATGTGCGATTAAGTTGATTCGAGAATGGCTTAGATTAGTATTAGAATGTGATCGGATCAGTGGGCGTGACACCCTCCGTACAAAGTAATTATTCAATATAATATACCTCGTGTACTAGAATAGGGAGAGCTTTGAAAATATGCGTGAGGTCATATATTATTAATATAAGCAGCCGCCCTAAAAATGAGTAGGATCGGATTAATGGGCGTGATAGTTCCCATACAAAGTAGTTATTCAATATCATATATTTCGAGTACGGTGAAAGGGAGAGTTTCGATACTTTGTGTGACGTTATCTGATTTCATTGTAAGTAGCTTTGCCGAAAATGGTCGGGATCAGAATTTGTGTGTGGTCACCCATTTTAACTGTAAATAGCCGTGCCGAAAATTGGCGGGGTCGAATAAGTTGGCGTGTCACCTCCAGTACAAAGAGCATTTTCAATATGATATATTTCTTGAGTGATATAAAAGGAAGAGTAACGATGCTTTATGTGAGTTCACAGGTTATTGGTTTGAGTAGTCGTTCTGAAAATGGGCGGTATTGGATCAGTAGGCGTAGCTCCTTCCATGCAAAATATATTTCGACTAATATGACAGTGAGATCTTTGATATTTTGTGTAACTTATCTGTTATTGATGTAAGTAACCGTGCTGAAAATTAGTGGGTATGTTTAAATAAGTGTGGAAACTTTTGTTATATAAACTTTTATTTTTATTTATTTATTTTTAATTATTTCAAGGTTCAGAAAATACACACATCAAACACACATTGTTCTGTTCTATTTTCATGTCAATTATGTGTGTTTCTATATTGTGTATGGTGCCAAACACAATCATGACTGTGTTTGGTTTTAATGTTTCCTTATCTACACGAACATTTTTCTATCACGTATTTTTGTTTCGAACACACATAAACCACACAGATTCGACTGTAGCTTTATTTTAAGTTCGTTTTCTTGCACGTGTACTGCTAAAAAAAAAACAGAACATGTTCTTCAACGCGTACATCTAAAAATTAAAACATTATCCACTCGCGATCGGAAAAATCTGAAACAACCCTATAATAACGACAACAATTGTTTCAACCAAATTTATTTTAAAAAAATCGAAAATAATTCATTAGCAGTTATAAAAAAAATAAAATAAAAAGATAATAAAAATAAAAATAAAAATAAAAAGATAGTAATAATATAGAAAACAGAGAAATTTATGCAAACCCATTGCATTGGACTTCACAGATAAACAACTTGATAATACATCAATAGGCAAGATACATGAAAATTCAAATTGAAATAATGGTTGAAGTTGCGTAGTTTCATTTATTTGATTAATTGTTGGATTTTGATCCAATAATATGGTTGTGGGGATATTGACAAATGAATCATTTAATTCATTTACATCAACATTACAAATAGTAGGTTTTTTATTTCCGATTCCAATTTCCTTAATCGTTTGCCATATCCTTTTAAAGTCAACAGCCGTTCGAAATCGGGTGGCGTAATAGTTAGATTTTGCATCTATAAGGCCGAGGCCACGCAATGAGCGGCAAAGCGGCGAGCGGCAGAGCGATGAGCGGAAAAAAATTAAAACATATGAAATACTACTGAAGTGGCCACACAATGAGCGGCATTTCTGAGCGTTTAAGCGGCGCCGCTCAGGAATAGAACTTGTTCTAATTTTTAGTTGTTTTCTGAGCGGCAAAGAATAAAAATGGCACTTTTCTTAGTTTTGTCAATCTGTAGCGCGATTCAGTAACTTTTTTTAACGATAATCGAATCGTTAGAAAAAGAAAACAACAAAATTATCGATTTTGGTATTCAGTAAAATTTTTAAACGATATTCGCTATTGTTAAAGTTGTTATCTTAACGACAACCATTTTTGTGTTGTTTTTCAATCGATAAGAAGTTGAAAAGGTTAAAATGTAGTCATACATAAATAAAAATCATAAAATAGTGAAAATATTTTGCTTTTATTATAAAAACTTTTTATATAAATAATAAATAATAACATTGACAATGGAATTTTGACAACTAACCGCTCAGAAATGACGCTCAGTAATAAGCCACTTGCCGCTCAAACTCGCCGCTTTGTCGTTCACCGCTCTGCCACTTGCCGCTTTGCCGCTCATTGCGTGGCCTCGGCCTTATGCTTTTATTAACATTGCGAGGAGATATACGGTATTCCTGATGTAGTTTAGAGGTTCTAAACCTTTTCCAACGTGCATATGGCACATCACGATCATTAATTTGGCTTTTGATGATAGAATTAAACCAAGACTTTTAGTTTTATCACCACTTTAAATACGTAAGGGAACAATAATATCAAAGAGGCGGAGTATATGGCTATTAAAAAATCGTAACTGTTATTCAGCAGATACCAAGTTTTACATAAAATTCCAGCTAGTGGTGTTAAATTGTTCTTCCAATAAACTAAAGTTAAGGTTCCGAAAATCACGAAAACTAATGGAACTTTCTGTTGGCATTAATTTGATATCATATAAATTATATCTTTTAAAAATCATGGCGCAGTAAATTTTTTTTTTTTTTTTATTTATTATTATTTTTATTTCAAATTAAAGAGGCTAAAAGGCAACTAGTGTTAATTCATTATTTACATAAAAATATTAACTATTTAAATTTAATTATTAATATTATTTACAGTTTCTATTTACATTTTTTAATATTTTATTAGTTTACAATAAAAATAAAGTTTATATTACAAAAAGAAATTACTCAATTGATCGAACAGTAATTAATTTGAAATATTACCCAATATAAAAATATCTATTAGTGCACTACTAGTATTCGTGAAGTGAATAGGGTGTTCAGTGTTTACTATATTATTATTATTATTATTTATTAATAGATTTTCCAGATTTTTTCATTAATTTACAATATTTTGTATCTATATTTGGCATAACTTAGTGTTGTGAGCCAGATTGGCACTATTCTAGTTATACTTATAATTTTTTATTATTTAATACATTTGAAATTATTTTAATGTATTATATAAAAAGGAAAAAAGATTTTTACAAACAGAAATGGATATTTTTATAATATGGAGACTACTTATATATCAAATTCATTCATTATTAATTTTCGATATTTTAAAGATAATTTTAGGTATTTATACAATGCGTAGAAATTAGTTCCATTTAAAATGTTCAGTATGACGTTCATACTAAGTTGGATTTTACCAAATAGTCTTAATCTTACATCTTTGTAAATTGGGCAAATACCTACAAAGTGGTAGGTATTCTCCGATGCATTTAAATTACAGATTGTGCAGATACTATTTGTGTTGTTCCTGAAGGATCTGGCATTTAAGTCAAGTAGACCCCCTCTGACTTTTATTATCATACTAGTGATGCGAGGTGAAAAATTCATAGCAAGTGAAGGTGTAACGTTGTAGTTTAATTGACAATAGAGATCATGGCTTAGTGAGTTCGTTGGCGTTTAATACATTTTCTTCACGTTCTTTTATTTCTAATAAACTTATTATCGAATTCCATTGTGTGCATAGTGGCTGATTAGTATTATAAGGCGTAAAATTAAGGCGTTGACAAAGATTTGACCACTCATTTGCCCAGTAGATGTTTTTATTTATAATTTCCTCAGCAAGAATACGTGGCAATCTGTGTTGATTCATATTTAATACGTTATTTATGTAGGAAAAATGCAGCTTTAAAGTAAAGAGATATAAAGAATTTAAACCAGTTTCTAGATAGATCATATAATTTGGAGTTGTAGTTGGTAAATACAGAATTTTTTTAATAAAAAAAACGAAACTTCACTCCACTTCATCAAATTTTTCGTAGCCCCAAACTTGTGCAGCATAACACATAATTGATCGGGAAGCAGCATGAAGTATCTTTAGTTTATTAGACTTTGATATTTGGGGTGGTTAATATATTTCGACCACGTTGTGTTGATTGCCAATTTTGATGCAGCCAATTTGTTTTTTAAATATATCTTGAAAGACAAGTTATACGTGATATCTACACCAAGGTATTTATAACTGTTTACGATCTCGATGTTTTCATCTCCAAAATGCCAATTCAGGAGTTTGGAGATTCTTGTGCCCGACCTAAACACCATTATTTTAGATTTATTTAAATTAACTTTTAAGCACCACAGTTGGCAGTAACTATATAATGCATCAATCATGCTTTGTAGTTCTGTTGGTGATTCCGATAAGATAACAATATCGTCGGCATAAAGCAGGATTTTCACTGTAGTATCAGCAACATTTACACCACCAGGGAGTACATCAACTAGATCATTTATATATAATGAAAATAGCACCGGGCTTAATATGCACCCCTGTTTTACACCTATATCAGCAGAAAATGGTTTAGAGAAAGTGCTGCCATCCCAAATACGGCTTGTATTATTTTCATAGGCGTTCTGTAAAATTCTGATTGTTTTTGATGACATTCCCATGCATGAGAGTTTATAAAATAGACTACATATTTCTAGGAATTGTATCAAAAGCACAAGAGAAGTCAACAAAGTCAATTTGTTTAGATTTACAATGTTTACCAAGTTAAAGATATTATCTACAGTGGAGTAATTCTTTCTGAAACCCGCTTGATATTCATTCAGTATTTTGTTGTTATCTAACCATTCAGTTATTCTATTTAATAAAATTGTGTTGAAAATTTTGCATGTAGCATCAATAAGCGACAAGCCACGGTAGTTTTCTGGAAGAGTTGGATCTCCTTTTTTAAAAAGTGGAATCAGTATAGAGGTACGATAGCTTGATGGTATTTTTTCCTGGAGAAATATTATGTTAAAGACTGATAATATTTCGCTAACAAAGCATTCTGGAGCAAATTTATAAAATTCGTAGCTAATACCATCTTGACCTGTAGCATTATTATGCTTCAAATTTTTAATAACGGACGATAATTCGCAGTATTCTATAGGAGAATCTAAAAAGGGATCGGTGAAATATGGCATGCACCAGTTTATTTTATGATTATTTTCCGTGGTTTGTAACATAGAACTAAAGTGAGTTAGGAACTAATCTGCTTTTAAGTTACCTCTGACCAAGTGCTTATAAGATTTCAGTGAGTTTGATAGTTTCCACCAGTCACTACTGCACTTTACTGTGTTTAATTTGTCCAGGTTATTATTATACAAATGCAGTTTTTTATTATTACATAGTTTTAGGTATTTAGCCCGACATGTAAAATAAAGTGTTTTGTTTATGGTTGTATGATTTTTTCTGTATAATTTGAACCTTTTTAAAATTTGTTTCCGTGAGCGAGCATTTGACAGTCAAACCATTTTTGCTTTGGTTCAAAAAATGGTTTATTCACTCTTAATATTGCAGCTTGCTTTATTTTAGTCGTTACTATAGATACCAAATTATCTACCGAAACGTTTGATTGAAGATGAACATTAGTAGAGAGCGAACAAAGAATATCGACATATTTAGGCATGTGTTTGTCATTCCAACGCAATCTATGGAGGGAGTCTTTTACATTTGTCTCAGCATTAGAATTCAAAGATTTGATTTTTATACATAATGGCATATGATCGGAGTAAGGTTTGGATGCAACTGAAAAATCATCAACATATTGCAGAAGACTATGCGAACAGATGCAATAATCAATGACCGAACTACCCATAATACCGCAGAAGGTGCATTCACCATGAGCATCGCTACCCGTTTACTATTTATATGTAAGCCGATAGATATCAATTGACTCTGTAAGTCTGAATCCATAAGAATATTACAGTTAAAATAACTTGCAATAATCACATCATAAATGGAACGTAGCAACAGTTATTTATCACCACCAATAATTTCAAAATAAATATTCAATTGCTGCGTTATCTACCGATCTTTATACTTCCTTATAATGTATATGGTTTTTGATGTAAATCGCAACCACACCAACATAAGCCTTTCTATCATTTCTAATTCGAACCATGTTTCAGATACACATACCTTAGATTTCTCAAACAAGTAACGAAATTCATCAATTTTAGGAAGTAAACTTTGGGCATTAATATGGCGTATATCTGCAAGCCAAGAATTAATAACAATAGCACTAAAATATTGTTTGTGTTTTTATCTTATGTAAAATTATTGCCGTAGGAAAGTATGATCCACAACCACCTCTCGAAAATACAAATAATATACTTGGAAAATACCAATATTGATATTTTTCAGAAATTTGTATTAACGATTTATAGAAAATGCTTAAAAACTTATATTGTGTCTCCATCACCATCTATTATTGCAGTGTTTTTATCACCTGCCACCAATTGAAAGCGTGGGATTTTTTTAATGAACATTTTCAGCGTTTGCTTCTTTTAGTACCATTAAGAAAATTTTAAACTTTCTGGAATCGAGCAATTGCTAAATATAGTTCCAAAGTAGAATTGATGATGTTTATTGTATTTTTGACACAGAAATATAGTATTTATTCGATTTTTCAAAGTAGGAACACTTAAATATTAGGAACAAAACTTCACTATATTGCCCAAAATAAATCTGTTGTTATATTTGCAATCTTTTAAAAAATGCATTTTCATATTTCGTTCATTTTTTTGGTATTTATTAGTATTTTGTTTATTTTGAAATAAACAAAAAAAAGGTTTTTCTAATTGTCCAAGAAAGCATGAAGGGTACCTAAATTAAAAATAAACTTCATTTAGTAGATTGTCAGATTGTCCTAATCTAAGTTTATAAACCGAAATTTTCCAGAGATTGATTTGTATGTGCTCGAGACTATACAACTGTCGTTATCATTATCGGGCCTCTAGGTCTCGTTTTCGCTCTTTTCACAGGAAATGGAAAACTGCAACAAATTATATTAATTTGTTTCCTAATTTGCAATCTTTGTCAAATCCAATATATGGGATGTATGATTATAATATCAAATAATTTAAAAATCGTTTTTCGTATCAAACGTTGCAAGATCACATTGACAGAATTCCATGTGGAATTTATTATATCTTAATACTGGCTCCCTCAATATATTTCTTGTAACATATGCGCTACCATTGCAATTCAAAACTAATCATTTGCCCCCCAAAAAAAATCATTCAACAGCTATAAATGTGTAGGTGTGTAGAGTAACCCACACACATGTAAAAATTATGATATAAAATATTTAATGTTTCTAATTTTATGTGACACATTAAATTTACCATTTAAATTTTTATCATATTTTCCGACAAAGCATGATAATTACCTTAGAATATTTTTTTTTTTTTTAAATATGCTTAAATAAAATTTATTTATTGTACGTGGGCCGATCAATAAGTACATAAATCAAACTATGGAAAAGTTTGTAAAGTAGTATGAGGACTCTGGCCCATAAAATTTAATGCTAAAAAGGCTCTAGTGACGCCGAACATTCTGGCAAGGTGCATATAATATGGTCCTTGATGGATAATTCAAAGTTGAACACATTGACGACAAGTGAGGTTTGCATATATTATATGGTCCTTGATTTTGGACGGCCAGTTAGGGTAACTACACCCGAAAATCTCGAGATTGCATATCGGTTGTTTTTTTTTATATGGGAACTAGGTTAAAAAATGGACCGATCGCGACCAAATAAAATTAAATTCGAGACCATTCTATGGAATATTTTTGTTTCTTTTTTTATAGGCTATAGTAAAGATCGGGAAGAAGCTTTATATAGTGACTACGACTAAAAATATCCTGATTTCTTTATTGAAGTGCTGATGATTGGGTTTAATAACCACACATTAACCAAATTTGCTTGATATATCAGCGATAATTTGGATCATGTGGCAACTTATCATGCACCCAAAAAATATCACCAAAATATATTTATATTTGCGACCAGTAGTACATGGACACTAGGGTGGCCCTTAAAAAAAAAAAATACTCAAACTCTCGGTTTCACCTCCTAGAAATATGCGAATAGAAAAAAAACTGAGAAATACAAAGCTTTGGGTCAATCAAAAATATTTAGAGATGCCTCAACGACTAAAAATTTCAAGTGTGTTTATTGGGGAAAATACGACTTTTTTCAGATTTTACGAAAATATCGTTCTATAGTTTAATTTTTTCTTCAAAATCGGAAACTTGACCTTATGTGCTCCTAGGGTTAAAATGATCCAAAATTCAGCAGTATTCGCAAAATATCTGAATTTTTTGACTTAATTGTCCTATACTAGCTTGGAGTCATTTGTGGCGCCAAGTCCAAATGGTCATCAAAATCGGTAAAATGTAGCACAATTTTATTTCCCAACCCATAGTGGGGCATCATCTAGTTTACTAGAACATTTAATTTTTTTAAATATGCCAAAATTCATTTTCGATTTATTCCAAATTTTTAGCTTGGAAGACTTGCACATTTGGTTATTATATTGTAAGCGTCACATCTAAAAATTCAACAGCACTTACAAAATATTTGAATTTTTTGAATAAATTGCCTTTTATTAGCTTGAGGTCATATGTGACCCCAAGTCCAAAAGGGCTAATGGGGTCATATCATTTTTTTCTGAAACCCTAGGCTACTAAGATAAAATGTAATATTTAAAAGTAGAAAATTGATAAATTTTTGATACAAAGTATTTAGAAAGAGTACATTTACTGAATATTTCACAAAAAACTAATTTTTCTCGAAATCCGCCAAAAAAAAATCCTTGTAAAAAAAATTCTGGCAGAGAAATTTATTTAAAAATTCACACAGTTAGTCTCTAAGATAAATTTAACAAAACTTTAAAGTGCTAGATCCATTTTTTGAAATTTTGTTAAAGAAAATTTTTAAAACTTAAAAAAGGAGTTTTCAAAATTTTATCAAAAAAAATTTTCATTTTTGGTCTCATTGCGCAATAGGTTAAAAACGTGTTAATAAAACAATACTTCATGTCTGAGTACTTATAGGTATAGAGACCAAAAAAAAAATTATGGCTTTACATAATTTCTTAAAGTTGAAAAAATTTCCGTCAAATTTCACTACCTAGTTTTTTTTTGGCACAAAAGTGGTCTGGGGCATTTGCTATTTATTCGCGATTTTTTATTCGATTTTGAAGTTATATAGCTTTTTAAAGAGATAATTTAGTACTGAAATCGATTTATATAACAACTTGTCGAAAAAATTAAACTGGAGAACGAAATTTTTGTAAAATCTGGAAAAAAAAAAGTCATATTTTCCCCATATAAACACACTTGAAGTTTTCAGTCGCGTTGAGCCACCTCTAAATGTTTTTTGATTGGCCCAAAACTTTGTATTTCTCGGGTTTCTTGCTATTCGCATATTTCCAGGGGGTGAGACTTTAAATTCCAACACTTTTTTGATGTGTAAACATCTATACGCGCAGGGGGGTAAATTTCTATTTCACAATACAATGGCAAAAACAGCGTAACACATCGGTGTGAGCTGAAGTGTAAATCGGTGTGACTTTATCTGATTGTATTTGTGAAAAAATTATGATATGTTCTTTTCTAAACATTTTCCAATTGTCTTTCAAAAAACAACAATTGTATTTCAGAAAACATAAATTTTATTTCAGAAACCATCAATATAGTTTCAGAAAACATCATTTGAATTTCAGAAAACATAAATAGAATTTCAGAAAACATCAATATAATTTCAGAAAACATCATTCGAGTTTCAGAAAACATCAATTGAATTTCAGAAAAGATCAATAGAATTTCATAAAACATCACTTGAATTTCAGAAAACATAATAGAATTTCAGAAAACATCAATATAATTTCAGAAAACATCATTCGAGTTTCAGAAAACATCAATTGAATTTCAGAAAACATCAATAGAATTTCAGAAAACATCGATTGTATTTCAGAAACCACCAATATAATTTCAGAAAACATCATTTGAATTTCAAAAAACATAAATAGAATTTCAGAAAACATCAATATAATTTCAGAAAACATCATTCCAGTTTCAGAAAACATCAATTGAATTTCAACATAATTTCAGAAAACATCATTTGAATTTCAGAAAACGTAAATAGAATTTCAGAAAACATCAATTGTATTTCAGAAACCGTCAATATAATTTCAGAAAACATCATTTGAATATCAGAAAACATAAATAGAATTTCAGAAAACATCAATATAATTTTAGAAAACATCAATTGTATTTCAGAAACCATTAATATAATTTCAGAAAACATCATTTGAATATCAGAAAACATAAATAGAATTTCAGAAAACATCAATATAATTTAAGAAAACATCATTCCAGTTTCAGAAAACATCAATTGTATTTCAGAAACCATCAATATAATTTCAGAAAACATCATTTGAATTTCAGAAAACATAAATATAATTTCAGAAAACATCAATATAATTTTAGAAAACATCAATTGTATTTCAGAAACCATCAATATAATTTCAGAAAGCATCATTTGAATATCAGAAAACATAAATAGAATTTCAGAAAACATCAATATAATTTCAGAAAACATCAATTGTATTTCAGAAAACATATAAAGAATTTCAGAAAACATAAACCGTATTTCAGAAAACATCAATTGAATTTCAAAAAGCATTATTTTTATTGCTGAGAACATTAATTGTATTTCATAAAACATCAATAGAATTTCAAAAAGCATTATTTGAATTGCTGAGAACATTAATTGTATTTCAGAAAACATCAATTGAATTTCAGAAAACATCAATTGCTTTTCAGAAAACATCAATTGAATTTCAGAAAACAGCATAATCGACTTATTTTTTATGCACTGGAAAATATGATGTTGATGTTTTCTTTAATTATTAGATGTTTACACATCTCCTTTGTGATCGGACTCACATGATTTTTTTTCCCTCCATATAATGAAGGGCCACCCTAATGGACACAGAAACAGACAGACAGACAGACGGACGGACGGACGGACGGACAGTCATCGTTACATCGACTCAGGAGCTACTTCTAAGTCGATCCGTATAATAAATGGTGGATCTTGAGAAAATATTTTTGGTTGTTGCAAACATCAGCACAAACTCATTATACCCTGAGCACAGGGCATAAAAAGTGAAGGGTTAATATCAAAATACTATTTAAATCCAAGTGTTAGGAAAATTTATTGAACATTTGAAAAAAATTATTTAAAATAAATTATGATGAATTTAAGGTTAACAATCAAAGTGTTAAGAAAACTTATTGAATTTTTTTTTTTTTTGTTAATTATTTAAAAAAAACAAAATGTGATGAATTTTAGGTTAAAAATGCAATTAATTATAATAAAGATTAATATGAAGCTAATAAAAACACTATGTTACAATAAAATTTTTGTTAGAAGGTTGTTCATTTGATCTAGTTTTGTAAGTGCTCTAGTATCTTATCATTCTGTAGAGACTCCTACAAAAGATTTAGTTGTTAAACATTTTCGTTATCAATGACATATTTCTCAAACTCAAATCTTATCTGTTTCTTTGTGAGTTGAAGAATGAAATTGTGAAAGAACAAAAGTTTAGTGCTGCTTTATTACAATGATAATATTTATATCAAGTTGAAAATTAATGAGTTTATTCTTATAATATCATATTGCCTAAAATTTCAGTTGATTTAATTAAATGCTTAAGTAACAAAATGAGTCATATTTCCATTATTGTTATTCAAAAATTTTCACAAATATTTATTTCGCTTAAAAACAATTATGGGTTACTATTACCTTTAACTGTTTATTTTTATTTATGCTTACTAATCGATGTGCTGAGATAAGCAAAATTATACTAAAATTCAGCTTGTCACCTTTAAGTATATAATAATTATTAAACCTAAAAGAATTAAACCCTAACTTTTAGCTTGAGTTTGGCCATCAACTGAAATATTTTAGATTTATATTATGTTCTTAGTATAGGAAAATATTATCATATTTTAAGATGAATTCCAATTTTATATGCAGTGGGTGACAATAAGTTGGAAACTTTTAAAAAATTTTAATTTTTGCAATTTTTTATACCCTCAACCCCAGTGTGCAGAGGGTATATATAAGTTTGTCATTCCGTTTGTAATAATTAGAAAAAAAATTTTGGACCCCATAAAATGTATATATTTGTGATCATTATAACAAGCGGAGTTGATATAGCGATGTCCATCTATCCGTCAAGCTAAGGTGCTCGTTGATATAAAAAATGATTCATTAACATCTTGAGAAGTTTTCTGTTTAAAATCGTCCAATTCGGTTGATTAGGTCCCGAGAATTGAATGAAGAAGTTAAAAAAGTCTTGAAAAAATATGATTTGTCTATGTTGTTCTTGTCACGATCACGCTCTCAATAGGCTAACTGGGGCACTCGGTTTAAGTGAAAGTAATTGGCCAACATCATGAGAAGGTTTCTGTTTGAAAATCGCTTTAATATGTCCCGAGAAATCACTGAAGAAATAAAAAAAAATTTTAAAAATATGATTTTCTGTATTGTTCTTGTTGTTATTCTAAATGTTATATTGTTGTCATAGCTTGACTTGTTGGTTTTGTGGTCGTTGTGGTAATAATATCATAAAAACTAACCCTTTGTAGATATTTTATCTACTCTGGAAGAAAAATTTAAAAGTTTCCATTGTTTTGACCTCACACAAAAATTTGTTAGATCATTTTTGTCTTCGCAACGAGCACGCCTGCAAAGTTTCAGATCGATTGGGTAACGGTAATGGGTTAAAAATCGATCCAAAATTCTGACTATAAGCAGACACTACGGGTTAATATAAAGGGAGTAAAAATTCACCAACATCTAAAGCAAAAAATGCTAAACTGCCTAGTTGTTAATAAAAAAACAATGTAAATTTACAAAAAAAAAAAAATATGTATTAATTTATTTAAAGAAAACACAACAATAACTTTCGATGTTGTATTTTTTGTGTGTAATATTTACATATACATACATACATATATTAAAAAATAAAATAATATACATATATTCTAGATGGCACAGTAGATGGCGCCACAATGTTTGTTCTAATTAGCTTTGCAATAGTTATTTCTATTTTAACATGAATATCAACATTTTCAATTAGATATCAAACGCAACAATGTTAAAAGTATACGCAGAGCTGAGTAAAGAAGAAGTAATGTGTTTTTTGCTTTAAAATAGTTCTACATAGTTATATAAAATTATTATTCTGCTTTACCTACAAAATTGCATATAATTTTTAAAAATTGTTTATATTACTAAACCATTATTATTCACATAACTGCAAAATTGCAGCTTTTAAATTTTCCATCCAAATTTAAGAAAATATTAATTGTAAAAACTGGAATTCAGATTTCCAATTATAAATTAGAAAATATCAATTGAATATCAGAAAATCGTATTAAAACGTCGGAAATAATAACTTCAAATTTAGAAGACATCAGACAATTAAATTTTTAAAATGGGCAATTCCATAAAAATGTCAACTTTGATGAAAAAAATTTTTTTTTTCATTTATATGAAGTAAGTTTAAAAATATATTAAAATATGTTCCAAGTTACATAATGTAATTTCTTACAAGGATTCTAGATTATACAATAATTATAAAATTTATTTGTTTACTAAATTTTCTTTTAATACATGTTTAGGAAGCTTTAGTCATTCCATCACAGTCATTCCGTCACGTCAAATGACAGTTAATAACTTCAACACTATCATAGCTAAGTTGCTCTGAATTATAATTTTATATTGCTTATATATCATATGTAAAATATGCATTAGTTTAAAAACTGATTAGCTTCTTAATTGACAAAAGTTCCTAGGTTTTAATACCAGGACAGAGTCATGGTAGCAAAAATGTCATTCCGTCACACAATAAGAAATTACTCAAAAATAAAAGAACAAAATAGTGAAAAAATTGTTTCTGAGCTTTTTTTAAATATCTTAATCATTAACAATCATTTTCAAACTGAAGAATAAATTTTCAATTGAAAATAGCTTTGTGAAATAGCCTTAACTTCAATTTTACAACTCAAAATGTCATTCCGTAACATATGGAATTGCCCAAATATAAATTTCATTCTTTAAATACATAATGAAATTCAAAAAACACCAAATATATTTACATTTAAAACTGTTTACATTTAAAAAAAATATTGCGATTCAGGAGACATTAACAGCATTTCAGGATAAGAAAACATTAATTTAAATTCAATGAAGTTTAGAAAACCTCAAATGATATTTAAGAATTGCGAATATAAAAATTGTTATATAAATAAAGCGCAATTTGATGAGAATATTATTTATATATTATTTTTCACAATTTTTTTGGATGAAAATTTGAAGTTATTTAGAAAATAAAGAATAACTTCAAAATTATTTTAATTAAAACTTTTGGGATATTTGGTTTTTTGCGTTTGGCATCCCTATTGTTACACAGTGTTCAAGATGACTTCAAAATTTGACTTCATGGTAGGCAAAGTAAAATCCAAAAAATTTAAGTTCGATAATAAATCCCAGGTAGTAGTATTTGGAGTCAATAAATGAAAACATATTTTATTAACATAATTTGATTCAAAATCAAAAGTTGGCATCACTGGGTTACATTTTGTATTGTAAAGTGTTATTTTGTGTTAACACAAAATCTAATAGTGAAAACTCCCTTTTAAAATGTAAAAAAAAAATTTATTCTCTATGTTTTCGAAATATGGCAATATTTTAACAAAAAGAATTGAGAAAGCTTTCTTTTTGGTTATTATTTTGTTACTCCATCCGACCTATACGGCCGCAATGCAGAATTATTTGGCTAGTTAAAAGAAACTATACGACGGCCATCTCCAATTAGCACGATTTAACGCGTAAAGCCACTTAAACTAAATTCAACGAGAGGTTATGTCATATAACCGGAAACGCATGCATATAACCTAAATGGTCTACAAATTTAAAAAAAGGATTGACTGCAGAAACAAATCATGTTTTTTAACTAATCTGGCTGAATTGGAATCTGGTATAAAAATTGGGCTACCACGTCTTATTCATTTTTTATCGCATGCTGGCAATACTGTAAAACAGTCAATACTGACACTACCATTTCACAATTATTAATTTGACAGAAGCCCACATTTATTCGAAATCTTTATAATAATAGCGTATAAGCATGTCTGGGAGATCGTGTGTTACTGATGCAAGCCCTTCGTTCTTTGTGTGTGGTGAATATTTAGTTGGAAAAAAAGAATATGCAATATCAGAATCATTAAAATATGCATATTTACATTATTTTGGTTTTGCTGTCAGAAACTTAGACAAACCGTGGACACCGACAATGTTTTGTTACAGAACTGTTTTATACAAGTGGTCAAATGGCAAGAAGATCTATTTCCATTTTTCATTTCCAGTACTTTGGAGAGTGTCAAGTAAGCACCAAACCGATTGTACAAAAGTTGCTGGATTCAATATGAAAAATCGAAAAAATATTACTTACACGCATGTTCCATGGGTTTCCAAACCATTTCGACGTCCACTAAATGATCCAATACCAGCCATTCCCAGTGCTACGAGCAGTGAGTCCGAAACATCTTTCACCAGCAGTGGTGGTTTGTATGAGGCTGATGAGCTAAGCTGAATGATCTAATTTGGGATTTACATTTAACGAAGCAAGACGCAGAATGACTAGCTTCCCGCATGCAACAGTGGAAACATCTTGCAGTTGGGACAAAAGTAAAAATCTATAGAGATAGAAGCTTGGAAGTGGCTGCATATTTTGAAAAGAAACACTCTATATTATACTGTACTGATGTTGATGGCTTATTTCAAGAATTGAACCAGCCATATGACAAAACTGAATGGAGATTATTTATTGATGGCTCTAAGTACAGTTTAAAGGCTCTTCTTTTGCAAAATGGGAATGAAAAAACATCCATACCCATTGTTCATGCCATTAATAAAAAGGAAAGTTACGAATCAATCACTGAAATTTTGACATTACTCAAATAAATACAACGATCATAAATGGAATATCTGTGATGACCTTAAGGTGTGTGACTTAAATTTCATTGTATATATAGTATAGACCATCGTAAATAACTGTAAATTAATCTGTTTCTGATCATTGGTTTGTTGACTAGTATGCAAAGAGGTTTCACAAAATATTGTTGTTTCCTTTGTCTATGGGATAGTCGCGCTACATGTCATCATTACGTCAGAACAGAGTGACCAAAAAGAACTGAGTATTCACCAGGAAAACAAAACATTTCAAGTAAACCATTAATTAATCCAAATGACGTTCTTCTTCCGCCGATGTACATAAAATTGGGCCTTTTTAAGAAGTTTGTCAAGGGTCTAAACAAAGATGGTGCAGCATTTAAATACTTGTTAGCAGCTTTTCCTAAAATTTCATATGCTAAAATCAAAGAAGGCATATTTGTTGGCCCTCAGATCAGGAATCTATTGAATGATGGCAATTTTTCGCAATGTTTATTGGAGAAAGAATATGCAGCCCGGAAATCTTTCAAGAGCATCGTGAACAGTTTTCTTGGAAACAATAAGAGTGAAAACTACACAAAAATAGTTGCTGTATTGTTGAAAAATTATCACGAATTAGGTGTACGTATGTCACTCAAAATGCATTTTCTTCATTCGCATTTAGAACATAACCTAGGTGCGGAGAGCGACGAACAAGGGGAGCGTGGTCACCAACATTTAATAAAAATTGAAAGAAATGATCAAGGAGTTTGGGATAAAAGCATGCTGGGAGACTATTGCTGAACCAACAAAATACAAGCGATGTTCAAATAACGCCATTCACTTTTGAAAATTCATTGATTTTTAAATAAACTAATGATTTTTTATGTAAAAAACGAATAAAAACATAGGGTGTCTAAAAGCATGGTACAGGATATCGTATAGTCGGTCTAGACCCACTATAGTTTTCTTACTTGTTTTTTTTATTGTAAATGATCGTATAATAATTAATCAGAATAATCATCGGTAATCAGAATTCAATTTTTCAAAAAATTCGATTAAACTAAATTAAAATTGCTGCAGGTTTATTATTTCTGATGTTATTGTTATAAAGCAAATTAATTACAACAATAATTTGTTATATGAAATTTAGATAATTTTGCTGCTCGAAGCAGTGGTTCCGCACAAAAAACAAACTGTAATGCGTATGAATGTTCTTAGTTGACAGAACATTCGTAATTATACCCTATACCACTATGTGGTTTGGGTATAATGACTTTGTGCTGCTATTTGTAACAACCAAAAATATTTGACCCAGACCCATCTTTAATTATACCGATCGAATCAGAATCACTTTTTGAGTTGATTTAACAATGTCCGTCCGTCCGTCCGTCTGTGTGTCCATTTAAACCTTGTAATCAAACTGCAGGTCGCAAATATGAATATATTTTGATGAAATTTGGTATATAAGCTTTTATCGGCCGTGGGATGAACTCTATTGAAATTGATGAAATTCGGTCCATGTTCAGACCTAGCCCCCATACAAATTACCCCTATGAAATCGACATAAATTGCCATAAGATCCAAATTGTCATATAGATCTTACTCAAATTGGGTTTGTATGCGTTCATTACATCCATTAATGAGTAGTCCAGAAATGATCCCTTTGGCCCCATACAGAGCTGCTTCCCGATATTCACTTAAATCTATTAAAAATCAAAAATATTGCACTGATTATTCTCAAATTTTGTTTGTATATGTTTTTGCAAAATACAAGAGACGTTACCAACCATGGTCAGGATCGGTCCATTTTTGGACCTAGTCCCCATATAGATATAGCATCCGATATGAACTTTTTCATATCTGCAGCCAAAAAAATTAATAAAAATCCCACTCAAATTTGGTTTTTGCTTATTTTCTATGTCCAGTTAGTTGGGCCTAAGAGATAGGGTCTCCAAACGCATGGTATAGGGTATCGTATAGTCGCTCTAGACCGACTATAATTTTCTTACTTGTTTTCAGAGGAGAAGTCAGCCAAACTGTTTGAAAAAATATATTTTTTATATTTTTCAATTAAAATTTAATTATTTTCCTACTACAATCGCTTAAAATCGTGTTTTTTCCCATATTCAAAAATATATATTTGATCTACGCAAAATAATCTCGACTTCCAAAATGCTTTTTCTTTCCAAATATTTCAAATATTTAGAACACAATATATTTAATAATCTGAACATTCAGATGAGGCTTTCATTACTTCCATTGATATAATAAATGAATTTTCTGATGGAATATATTTTATTTTTGATGTGTAAACATCTATACGCGCAGGGGGGTAAATTTCTCTTTAACAATACAATCACAAAAACAGCGTAACATGTGAGCTCACAAGTTACGCTGTGAGCCGTAAGACAAATCGGTGTGACTTATGATTGTATTGGTGAAAAAATTATGATATAAAATTGTTTAAGCTAATTCAACAATCCTTTGCTGCAAAACGACAAAACTTTCACAATATAAACGTATAACATATACATAATTCAACAACCCCACAAGTATAACCAGAGTCCCTGCAGTTGTTTGCTATAAATGATACATAGATTACGCTTTCTGTTTGATTTTAAAAAAGTGACATAAAAAAATCTTTAATTACTAAATGTTTACACATCTCCCCTGTGATCGGACTCACATGATTTTTTGGGGTAATTTGTTATACCGTAGCTAAAACCCACATATTGGGGTGAGGGTATAATGAGTTTGTTATCTGTAAGTACCACAATATGGGGTTCATTTCAAAGCTTTATGTACCCTGCATACAAAATGCCGGTATATACCGATCTCACGATAATGGAGTAAGTTCAGACAATGTGGAGCCCCTTATTTGTTTTTACAATTTTTTGTCGAAGTAATAACGGGAAATTAACGAATTAGTTATAATTATCTTCCTTAATCAATTCCTCATCTATTATTCAGAGTAAAATTTCATCAGCCTAGGCAAAATAAGGAAAGGCTTATGTAATTTTATCTTATTGTTTAAATAAAAAATAAATTATCTATACATTTGAAAAGGATTCTATTAAAAATAACACTTTTTGGAAGAAAGAAAATTATTTACTACTAGCAGACTCCAGCGCTCGAAATTGAAGTGCAAATTCTAGGTAGCTTTATTTTTCAACTTAGCCAATTCATAAACCAACACTTTTATGGTTTATAATTATTGTGAATGAAGATAACAAACTCATTAACAAATTTAATAAATCACACATAGCATATGTATAATTTTATGTATGTGTTAGTAGCAACTTTAAATGCAATTTACTCAAAATAAAGGAAATAATTTAAAAATCTATAAATCTGCTAAACGGCTAAAAAGAAATACCTTTCAAATAATATACGTCAAAGTCGGATAAAACAGTAAAACAAAACATCGGTAACAAGAAATCGCCTAGCCTATTAATATTATAGATTAAACCTGCATCATCTTGACATTTCGGTTGATCTAATTTTGGACTTTTTGCACATTTCTTTTTTTTAATTTTTCTTATTTGATTGCGGACAAATTTCTATGCCCTATACCACTATGTGGTCAGGGAATAATAAGTTTGTGCTGATGTTTGTAACTACCAAAAATATTTTACATAGACCCATCTTTTATTGTACGGTTTGACTCAGAATCACTTTTTGAGTCGATTTAGCGATGGCCGCCCGTCTGTCCATCTGTGTGTCCATATAAACTTTGCAATACTCGCAAATATGAGTGTATTTTGATGAAATTTTGTATATAAATTTTAATCAGCCATAAGACGAACGCTATTGAAATTGGTAAAAATCGGTGCATTTTCACAAATGACTGCGTTCTAGTTCTTGTTCTAGACAAATTTGGTTTATAACTATATGTTTATCACACTAAATAACAAATGACGTAAGATAAAATCGGTATGATTATGAATGTATTGGTGAAAAATTATGAAAAATAAAAACTAAAATGAAAAATAAAAACTAAAAAATGAAAAATAAAAAATATAAAATGAAAAATAAAAACTAAAAAATGAAAAATAAAAAATATAAAATGAAAAATGAGGAATAAAAAATAAAAAAAGAAAAACGAAAAATGAAAATAGAAAATAAAAGATAAAAAAAAAAAATAATATATGAAAAATAAAAATGGGAAAGGTAAAATAAACAAGTAAGAAAATTATAGTCGGTCTAGACCGACTATACGATACCCTATACCATGCGTTTGGAAACCCTATCTCTTAGGCCCAACTAACTGGGCATAGAAAATAAGCAAAAACCAAATTTGAGTGGGATTTTTATTAATTTTTTTGGCTGCAGATATGAAAAAGTTCATATCGGATGCTATATCTATATGGGGACTAGGTCCAAAAATGTACCGATCCTGACCATGGTTGGTAACGTCTCTTGTATTTTGCAAAAACATATACAAACAAAATTTGAGAAGAATCAGTGAAATATTTTTGATTTTTAATAGATTTAAGTGAATATCGGGAAGCAGCTCTGTATGGGGCCAAAGGGATCATTTTTGGACTACTCATTAATAGATGTAATGAACGCATACAAACCGAATTTGAGTAAGATCTATATGACAATTTGGACCTTGTGGCAATTTATGTCGATTTCATAGGGGTAATTTGTATGGGGGCTAGGTCTGAACATGGACCGAATTTCACCAATTTCAATAGCGTTAAATCAACTCAAAAAGTGATTCTGATTCGATCGGTATAATTAAAGATGGGTCTGGGTCAAATATTTTTGGTTGTTACAAACAGCAGCACAAAGTCATTATACCCAAACCACATAGTGGTATAGGGTATAAAAATGAAAAATAAAAAATGAAAAATTAAGAATAAAAAATGAAAAATGAAAAAAAAAATAATTATAACTAAAACATGTAAAATAAAATGAGAAAAATTAAATATTAAAAATAAAAATGAAAAATTAAAAATAAAAAATAAAAATGACAAATAAAAAATAAAAAATCAAAAATGAAAAAGAAATGAAAAATTGAAAATTAACCAGTTGCAATAATAAATTATAACTATTATTTTTATATTAGCAGAACCCTGCAGTAAATTGCTATAAGTGATGGATGACGCTTTCTGTTTGATTTTAAAAAAGTGTCATAAAAAATCTTTAATTACTAGATGTTTACACATCTCCCCTGTGATCGGACTTACATGATTTTTTCTCTATACCCAATTAGTTGGATTTAAGACCTTTTCTCCAAACTTCACTTATAGGGTATGGTATAGTATATATGATTTTTGACATAGATATTTTTAGTCAATGAATTATTTAGTTACATGATGCTATATTAATTTACAAACAAAACGAATATTTGTAAAAATCTTGGTTTTTTTTATTTTATTTTAGTTTAGTCTATTTATTATTACTAGCAGATTCCAGCGCTCGAAATTCGAGTGAAATTTCTAGGCAACTTTATTTTTCAACCTAGCCAATTCACAAACCAACACTTTTATGGTTTATTATTATTGTGAATGAAGAAAACAAACTCTTTAACAAACACAACAAATTTAATAAATACACACAGAGCATATGTATAATTTTATATATGTGTTAGTAGCAACTTTAAATGCAATTTATTCAAAATATAAAAAAAAATAAAAATCAATAAATCTGGTGATCAGCTAAAAAGAAATACCTTACAAATACTATAAGTTTTGTCAAAATCGGGATAAAAAAAACATCGGTAACAAGAAATCGCCCAGCCTATTAATATTATAGATTTTTTTTTAATTTTTATTCACTTCTTGGAATTTTTGATATTTTACAAACATAATTATTTTAATAAATATAAGTATATTTGAAATATAAAAAGTGTCTACTTAAACAGTTTTTTTCTACACAGGTGTTTTAACAAAAACATTTCCAAGATTTTAATATCAACAATAAAAAAATAAACATGACTTTTAGACATGATAATCAAGTTGACAACAACATAAATAAACAATCTGTAATTATTTTGATGAATAGTAGGACAGTTAACAATAAGTTCAGTTAGTCACAAAAATTTTGTTTAACTGAAAGTTTATCATACGTGATTAAAAAATATGTACGTACGTATATTTTCCGTATTACTCGTAGTTTCTTTTGTTGCTGGAAAACAAAAATCATCATCACAAAGTCATAATTTAAATGTAAGCATTTCCTTTTCAAAAAAAAAAGTAAGAAACTTATAGTCTGTCTAAACCGGTTATATGATATCCTATAACTTGAGTTTCATAAAAGAGTTATACAGGTTTGATACGTATTACTATAGGTCATATTTACAAAAACTAAATTTAAGTGACATATTCAGGTATTTTTTGCCATTAAATAGGTTCCCCAGAGGAAGTCGATATAAAATCAACGAAACGTCGGGACCAACTGTAATTGATGCATTTTTAATTACATTATTAAAATTTAGGCCTGATTAGCTAAAAATAAAAATCTTTTAAAATTATGTTAAAGTTTATATTGGACTATGGTCTTGATCGACCATATTTGATGCAATTTTTTATGCGTTTATTTAGATATATATAAATGAAAATAGTGAGAATGCTTAATATTGGGATTATGACCAAAATTGATCCTATACTCTTCTTTTTGGAGTGATAATTCATGGATATAATAAACACACATAATATAATAAAATAATTATATGAATCTTAATCAATATACACTCACCATAAAGTGGTATAGGGTATAAAAACAACATATGTACGTACAAAAATATTATAAGGTTAACGAATAAATTTACAAATTATTAATAACAAACAAAAATACTGCAAAACACGCAAATTAAAACTGTATTAATATTATAAATTCTTAACTTGATAGGAAAAATAACACAAAAAAAAAAAAAAATGCTTAGTGCATATAACACATAACATGTATGAAATACTGGCCTACATTTTTATGTAAAGTGCAAATGAAACAGTTTTAAAAGATTTGAATTCTTAAAAGTTTTAATAACTCTATAAATGAAAGAAAAACCTTGGAAAAGTTCACAGATTTTAAGCGAATATTTTTTGATAAACAATTTCTAAAAACATGTTCAACAGACAAAAATGAGCAGAGACGGAATAAGAGTACTTAAGATAAATGTGGGTCGCTGAGTCTGAATTCGTGATTTACTGGATTTTTTATTAACATAGAAATTATAAAAATTTTGATTAGAAAAATAGTCTTATAATAATATATAAATAAATAAGCAAAACCAAATTTGAGTGGTATTGTTATTAATTTGTTGCCCGCAGATATGATAAAGTTTATATCTGGTGCTTTTTGTATACGAAGATAGATTTAATTGAAAATCGAGAGGAATATTTATAAGGTTGTTATGACTAAAACTTTTCCCATGGGGCTTTTTTTAACAAGATCAATGGGTGTTATAAACACACACAAACCAAATTTGACCGTGATTTATATGATAATTTGGGTATTATGGCAATATAAGTTGGTCAGAAAAAGTTCATATCGGATGCTATATTTATATGAGCACTGTCGAAAAATGGACCGATCCTGACCATATTTGGTAAAGTCATTTACTTTCTTGCAAAAGTATTTACGAACCAATAGACATAAATAAACCAAATTTGATTGAGATCTATCTGATAACTTGGATCTTAGGGCAATTTAAGTCGATCTCATAGGGTTCATTTGTATGGTGACTAGATCTGAACATGCACCGGGTTTTAGCGTTCGTCATATGGCTGATAAAAGCAAATATACCAAATTTCAAGGTTTACATGGTTCACAAGGACACACAGACGGACGGAAGGACATCGCTAAATTGACTCAGAAAGTGATTATGAGTCGATCGAGTCAAATATTTTTTGGTAGTAACAAATATCGGCATAAAGTCAGGGATCATTTTTAGACTACTCATTAATGGATGTAATGAACGCGTACAAACCCAATTTGAGTAAGATCTATATGACAATTTGGATCTTATGGCAATTTATGTCGATTTTATAGGGGTAATTTGTATGGGGGCTAGGTCTGAACATGGACCGATTCTCACCAATTTCAACAGCGTTCATCCCATGGCCGACGGAACCTTACATACCAAATTTCATCAAAATATATTCATATTTGCGACCTGCAGTTTGATTACAAGGTTTACATGGACACACAGACGGACGGACGGACGGACGGTCGGACGGACGGACATTGTTAAATCAACTCAGAAAGTGATTCTGATTCGATCGGTATAATTAAAGATGGGTCTAGGTCAAATATTTTTGGTTGTTACAAACAGCAGCACAAAGTCATTATACCCAAACCACATAGTGGTATAGGGTATAAATATTCATTAATTTAACGAAATATATTACAACTATGATAATTGTAAAATAATATGCATTAAAAATATAATTCATAAACTCAATGAAGAATATTCATTAATATAAGGAAAAATATTATAACTATGATAATTGTACAATTATATTCATAAAAATATAATTAATTAATTTAGTTGAAAATATTCATTAATTTATGGAAAAATATTATAACTGATAATTGTAAAATTATATTCATTAAAAATATAATTAATAAATTTAGTTGAAAATATTCATTAATTTATGGAAAAATATTACAACTATGGTAATTATAAAATAATATTCATTAAAACTAAAATATAATTAATTAATTTAGAAAAATATTCATTTGTTTAAGGAAATATATTACAACTATGATAATTGTAATCTAATATTCATTAAAAATATAATTCATAAATTTAATTAAAAATCAATATAATTTAAAGAAAAATATTACAACTATAGTAATTATAAAATAATATTCATTAAAAATTTAATTCATAAATTTAATGATAAATATACATTAATGTAAGGAAAAATATTACAAATATGGAAATTATAAAATAATATTCAATAAAAATATAATTCAATAATTTAATGGAAAATATTCATTAATTTAAGGAAAAATATTACAAGGATGGTAATTATAAAATAATATTCAATAATTTATTGTAAAATATTCATTAATTTAAGGAAAATATTACAACTATGGTAAATTTAAAATAATATTCATTAAAAATATACATAATTCATAAATTTGAAGAAAAATATTCATTAATTTAAGGAAAAATATTGCAATTATGGTAATTATAAAATAATATTCATTAAAAATATAATTAATTAATTTAATGGAAAATATTCATTAATTTAAGGAAAAATATTACTACTATGATAATTGTAAACTAATATTCATTAAAAATATAATTCATAAATTTAATGAAAAATACACATAATTTAAGGAAAAATATTACAACTATGGTAATTATAAAATAATATTAATTAAAAATATAATTCATAAATTTAATGAAAAATATTCATTAACTTTAGGAAAAATATTACAAATATGGTAATTATAAAATAATATTAATTAAAAATATAATTCATAAATTTAATAGAAAATATTCATTAATTTAAGGAAAAATATTACAACTATGGTAACTATAAAACAATATTCATTAAAAATATAATTCATTAATTAAATGGAAAATATTCATTAATTTAAGGGAAAATATTACAACTACGATAATTGTAAAATAATATTCAATAAAAACATAATTCATAAATTTAAAAAAATATCCATAATTTAAGGTAAAATATTACAACTACGGTAATTATAAAATAATATACATTAAAAATATAATTCATAAATTTAATGGAAAATATTCATTAATTTAAGAAAAAATATTACAACTATGGTAACTATAAAATAATATTCATTAAAAATATAATTCATTAATTAAATGGAAAATATTCATTAATTTAAGGGAAAATATTACAACTACGATAATTGTAAAATAATATTCAATAAAAACATAATTCATAAATTTTAAAAAAATATCCATAATTTAAGGAAAAATATTACAAATATGGAAATTATAAAATAATATTCATTAAAAATATAATTCATAAATTTAATGGAAAATATTCATTAATTTAAGGAAAAATATTACAAATATGGAAATTATAAAATAATATTCAATAAAAATATAATTCATAAATTTAATGAAAAATATTCATTAATTTAAGGAAAAATTTTACAACTATGGTAATTATAAAATAATATTCATTAATAATATAATTCATAAATTTAATGAAAAATATTCATTAATTTAAGCAAAAATATTACAAGTATGGTAATTATAAAATAATATTCAATAATATAATGGAAAATATTCATTAATTTAAGGAAAATATTACAACTATGGTAAATTTAAAATAATATTCATTAAAAATGTACATAATTAATAAATTTAAAGAAAAATATTCATTAATTTAAGGAAAAATATTACAACTTTGATAATTATAAAATTATATTCATATAAAATATAATTAGTTAATTTAATGAAAAATATTCATTAATTTAAGGAAAATTAAAACAACTGTGATTTAAAACAACATTATGAAATTATATTAATTTAAAATATAATTCATTAATTCAATGAAAAATTTAAGGAAAAATATTATCATTATTGTATAATTATTTTCATTAAAAATGTAATTAATTAATTTAATGAAAAATATTCATTAAAATATTACAACGATTTTAGTTTTCATAGATTTTTTCATATTTATTGTAAATTTTCAAAAAATTTATGAGAGTTTTCATAAAATTAATATTAAATTTTTCTTTAATTTTAAGAAAAATAATATTTAATTTATGATGTGTTTTTTTTATTCATCTGTTTACATATTTTTGAAAAGTTTGATAAAAATATTTTTCATAAAATTCATATAATTCTAAATTAAAACAAAATATTACATTTTTCATTAATATTATGAAAAATATTTACTAATTACCGAAAGTTGTCAAAAATATTATATCAGTTTTGTTAAGTTTTATAAAGATAAATAAATAAATAAAAATAAAAATAAAAGTAAAAGAGTGTCAAATTCGGGTAAGCTGAATCTTTGATATCGTCTACTTGGGTTTTACTTTTACATAAATATGTGGACTTAAAATATCTTAAATACCTTTCCTCCATATTTTAGGTAATATTTTGGTACAGTGATGCCCGATTTACCCCATTTTCAACATCAACCTGCTCGAAATAATGACTAACATAAAAAGATCATGCTTTATCCAGGTAAATGGTATATTTTGTGAAAGAGCGTTATTTGAACAAACAGACGGACAAGCCGACATCGCTATGTCGACTAAAATATATATATCTTATTTGGTCGGAAATTCATTTTTTGATGCATTACGAACATAATGACAAACATATGTTTATTTTTTATTTTTTTTTTAAGCCTAGTTCCGCGAAGCCGAGTAGTTGGCTTCTCTGCAGAATCTAATTTTGGCTTTTTTTTTTTTGCAGCGACACACCAAAGCCTCTGGTGGGAATCGAACCCACGACCCCCGCATGATAGGCGAGCACGCTACCGGGGCGCACAGTGGTGTGGGAGGCATAATTATTTGAAAACAATTTTATAAAGAAAAAACTTAATTATATTAATGAAATTTGTTGAGTTAAGTTATCTCCTTTTTATATTTTTTTAAAGTTTTATAAGGCACTTGTGAGTTTTGCTATTTGTAATGGGGAGGATAATATACATGTAGTTCACATCTATTCGAAAAAACGTACACACTTATTTATATTTATACAAAGTTTGATTTTTAAATGATATTGATTTTTTGATTAATGCTACGATCAAACATTCCATCTAAGCCAAACATGAGATATATTTTTGTGATTCTGAGATGATTTTTCTATTAAAAATCTTTCAGATTCAACAAGCTCATTTATAAAAAAAATAATAACGAAATCTTTATTTCAAATCAATTCCAGTAATCTCTATAGTACAATTTAATTTATTTTTAGTATAAACTAAAGCCCTTTGTCACTACTCATAATAAATAATAAATATAGACAAAGTAATTTTGATCGTCTTCAAAGAAATAGAACTTTGTCAAAAAACGAAAATCACGTTAATATAAATTACATACAATACAAACCTACACAGAGTGGAAATCCAAAGTATTCCCTGTTTATTTACAGTTTCATTGTATATTTTATATTCGAAAACACCTGTTAATGATGAAAAGAATCTCTATATGTACCGACAGACCCACCACAAATATTAAATATTTTTCCAATCATATGAAAACATAAATCTTAAAGTTAAAGTAACAATAACAACATTTACTAATAATATTTGCTAAGTGATTAAAATGTTTTCAACTCATTACAACTGTTGTCAAAGTAAATGTTTTTGTTATTTATTTATTTTTTAAGAAAATTAGAATATATTTTTGAAAACAACATATGAGGGGAGAACTTCAATAACACAAAACACATTTGTTAAATATTTAAAATATTACAAAATTATTTTTTTTTTTAGATTTTGGTAATTTATTTATTGTTAAGACTGAAATACCAACGTAATTAAATCAATTATTAGTGAATTTAAAGAATTTTTCTTTTTAATCGAGTTTTCTTTTCAAGTGAAATTATAAGTTGTTTAATATTCTTAAATAGTTACGTGCACCGCTGACACACTGGAGATAGGAACTTAAAATTTTAAATTAGGTTCCAAAAAAAGTACTTTTTTTAAAAAGTACATTTCCTTTAAAAAGCACCCTTGCTTAACAAAGTGTCTCTCTTAAAATAGTACATTTCTTAAAAAGTACATTTTCTTAAGAGTAACTTTTCTTAAAAATGTACCTTTTCTTAATAAAAGTGCACTTTAAAAAAAATACCTCTTACTAAATATATAAATTTTCTTAAAAAATTACCTTTTTTAAATTTTCTTAAAAAATTACCTTTTTTACTTTTTCTTAAAAAAGGTGCCTCTTCTTAAAAAGTACCTCTTATAAAAGTAACCGTTCTTAAAAAGTACCTTTTCTTAAAAAATTCTTTTTCATAGAATAGTACTTATTCTTAATAAATATATATAAATTAGAATACCTTTTCTTGAAAAGGACAGTTTTTAAAAAAGTATCTTTTCTTAAGATAGTGTCTTTCTTAAAACAATACATTTCTTAAAATGTGCCTTTTCTTAAAAAGTGCGTTTACTTAAAAAAAAGTGTTCTTAATAAACATTTTTTCTTAATAAAATAAATTTTCATAAAATGTAGCTTTTCTGAAAATTAACTTCTCTTACAAACGTACGTTATCTTAAAAATTACATTTTCAAAAAAAGTGCGTTTTCTTAAGAAGTACTTTTTCATAAAAATATAGCTTTTCTTATAAAAGTTAATTTGCTTTAAAAAACTACTTTTTCTTAAAAAGTGTAATATCTTTAAAAAAAAAAAAAAAATATCGTTTCTTACTAAAATACATTTCCTTAAAAAGTAACTTTTCGTCAAAAAGTACCTATTATTTAAACAGAACTATACCGTTTCTTGAAAAGTATTTTTAAGAAAAATTATTTTTTTTTAAATACCTTTTCTTAAAAAGTGCCCTTTCTTAAAAAAATACCTTTTCTTAAAAAAGTACTTCTTCTTAAAAAGTACATTTTCTTAAAAAAGTACATTTTCTTAAAAATTTATCCTTTTTAAAAAAGTACGTTTTTTAAAAACGTACCTTTTCATAAAAAATCTACGTTTTTTAAAAAATTTAGCTTATACAAAAAATTACATTTTCAAAAAAAACTATGCTTTCTTAAAAAATAAGTTATCGTTAAAAAGTACCTATTACTTAAAAAACTTACCACTTATTACAATGTACAAATTCCCTACTTTAAAAAAGTACCTTTTCTTAAAAAAAAACCTTCTTACAAAAGTACTTTTTCTTAAGAAAAACTTTTTCTTAAAAAAGTACCATTTCTTAAAAAAGTTTCTTTCTTAACAAGTACATTTTCTTTTTAAAAAATATCTTTTATTAAAAAAGTACCTTTTCTTAAAAAGAATATTTTCTTAAAAAATTCCTCTTCTTAAAAGTACCTTTTCTTAAAAAGTACCATTCGTTAAAATGTAACTTTTCTATAAAAAAATATCTTTTCCTAAAAATACCGTTTTTAAAAAAAGTACTATTTCTAAAAATATTACCTACCTATTTTAAAAGAGGTGCCATGTATTAGAATTACCTTTTTAAAATTAACTTTTCTTGAAACGCCCCTTTTTTAAAAAAGTAACTTTTCTTAAAAAATTACGTTTTCTTGAAAAGTACCCTTTCTTAAAAAGTACCTTTTCTTAAAAAGTACCTTTTCCTTTAAAAAAAAAGCGCTTTTTCTTTAAAAAAAACAGAACGTTTTATTAATAAATACCCATTTCCAAAAAGTATCGTTTCTCAAAAAGTATCTCTTCTAAAAAAAATAAATTTTCTTATAAAAAGTATTTATTTTAAAGAAAGTACCTCTTCTTAAGAAAGGACCTCTTTATATTAGAAAAGTACCTTTTCTTGAATAAATAACTTTCCTTAATATAGTACATTTCTCGAAAAAAAAATTACGTTTTCTTAAAAACTTACCTTTTCCAATGATATAACTATTTAAAAACAAGTACCTTCTCTTAATAAAATATGTTTAAAAGTTTTTTTGAAAACAATATCTGAAATTAAAAAGTTAGTTTCTATATTTTTGTTTTTTTAGAAATGTAGATTCGGAATTCCCAAATATTTCTATAGAGACATTCTAGGCTTTTACATTGGTTAACACAAAATCTAAGACTAAAGCCTGACTAGTTTTCACCCAAATTGGTTTTCGTGAGGTCGTTTAAGGTCAAACCAACCAAACAACCAACCTTTATATAGAGGAATCTTCTCAAAAAATCATTCTTTATAAGATGTTTCTTATTTAAATCTAGAAAGGTGTCTCAGAATCTTCTATAGAAAATATTAAAAAAAAAAATATAAATTGGAACCTCTTAGATTCTGTGACATTTGGACATTTAAAAAAAAATCATAAAAATTACAATAAAAACATACACTCCATCAGAAAATTTTAAAACGCCATTAAAAATTGTACATTTACATGGAACTCCTTATATATATATTTTTTTTCAAAATAAAATGGTCAAATATAATAAAAAAAAAACTTCCTAATGTATGCCACACACCAATATCAAATAAAACACACTGTCCCACTTCACTTTCCCAGGGAAAATGTGTCTACTGCGGAAGCGAATGTGCAACAATATGTAAACGGCGTGTGCCTTTACAGTGAATGCCAATAGAACAATGAATTAAATTTATGGCATATTTAACACACAAATATAATTTTATAATCTTTAAGTAAAACCACCACAGAAAAACTATCAAACATTGAAAAAAAATCAGAAAGAAAAAGAAAAACAAAAACAAAAAATATGACAGATAGACAGACAGATACAAAAACTCTGAACAAAATATGTACAAAAAATAAGAAATAATTTTTGTATAAATAAATCTTTTTAATAATTTTTTCAATAACAACAACAAAAACAATAAAAACCTATCAAAAACAAAAAATTCTTTTTAAACAAATATTTTCTAAAATGTTTTCCAATCAATAAATATTTCATGACCCATATGGCTCCATAAGGTTTCACAGAATTTTATGAATGGTCTAAAATTAAAAAAAAAAACAAAAAAAAATTATGAATAATACATATTTTTAATAAACTTTTAACAAACAGACAACCAAAGACATATGGGCCGTATGAGCATTGTACAATTTGTATTTGAAATACTCGTATGCAATGTACTTATTTCCAACATATTTAATTAGTTGAGTTTTGTGTTAAAAATAATTTTATTTTTATTTTTTTTCTTTTGATAATTTGGTTAATAAGCAAAAACAAAGTTTTAAATTTTTTTTGTATTTGAAAAAATAATGTAACAAAAAACATTTCCGTGTATTTTTGTAATGCCTTTCACTTTATCTGGTTGTTAAGTAGTGAACATAAAATATTCGTCTCATTTGTTTCCTCAAGATGGTGTGCAATTTTAAGTGTCCCATGAATTTGGGTCAGACATGTATGAAGATGCTTTTTAATAATATTAAGTTTACTATTAAATTTGGCCATAATCATTTGAAATTTTGTTTAAAGAGAACACAAAATATAAATAAGGTATGTCAAGTTAAACTAATCTTTAGGATTTATTGGTCAGCACTGTAATTTAAAGAACTTACTACAAACAAGGGCCGTATTTTGATCTACTTCCAGTAGGGGTAAAACCAAAATTCGGCCCTATTTCCATACGAGGGAGGTCACAGAATAACGCGACCTGACTTATAGATGGCGACAGTAGTTTGAAAACAAATTACTTTTGTGAAAAGTGGCAACCTCACAAAACATATGTGTGTATATTAATATTGCGGTGTCACATTGGCCTAAGCAAGTACTATCACACATTTTTGATCGTTAAAATTAAAAAAAAAATATTAAAAATTAAAATTTAATAAAAATTATATATAAATAATTAAATATTAAAAATTAAAATTGAAAATTGAAAATTGAAAAATGAAAATTGAAAATTGAAAAATGAAAACTGAAAAATGAAAAATGAAAACTGAAAAATGAAAAATGAAAAATGAAAACTGAAACATGAAAAATGAAAAATGAAAAATTAAAAATTAAAAATGCAATATGAAAAATAAAAAATGGAAGATGAAAAAAGAAAAATGAAAATGAAAAATGAAAAATGAAAAATGAAAAATGAAAAACGAAAAATGAAGAATGAAAAATGAAAATTGAAAATTGAAAAATTAAAAATGAAAAATGAATAATGAAAAACGGAAAATGGATAATGAAAAACGAAAAATTCAAAATTCAAAATTTAAAATTCAAAATTCAAAATTCAAAATTCAAAATTCAAAATTCAAAATTCAAAATTCAAAATTCAAAATTCAAAATTCAAAATTCAAAATCCAAAATTCAAAATTCAAAATTCAAAATTCAAAATTCAAAATTCAAAATTCAAAATTCAAAATTCAAAATTCAAAATTCAAAATTCAAAATTCAAAATTCAAAATTCAAAATTCAAAATTAAAAATTTTAGTTTCATTCTTTAGTTTCTTATCTGTTTTTATTATTTTTGGTTTTTGTATTAAATAAAATTATTTTAAAATTTTCCTTTTTTAATATTAATAATTTGTAGCCAAGAATCATTCGATTTTTTTTTTTAATTATCGTGTGACTTCTAAGGTCTCAAAACAGGCTTATAGGGTTCAAACTTTGGGTATTATTATGATGCCGGCTGCGTTAAATAATGGATTTCATTGGTGTCCTATGAAGTACTTAGGGATTTTCTCTCTAGTAAAAGCAAAATAATAAAATTTTTTAAATAGTAATTCATTGTTTTTAAGGATCATTGTTTTTTATAATAGAAATTGGCCAACAAGAAAACCAATTAACTTTAAATTTAATTGGTATTCGGATTTAATGTTTCAGTATCGGCAACAGTTTCAAAGTGGTAGCCGTACCCAATATTGGGTGGATGGTATTAAAAATTCGGCACAACTGAATTTAACACTCTCCCTTTTTTATTTTGTATCAGTAAAAACCCCCATTATGGTTGTCATAACCTTTAAATAAAATTAGTAATTCCATTGTATCAACTAATGCCTCGATTCATACGATGAATTTATATATAATATCAGTTAACCTTACCAAAGTACGGTAATATGGATTATATAATTCTGTTATCACTATAGAATTATGTGATATTACATGGAACTATCATAGTTCGGTTGCAAAACTAATTCGTTCTCTGTGTGTGTGGGTCATCGTCAGACAATGCACCAGTTCACACATCCACTATTGCCATGGTTAAAATCCATGGAGACAAGACAATGCACCAGTTCATACATCCACTATTGCGATTATCAAAATCCATTAATTTATGTTTGAATTGCTTCATCACGAAACTTTAGCTTAGCTCCCTCGGATTTATTTTCTATTTCCAAACTTGAAAAATTGGCTTGGTGGTAAAAAATTTTCCAACAATGAAAAGGTGGATGGACAGTTCTACATAGTTCTTACTATAAACAGGGAATCAATAGCCTCAAAATAAATCCTAAAGAACAATTACTAGTTATAGCTCCAAATAAAAGGCTGATTTCCGATATTCACCTAAATCTGTAAAAAAAAAAACAAAAATATTGCACAGATTTTTTCTTAAATTCGTTTTGTATGTGTTGTTGCAAAAAGTAAGTGACTTTGTCAAATATCGTCCCCATATAAATATAACATTCGATATGCACTTTTTCAGAACTGCAGGCAAAAAAAATAATAAAAATTCTTAATGCTTATTTTCTATATACTATTACCCTGGTCTAGATCGTTTATGCTAAGTGAACAATATTTTTGTCACCACTATTGAATGAAGTAAAAAAGTTTTGAATGCCTATTTAATGGAAATTGTCTGCTATGCCACACAACGTTGGAATCAAAATAATTACGCACTTCCTCTCGAAATACAACCAGACAATACATAACGTTATTAAACATTTAATCATAATCCGCCTTAATCCAACTATACTTTTAAGAAAAGGCGAAAATTCCCATCGTACCATTTGTACTTTAAGTAATTTATGTACCTACCTCTTCTATAAGTATTAAAATCTATTTATATATAAGTATATGGGGGATTTCATGTCAAGTGCGCCAACTTTTGAAACCGATGTCTTCCGATCGGGATGAAATTTGCACCAAGGTTAGTCCTATTGGATAGTAGTTTAGGTACAATTTTTCAACAAGATCGGTCCAGATCTCTCTGAGTTAGAGAGGATCAAAATTTGACATTTTGGCCAAACAGGTGTTTTTTCTCATCCATGTAACTTATTACCTATTGTTTTTAGAAAATTTACTCCCAAAGAGTTTAGATAGCTATTTCTTCAATATTTCGGAAAAAAATACTTTAAAAAAAAATTCTTTTTTTTTTGCTAAATTAAAACATTTCTTGCCTTTTTTTCAAAAAGGGCATTCTTTTTTTCATAAGAAAGCTTAGGATTTTTCCTTTAAGAGCTTTTTGGTCGCTTAGTGGGATGGGAGTGGGATATCTATCAAAATAAATGTTTTGTAATTCAAGACAACGGTTTTTCAATTTTTCACAAATGCACTACTTTGAATTTTTTCCTATTTGTGTCTAAAACCTTACAGATAAAACTTATACCGAGAAACTAGAAAAACTAAACTTTCCGAAGGTATATAACATACCTAACTAAAATTTTATACCCTCGATACTGTAATACCCAGAATATGTTAACCTCAAGAAAAAAATCGCTTTTTTTCTATAGAAATGTTGAAAAATTATTATTTTTTATTTATTTTTAATAATAATTAAATTAATGTATAATAATAATAATATTAAAAATAAAAAGATAAATAATTTATTAAAATTTAATCTTAATTGCATTAGATCCATAACTATTTTTATACATAATTTATTGTAGCTGATGAAGTATTTAAGTCTTGTAAATTTTTAAATACCCAGTCTTTCATCCAGCTTTTTTTCGCCTTTATTTACTGCGTTTTTTTTGTCAATCCTTTCTTGGCGTTACTAGGTTCAGCTGTTGATTTCGCTGCTGGTTTATATTATTTGTTGTCTTTGGAAAGAAATCGCATTGAATAGAGACAGAAAACTTTTTCAACTTGAGTCTTCCATCGACAAGCAGTATAAAAGCATGGTATTGATCGAATCTGCTCTTCAGTGTTTTCAATGTTTCCTGATGATCCTCTTTGCTACTAAAAACTATTTTAGTTTCTTTACAATAACTCTTTGCCCAATGGAATAAAGCAGTCGCATCTAAGATGCGATCTTGATGAGAGCACTGCAGGCTATACTTCGCTGCATTTCTCTTAAGGTTTGCTCCAATACCATCACATGCTCCTTTACCATGAGCAGTAGGATGAAAATGCCACTCAGCTGGCATTCCAAAATCTTTTTCATAGGCCATAAGATTTGCCAAGCTACTTTTGTTTTTAAAATGTTGACGAGCTCCGTCCGAAACGTAGTATACCTTCTTTACTGTAAATTTAGATTTTAGAAATTTTAGTATTCTCTTCTGGTACTCATAAACTGCAACGGTATCATGTTTTAAATCGTCGGATATGATTGCCATACTCTTGTGTTCCAGTTTTTCAACTTTCATGTAGTAAATAACTAATGTGAATATAGTTGCTTGGTCGTTATTGAAGTCGAATGCTTGTATGGCATCCTGAAGAACATATTTATAGTTTTCTGCGAAATCATATGAAATAACGAATTCACCAGACTTCAAATGTATCTTCAAATCCTTGAAGAATGACCATTGCTCTTTGACTAAAAAGTCATGGTTTCTCAAGTTTAGCAATCCTGTACACATTTCTTCCACAAAATCATCCACATTTAAAATGATTGTTTTCAATGTGCATCTGTCAGTCTGAATCCAAGAATCAAATTTGTCCTCCTCTATATATTCTCGATCTAAAGAGTTGAATAAATTTTCTTTGATGAATGTGGTTTTCGGGCTATTGGTACATTCACCTAAGTGGCAAGAAGTTGTTGCATTAGAACACATAGTCAATTTAAGGCAATCGCGGTAATAGTGTAAATCTTCTGCCGAATCATCTGTAAATACTTTAAGTTGATTTCCTTCAACATCAGTTTAACATTTTCATGGTAAATGCAAACACATACTGTGTGAGTTCCGCTGCTTTCTGCCAAAACGCAATGTTTTGGCCAAATTTGGGTTAATTTCGTTAAGCCAATTCTAACATCCTCGTGTTCAGATTGAAATGTTGCAAATAACTCTTTCAGGTTACAGATAACCATTCTCTTCTGTATGTTATGAAGGTATGTTACATACCTTCGGAAAGGTTAATTTGTCTAGTTTCTCAGTATAAGTTTTATTTGTAAGGTTTTAGACACAAATAGGAAAAAATTCAAAATAGTGCATTTGTGAAAAATTGAAAAACCGTTGTCTTGAGTTACAAAACATTTATTTTGATAGATATCCCACTCCCATCCCACTAAGCGACCAAAAAGCTCTTAAAGGAAAAATCATAAGCTTTCTTATGAAAAAAAAATGCCCTTTTTAAAAAAAGTCAAAAAGTGCTTTAATTTAGCAAAAAAAAGTCTACATTTTTTTTTAAGTATTTTTTTCCGAAATATTGAAGAAATAGCTATCTAAACCAGTGTTTCCCAAAGTGTGGGTCGCGACCCATTAGTGGGTCTCGAACCGACTTAAGGTGGGTCGCCAAAAATTTTATTATTTATTTTAATATTAAGTAATTTCCTGTAAGTTAACTTGCCCCAATATTTATTTGTATAGGATTATGTTTGTGGCAAAAGCATATTTTAGATGTTTGCAAAGTTAAACTTCTTGGCAATTTTTTGTATTTACAACTTATTTTGAATAATTCACATCATAGCAACCATTAATTTACATTGAAACGTATAACCAACCACGAGTAACGGACAACCATTGCATAAAAGTTATGTTTCTTCTCGAGTAAGTACGGTTTTGTGTAATTAATGAAAAATTATATTGTTAATAATAGTGTTTCGTTAATAAAAACCTTAATCTAAAATCATATGTAAGTATTTTTTAAATATAGTTATTAGTATTTCATGTAATAAATAAAAGTCTTCATATTTTTATTATTAATTTATTGATGAATCATAGCTGCGATGGAGAAATGGCTGAAAAAATATCCTGGACAAAAACTAACAATTGGAAATGAAAAAGAAAAGCAAAAAGAAAGACAAAGCACTGTAGAAACCAAAACAGATGAGAGAAAATTTGGTAAGAATCCTTCAACAAGTATCCAAACATCAAAACGTTGGAAAAGAAAATATGATTCTGAATATCTAAAAATTGGATTTACATGGAATAGTAAAGAAGATGTTCCACGTCCACTGTGTGTTATTCGCCAAGAAATTCTTGCTAATGAAAGTATGCGATCTAACAAATTATTACGATATTTTGAAACGAAACATCCAGATTTAAAAATAAGATTGGATTATTTTAAAACTAAATTACAGGAATTAAATTATTCAAAAAGAGTACTTTCGCACTTCACCAGCATTAGTGAAAAGGCCATGTTCGCCTTATATCTCATTAGTTTGTGAATTGCACAATCTGGTAAACCACGCACCATTGGAGAGTCATTAGTACTTCCAGCGATAAAGGATGTTGTTGGAGTTATGTATGGAGAAAAAAGCTTAAAAGGAGTTGATTCAATTCTACTTTCGATTAACACAGTTTCTCGTAGAATTGATGAAATATCCGATTGGGAAGAAAATCAGCTTATTCATAGAATTCAGGTTAGTGGACTTTTTGCGCTGCAACTGGATGACTCAACGGATGCACAAGGTTTATTCCAGCTAATAGTTTTCATTCGTTTTATATGGAGCAAAGGTATTTTTGAAGACATATTATTTTGTGAACCAATCATTCGGGGAACTGGTGAAATAATTTTCGATACGCTTGATAATTATATAACATTAACAAAACTTTTTTGATATGTTCCTAATGACCAGTGATTGTATTTACTTATTGTGATATGATCCATAGAAAGCTTAATATCACAATAAACAAAACTTGATTGGAAAAACTGCATCGGAACATGCAGCGACTGTGCACGAGTAGTGTGTGGTAAAAACAATGGTGCTGTAAAATGCTGTCTTCAAAAATGTCCAAATGCAAGATGGACTCACTGCACTATTGATAGAGAAACGTTATTATCCAAAAATATACCAGAAAGTCTCAATACTGTTTTGACGACTGCAACAAAACTTGTAAATTCTATCAAGAGCAAACCATTACAATCAGGTTTATTTCAAATACTCTGAAAAGAAATGGGAAGTTCAGATAAATTTCTACTTCTGCACACAGAAGTCTGCTGGCTATGGAGAGGTAAACTCCTGACAAGACCTGTTGAACTTCTCTAAGAAGTCAATATATTTAAATGAATATAAACAAAATGAGTATACAACAGCTTTGCGTGATATTAAATATGTACTCTTACTGACCTACTAAGCAGATATATTTTCAAAATTTACAATTACAAGAAACAAATGGAACTGATATATTTTCGGTTCACAGTAAAATTAGGGCTTTTACAAAAAAACTTATGTTATGGAAAAATAATGTTCAAGATTATAAATTTGACTGCTTTGATACATTCCAAACTTTACTCATTGAAAATAAAGTAACAGATAATGATTTAATTTCTTTTATAATTGAACATTTGGACATACGGAAAATTTTGATTTTTATTTCTATGAAGAAGTAAAAAATTTTTAAAAATATGCATGGGTTATAAATCCATTTCAAAGTGATTTAGTTACTGGTATATCGACAAAAGCGGACGAGGAGTTGATTGAGGTGCATGAAGATAGTGCTGTAAAATTTAATATTGACCGTACAAAATTGTAACAGTTTTGGTTGTCAGTGTAAAACACACATCCTACTCTACACTATGCAGCGGTAAGAACATTACTTCCTTTCACAACGTCATATATACGCGAAGTTGGACTTTCGGCAATGATTTCAAAAAAATAAATATCGAAACAAATTACAGTTGTCAAACTCGCTTCGCATGAAAATAACAAACACAAAAGTAGATGTTGAATATGTTATTGCAAAAAAAATAGAAAACAAGCTCATTCATCTCATATATCCTCTTAAATATGCTGAAATATATGTATATATATGTATGTAAATATACAAATAAAAGTTTTTAATTTTTTTAATAAATATATAAATTAAAGTTTTTATGTCTTTCATTGGTTTTTTGTACAGGTGGGTCGCAAAAAATATATGGTTTTAATAGTGCGTCTCCACTGGTAGAACTTTGGGAACCCCTGATCTAAACTATTTGGGAGAAAATTTTCTAAGAACAATAGGTAATAAGTTACATGGATGAGAAAAAACACCTGTTTGGCCAAAATGTCAAATTTTGATCCCCTCTAACTCAGAGAGATCTGGACCGATCTTATTGAAAAATTATGTCCAAACTACTATCCAATAGGACTAACCTTGGTGCATACTGATCGGAAGACATCGGTTTCAAAAGTTGGTGCACTTGACATGAAACCCCCCATATGTATATAAATCGTACATGTTTATAATGCCTTGTATTTATGTACATAAATTTGTGCTATGATTCAAAAATAAAATTAATATTATATATTTTTTAAATATTTTATTTAAATCCTTAATACAAGTTGGTTTCAAAGAAAATTTCTATACAAAACTAATAATACCACACGGCCACTCTAAGGTTCAACATGAAGCCACACACACAATAAAATAGCGTTTCAAATTGGAAACCGCTACTGGGTATTTAGTAAAGTCGAAATATATATTTATATTGTTGAATGTGGGATAGTGGTTCCCCCTTCAAAAGCGGATACCGCTACTGGGCATAACTTAACTTAAGTTAAAAAATATATGTATTTATATTTTTATAACTTAATATATGAACTTTGCGTTTTAATATCTCTACAGTCATTTGCCTTATCTTAAAAGTAAAACAAAATTTAAACACTATACTAAGTATTGTGATTATAAAATAATTTTTTCAAAGAAACAAAAATCATAAGATATATTTCTTTTCGTAAAAAGGGGACCATTATTGGGAGTGGCGTATAATTTTTATATAGTAAATCAAGTAAAACTAAAAATTGGCCTCAAAAGAAAAGATAGTTGACTTTTCAATTTAAATATTTTTTCAGGTTGTTAGTACTCTGTTTGACATATGTGCCAAATTTCATGTCAGTATCTGTATTCAATAGCGACACTGGCTTTTGTAAACAACTAAAAGTTAAACTGACGATTTTGGTTAAACAAAGAAGTTCTCTCAAATTATGTTTGCAGAATGAATATTCTGCTGCAGAAACATAAATAACACGTCAAGGAAATCAAAGATTTAGTGCTTAAAAATCGATTGACAATTATGGATCTTGCTGATACTATTAACATTTCACAAGGAGCAGTCATCAACATTTTAAAAAATGTTTTGGGTTTCGCACTCATCAACCCCGATTAGTGACTAAAACTTGAGTATTCTTTTTTCAAAGGAAAGACTACCATCAGAATGAAATGAAACACAGCATTAGTCGTTCAAAAATAAAGGTCATGGTAACAGTTTCGTTTATCCTGAAGTGCTGCATTATAAATAATGAATACTTCTTGAATTTTATGCGTCACTCGCGTGTAGGCCTAGTTAGCCACATGCATGTGCTTATCCAAAATAAGCTTAACGTATCATATCGTTAGCTTTTGTTGATTTTAAATTTTTGATACGTTTTTACCTGACATCTTTTACACAGCAATATGCTGGTTCGTTTTTCACGTTCTATAGTTGAACTAAATGCCAACGTTACGATACGATACGGTTACATTTTAACAACGTGTGGCTAACTGGGCCTTGAAGCTATTCGCAAAATGAAGATACAATAACGAACTATTTAATACTGCATTGGTTCTTCGAAACCATTTTGCACAAAATTACACTCAATTCATTTCACAACTACTGATTTAGTACCATAAAACATCTAACTATTCATAAAACTCAAAATACCACTCCGTTGACACCGTTCTGAATCAATTGACGAGATGGAAATTCTGTTTCGAGTATTGAAAAAATGTTGGCATAACTGTATTGTATCGAAGAGAGATTACTATGATCTTGATGAAATTGATTTGAAATAATAAATAAAGATTTTTCACTTTCTAAGAAAAGTCACCTTTTCATTTGACCACAGTAGTATACAGTAGTGAAAAATATAATTTGAACAAGCAAAGTTTCATCATTATTTCGAAAAAAAAAAAATATTTTTAAAAACTCTTTTAAGAACATTTATTAACATTTTATTATTAACATGTTGGAAAAAATAATAGAAACGAAAATAAAAAATATATTAATAAACAAGATATGCGATTCCCTATACCATGAATTTGGAGAAAAAATCTTAAATACAACTTTGCTGAGATTAAGAGTTTGTTGTTGAATCAAATAGCTTTCAGTACAATTAGTTTCAAATTAAATAACAGTTGTTTCCCAAAAAAATATGTATTTTATATTTTTTCAACAGTTAATTAAATAAATAAATACTTAATTTATATTTTCGGTGTCGTTTATTTACTTAAGTTATTTAAAATTAAACTACGTGAAATTTTTTTTTTAGTTTTTAAAATATACAATACAATCATTTGTTGTGAACAGTCAGTTGTATTTTTATAATGTAAAACGTTTTCTTTAGTAATTATCGACCCAACGAAGAAATGTCGCTTCGTCACTTCTGTTATTTCGTACAAGGGAAAGCACGTGTCGGTGTTTGCTTTTTGGTCATAAGATATACCCTGGCGTTTTAATTACGTACCTCTTCCATTTTAATTTAGAATACAAAAAAAAATTAAAATGTTTTGGTTGAGACTGAAAGAGAAAATGCATACATACTAAAAATATAAACATTAATTTTTATATAAATAAACTTTTCGTTATTTGCATTATTTGTCATTTTATATTTTATAATTATTTATGCTGTTAAAATTGTAAGTATTTATTTTTTCTTTTTCATAAAAGCTGGCATTCACTTGGGACTGATATGTTATGATACAATATACAACATTTACTATACATAGCAAATGAAGTTGTATCGCTGTATCAGATTTTTCAATGAAAATTGCCAATAACAATTTTACACTATTGTAAAGTAATACACGATACAACAGATACAACGATACAACACCTGTTGTGAATTGCCCAACTATGTATGTACAATGTATTTGAATGATTACGTTTACAACATGTTGCTACAACAAATGGTTATAAACATTGTCAATATTTTGCTCTTTTATATAATAAACAATATTAATCACAAACAAAAAACAAACGACAAGTCCATTATTGTTCTTGATTTGCTGGTTTTTAAATATTTTGCGGTTTTTTCAATTGTTTTTTTTTATGTGTAAACATCTATACGCGCAGGGGGGTAAATTTCTATTTCACAATACAATCACAAAAACAGCGTAACTCATATCGGTGTGAGCTGAAGCAGATGACGCTGTATGACTTATGATTGTATTGGTGAAAAAATTATGATATAACATTGTTTTTTATGCCACTTTTTTAAAAGCGTCATCTATGTATGACTTTTATACGTTTATATTGGGATATTTTTAACGTTTTACAGCAAAGGGTTGTTGAATTAGCTGAAACAGTTTTTGCTATAAGTGATTAATAGATGACGCTTTCTGTTTGATTTTATAAAATGACATAAAAAAATTTTTAATTACTAGATGTTTACACATCTTCCCTGTGATCGGACTCAAATGATTTTTTTTTTAATTGAATGTTCATGTTATAATCATAAATGGGCAGTTTGCAGTCTCAGTAAAATTGCCGTAAAAATACATTAAATTTTCATTGCCATTAACTTTTTAATGGTTAAGGCCTGTACGCAGCTTGCTAAGGAATCAAAAACTTCATATGAAAAAACGCTTCAGAAATGCTTAAGGAATTTTTCTGTCAAAAAATTTCTGTTGATAGTCCGCAGCTTTTTAAAAAAGTAGTTAGTATTGTTTTTACTACTTTTTTTTGGCGTAAATGAAGTAAGGCAACCCAGGCTTTGAGCAGGAATATCAAATTTTTCATTCTTTCTGAAAGGAATTTTGACAGGAGAGGTAAGCGTAAACAAAATGTAATATGCTAAAAAAATAAAAGTTATTTTTCAGTTGCAAACCTGGGAAAAAACGAACAAAATTCGGCAAAAAAAAAACAAGAAGCGGATGGGGAATTTTGATACTGAGCTTAAAAAGCATTTAGCAGGCCAAATAAAGCAGAACCGAAGAATTGATTTATTTTCAATTTCACAATTCTTAATAATTGACAGAAAACAGCTGATTTCTAGCGTTGCACTGAAAGGTACTTTTGTGCTTTTTTTCTTTAAGAAATATATGAAAATTTTCTGTTAAGATTCCTTAACAAACTGCGTACAGCTCTTTACTGAAAAAAAAATTAAAGTAATCAGTAAAGTAATCAGTAAGTTGCAATGCCAAGTTCTATAAAAGGGCAAATAATTACACTAGCCAACAAGGTTTTGGACTGGAGCAACCAAATATCTTTCCTAGGGTAATTTGGTGGGCTGAATTCGAATCTGTAGTTGGTTTTTCTCTATCACGTCAGGTTTTCGAGACACAAAAAAAATGTTTTTAATCGTTTTTTACATAAAAATCATTATTTTATTTAAAAATCAATGAATTTTCAAAAGTGAATGGCGTTATTTGAACGTCGTTTGTATTGTGTTGCTTCGTTTTCACGTATTAGAGTCCAGCAATAGTCACCCAGCATGATTTTGTCCCCAAATCCTTGATAATGTCTTTCAATTTTCATTAAATCTTGGTGACCACGCCCCTAGGTTTTGTGGAAAAAATCTAAATGCGAATAAAGAAAATACATTTTGAGTGACATTCATGCATCAAATTCGTGATAATTTTACATTAATTCAGCAACAATTTGTCTGTCGTTTTCACTCTTATTGTTTCCAAGAAAACTGTGAATGATGTTCTTGAAAGATTACCAGGCTGCATATTCTTTCTCCAATAAACATTGTGAAAAATTGTCATCATTCAATAGCTTCCTGATCTGAGGGCCAACAAATATGCCTTCTTTGATTTTAGCATATGAAATTTTAGGAAAAACGCCAACAAATATTTATTTCGTCCATAGCCTTGACAAAGTTCTTAAAAAGACCCAATTTTATGTGCATCGGCGGAAGAAGAACGTCATTTGAATCAATTAATGGTTTATTTGAAATGTTTTGTTTTTAATCACTCTGTTCTGACGTAATGATGACATGTAGCACGACTATCCCATAGACAAAGGAAACAACAATATTTTGCGAAACCTTCTTGCATCCAAAGCCCAACTGCAAGATGTTTCCACTGCTGCATGCGTGAAGCTAGTAATTCTGCGTCTTGCTTCGTTAAATGTAAATCCCGAATTAGATCATTCAGCTCAGCTTGAATCACTAAATGGCGTTCATCATCAGCCTCATAAAAACTACCATAGCTGGTGAAAGATGTTTGGGACTCACTGCTCGTACTACTGGTAATGGATAATTTGGTGGACGTTGAACTTTTGTTAAACAGAAATAACAATCGATTTGGTGGTTACTTGACTCTCTCCAAAGTACTGGAATTGAAAAATCGAAATATATCTTCTTGACATTTGACCACTTATATAAAACAGTTGTGCAACTATTGCAAAACATTGTTGGTGTCCACGGTTTATCCAAGTTTCTGACAGCAAAACCAAAAAATATACAAACAAATTGTTTGGCTTACCAACTCTCAAGCAGGCTGCCTATAATTGACTATGAACGAAGCATGAATTTTCCAAATCCCAGCCGTAGTTTTGGACAAAGCTAATTACACTAAAAAAAGATGACGTCACAAAAATTATCAAAGCTCTCCCTATCACAATACTCAAAATATATGGTATTCAATCATTTCTTTGTATGAGAGGGGACACGATCACTTTTCCGATCCCGCTCATTTTCGACACGGATACTCATAGTAACAGTAGATAACCTCGCAATTTGCAAAGCTCTTGCTCTAATAGTACTCGACACATATTATATTGAATAATTACTTTCTGTAGGAGGTGCTACGCCCACTCTAACACTAATCGAAACCATTCTCGAATAAACTTAATCGCACATACAAAATTTCATATAAATCAGTTCAGCCGCTAAAGAGGAGTTCAGTGAATTACACTTGTTAAATTCACATAGTTAAATTTTTTTTATCCTGATCTGACTATATTAATATAATTCGTTGTCATGGAATCTCCTATACATATTTCTTTTAACGAGAGAATAAAATCGGGAATTCGGGATGAAAAAATCGCGGGATTCTAAAAATACCAGAATTCGTTATGAGAGATCGACTTAAATTGCTTTTTGATCAATATTATAATATACAGTGAGTGACAAAATATATTTTTGACGACTTGAGCGAACATACCAAAAAATTGGATCATAAATTAAAAAACACTTTTATTCATTTGAAAATTTGTATATTTTATTTATTTAAAAAAGAAAAATAACTTCAGAAGAAAAAAATTACGAAACTTGAAAGAATTAATTTGTATACTGTATACAAAACATTGGAAGCCTTTACTATACAATAATTGAAAACTTTCCCTCAATTTTTGGTTTCAATCTTTTGTTGGCTTTCCATTATTTTTAAGTACTGCTTCACAACGCCGAGGCATGGAGTCATTATTTTCCTCCGCGTGTATGTACATTACGGCATTTAAAATTTGCCTGTATCCAATTCCAGTTGGAATATCTTTTACTAAGCGAATTGGACCCATTCCTTGGCCTGAAAAGCAACCCCATACCATGATATTGCCACCACCAAACAGTTTTATTTGTATATTTTGGGTCGTCGTACAAACGTTCTTCCTTCATGCTCTCAAATTAAACTGAAAAGAGAATAATTCTATTTTGACTACTTCATATGTTCTTAACAACCAAAATCAGCCTCACTTGCTAGTCGGAAAATAGTTCGAGAACAAAATTTAAGTTTCACGTAGTTAATGAAGTCTTTAGCTTTTTTTTTTTGACATTTATTTAAACACTCTTGCTATTAAATTATCCTGTCTTTGACACGTTTTTCGGGGCCTATCGTCTAAATATTGAGTCGCCCCTGTAAGCCTTTCACAATATTGATAATTTTTTAAATTATAGATTTATTCATTTCAACATTTCTCACAAATTTTCTTTTGTTTAAGACCGGGGGTCAAATCGCCGCATTAGATATCGATATTTTGATTTATTATTTAAAGATGACACACAAACGGCAGACCTCGTTTAACTTTTAGTTTTAACTAGGGGCCATATCTCATTAACTTTGGCAGAGTAAAATTATTCTTGATGTTTATTTTGGAAAATAAAGCAATAATTTCGATCAAAAATTTCGATAACGATGCGACGATTGGAGCCCAGTATTATTCTCGTTTTTAGCGCTTCACTAAACTTTATTCTTGCCATTATTTTATAATAATGAATTATAAGATTAAAACATTAAAAATAAATTCAATTGTGTTTAAGAAACATTTGAAAGGAAACTATAAATCTGTGGTCACAAGCGATAACCGCCTAAGTCGACTTAAGAACGATTTGAGTTATGTATGCTGTCATGTTATACTAAAAACGCTTTATATTTACGTTAAATCCCCATTTCTCTAACGCTTTTTATTAAAAAGTTATTAATGAAAACATACTGACCTAAGTCGTAACAAAGCCCCATTACATTTATATAAACAGTTATTTTTCTCAAAAGAATGATTTTCGTCGATTTGAGTTATATATGCTGTCATATTCTACTAAAAAATCTTTATATTTACGTGAAATCCCCATTTCTCTAACACTGCTTTTTAAAAAGATATTAATACAAATATTCTGACCTACATAAGTCGTAATGAAGCCCCATTACATTTATATAAAAAGCTATTTTTCTCAAAAGCATGATTTTCGAGTTAGGCGGTTATTGCTTGTGACCACAGAAATATTGTAATAACCTGTTAAGATTTTATACATTCTCTTTCAAGCCATCTTCTATTTTTATTGTTTTAATCAACTCTGGTACAGAAGTTTAAAAGTTGCCATTGTTTTGGCATCACTTTTTTTTTGTTTATCTAATATTTTGTATACCCTATACCACTTTGTGGTCCGGGTGTAATGAGTTTGTGCTGTTCTTTGTAACTACCATAAATATTTCATGTTCGTCCGTCTGTCCGTCTGTGTGTCCATGAAAACTTTGTAATTGAACTAAAAGTCGTAAATATGAATACATTTTGATGAAATTTAGTAAGCTTCTATCGGCCATAGGGTGAACGCTATTGAAATTGGTGAAAATCGGTGCATGTTCAGATTTATTCCCCATACAAATCACCCCTTTCAGATCGACTTAAATTGCCATAACATCCAAATTATCATGTATCAGTAATCCAAAAATAAACCCTATAGGACAAGTCTTAGCCATAGCCCCCATATGAAGCTGGTTCCCGATCTTCACTTAAATCTATCAAGAAACAAAAAAAGTGCACAGATTTTTCTCAAATGTGGTTAGTAAATATTTTTTCAAAATATAAGTGACTTTACCACATATGGTCAGGATCAGTCCATTATTCATCCTAGTCCCCATATAAATATACCATCGGATGTCAACTTTTTCATATCCGAAGACAACAAAATTACTAACAATGTCACTCAAATTTGGTTTATGCTTATGCTATACCTAATTAGTTGAACCTAAGAGATAGAGTCTCTAAACGCATGGTATAGAGATCGCATAGTCAGTCTAAGACGACAATAATTTTCTTACCTATTTTTAATTGTACTTTTTTAACAAATTTGTTATCTGTCGATGGAGAAAACACACCATATAGCGAGCGATTTCGCAAAAAAAGCATAACTTTTGGACTTAACGCAAAAATATTAAGAAACAAAATTGGCAAATTCAGAACTTGGTAAAAGTTTCCAATGTATTGTCACCCACTGTATATCGAAACATCCATACTTAATACCAATTTTAGTCTTAATCCTGCCGATATTCACTTAAATCTATATATTGACTTACAAATATGACATATTGTACTCAATTTTAGTTTGTTTATGTTTTTGGAACACATAAGTGACGTCACTAAATATGGTGTCGATATACTCTCTATATGATAATCACATCCTTAAGGTACGGTCACATTAGGCAAATATTTGACGCAAACTTGTTTTCTCGTATTTGCCAAAAATTTTGTGAAACAAATACAGAGTTGATTTTGTGGTCACACTAGACACATTTATTTGCCTCTTTTTGTTTGATCAAACAGCTGCCAAATAGTGGCAAATAAAAACAAGGAAAACATATTTGCCGTGCGGTCACACTTGTACAAATATTTGACTAAAAAAATTGTTTGATCAAACTGTCGAAAATTAAAAATATATTTGATCAGAAATTTCCAAATGTTGCATGAGGAGGAAAGTTTTCTTATTTTGTGCTGTGGAGCGCATTGGTGTTAGTTTTGGAAGTTTACTGTTATATTACATTTAAATATTATTTTTAACTATAATTATTTTTTTCTTTGTTTACAAAATAAACAGCTGTTTATTTTAAGTAATGTAACAGTGTGGCAAATTCTGTGTTTTTAAAATGATAAATACGCTAAAGTTAAAAATAAATTTGGCTAAGTGGTGTTTAGAGGCAATGCCCTGATCGGTATCAAATTGTCACCACTTATAAAGCATTTTATTGCGGTTCTAGGAAAATATTTTTTTTTCGACTATCGAGCCTATTTTCCGAGTTATGGACTTCGAAACTTTTGCCATATACTTGGATATAATTTTGTTATTTAGCATCGTATTTCAGCACAATATATATATTTTAAAAACTTACTTGAGTGTCTTTTACTCGATATTTTTAAATTTGAAATCCATTAACCCATTATGAACCTATTTAAAATTTTGTATCATTGTAATAGATATTTTTCTTTAATATGGAATTTTATCGTAAGTAGACATACATATGTATATCATGAATAAACTGAATAAAAACTAGCTTTATTTATTTCTATGTATACTTTGATCTCTTAACCCTTTCAGGACAGGATGTACATATATAGTCATTTGTAAGTTAGTACAATAGAAAATCAAGTATCTTTTTTTTTAGGGAAATTAACCCATTCATAACCATATTTGAAATTATAACATTATTTATTATGATATAGAAATAGAAATAACAACATATTTAAAAAAAAACCTTAAAGTTGAATGTAAAATTTCTAATATATCCGATCCTTAAGTGGTTAAGAGGTCAAAATATACATTGAAATGAAGCTAGTGGATCCAGCATACATTCAGTTGTAAAATCAAACACTATATAGGTCATTTTATGAGATAATGCCACGTTTTCCCAAAATAACTTTAAAAAATCCAAATAGGTTCATAACGGGTTAATTGATTTTTTTGTGATAACAGTTTCCTTTAAAGTCAATTTTTAATGAATATTAACAAGTTGCACAACAAATGCTTTTGAAAACAAAAAGCTTTTTTTAAGATATGACTGAATTAAATTTTAAAAGTTGACATCACTGCTGAAACAACTGTTGTTTGCCACTGTTTGCTCTTACAAATGTTTTGTAAGGTCAAATAATTATTTGTCCAAAATTGAGGAAAATATTTGGTCGTGAGTGGTCACATTAGGCAAATATTTGTTTGCAGGCAAATAATTTTGTTTGCCTAAAATCAGCTGTTTTGTTGTTTGACGGCAAATAATATTTTGTGGTCAGACTGAGGCAAACAAATATTTGGCGTTTTTTGTCAAATATTTGCCTAATGTGACCGTACCTTTAACATACAATTTGCTAGCAAATATTACAATACATGATTTAAATTAGATTTTTGCTTATTTTTTTTGCTTATTAATGACCTCACCCAGTTTTTTTTTATCTATCCGTTTTCCGAAATCCATGATATAGGCTATCGTATAGTAGGTATAAACCAGCCATTAATTTCTTTCTAGATTTGTGATCAATTGATCTTGCTATTGTGATCAATGATCTACATATATGTTTTACAGTCATAAAAAAAATAATCTTTAACACACTTTTAAAGAGCGCTCGATAAAAACACCTGTCATAACCAACAAAATGCCACATTGTTTTATGGCATTTTAGGGTAGATTAACACAAGAAAATTAAAAGTCGACCGTAACATGATTTACAGTGATCATAAATATTTTATGATATGGAAACATTCAAAAATTATTATTTATACTGTTACAATACGTCTTCAATATTCCTTAGGTCTTAAATTCGGATTTAAATAATCTTTTACACATTTGCGCTCATAATTCGTTGTTGTTTTTTCCACGACCGTTAACTTGTCATCTCTATTTATGTTGTTGGTTTTGCTTTAAATGTATATATTTTTTTTATTAATTTTGCTTTTACTCTTGCACGACCAATTTAAATCAATTAACGGTATTTAAATTGCTGTGTCTGCCGATTATACTCGTAATTCCCTATTTGTTTTGAGAATGTTTTTTTAAAGAAATATAAACAACAACTTGTTGATATTTGTTTGTTCATTATAACATCGTATAATGTTTTCTTTAAGTACTCGTTGTGTTTGTTCTACGCCAGTAAATAGAAAGGAAAAGTTAAATATTTGTTTTTATTTTTCTTCAAATATTTGAGTGTAGAATACACCGATATTATTTACAGCAAATAAATGAATAATAAGTACTAAAAGGTAAATTATTTAGATTTAAAGACCAGGGACCGTAATAAATATTCCTTTTTTCCTAAAAGTCAGATGATAACTGTTATTTTTTGATTTTTATTTTTTCGAGCAAAAATAACAGTTTTTTATTTGTATTTTTTTTTGGCAAAAATAACTGATTTTCAAACAAAATTAAAAGTTATTAATTGATTTATATTTTTTTTTTTTTCATAGACTAGTTTATAAGGATGAATATGGCATACTTGGATCAGTTTTCAGACACTTACTTCTATATGCTTTTTTGATTTAAAATTTGAAAATAACTGTTATTTTCGGTCCCTGTTAAAGACCGATTATAGTGTTTGAGGTATTCAATCGGCCGTAAGTTTTTTAACAAAAGTTTTGGTAGAGAAAATAGTACATACATATTTAAATTGATATTGAAAAATGAAAATTCATATTGAGAAAATACAATTTTCTATTCTGAATACTTAACTGATATTGAGAAAATACGATTTGTAATTAAGAAATTAAAATTTGGATATTGACAAATGAAAAATAAAAAAATTAAATTGAGAAAACTCAAATTGATGTTTAGAAAAATTGTAAATAAAATAAGTAGGAAAATTATAGCAGGTTTACACCAGCCCACAACATGATTGTCGGGAAACAATCTCAAATCCTAAAGTAGTCAGATCGCAGAAATAATGCGGTAACTAACATTGCGTTAAACACACAGACAAATTTCAAGACATTTACAAAAACCCATCTCAACACAGATAATGTGTATCTCCTTCAACGTCTGATATATTTAGAAAAAAATATTGATGAAGCAAAATCAATTATATGAATAACTGGTGCAAACAGTGTAGTTCAACATCAAAAAACACTTTGCCCACTAAGTTTTGGAACCCAAAGACGGCGAAATGCCGTTTTTCGTTGTGGGAAAGATTACAGCAGCAGCGACTTCTAAATACAAATGATTTTGGCTTACAAAAATCGCAAAAGTAGGCAACTCCGGTTAAACACTCTGAGAGAAAAGCTGTGAGTAAAGAAAACCTATTTCTCAAAATAAAATAAAAACTGCTCCTCGTCGAATTTTAAATGCAAAATTTTATGAAAATGAACGATCTGTCGTAATTGCGTTCCAACACCAAGTTTTTTAATTAAAAAACATATAAGAAAATAGTGAAAACTACAATTTTTAAGGTATAAAGTGATCTTTATGAGCCATTTAGGGTGATTAAACACGTTCAGATTGCATTAATAGATTCACAAGTTTTTCACAGTTGTTCAGCTTACCGTGACTACAATTTTGGTAAATATTATTAGTAAAACATATGGAGTCCCTAGTAAGTTATGCCGGAAAAAGTGAAAAAATAATTATTTCCTATATTTAAAAAAAAAAAAAAAATACAGGGAAATATAATTTTTTTTAAATGTCAATAAAATTTGTACATTATTGCCAAATATAGTTAAGCTGTGTCACCAAGTCTGAATTAGCTGTTGGACAAAAACTGATAACACCACTGATTTTCATAATCTATTGAGGCCCAAAAAAAATTTGGTCAATAATCTCCCCAAACTAAGTGTAGAGTTTTACTAAAACCAAAGGGTTTAGAAGCGAACCTATACTGTCAAGTCCGTGTATTTTTCAAAAAGTCTTTATTTATCGCAGTGTTTTTAGTTGCCCTGATTGTTAGAAAATTTTAAAATTTTAAAATTTTTAAGAAAATTTAGAGCTGTTAGACAATATAATCCATAATATTAATAGGCTAGGCGATTTTTTGTTACCGATGTTTTGTTCTACCGTTTTATCCCAATTTTGAGCAAACGTATATTATTTGAAAGGTATTTCTTTTTAGATGTTCACCAGATTTATAGATTTTTTAATTTTTTCCTTTGTTTTGAGTAAATTGCATTTAATATTTCTACTAATACATACATAAAATTATACATATGCTAAGTGTGTGTTTATTAAATTTGTTAATGTGTTTGTTAATTAATTTGTTATCTTCATTCACAATAATAATAAACCAAAAAAGTGTTGGTTTGTGAATTGGCTAAGTTGAAAAATAAATTTGCCTAGAAAGTGCACTCGAATTTCGAGCGCTGGAATCTGCTAGTACATTTTAATAATTTACAAATACGATCGTAAAATATATTTAAGAAAAAAAAATTTTAATAAAATATATTTTTCTTAAATAATTTATAATTTGGTTATTTTTCAACAATTTCTGCTGAAATATATCAAAACAGAAATTACCACAATATATAATACTTTATAAAAAAAAGAAAATTATAGTCGCTCCTATACCATGCGTTTAGAGAGGGGGGTCTCAAGTCCAACTAATTGGATAAAGCAAATAAGTATAAACCAAATTTGAGTGGCATTGTTATTAATATCAAAAAGTTCATATCGGATGCTTGAATATCAAAAAGTTCATATCGGATGCTATATTTATATGTGGACTTGGTCGAAAAATGGACCGTCACTTATTTTTTGCAAAAACATATACGAACAACATATGAGAAAAATATGTGCAATAAAAATATGTGTAGCTTTATATGGGGGCTATGCTATGTGTACTGATTATTGGATATATAAACACTCAAAACACATTGGACCAAGATATATATGATAATTTGTGTCTTATGACAATTTAAGTCGATCTCATTGGGGTCGTTTATATGGGACTAGGTCTGAACATCCACCGATTCGCCAATTTCAATAGCGTTCGTCTTATGGCTGACAAAAGCTTATATACCAAATTTCATCAAAATATATCCATACTTGCGACCTGTAGTTTAATTACAAGGTTTACATGGACACACAGACGGACGGACGGAAATTGTAAAATCGACTCAGAAAATATTAAAAATTAAAAAATATAAAGAATTATAAACTGAATTTAAAATTTTTTATACACAAAACTAAATCCTGTAAGAACATTTTTGGTATAATCTCCATATAAATGAAGCTTCTTCCAGAGCTTTACTTAAATCTACAAAAAAAAATAAAAATATTGCTTAGATTTTGCTCAAATTTGGTTTGTATATGTTTGAGTAAAACAAGTTACTTTACCAAATTTGGGCGTGATCGTTTCATTGGTTGATCTAGTCCCCATATAAAAATAGCATCCGCAGGCCAGAAATTTATAACAATGTCACTCAAAATTTGGTTATTTTCTATACATTAAAAATAGTTTGTCGTTAAAATTTATTGAAAATGTTTACTAAAACAAATTAATATAAATTTTAAAACTGGACTATTATATTTCCAGTTGAATCCAAATTATTTTACATTTATTTTTAAACAATTGTAAAACAACTGACAGAGAGTAAAACTGTTTAACAAATCCGTAAAAAATACTGTTTTATACTTTTCTATTTTAATGTTTTATACACATATATGTAAAAAAAAAGCAATATTATGACAATGTTTATAAACACCTGTTGTAGCAACATGTTGCAAACCTAATATTCTACTTCGTGTACCATATTTGAATTGCAGTAAAAATATATTTAAATAAACATTTAAAACAAGTAAATGAAAAAACTACAAACGGAAAATACAGTTAAAAAAAACGTAGCATGTAGTTTAATTTTAAATAACTGAAATAAACTAAACAAACGACACCGAAAACAAGTAAAAATTTTAAATTCGGCTGTGCAGAGTCTTTGATACCCTCCACCCGTGTTATAAACACAATGTTATAACCAAGTTTGTCGAAACTAATAGTGCGTTTACATCTAAGGAAAATCTAGTTGAATTTAGTTGAAATCTATTTCAAAATCTATGTCGTTTACATCTAACTTTTTTGACATTTGTGAGATTTTGTTTTCACAACAATAAACAGCTGATTAAAATAAAACATTGTTTGAACAACAAAAACGAATGCATTTTCCACAACTATTATATAGCAGATTGGAATGAGAACATATAAGAATAAAACATTATAACTTTTTAATTACTAAATATTTTTTCTTATAGATTCGTCATTTTTATTAATAATAAATATTTTATTTCCATTTCATTCAACTTGTTTGCTTTTGTTTTTGTTCTTAAATGTCAGTTTTTCACTCACTGCGCTTTAATTTTCTACTACAATACAATACAATACACAGTAGTATCATTTGGTAGTGCCCAAGTTTGACAAGATTTTGTGAGATTTTGCTAAAATCTAGTAACGAGCTAGAAATCTAGTAAAAATGAGCTAGATTGTGCTCGTAATCTCGTATATACTAGATTTTGCTTAGATGTAACCGCACTATAAAGAAAATCTAGTAGATTTTAGTTGAAATCTATTTCAAAATCTATACCATTTACATCTAACTTTTTTGACATTTTGTGAGATTTTGTTTCCACAACAATAAACAGCTGATTAAAATAAAACATATAAATTAGAAATACCAAAAATAAACTAAACAATAGAAAAATGGAAATATGGAAAATTCTAAAAAGGAAAAGAAAAAAGCATAAGCTAAAACAGAAATTTTGCGAAAAAACATCAGCATTTGTTAAATGTATTTTTTGAACCACAAAAACAAATGCATTTTCCACAATTATTATATAGCAGATTGGAATGAGAACATATAAGAATAAAATATTATAACTTTTTAATTACTAAATATTTTTATAGATTCGTCATTTTTATTAATAATTAATATTTTATTCAACTTGTTTGCTTTTGTTTTTGTTCTTAAATTCAGTTTTTCACTCACTGCGTTGTAATTTTCTACTACAATAATAAAAATACACAGTTTTTGTGAGATTTTGCTAAAATCTAGTAACGAGCTAGATTTTGTTGTGTATGGGAAATCTAGTAAAAATGTGCTAGATTGTGCTCGAAATCTCGTATATACTAGATTTTGCTCAGATGTAAACGCACTACAAGAAACAAAACAAGCTGGATTTCAAGTAATAGGGGTAGATTTTTTACAATGATGACTAAAATTAATAAGGTAATCAACAAAAATTTTAGGTATTCTCGTGCTTTTTTATGTTAATACACGCAATAACATTTTTGGTTGTTTGTTTATCATGAATACACATTTTTGTTCACATGTACGAAAAAACAAACAAAATCGATATGCATACAAAAATGTGTATACTTCGCTGATACATATCAATCTATGTTTATGCACATGTTCCATTAAGTGTAAGGATTTTTCACTTTTTTTAGTTTTTCAAATGAAATTTTAAAGGAGTACCCTTACATTTTGGTACGTCATTCCAAAAGGCTCCAAATTGAAGAGTAAACTCCTACAGATTATGACGATCATTTTAACACGATCATTTCGTGTTGCGGACAGGAAAATTTTTTCAACAGGCAGACAGAAAGACAGACAGACGACTTCTCCTTTTATAGGGATAAAGAATATATATATAGTTTATAGGGTCTCCGGAATTTATTTCGATGACTTACAAACGGATTGACAAACTGATATATGCACCGTTGTGTCGAGATATAAAAATACGTTAAGCACAGTAATTTGTTTGGAATAACTATTGAGAAGTTAAAATTAATATTTTATTCGGAAAACAACTAAATTTTCTTTTGTACGAGTATATCCAATTATGAGCTTAGCAATGTTCGATTTAAGATCATAGTATAGGGTTTTTGTATAGTCTGTCTTGACCGAGTATAATTTCCTTACTTGATTTTATTTTAAAAATTTTTATGTCAATAAAAAAAATCCTGACGTGATACAGCGAAACAGACTACGATTTCAGACTCAGCAGCTCCCCAAATAGCCTAAATATCAGTGATGATCATTTCTGGCTGAAAATCTATAAAAAAAAAAAAGTTTATCCAAAAGTTTGTTACAATTTAAAGATCTTTGTCTTAAAGAAAAACATTTTCCTGCTTACGACCTGATGTGTTCTGTTAGATAATGTATTTACAATAAAGTAAATTGCAAACATTGTAAATGGGATTATAAGTTTTAGTAATTTATTTCATGCGTTTCTTTATTTAAATTAAAAAACTTTATATTGTTGCATTAAAATTTAAAATAAAATATTTCATTTAACTCAAATTTGTGCGATTATATTTTTTTCTCTAATTTTATGCATATTCACTAATTTAATTCGAATAAAAAACCAATTATGCTATTTAATTTTTTTTATTATTTTTTTCTTTGTTTCGAGACACAGTGTATATTTTTTTTATTCTTAAAGAATTATTTCTTCTTAATTGTTTTTAATTGAAATAAACTACTTTATGTCGTTGATGCGATAAAATAATATATTATTGTACATTATTGCAACTCAGTAAATGATTTTTGTACACTACCAACGGAAATATTTAATATAATAGAGAGTTTTGTAGTTGAACAATGAATATGGTCTCTCATCATTTATCGATATAAGTCAGCATTTGGACAAATATTATGCACAATGTGGCAATTGATAACCGATTAAGTCGACTTAAGAACGCTATGAGTTATGTATGCTATCATATTCTACATACTAACAACGCTTTATATTTACGTGTTATCTCCATTTCTCTAATTCTGTTTTTTTTAATTATTAATGAAAATATACTGACCTAAGTCGCTATGAAGCCCCGCTACCTTTACATAAAAAGTTATTTTTCTCGAAAGGCGGTACATGCTTGTGACCACAGATTTATTGAGCCTTTTTTAATACAATACTCCTAATATAAAATAAAGCATGAAATAAAAAGTGATTAGATAACTTAAGACATGAAAAGTAAATGTGTACCCTTGCTCCCGGAGCTAACAGATCGGGAGAGTAAATGCCTTAAAATAAAAACTGCAGCTTAAAAATAACTAAAACTAAGAACTAAAAAAATAGCGCAAATCCCAACAAAATCCATAAATATATATCTATATAATGGGCCGGTCGATTTAAAAATCGCCCAAGTGACGAGGAAAATCGTATTTTAGGGATCAAAATAAGAAACTTTGCCCGAGAAACCATACCTCTAAAACGAATTCTGATGTCCCGACTTTTGACCTGTCTGCTTGTCTGTCTCACTTTGACTCATTTAGAGCGCCCCAATCGAGTCAAAATGTATGATCGCCCCACTAACTTTGGAGGGCCGACCCGCCCATGCCAGCGGCACACCTCCTGGAACCCCCGACGGTTCGTCATACAAACATTTCAAAAAATCACCATTTTTTGTTTAGAATTGGGATGACTATGTTTGATTAAATAATAAAATTAACACTCATACGTATACGTATCTTTTACTCTGCTAATAGATAATAATCATACGCCTTGACTATGTTATTCAAAAATATCGATCGGATGAGGGTAAATAACTCTTAGATCACTCCGTGACTATGCGTGACTCTGCGTGACTATCTCAAAATTAATCTGTAGTCACAACAAGACTATGGGCCAAGTTTCAGATCAATCTTTAAGAGATTGTAGATCATCATTTACTAAAATGTTTACATTTAATATTTTAACAAATAATATATGTTGTGATGCTTTGTCTGATTTAGTTTATTTTATGAAGATTTTCATCGTACGAATTATGGGGTTAATGAACCAATTACAAGAAGTTTAATGCTTTGTATTAGTTTTTCAATCCTTTTAAATTTCAACTTAGATAAAAATAATTTTAAGTTGAACTTATTTAAGGTTTTCAATTAATTCATATTGTAAGTTTTTAAACAAAAAAATTAATTATTGTATAAACATTAATATTATATTCTTATAGTATGTCAGATGTAAATCAGTAGACTAAATAAATAAATAAATTGCATGAGGGGGAATGGGGTTGCCCCATGGCAGACAGACAGACAGACAGACAGGCCAAAAGTCGGGATATCAAAATTCATTTAAGAGGCATGGTTCCGTGGGCAAAGTTTCTTATTTTGATCCCTAGAATATGATTTTCCTTGTCACTTGAGCGATTTTTTTGCCTCCCTACAAATTGACCCGCCATAATATATATAAATCTATATATCTTCTACCTTCTATCTTCTTATATATATAAAATCAATTGCTGTTCATTTGTGTCGCTAAAACTCGAAAACGGCTGGGCCGATTTAGCTAATTTTGAATTTGAAATGTGTGTCGTAGTCCAGGAAAGGTTTAAAAGGTGAGAAAAATTGCGAGGAAAATAGTAAAAATAGCAACTTATTTTCCAATCTAAACTGTTCTACCTACTTTGCTTTGAAACATTTGACAGTATTGTCATGTTTGGCCATGACAGCACCAAATCGTGCCATGCACGATGCGTTTAACCGTGATTTACAAAGAGAACAACTGCGTCTTGACCAAAACAGTTAGTTCAGGTGTCCCGCAATTGTATGTACAACAAAGGATTGCGATTGATAGAAGCTGTAAACAGTGGATCTGGTGGAATTTATTTCCTTGACGCTCCCTAGTGGACTGGAAAAGCATTCCTAATTTCAATGCTGCACATTTTGCCTTGAAATTATCATTAAACATGCAAATCAACGAAGCACTAGTTTGCAATGTAGCCAAAATCAACGCGATGGCGAAAGTTATACAAATATGCAAATTGGTCATTTGGGATGAAGAGGTCACTGCAGGCATTGGGCAGAAAGTTAAGAGACTCTTCAAGTTATTTACCGATCAACTGTTGCTAAGGAACTAAACGCATGCCTGAAATCATCTAATTTACGGCGGCACGTAAAGACATTCCAATTATCAAGATCAAACTGCGATTGTGTTTTCGAAGAATTTATTAGCCATTGGAAATAGAAAGGTCGCATGTTATACTTCGATTTCACAGGAGTTTATTCAGCGTGATCTTCCCGACATATAACATAACATCACTTCAATAACCATCATTTGATTAGTGAAAGAGCGATATTGGCAGCCAAAAATAAAGATTTCGATTATCTTAATGAGACCATTTAAAATTTTCTTCCAGGAGAGTTGTTTTCCAACAAATCAGTTGACAAAGTTACAAACCAAGATGACGTAGTCAACTATCCCACAGAATTTTAAAATTCTCTGGAATTGGCTGGACTACCACCTCAGAATTCAAAATTAAAAGAAGGATAAGTTGTGATCATTCTGCGTAACATTAACCACAATCGAAGTGTGCAATGGAATGAGACTGGCTGTGAAAAAGCTAGTGAATAACATCATCGAGGCCAACATCATCAAGGGAAAATTTAATGGAAACGATGTCCTTATCCCACATATACCGATCATTCCAACGGATTTACCATTCGATTTTAAGCTTCAAATGTATAACTCTGTTTTTATTTAATGTAGATAAAAATTTTGTATTCATTTGAATTGTTAGAAAGTTTCAAAATTAAAACGAACAAAATTTAAACAGTGTGAGATGAGTCTACCGAATGCTTGTGAATGTGCGTGTGGGCTTTTTTTTGAAATGTATATATGTTGTTACTAAAACATATCCGACCGAAATCAAATTCAACTCAATTCAATTCAAATAGTTTTATTGTAGGTAAACTTTAATTTGTAAGTTCAGAAGGTTCTGAAAATTTTTATCGGTTGGCGCCATATCGATCAATCTGGCGGCGAAGGCAAACCAGGCGTGCTGTTAGTACTCGTCTAGGCGGGATGCAATGACGGCGTGGCATGTTGATGGATTCCTTCGATCATTTCTATTTCTTTAAGCTTTTCGGGGGTCATGTTTATATCTGGAAAACTTACTCCAATCGACGTTGATGACATTAATGAATTGACGAATTTTGGGTTTTCATTCTTTCAATATTTACGACTGACTGATGACTGACGAATTTTTGGTTTTCATTCTTTCAGTATTTACAACTATAGGGACGGTGGTTGAAAAGGTTTATAAACAACCTTTATAATGCTGTAATAAATATTAAGCATATCTAATAGTGAAAAATGAGTAACCAGCAGTCTTTAGTGAAATAAATTAGTGTTGCCCGCTAAAAATCTATGGTTCACTCAATTATTTTCTACTTTTTATTGCCAGACTTGGAGTATAATAACTTATGAAAATGAAAAGCCTGACATTACCGATAAAAATTTCTTTTGCGAAGGGAAAGTTTTAATGTCATTAGGATAGGTGATACGAAGTACATCATCAGTCATCAGTATATATATATGTATATCAAACGCTGTGTGTTAGGGCCGATTAAACTCGAGAACTACTTGACCGATTTTCAAACCAATGTATGCGTTGCGGACCTCTACTTTCACTGATGGTTGAAAAGAGAAAAAAACGCATATGCGTTTTACGTCTACTTTTGCGATAAAGAATGTGTGAATTCAAAATGGAATCTTATATATTAAAAGAATTTATGAATAAACTTTGCATTCAAGATTTTTTTCAATATTTTTCTTCTCTCAAACCTCTATAACTAGAGTCCTAATTAACGTAGGCTGTTGACATAGGTCTAAGAACACTCAGTGGATCAAGCTCCTTCTTTTCAGCTTAAATTCGTTGGGTTTGGGGAAAGTTATACGTGGAGAATCAACTTTACTTTTACTGTACGTTAACTTCTCTTGGCATATTTTGGCATTACTGTACGTTAACTTCTCTTGGCAAATTTTGTATTATATACTGCCAGTAATAAAGTCGAAAAATAGTATAGTTGAAGTATAAATAGGTTCATACTTATGTTTTGAGTAACGGAAACACCGTGAAATCTGGCATCAGCATCGTAAAGTTTGACATTTTTAAAGGTACATGTGCTCAGAATATTCTGCCATTGGAGAAATTTTCTTGCGATAATTTTTTATGATTTTCGATTAACTCAACAACACTGTACCGATCATCTCGCTTCGATTTTTAGTTATGCAGCAATATCACAGGCCACCGTGCTTCGCTTGTTTAACTATTTCAATCATGGACGACACTTGCTCGCTTTTTATGCCAGAAAACATCGATGCTGTAGGAGAGCTGATATTACAAGATCGTCATATCCAAGCATGCCTGGATACAAGTTTCACTCGCATATATTTCGTGATCAAAATGATTTTTCGCGTTGGATGCATAATTTGATAATCGCTCAAGGGTTTGTGACGATTGGTCCAAGAAATGTTAAAAAAATTCGACAAAAGACATCTATATGATCGGGATAAGTGACAACTCTTGGATTATATATGTACATAGCCCGAAACTAATCATCAGTCAAACATATGGATCTTTCCAAGCGAGCTAAATCCAGCAAAAGTTGTTCGAGAACGAAGCACTTTGAAGACAATGGTCGCCTGTTTCCTAGGCGAAGCCTTTTGAAAGTTGGGGGCATAAGGCTGATAATGAATGACACACTCAATCCAGACCTGTTAACAATATCTGAGTGGGGTAAAGCGAATAGGGTTGATTTTAGTAAAAGAAAAGAAAAGAGATTATCACCCCTGTTCTTGAAACCACTATCACAAAAAAAAAATTCGTAAATGAAAAAATTCTTAAATCTACGAGTTTTTTGCTGTTCTCTAATTTCAATAAGAATATTTTTTCTCGTTTTAATTCACATAGAAAAGCCTTTGTGAAATCAAAACAAATGCCCTTTTTCTACTAAGCAGGTCTTAAGAGATAAAAAAAAACTAATTGATATTTAAACTCTAACATGTTTTTTATTGAACCTTGTCATTATTTTAAAAAATTAGACATTCTACATTCTACGTCTACATTTTGCGCTGATTTAAAAAAAAAAACTCGTAATAAGTGGTCGATGTTAATAAAACACACTTTTTGCGATGATGCTGTTCTATAACTATAATAAAAACTTTTTATTTACACAATCTACTTTCCATTATAATTTTTTCAATTATAACATAGATTCTTTATGCACTAATTATTGCAAATAAAGGAATTAAAAAAAATTTTTTTCATCAAATCACATATTTTTATTTTTTTGCATATGTTCGAAACAGTAGTGATGCCAGTCAAATCCAATTTATTTGAATATCGAAATTTTTTTGGTGATGCTTAACTTTTTAAAAATAGAAAAGTCATTTTTAATTGAATGAAATCGAAGAACAAAAACAATTAAATGAACAAATAAGTTGTTATTTTAAAAGAAAATATTTTTCTTTATATTTTTTCTATAAACTTAAGAAAAAACATGCACAAAATACTTAAAAGTTTTTTGTGAAACTGAATAAAGAACCATATGGCACCTCGGTTTCTAGATAACATATGTTCTTAACTCAAACATATGGTTCTTAACTCAAACATATGTTTCCATTAAATAAATAAAAAAAAAGTGGTTTCAAGGAACCCAAAATTTCAATTTCATGTGATTTTAAATTCACTCTTATTCAAATAACAACGTTTCAAGAACAGGGCTGTATATTTCATACCCTAATTTTTTGAATAAAATCAATTTTAGCGACCCTGTACCAACCTCTTTCGGGCTATAGAAATTGGTATTTCTCTTTCAGATTTATAATAACTAAAAAAAAAACGATTAAGAAAATTATAGTCAGTCCAGATCAACTATACGATGCCCTATACAATTCCTTTAGAGACCCTATCTTTTAAGTTCAACAAATTGGCCACGAACCCAATTTAACCGAGATCTATATGATAATTTGGATCTTACGGCATTTTAAGTCGATTTCATAGGGCACATTTATATGTGGACTAGGTCTGAACATGCACCGATTTCCACCAATTTCTATAGCCTTCGTCCTATGGCCGATAGAAGCTTATATAGCAAGTTTGCGACTTGAAGTTTGATAATAACGTTTACATGGACATACAGACGGACTGACAGACGTTAAACCTGAACTCGATCGGTTTAATAAAAGCTGAATCTAGGTCAAAACTTTTTTGTAGTTACAAACATGAGCACAAAGTCATTATACCCTGACCACATAGTACTATAGGTTACAAAAACGTTTTTGGTGAACTCCCTAATGTGTAATTGACACGGAAAATTAATACGGATGCTAATTTGACGAGTTGATGGCTCTTTTGATTTGTATACCCTGCACCACTATGTGAGTTTGAGCTCATATTTGCAACTACCACCTTTTATTATACCGATCTATTCAGAGTCACTTTCCGTCCATCCGTCGCAAATATGAATATATTTTGATGAAATTTTATATCAAAGCTTCTCTTCGGCCATAGGACGAAGGCTATTGGTGGAAATCGGTGCATGTTCAGACCTAGTCCCCATACAAATGACTTAAATTGCCATAAGATCATACAGATCTCGGTCAAATTGGGTTTGTGTGTGTTTATTACACGCATTAATCAGTAGTCCAAAAATAAACGCTGTAGGACAATTCCCCATATACTGCTGGTTACCGATATTCACTTAAACCTATCAAAAGCAAAAATATTGCACAGATTTTTCTCATATTTTATATGTATATGTTTTTAGATCGGCAGGCAAAAAAAAAATTAATAAAAATTTCACTCAAATTTTTTTATGCTTATTTCCTATGCCCAATTAGTTGGACCTAAGACCAATTCTCTAAACGCATGGTATAGGGTATCGCAAGTCGGTCTAGACTGCCTATAATTTTCTTACTTGTGTTTATATGTTTTTATCGTTAGATCAGTATCGTATTTACAATAATAAAAAATTCGTCAAATAGCAAAATTCGGCCGAGAATATCCATATATGTATGTATGTATCTATTCACTGAAAGTGATATACAAAATTTGCAGTACTTCCAGATATCCAGTTCTGGTTCCTTTTACCATGTCTAAATAATTTTTTTCTATGTTATTACAAATTATAAGGCAAATATAAATATCCTTTTCTAACAATTTTTTAACTATTATAAACGCTTCTTTATATCTTTCTATCTTTTTTCCATGATATAATCCTATGAACAGCTGTTTTAAAAAGTTTTCCATTTATTGTACACCAATCTAAATTTAGAAAAACTAAGACTAGTTGCTTGTTTTCCGTTTATTAAATAACAAAATTTCATTTGATTTCCGCTAAATATTTTTTAATTTCGAATCGTCGAAATTGCTCTTAAATATGAAACAAACGTTACTCGTGGTATTTTCGATTAATTGTTAAAAAATATATTATATATTTAGTTTGAAGTTAGCTGATAAAGAAATTATTGCGGTTAGTGTGTGGGGCTATTGTCCGAAAGGGTTTTTTTTAATGTTTTCGTTATAAAACCACAAAAGTCAAGGTTATCAACGAGTATATACACAAATATTAAAACGATATTAAAATTAAACTCAAATAAATTCCAACATGCGCCGGTTTGATTAATGAAAATAACACAGGCAATAAAATTATATAAAATTCCAGACCCTGAGATCAGAGTATAAAAAAATATAATAACCAAGTTTTTTTAAATTTCGTTTTTATTTTAATACTTCCCAAAAAAAAACCGAATTTGACCTCAGAATTTCTGCATCACATCAGTTGTTTGGGAAATCCAATACCAATCTAAAAGTTCAATAAACAAATATAGCATTCTTAAGATTAAAGGAATAAAATAAACTTTAAGCAAAGCGTACTTTGGTGTCAGAGTCTGAAGTTTTATTGATTTTATATTTTATTAAAAAATTCGAGTGATTTGAAGTGGAATAATACTATTTTCAGATGCCGAAACGAACTCTATGTAAAAAAATTTATTAGCGATGTAGTAAATTTCCAAAAATAGGAAAAAAAAAAGTATGTGCTCGGATTTAGCACGTAATATTTAGAACATACCCAGATTATATTTAAATATATCACAATGATTTGCAAGTTTATTGAATAGATTGATAGGAACTGATGTGAAAAAATACTTACAGCCTAAACAAGTAAGAGACTTAAAAGAGAAAAGGTACTTTTTTAAGAAAATATACTTCTTTAAGAAAATTTACTTTTTTAAGAAATGGCCTTTTTAAAGAAAAGGTGAATTTTTAAGAAATGCCCTTTTTACAGAAAAGGTTTATTTTTAAGAATATGTACTTTTTTAACAAGAGCTAATTTTTGAAGAAATTGTACTTTATTCAGAAAAGGTACTTTTCTAAAACGTATCGTTTATACTTTTTTACGAAAAGGTACTTTTTTAAGAAAAGATACTTTTTTTTAAAAAAATTTACTTTTTTAAGTAAAGGTACTTTTTGAAGGAAATTTACTTTTTTTGGAAGAGGTACTTTTTTAAGAAAATTACATTTATAAGAAAAATTATATTTTAAGAAAAGGTAATTTTTTAAGGCACTTTTCTAAAAAGTTACGAAAAGATACTTTTTTCAGAAAAGGTCCTTTTTTTAAGAAAATTTAATTTTTTTAAGAAAAGGTACTTTTTTAAGAAAGGGTACTTTTTAAAGGAAATTTACTTTTTTAAGAAAAGTACTATTAAGAAAATTTACTTTTGTAAGAGAAGTTACTTTTTTAAGAAAATGTACTTTTTTAGAAAAAGGACTATTTTTTATGAAAAGGTTCTTTTTTAGAAACGGCATTTTTTATGAAAATTTACTCTTTTAAGAAAAAATAATCTTCTAAGAACAGGGACTTTTTAAGAAAATTTAGTTATTAAAAAAAGATACTATTTTTAAGAAAAGGTACTTATTTTTAGAAAATTTACTCTTTTAAGAAAATATATATTTTTTTGAAAAAGTATATTTAAGAAAAATTACTTTCTTAAGAAAAGTTACTATTTTTAAGAAAAGGTACTTTTTAAGAAAATGTACTTTTTTAAGAACTGCATTTTTTAAGAAAATTTACATTTTTAAGGAAATTTACTTTTAAAAAAAGGTAGGGGAAGAGGTTGGGTTGTGGCCATAGTTAGGTTTTCGGCTTATAACTTTTCACCAAGTGCAAATTATTCGGACAACTGGGTATCTATGGAAAGCTAGAGACCTTGGCTAACTGCCGGTGGAGGAACTAAATCAATTTCATCAAATGGAAATTTTTTTTTCTAAATTTTGTGAAGTGGAAATAATTGGGGCAAATTTTTTTTTGGTTGGGTTGTGACCACCCTTGGAAAATCTGGTAAAAATAGGAAAATATGAAGAAAAACCACTACGAATATAGAAAAACTTAAAGTTTATTTATTTTCAAAGCCTTCGTTGGCATTATTATTGAGAAAAACTTAAAACTAAATAAAAAAAATTAATGATAAATAAATGGCATTATTTGTCTTCCGACTCACAATTTTCGCATTTGAAACAGCTGACTCGTGTGTCAGCACACTTCAAATGAACGGGCCGATCGCATCCGAAACAATTGATGGAGTTATTATTGCTTATATGTGTTATATTGCTTACTGGGTAGTTATTTTGACATCTACGACGATATTTCACCATTAAAAAAGAAAAAAAGGTGGCTACAACCCAACCAATTTTAGTGGCCACAACCCAATTTGCAGCCATCTTGAGATTTGGTGAAAATTTTTTTTGGTGTCAACATAATGGTTGCAATCGATATTTACTCACAAAGTATAATAAATTTACTGAATAAAAATGCATTGCACTCACATTTTTGATTGATTCACTTCGATTTCTAACTCCATTGAAAAGGAGTAAATTTGTATTATTGGTCTTTTTCAAGCACAGAAAAATAAATTTGTTCCCAGCACAAAGCAGACGCGTCTGCCCATTTCGGTACTCTGTACAAAAAGAACGTGCTGCCATGACACACAAATGACTTTTGCAAGAAAAACACATATGCTTTAGGTCAAAAGATACGCTGGGGTGGCCACAACCGAACCATGGCCACAACCCAACCTCTTCCCTACTATTTTTAAGAATATGTACGTTTTTAAGAAACTTTACTTTTTTAAGAAAATTTTCTTTTTAAGAAAATGCACTATTTATAGGAAATGTACTTTTCTAAGAAACGACTTTTTTTGAAAAATTTAACTTTTTAAAAAAAATTTACTCTTTTAAGAAAATGTGCTCTTTTAAGAAAATGCACTTTTTAAGAAATTGTAATTTTTTTAAGAAAATTTACTTTTTTAAGAAAACATAATATTTTTAAGAAAGTTTACTTTTTTGAGAAAATTTTCTTTGGTAGGAAGATGGACTCTCTCAAGAAAAAGTACTTTTTTAAGAAACATTAAAAGGTACACTTATAAGAAACAACATTTTTTTACGAAAATTTACTTTTTTAAGAAAAGCTACTCTTTTAGAAAATGATCTTTTTAATAAAAGTGTAAAGATTTTTTAAAAATTGTAAGTATTTATAGCTGTAAACAGAAAACCTGAATGAAACAACTAAACAAACATCTATTCTCGAAGAATATTATTTAGTAAAAGCCCGATTATCCCGAATCCAATACACCGGAAAACTCAGTTAACCGGAATTTAAATTTTAAGAAATTTTTTTTGCTTTTTTCTCTTTCACAAGAAATGTTATACTTTTTAATATTAGAAAATTCACAGAAAACAAACTTCCCTTAACTTTTTTTCTGCTTTATGCATTATTCTATTTGAATTGAATGTGTAAAGCGTTTTCTGGTATATAATTTTAAAATAAATAAACGAAAACTCAAAAAAATAATAAAATCAAGCGAAATTCTCATAAAATTTCTAGTTTTAATGAAATATTCAATTATCCGGAATTTTCGATTATTCGGAATGCTCTCATCCTTAAAAATTATGGATAACAGGACTTTTACTGTATAACTATTTGATAACAAGTTATAAATTAAAACATTACTATTGACAAAAAGTTGAGAATACGAGTAGTACAGACCTCAATTGGGCAATTAAGTATAAAAAACGGCTAGTTACTTTTCAAATTTTATTTATTTCAAATATCTATAATATTTATAGGCTAGGCGATTTCTTGTGACCGATGTTTTGTTCTACCGTTTTATCCCGATTTCGACCAAGCGTATATTATTTGAAAGGTTTTTCTTTTTAGCCGTTTTGCAGATTTACAGGTTTCTAAATTTTTTCCTTCATTTTGAGTAAATTGCATTTTAAAGTTGCTACTAACACATACATAAAATTATACATATGTTAATGTGTTTGTTAATGAGTTTGTTATCTTCATTCACAATAACAATAAACCAAAAAAGTGTTTGTCTGTGAATTGGCTAAGTTGAGAAATAAAGTTGCATAGAAATTGCACTCGAATTTCGAGAGCTGGAATCTGCTAGATTATATACAAAGGCTTTAAATTTCCTGATGTTTAATCGAAAAATACTGCAATGCAACTTGATAGTAAAAATTTTTCTCATAAAAATCCCAATACTATTTTTTATACATGTAAGTGTGTTTATTTTCATTTATTTAAAATGCAATCTATTTACATTTCTCAATTTGATTTATCACTAAATGTAATATGAATATAATTGCAATATTTTGCTAGAAATTTTTAATGTTTCTTTGAATATTTTTTGTTTGAAAAAACTTAATTTGAGAAATGTATTGAGAAAAATAATCTCAAGAAATTTTCAATTCAAAAATTGTTTTAAATAATTTAAGTTTCACATTTGGTATGATTGGCTGCATTCAGTGAAGATAACAGTGACATCACTGTTCGGAAATTATTCGCTAAATGCCAAGCTACCACAGACATGTTCAAGGAGCGGATACCATATGTTTGGAGCAAACATATTCTAGGCTACTTTGAAACAGAACACAAAGAGATGGTATTAAAAATATTTGTGTAGAAAATAATTATAGATCACCAAAGAGTTTAAATTTCTATTTTTACCGACCACGTTGCCTATGGACGGCTGATACTGCTTGAAGAAGATCAGCAATATGATATTATTAATTTTTGCAGAATACAAAATAAAATGTTGTGTAAAACACATTTGCCAAAAAAGGAAAAAGTTATTTCCCTACGGGAAAAGTCATACGTACCGGTCTTAGGAACTGTCACTTTTACATGGCGATATCATACGACTGTCGTAGAACTAAGCGGATAATTTACCCAGCCTATGACATTGCCAACGGTTCTTTTGATTTTTCCCATATGTTTTAATGACATTTGCCGCATTCCAAAAAAAGTGAGCGCTGAGTTACTGAGCATTTGTGTGTCCGTTGAATGCAATGAATATTAATTTCTGAATTTTAAAAATTTGTTTTATGAACTAGAGTGATTTAACACTAGTAATACTCATCTCAAACAGATAATTTTGACTAAATCTAAATAAACACTTATTATCAAGTGAGAAATTTTTAAGTTACTCAAAGGCTTAAATTAATGTTTGATGTTTCGCAATGATGGATACATTCGAATATCGAAAATTCCTTAAATATAATTTTTGGTTTTTAGATCAAAAATTCCCAAAAAAGAAAGAAGAATATTTCAAGAATTTTGATGTTTGTAACTACCAAAAATATTTGACCGAGACTCACCTTTTTTATGCCGATCAACTTAGAATCATTTTCTGGGTCGATGTCCGTCTGTCCGTCTGTCTGTCCGTCTGTGTGTAAACCTTGTAATGACAACTGGTCGCAAATATGAATATATTTTGATTAAATTTAGTACAAAAGCTTTCATCGCCCATAGGACGAATGCCAATTCAAATTGGTGGAAATCAAAGTTCAGACCTAATCCCCATATAAAGCTGATTCCCTCTCTTCACTTACATCTATAAAAAAAAATATTGTATAGATTTTTATTTTAAATTTGGTTTATAAGGTGGGAAACTTTTACAGATTTCTGAATTTACCAATTTTATTTTTTAATAATTTCCCGATAAGTTCAAAAATGATACAATTAAAAAAAGAAAATAGAAAAACGAAAATATGTTTTTTTAGTAGATGAAAGAAAATATATAAAATTTTAACCGTTATTTATATATGTCTAGTTTCTGAAGTTTTCTTACAATAGTGTTTTAAATACAATTGTATTTTTCAATGTTTTAACCTTATTGTAAAATAAGGAAAACTAGTATAGCCCAGCACTCGAAATTCGAGTGCACATTCTAGGAAATATCACTTTTTCATTCAATTTGTGTCTTCCAATGTTTTTTTAATTTATATATATATATAAAATTTATGACTATTTCAATGAGCCTAAATGTATGTTAATCAATTTTAGCAATTCACAATTCAACACAGAGCATCTGATATATAATTTAAATCATTCTCATTAACAGAGTGTAACGAATTATTATAAATATTTTATTTTATTTAATTTAATATATTTTTAAGACAGATTAAACATAAATTTTATCATTCTCAGCTTCTTCTCCATATGAGCTTTAACTATGCCAATTTTCACACTCCTCCGTGCCCACATATTGCTTAAAAAGGGAACTAAAAATTTACCTTCACGTATTAATATTAATATAAATCTATATATACAGATAATAAAGTTATATGAAGCGTTAAAAACCAGAATAATAGATGATTTTACTGCTGGTCTTAAGCAAAATAAAATTTCCGAGAACTATTCTATGAAATGTCACTAACAATCTGAAACTGAAAATATATGCCCGAACTGTTTCCCGACGAGCAATTGAGGCTATTCCTGGTTGTGAAAAAACTACTGATATCAGAGAAAAATCATTGGGCTCACATATATTTTGCTAAAGAACACAAGAACTGGTCAGAACGGAATTGGAATACTGTGCTTTTTCTGATGCGTCCAAGTTTAATTTAAAAGCCCATGATGGAAGAACATCTGTACGATGACCAAAGGAAAAATACTAGACCCAAAATATACAAATAAAACTGTTAAGTTTGGCGGTGGCAATATCATGGTATGGGTTTTCTTCTCGGGCGAATAAATGAGTTCAATTCATGTAGTAAACGACACTCTAACTGGAATTGGATACAGGCAAATTCTAGATGACGTAACGTATTCATACACGATGAAAAATATGCCCTTGGTCTGAAAGTTCCAACATAACAATGACCCAAAACACACCTCCAAAGTTGTAACCGAATGGCTACAATCTAATGCAGTTATTGTTTTGGAATGGCCAGCCCAATTACCAGATCTCAATCCCATAGAAAATCTATGGGAATTGTAGCTCGGAAAATATGGACATGAAATTACACAAGCAAGACAGATCTCATAGAGGCAGTTAATTCAGCGAAGCAAAAAGTATAAAAAAAAACAAGTAAGAAAATTATAGTCGATCTAAACCGACTACACGATACCCTATACCATGCGTTTAGAGACCCTATCTCTCAGGCCCAACTAACTGGATATAGAAAATAACCATGAACCAAATTTGAGTGGGATTTTTATTAATTTTTCTATATGATAATTTGGATCTTATGGCAATTTAAGTCGATTTCATAGGGGTCATTTGTATGGGGACTAGGTCTGAACATGGACCGAAATTCACCAATTCCAACAGCATTCATCCTATGTCCGATAAAAGCTTATATACCAAATTTTAGTAAAATATATTCATATTTGCGACCTGTAGTTTGATTAAAAGGTTTACATGGACACACAGACGGACAGACAGACGGACGGACGGACATCGCTAAATCGATTCAGATAGTGATTCTGAGTCGATCGGAATAATAAAAGATGGGTCTAGTTACAAACAGCAGCACAAAGTCATTATACCCAAACCACATAGTGGTATAGGGTATAAAAATAAGAATATGTGACCTTCTCCGAGAAAAGGAACCTGTGTGTGAAAGTTAAGTTTTGAGAAAAAAACGCATTTAAAGTTTCTACACCCTTTTAGGTACCGGAATCCACCGTTTTTGACACAACCCGTTTTTTGACACACTAGGTTCCTTTTCTCGAAGAAGGTCACATATATTGATTAAAATATATGAGATAAAAAATATGCATATTAAATTTTAATGCTGAACAAAATTACTATTAAATTGCTATTCAAATTAGTTGAAATGCAAAAGTAAGGATATTTTGATGGATATACCATATATAAGCTCAATCTAACTCTTCTACAAAAAAAAAATTGTATAACAAAAATCCATAAAAGAATACATACAGGATCTACTTTATCTAAAAAATTATATAATAAGAGAAATGATCTTAAAAAATTAAGAAAATAAGTTTCAGATTTTTTTTTTTTATTCAATACATAAACATAAGTACATATGTTTGTAATGAATTATCAAAATTGTCTATCTTACCTTTAACAATTATGCAAAATAATCAAAAAAAAATAATTAATCCAATAGTGATAATCCCAATGAAAAGGTCATGCTCGTTATAAAAATAAAATTTATATAAATTATTACTTTTTATAATATATTTTTTTTTTATTTCTTCTCAAAAATTTCTTTAAAGCACGTTTTATATATTCTTTTAATAAATTTCTTTCTAAAGCAATTATTTTTGTAGTAAATTTTTCTTATTTTGTTAAAATTATTATCTAGCTTTTATTAGTAAATAATTAGAAGCACTTTAATGGATTTATATCACACAAACCGTTTTTGTATGCGCGTAATTGAAAATTGACTTCGTTTCAAATTTAACGTTTATTTAAGCGATTATTATAACCGTCCGTGCGATACCGAGTCATATATGAAATTGACGTACAATGTCGTGCTCTCAAAAGAAAATTTCGTTTAAATGTTGAAAACAAAACAAAAAAAACACACACACGAACGTGCTATTAGGAAGAGCACTTCACGAAATAAAAATAATAATAATAATAAAAATACATGTGGAAAAGAACAACACACTAAAATCAAAACAACAACAAAAAATATACACCGAGTGATCGAGCAAATTACACTCACCCAAGAAGAGACATTTTCATTTTCAGAGGGAAATTTAAAGAAAATGCATCCATCAATTAATGCTAGTGATATATGTTTAAAACTCTCAAAGTGAGCATTCACAGTTTTAGAGTCATTGCTTGCATATAAATGTTAAACATGCTAAAAGGGATTCGTTAAAAGGCTTGAAAAGCAATGGCATAATTTCAAGAGAACAAATCTCATGTGTATATCATAATCATAATTTAAAGAGAATAAGAGAAAAAAATACTTAAAAAACGTTGATATCCGCTTGAGGCGGTTTTTGTGTGTAGTATTTTAAATTGTCATTTAGTTGTTATTGTTGTCGAAAAAAAATATGATAACACAGCAGTAGTCACTACATACTAAATAAATTATTGCACGCTAAGTGGTGATAATGGCTCCATTCAATATTATGCTTATACAAGTACATAACACTTTCATGACAGGCTACACTACTGCTCTTATTTCTACAAATCACAAATGTTTTGTATAATTGAAAACTCCTATAAAAAAAAATACTCTTCAACGGTCTGTATATATTTACGTTGCAATGTTGTTTTATTTTCCATTAACAAATTATTTTTTAATCACATTACTTATTTTCTCTTCTCTATCTTTAAATTTTCAAGTATTTGTCTCATATTGTGTCAATTTAAGACGAACATTTTGTCAGTGTTTTAATTTCAATGTCTGTGAGGCTGTTGATAATAGAAGGTGTTTTTGTTTTGTGTATTTTATTTGTTTTTTGACTTGTGTAATATTCTCAGTGCTAATAGGCAATGCACGTTGTTATTATCGTACTTTTGTGTGCTCTTATTATCACTTCAGGCAGTGACGTATTTTAAATGATAAGAGGAGCTGGAAAAATAATACTAAAAATTTGTATTTATTTTAAAATAATTTATAAATAAAATATATAGCATTAAGTATTTAAGAAATGGCAATTTTACTTTAAAAAGAAATCCTTCAAATCAGATAATTTCTCTTTACAAAATTACCTGCAAGTTTCAGAACAAATCAAAAAAATTTTATCAGCATAAATCTGATAATTTTACCCCATACCAATTTGTAGTCAGAGTATACTGATGTTTGTAAGTACCAGAAACATCTGACCTAGTTCCACCTTTTATTATAGCAAACGACTCGAGAATGATTTTCTTAATCGATTTAGCGATGTCCGTCCGTCTGTCCATGTAAAAGTTGTAATCAAACTACAGGTCGCAAATATGGTTAAATTTTGCTGAAACTTTGTTTACATATAAGGATTTGTCGGCCATAGGATGATCGCTATTTAATTTGTTGAAATTTCACTTCATGTTCAGACCTAACCTGAATACATAAATTAAAAATTTGTATGGTTTATTTATTTCAAAAATAAAAAATATTAACATAAAATAGCTTAACCTCAGAAAGAAATAAAAAAAACGGAGAGAAGCTCAAACATTAAAAATTTAATTTCAAGTCCTCATAAAACATTATATTTTGCGGAAAAAAAATCCATTACCAAAACCAAATCAAGATTTGATAAATACTATGGGGATTCTGCACCAACGTCTTTAATGGTTCAGAAATGATTTACTGACTTTCATTGTGGCCGTACCAGCACAAGTGACGCCAAACGTTCAGGTCTCCCAAGAGTCACACCAGAAATAGTCTAAGGAATTATATTGGTCGATCGGAGAAATGTTCACACTCAAACACTATGTGGTCAGGGTATAATGAGTTTGTGCTGACGTTACTATCATTTTTTATTATACCGATCGACTCAGAATCAATTTTTGGATATTGGTGGAAATAAGTGCATGTTCAGACCTAGTCCTCATACAAATGACTCCTATGAAATTAACTGAAAATATCAATTAAGACACCTACATTTTTATGCAAAATTTTTAGATTGGAAATATATTAAAATTTCCTTTAAATTGCATTAAGAAATTAACTAAAAACTATAAAACTTCTTTGAGTTTGATTAAAAATAATATACTAAATGTGTTTTCTTTAAAATTTTCTTGATGTAAATGTTATTAAGCGCAATTTTATTTCTTTAATGTTACCTGCTAAATTGTTTTTCTCACTTTTCTCCATTGTTACTGTTGTTGTGTGGATAATCTTAACACGATTTTAAGAAATCCTCTGTGCAACTACCTGCTCGTTCTTCATACAAGATGATCATGAAAGGTTCTGTAAGGCCAAATAAATATATTTGTATGTATGTACAGTCTGTTAAGAAAGTGTTTTCACAAAAAAAATTTTGCTTTTACTTTGGCGTTTAAAAATATAGTTCTCCAGTTTTGCTTTAAATATTTTTTTTATATATGTACATATGTGCATAATCTGTATTATCTATGTATAAGCAAGAACAAAAAAAAAAAACAAAAGAAACTTCAAAATATTGTTGTCAAGAAAGTGTTTTCACATCGCATGTTTATACGAAAAAAAATTTATAAAAAAAGAGTAAAATAATAAGTATTTTTTGCGGCTATCTTTAGCATAAATCTTTTTCTAGAGTTAACTAATTTTTGCGCGTACTGCGTTGGAATTTTATTCCTTTCCTCTAAAATTATTGATTTCAGATTAGTTTGTTTTTAGGATATGAGCTTTCTCGAGTAAAGCAACAAATTTTCGGCAGATGTACCCATCCATTGCTGAAGTAGTAGAGCAGCCAAGACCTTTGAGTTTTATGTTTGAGGTCATTATCTCGATAAAATTTTAAATGCGGCTTTCTATCATCATAAAACCCAAATTTATTCGCACTATTAATTAGATGATACTTTAAAATATCTAATTGGTGTTGCTCATCCACAATGTTGTCAATGAAACAAATCTTTCCTACTCCCTTACTGGATATGCAACCCAAACCATGACCAAAATTGTCCCAAATTTCGCAGTTGGGCCCATCATTATAGTATAGTAGTATCATTTTCGTCTCATACCAGAATATATCGTAAATCTAATAGCAATGTGCATTGTAGCAAAATATATTATCTTTAAGTTGATTTGACTTAATTTAAATTTTTTTGGAAACTATATTTGATCAGTACCAAAATCGAAGAAGTCGATGCTGACGAGAGATAAATTATCATAAAACTCGGATCATAGGCAGAAGCCACTCTTCAATGTAGTACGTCGTTCTGGTCGGCCCTTCAATCTAAATGAGCGCGAAAAGCTAAAAATTTTGACGTCAATATAACAGAGTCCCAGAATTACTGCTTCCTAAATTAATTCGAATATCAAAGAATTCTTTGGGAAAAGAACCGTGAAAATAGCGTTCGCAAAATAGTACGTAGAGAGTCATTCATTTCCGATGTAAATAGAAAAAAACATATGGACTGCATATGAGTGCATAATCAAGGCTCCATAATTTTGGGAACGTATTTTCCTTTTAGATGCAAGCAAGTTTTGTGTTTTCGGTATTGAAGGAAAAAGTTAGTTTTAACGAAAAAGTGGAACTATAATAAATAAAGAAAATATTTTACCAACGATTAAACACGGTGGTACTATGGTTTGGGGTTGTATGGCACGGAATGGGGTTGGTAAACTCGTATTTCTTGAGTTATAAATGCATCAAATTGGATATATAAACATTTAGAAACAAAATTTAAAACAAAGCGCACAACAGGTTGCTCTGCATTACTAAAAGTCAATTGAAATCGCAACCCCAATCAACCAATCTTAATTCCATAGCGTATTTGTGCGATTTACTGGAGCGCAGAATCCGTCAACATAAAATAAGCTCATAGGAATTGTTGGAATTTATCATTTTGAATGAGTGGGTTAAAATAAGTAAAGAGGATACTTTAAAGATGGTTAAGCCGATGCCAAATCAGCGCACAGAGCTCCAAAAGCGCAAAGGCTATCCTACAAGTTACTACTTAGGCAATATTTAATGTAAGTTTCGTTTCTTTTTTTTTTTATTATTATTTCAAATACATAAAATTTGTTATGGACAAAAAAACTTAAATAAATTTAAAAAAACTTATAAATGCTTAATAATTTATTAGTAAAAAAAATAATTCAGCTTAGTTAATTTTTTCTCATTTATTTTTCATAGCATAACAGCTTTAATTTTAGGTATACGGATACTTTTTCTAGTAAGTGTACTTTTCTTTGTAAAATGCATTCTAATCTCTCCGAAATCTTACATGGTCGCCTAATTGAAGGCTTACAGTCGAGTCTACCTTTGTGTTCTGCACGATTTAAAATATTGCAAAACATTTCAGATAATTCTTACATTATTTTCCCGAGATTGTGGTTATAGTAAACCAACTGAATCACATCAATAAACGTTCAATAAAATTCACCTTTTTATAATAAAATCAAAAATAATTTTTATTAATTCTTGATAAGAAAATAAAAAGTTATAAAAATTGAAGCTAAAAAAGTAAAGGCAAGCCGATGAGAATATATCCATTTTTAAAGAATATTATAATTCATTTCACTTTGAATTTTATTTATTTATTTATTTGGTTTCCTGCACAACAAGACTAAGAGTCTTATAATTAAAGTACAGGATCGGTATAATGTGATACAGTATTTAATCAAAATATAACATCTTATAATTTTTATAAAAATAAGACAACAAAAATTATTTTACATATATTCAAAACAAAGCAATGTTTAAACAATATTTAAATGGTATTGAAAGTTTGGAAAACCTGTTTCCTAAAGGTGCTATTACATGATGTGTTTTTTACATATGTACTGTCAAATTTTCCCACAACAAAAGTTGTACACATCGTGTGATACATATGAAACATTGTTTATGTACAATACATGAAGAAAGTCACATGTACATTTTTCAATTAGAACAGCTTCTATTTCTGCATGACAAACATATGAAAATAAAACACTGCTTGTGGCGAAAGAAAAACAGAGTAAATTTTAAAGATTAATATTGAAAGAAAAATAAATTGTTTAGTATTAATTAACAATTAAAAAATATATAACCATTTTTTTAACAATAAATTTTTGTAAATTCACAAATTAAATCAGCTGTTGTTTACATTTAGAGGTTATGTCATGCGGAAATACATATGCACGTGTGATAGCAAAAATTATGAATCGTATTAAAAAGACAATTTTGACAGACATGAGGAATTTCATATGGATAAAAAAAGTGACAGTACATATGTAAAAAAACACTTCGTGTAATAGCACCTTAAAATGTCTTGCGTTGCTTAACTATTGACATGTTGGCGGTAGCAAGTTTCAAAGACGTATGCATTGTATATAGACTTGCCATTGAGAGACTTTTATGCCTTATTTGAATTATAGAATTATTTCTTCTTGAATTAGAAAAGGATATCGGATTAAACATATATGTAGGCTCACGTGTAAATATAATCAAATATAATATAAATATGCATCAGTATCAATGATCGTATCTTCAAGAGATCGCAAAAATGCACACCGTAAAGTTTTCATGCATACGGTGTTATGTGGAATGATCTTTTCAAATTGTAGACTTATCTTAATATAGAATTAATTTACTAGAGCTAATAGAATCACAGCTAGCAAATAATTCGCATCAGTACAACAAAGTTGGAATAAGATAGGTTTTTGCAAGTAGAACTCGTACATGCACTGGTGTTTTCCACAGTGATCGAAGCATTGATTAAGTTTTTCCCGAAGCGACATTTATATGATCAGACCAGGTGAGCGTTTTATTGAAAATAATTTCAAGATTTTTGGTTTTTTGTGTAATTTCAATAATTTGACGGTTAAGAATAATATCTTGAGCCAAATCACCGCATTCGTTATCGAAATTTTCGATCGAAATCATTTTTTTATATCCCAAAATAAAATGCTGAGAATAATTTATCTTTTACACAGTTGAAGAATTATGGCCTCTGATTAAGAAAAAAAACGAATCGTGGTCGAGCGTTTGTCCATCTTCTTCAAATAATAATCCAGAATATGGAATTTCGATTGATTTTACTCGATATCGAATGCGGTGATTTGGCCCCTGGTATAGCAAGAGGAGGCACAGATCTTCGAGTAACAACGAATAACGAGATGGATTTAGACTTTGAAGGATTGAGACATTTGCCATAGCCCATAAATGAGTTCGTTTAAGATCCACATTTAGGTTCGCAACACAGTTATTTAGTTCATCGAAACGACTACAAATGTAACGTTGCACATCATCAGCATACATATGAACTTTACAATATGAAAGTTGCCTAGGCAAATCATTTATATATATAGAAAAAAAGAAGTGGTCCTAGAATCGAACATTGCGGGAAGCCCTTTTTTACTGGAAGCACATTTGACATTTTATTATTGGAGTGAACGTATTGTTGTCAATTTTCTAAATAAGACGATATAAGACGAGTTGCGGAAAGAGAGAAACCAAAAAAAGTTCTTAGCTTCATTCATTCACAGTAAGAAATGCCTTCGAATGATCTAAGAGTACTAGAAATGCAATGTTACCACTATCATTATACCCACGAATACCTTCAGACACATCAATGAGTGCAGTTATGCAGCTATATTTAGGACGAAAGCCTGATTGTCTGTCTGAGAGTAGGCCCTTATTCTTGACATGTTTTCCAATTTGCTGATGCAACAAGCACTTTAGACAAGTACGATATTCTTTATTTGATTTAGGAATGGGTAAAATTTTAGCATATTTCCAACTTTGAGGAAATACACTTTTTGTGATAACAGTGTTAAAAATATGGGTAATTTGAGGTAGCAGTTGAGGGATAATTTCCTTTAAGAATCTGAGATGTAAGTTATCAGAACCAACAGCATTAGATTTCACAGTTTGGCATATGAAGAGTACTTCCAGTTGGTTTACGCATTGAAAACAAAAAGCATTTTCCGATAAAGTTGATTTTATCTTTGTTAGAGAATACTTAAATATATTGAAATAATAAAAAAAAAGTAAATTTAAACAAAAAAAAGGGGAACTATATTATTAAACGTAAAAGTTAAAGCCACAAAATGTTTATTATGTCAAAACACTTTCTTGGCAGACTGTTGTTTTTATGTTTCCTCTTTTAATGACTTTTCTAGTAATTTCAAATGCATCTTTGTTCTTAAATAGACACAAACTAGAAAAACATGTTTTTTTTTTTTTCGAATGTTCCAACTTTTTGGGGGGATAAACTTAAAGTCGAAAATGAAAAGATTCAATGTTGCCGTCGATATTTGTAGTCGCCCTAGAAGTATTGAACTCATATGATTTTTATTATTATTATAATTTCATTCACAATCCAATGTGTGAATTACTTACTGATTTTTTTTTTTTTTTGTTTAATTAAATTAGTTTGCAAACTTGCCGTTTGTTTTTTTTTTATTTTATTTCATAAAATTGAGATTTGTATGTCACTTTTAATCAGTTGGTCTTTGGATGAAGGCAAAAAGTGTTTTTCACGTTTTATATTACAAATGAAATTAATTTGAAGGCATGTCCATTTTTTCATGCAAAAAACATATCTAATATTATAGGTTTCAAGTTATTAATATTGCAAACATTTTATTGAAAATTTTTGGAGACTCGGCCGTACAGTATAATAGGATTATACGGATACTTTTCATTGTTTAAGAAGCGATATACTAAATGTTAATGTATTTGTATAATTAAATGTTAATGCATTTGTATAATTATATATTAATGCATTTGATTACCCTCCACACCTCAGTGGCAGAGGGTATATATAGGTTTGTCGTTCCATTTGTAACGCATCGAAATAAATTCCGGAGACCCCAAAACCATATACTTTCGTGATCATTATAACAAGGGAAGTTGATTTAGAGATGACCGTCTGTACGTCTGTCTGTCTGTCTGTGGAAATCACGATCACACTGTCAATATCTAAGCTACACCGTTCGTTTTTGTATAAAATCATTTATTAACATCCCAAAGCAGTTGCGATTTAAAATCGTCAAAATCGGTTAAAGGGGTCACGAGATATAAATGAAACTTTTAAAAAAACTCTTGAAAAAATCAAATTTTTCAGTGTGTTTTTTCTTTTTCTTAAGATACGTTGTAATTCTTCTTAATACTGTACGTGTCACATTGGCCTAAACAAATATTACCACATATTATATAAAATTAAAAATAAAAAATTTTAAATAATTTATTTATATATTGATGATTTCAAAGGTCAAAGAAAATTTAAATTAATCTTATATAAAAATTAAATACTAAAAATTAAAAGTATTTTAATAGTTCTTCTAAGATGTGCTTAACTCTAATGCAATCCTGGGGTCATACACATATGACTCAAACAATTTTTTTACCCCTTTATAAAAATAAAGAATAATTTATGAGTTAGAATTCTTAATTTAATCCATCCATCCTAATTTTATGTGCATTTTAATTATTTTTTTTTTTTTAATAAAACGATAAAAAGATTTTCGGTTTAAAAAAGATAAAAATTAGATTAAAAAAACAAGAGTCTCAAATTCGGCTGGGCCGAATCTTTGATACCCTCCACCTGCATCTTTAACTCAATATTACGACCAATATTGGGTAGGGCTACCACTTTAAAACTGTTGTCGATACTGAAAATTTAATTTCGAATACCAATTAAATTAGAATTAGTTACTATTTGAAAAATAGCATTATTTTTCTTTTACTAGAGTAGAAAACCCCTAATGAAATTCATTATTTATCGCAGCCAGCGTTATAACCCCCCCAAAGTTTACCACTATAAGAAAATTTTGAGATAATTCATAATTCAAAAAAAAAGATAACTGATTCTTGGCTAAAAATTTCCAGATAATAATATTAAAACAAGAAAATTATAGTCGGTCTAGACCGACTATATGATACCCTATACCATGCGTTTAGAGACCCTATCTCATAGGCCCAACTAACTGGACATAGAAAATAAGCATAAACCAAATTTGAGTGGGATTTTTATTAATTTTTTTGGCTGCAGATATGAAAAAGTTCATATCGGATGCTATATCTATATGGGGACTAGGCCCAAAAATGGACCGATCCTGACTATGTTTGGTAAAGTCTCTTGTATTTTGCAAAAATATATACAAACAAAATTTTAGAAGAATCAGTGCATTATTTTTGTTTTTGATAGATTTAAGTGAAGATCGGGAAGCAGCTCTATAAGGGGCCTATGACTAAGAGTTGTTCCATAGGGATCATTTTTTGACTACTCATTAATGGATGTAATAAACGCATACAAACCCAATTTGAGTAAGATCTATATGACAATTTGGATCTTATGGCAATTTATGTCGATTTCGTAGGGGTCATTTGTATGGGGGCTAGGTCTGAACATTGACCGATTCTCACCAATTTCAATAGCGTTCATCCTATTACCGATAAAAGCTTATATACCAAATGTCATCAAAATATATTCATATTTGCGACCTGCAGTTTGATTACAAAATTTACATGGACACACGGACGGACGAACATCGTTAAATCGAATCAGTTAGTGATTCTGATTCTATCGGTATAATAAAAGATGGGTCTAGGTCAAATATTTTTGGTAGTTACAAACAGCAGCACAAAGTCACTATACCCAAACCACATAGTGGTATAGGGTATAAAAAGCAAATATTAAAATATTTTTATTAATTTCTAATTTTTAATTTTTATTATTTAATTTTTATTTTTTATTTTTAATTCATAATTTTTAGTTTTTAATTTTTAATTTTTAATTTTTCATTTTAAAATTTTAACTTTTAATTTTTAATTTTTCATTTTTAAATTTTTAATTTTTATTATTTTTAATTTTTAATTTTTAACTTTTAATTTTAAATTTAAAATTTTTAATTTTGAATTGTTAAATTTAAATTTTTAATTTTTAATTTTTTAGTTTTTAATTTTTAATTATTTAATTTTTAATTATTTAATTTTTAATTTTTTATTTTTAATTTTTAATTTTTAATTTTTAAATTTTTAATTTTTAGTTTTTAATTTTTAATTTTTAGTTTTTAATATTTAATTTTTAAATTTTAAATTTTAATTTTTATTTTTAATATTTAATTTTTATTTTTATTTTTTATTTTTAACTTTTAATTTTTAATTTTTAATTTTTAAGTTTTAATTTTTAGTTTTTAATTCTTAATTTTTAATTTTTAGTTTTTAATTTTTAAATTCTTAATTTTTATTTTTAATCTATAATTCTTCAATTTTCATTTTCCATTTTCATTTTCAGTTTTCAGTTGTCATTTTTATTTTTCAATTTTTCATATTTCAATTTTCATTTTCCATTTTTCATTTTACATTTTTCTTTCATATTGGCGATTTTTTTTATTATATCGTGATAATGAAAAAAATTTGTGGCAATACTATAGTATACCGATAAAAGCTTATATACCAAATGTCATCAAAATATATTCATATTTGCGACCTGCAGTTTGATTACAAAATTTACATGCACACACGGACGGACGGACGGACGGACATCGTTAAATCGAATCAGTTAGTGATTCTGATTCTATAGGTATAATAAAAGATGGGTCTAGGTCAAATATTTTTGGTAGTTACAAACAGCAGCACAAAGTCAGTATACTCAAACCACATAGTGGTATAGGGTATAAAAAGCAAATATTAAAATATTTTTATTATTAATTTCTAATTTTTAATTTTTAATTTTTATTATTTAATTTTTAATTTTTTATTTTTAATTTTTAATTTATGATTTTTAATTTTTCAATTTAAAATTTTAATTTTTAACTTTTAATTTTTAATTTTTCATTTTTAATTTTTATTATTTTTAATTTTTAACTTTTAATTTTAAATTTTATATTTTTAATTTTTAATTGTTAAATTTAAATTTTTAATTTTTAATTTTAATTTTTTAGTTTTTAATTTTTAATTATTTAATTTTTAATTTTTAATTTTTAATTTTTAATTTTTAATTTTTAATTTTTAATTTTTAATTATTTAATTTTTAATTTTTAATTTTTAATTTTTAATTTTTAATTTTTAATTTTTAATTTTTAATTTTTAATTTTTAATTTTTAATTTTTAATTTTTAATTTTTAATTTTTAATTTTTAATTTTTAATTTTTTATTTTTAATTTTTAATTTTTAATTTTTAATTTTTAATTTTTAATTTTTAATTTATAATTTTTAATTTTTAATTTTTAATTTTTAAATTTTTAATTTTTAATTTTTAGTTTTTAATTTTTAATTTTTAATTATTAATTTTTAATTTTTAATATTTAATTTTTAAATTTTAATTTTTATTTTTAATTTTTAATTTTTAATTTTTAGTTTTTAATTTTTAAATTTTTAATTTTTAATTTTTAGTTTTTAATTTTTAATTTTTAATTATTAATTTTTAATTTTTAATATTTAATTTTTAAATTTTAATTTTTATTTTTAATTATTAATTTTTAATTTTTAATATTTAATTTTTAAATTTTAATTTTTATTTTTAATTTTTAATTTTTAATTTTTAATTTTTAGTTTTTAATTTTTAATTTTTAATTATTAATTTTTAATATTTAATTTTTAAATTTTAATTTTTATTTTTAATTTTTAATTTTTAATTTTTAGTTTTTAATTTTTAAATTCTTAATTTTTATTTTTAATCTATAATTCTTCAATTTTCATTTTCCATTTTCATTTTCAGTTTTCAGTTGTCATTTTTATTTTTCAATTTTTCATATTTCAATTTTCATTTTCCATTTTTAATTTTTCTTTCATATTGGCGATTTTTTTTATTATATCGTGATAATGAAAAAAATTTGTGGCAATACTACTAACAAAGCTCATGGTAGTTGTGTTTGTTGGTATTTGTGCATCATTTTTTGTTGCTTTTTTGAGCTGTGAATGTTGTTGTTGTACAACTATTATGTTCAACCACTAAAATATTACAACACACTGGGATTTATGTTTTTTTTAGAGGTATCTACATATTTTTGCTCGTATCTAAGCACAATGATGCCCGATTTACCCCATTTAAAATACCAACCTGGTGGGAATAATCGCAAATGATATCGTAACCTTACCCAGTTAAATGTGTTTGTTGTGGATGAGCGTGATTTCAACAGACAGACGGACAGACGGACATCGCTATATCGACTCGAGCTATGATAAGGATCAGTAATATATACACTTTATGGGGTCGGAAATTAGTTTTTCGGTGCGTTACAAACGGAATGACAAACCTATATATACCTTATTATACCTCTTATTATACCCTCCACACCTCAGTGGCGGAGGGTATAAGATAAAAGATACTTAACTATTTTTTTCAAAGCAGTTTTCACAAATATTTCGATTGTTTTTTATTATAAGCACACAGAAACTTTTACAGAACGCACATCTAAAATTCATTTTAATTTCTTTTATTTCATTTTTATTTTTTAGGTAAATTGAAAAACAAAATAATGCTTTTTAACATTTTGATTTTAAGGACGGATTCTTAAGTGAAACAAAACTTACCTTCTTAAGTATGGGAAATAAAGAAAACTAATTTTTCTATATTGCTTTTAAATTATTTATTTTTGTATTGTTTTTTTTTTTTTTTTGATATTTTCTACTTTTTTGTAGGATAATTGATTTTTTTTATTGTTTTTGGCTTTTTTATGTTATTTATATATTTTATATTTTGAATGCAAAAATTACAGAAGACATTAGTTACACATAAATTATTTAAATTTGTATATATGTATATGTATATATATATGTGACCTTCTCCGAGAAAAGGAACCTAGTGTGTGAAAATTAAGTTTTGAGAAAAAACGCATTTAAAGTTTCTACACTCTTTTAGGTACCAGAATCCACCCGTTTTTGACACAACCCGTTTTTTGACACACTAGGTCCCTTTTCTCGGAGAAGGTCACATATACAAATTTAAATTTTTAGTATTTGCTGGTGTATTTTTTTACAATTTATATATTATTTAAAAAAAAGTGTATTATTGACTTTTAAAAATTTTACTAACTAAAAGTAAAAAAAATAATAATTCACATTTATTTGTTAATTATACAAAAAGAAAAAATATGTAAAACAAAATGCAATATAAAAACAAGATTTAGTAGTAAAAAAAAATAACTTCAGTTTGTTAATTAAAAAATAAAATAAAAACAAAATTAAACAATTCAACCTTTGAAATATTGCAAAGTTTTTATTTAGTACATATAGTTTTTTTTTTTTTTATTATTTCACTCTCTCTGTGTCTCTGAGCAATATCTATAAATATTCACTTATTAAGTTTTTAAGTTTTTAAAAAATAAATGAGCACAAGATTTTTTTTCACATTTCGTTTTTATGTTACAAAATTAATCGTTCGTTTATATCAAAAAGGGATTATTATTAAAAAGAAATAAATAAACAAAAAATTAATAGTCTTGTTAAAAACAAGAAATTCCAAAAGTTTTTTAATTAATACTTCACATCATTTCTTTAAGAAATTTATAAATTTTTTGTTGTAAATACAATTTTTTTATATTAAATCTCAGTATTCGTTTATATTTTAATTTTTCAAATCTTTTACAAATTAGCTGCTTTCATATTATTTAAAAAATCTAATTTATATATATATATATTTTTAAGTTTCAATGGGCTTTTAAATATCGTTTTATAAAGTTGTATTTTTTCTAAAAAACACATAAAATCAGTTATCGTTCAATTTTATTTTAATTTATCACATTAAAAAAAAAAAATTTTTTTTGGTTTTTTTTAAACATTTTAATATTTCTAGCCTGCTTTAAGGCTTTTATTATTAATATGCTGCTACTCCCGTATATATCAGAGAATGTTATCTCGCTTGATGAAATTTGTATTATAGAAGACCTCCTCCTCCTCATCATATCCCAATTATTTATTGTTTCTCTATTTCGTCTTGGAAATTTTTCAATTTTTTATCAGGGTTGGCTTCTATCAATCCTTGCGGAAAATATGGAAAACAAAATTATATAAATTTAATATTAGTGTGTACTTAAATTAGGTAATGCAGCTTATTAAGAAACAAAATAAAACAAAAACAAGTTATAGTTGGTCTAGGCCTATAATCCTCAATAATACGATAATACGATTTCGTATACAATCGAGTTCAGTATATTAAATAACGAACGAATAAAAATATTAATATTAAAATGCAAAAAAAGTTAAGTCGAAAATATTACTGAAATAGGTTTTATTTTTGGACAAATAAATTTTAATAATTTTAATAATTTGTTTTATTAGGTTTTTAAATTGTTAAATTTGTTTTAAATGTTAAAATAATGATAATTCTATGGAAAAAATATATTCTTTCGCAATAAAACTCAGGAATTTTCCATTTTTAGCGCGCAATCAAGAACGGAAATATTTGAATTACTCCAAAGATAACGTGTGTTCTAAATCTTATACACATACAGCCATGAACATAAAAATAGAACACTTCCTTGCACTAATATATTTCTTTATTTTACTGTAGTAAAAAATATTTCTTCTTATTTTTTAATTATAATTAATACTGATATTAGTAGTTCATACTTATCTTAGATTGTAAAAAGCAAAACCACAAAAAATACAACAGTACCTTAATAACTACTGGATTATTTAACACAATTTATTTTGACATAAAGTGGCGACATTTTAAATAAATCGTTTACTAACGAACATGAAATTATGCAAAAATTTGTTATTTTGTTTGTGTCATGTAATTAGAAAAAGAGAGGTTCTATATTGAAAAACTCAGATCAATTGTACTAATAAAGCGGACATTTAAAATAGCACATGTGAAAAGTCTCTACTTAAAAATAATAAAAAATAATCATATTTAAATGTTTATTTGTATTTTTTTCGTAATTTTTGTTCGTAATTTATTTAATAGCGTCGAATCGTCGCATTCGTTATCGAAATTATTTTTTTATTTTCCAAAATAAAATACAAAGAGTAATTTTAATCTGTCACAGCTAACGAGTTATGGCCCATAGTTAAGAGTAAAAGTGAAACGAGGTCTGACGATTGTCTTCTTTAAATAATAAACCAAAATATTGAATTTCGATTGATTTTACTCGATATTTTACACGACGATTTGTCCCCTGGTCTTTTTTTTTTTTTTGTAGAAATTGCTGATGATGGCCTGCGAGGTGGACCGAAATATTCAAATAAGTTAAAATTTGAAATCAACGACCGGGAGTCTTTTCGGCTGAATTAGGGGCCATTGGGGCAGCAATTAAGTATGCGATCCGAGAGAAGGTCAACTAAGGCTCTAACCAAAAATGACAACGGTTCTTTTAACAACATCATCGCAATACCTAGTGAAAACCCGGAAATTTTAATATTATGGATCCCTCACACATTGGCACAGAAGGAAACGAATGTGCGGATAGGGCAGCAAAAAATGCACAAAATCTATCACATATTACGGAAACTCCATGCATACCAAATGTTATTCAAACCAATTCTATGCTTTGCAGAGGCAAATTCACTCTACTCGTTTTAGGCCTAAATACAATTTTAATTTGTCAAGAAGTGAATGCGTGATGCTAAGTCGTCTTAGGGTTGGAAAAGCTATTTTTAACACTCACCACTATTATTATCGCACAGAGCCGGCAAAATGTAGTTTTTGTGATGTGATACTATCTGTTTTACACATTTTAACCCAATGTCCAAACTCCAAAATTGACGAACACCTGGAGTAAATCATCGACTGTTCTACGAACGTAAATCTACCATCAATAAGAAGGTCTTCAGAAACATTGCATTCAAGATGTATGTATCCATTATTCAATAATTTTTTATTAAATTTTTATTTGTAACTTCCAAACTTTATTTTTAACTTATTTAATATTAAATAAGAATATAAACATAGTCTGCTCTCCTCAGACGCACGGCGTCTCTTGTATATTCTATAAATTAATTTTTAGAATATAGTGTAAATAAATAAATAAATACTTTTGGTAAATTTTTTGTTGAAAAAGGTAAGAAAATTAATTAAGGAGTCAATATAAACAATTTATATATTTTTTTCTTTAAGAATGGTACGAGCAAAGCACTCACTCATATCCAGAATTTCGAAGATTTGTCCTTGAATATCTCAAAGACAAGCTGACGCACACCGAAAAAGTCCATAAATTAAAATAAAATGTTCCAGAAAGAAAGTGTATAATGCTATCAAACACTATGAAAAAACTAAGACCACAGACAACATTATTTAAAAAAGGCGTAGAAAGAACCGACCACACTATAGTTCGAATGGCAAGGCTGCACCCAGAAGTAGGGAACAAATCCAGGAAAAATTTTACATTAATTTATCCACAAGCACAATTAAAAACAGACTGCGTGAAAATAATTTGTTTGGGTTTTAATATTTTCTTAATGAAAAAAGCGATTAAAAAAATTTAAACTACAAATTTATACTAATTTATTACTACATATATACGAAAAATAAAAAAAACTCATTTCCTCTAATAAAAGACCGTGTTTTTTTGCCTTGATGGATCCCACTAACTGTTGCACAACCTTTTGATCAACTTGCGCTGTGTACTTTTTCTTAATCCTCAGCAATTATCCATTTTTGTATATTTGTATTTTGGATCGGCATCTCCTCGTTTCATTGCTACACAAAATTTTTGCCCTGGTAGCTGTTTGAGGTCCATTTTAATGTATGTTTCATCATCCATAAGGCATTTCTTAAATTTTGTTAAAACTTTGTGGTTTTCTGCTTTTCACTCCAATTTGGGTATTTAACTGCTCGATAGGTTCGGAATCCAACATCCAGGCGTATTCTTCTTGCAGTACTTGCGCTGGTGCCATATTTTTTTGCGAGGTCACTGTAAGAGAGTCCTGGATTTTGCTTTATTGAACGCAATATTTTGTTTGTAAGCTCTGGGTTTCTTTTGGGAACATTTTTACTTTCTTTTTGTTTTCGATCTGTGTTTAACGTACTTCTTGGAAGCGGATTTTGCAGAAATTTGTGCACAATTTTTTTCTATTTTGATTTTCCATTCTTTACCAAGCTTATAAATATATCGAAGTTCAGAAAATACACAAATCAAACACACAATGTTCTGTTCTAAAGCAGCCAACACATATTTTTATTTTCATATCAATTACGTGTGTTTCTAAATTTTGTACGGTGCCGAACACAATCACAACTGTGTTTCGTTTTAATATTTCGTTATGTACACGAACATGTTTCTATCACGTATTTTTTGTTTCGAACACACATAAACCACACAGATTCGAGTGTAGCTTTATTTTAAGTTCGTTTTCTTGCACGTGTACTGCTGAAAAAATCAGAACATGTTCTTGAACGCGTACATCTCAAAATTAAAACATTATCCACTCGCGATCGGAAAAATCTGAAGCACCCATATAATAACGACAATTGTTTCAATCAAATTAATTTTAAAAAAATCTAAAATAATTCATTAGCAGTTATAAAATCATCTATTAACTCTTCCTAAAACTTTATTCTCGCCATTATTTTATAATAATTGAAAGAAAACGTCAGAATCTATAAATATTTAAAAACGGTTAAGATCTTTTACATTTTCTTTCAAACCTTTTTCTATTGTTATTGTTTTAATGAACTCTGGTAAAGAAGTTTAAAAGTTTCCACTGTTTTGGCATCACTAAAAAATGGATATTTTTCGTTTATCTATTTTTTCATTGTAATTGTACATTTCGTAACAAATTTGTTATCTTTCAATAGAGAACACACCATAGAATGATTTCGCAAAAAAAAAAATACATAATTTAGGACTAAACGCCAAATTTTTAAAAACAAAATTGACAAATTCAAAAGTTTGTAAAAGTTTCCAATGTATTGCCACCTATTCTATTTAAGTGCTAATTGTTATTCATAAAATGTTCGAAAATTATTCAAATTATAAAGATCAAAAATAAAAATAAAAAATAAAAATAATAAATGTTCCGTCTAGACCGACTCTAATTTTCTTATTTGTTTTTTTTAAGGGCAATATACACTTGTCAAATTCACACCAAGCATTATGGTGGTTTGGTGAAAAATTGTTTGTATTGTAGTAACACCGACAAAATCTAAATTTTTTGATTTTCTATCAAGCATCGTCTGTGTCACACATACAAATAAATTTCCACTAAGTGTATATTGTCCTTTAAGAACATGTACTTTCAGATGAAAATTTACCAGTTGAAAGGTACCAGTATTCCCATTTTTTGGCCGTTCCTACCGCTAAAGGCTTAAATTAAAACACATTTTATTCTTGCTCAACGTTTGTGTCTCTGGTGGAAACTACATATCAAATTTCATATTCCTAAATTATTTTGTAAATAAGATACCAAATGATAATACCATCCGAATTTCCAAAAGTTTTCCTCTCATATGATGTTTCTATCTCAAGTGGAATCCACAAACTATATTTTCTATTCGTTTGTTTAGAAGATACCAGATGTACAATTTTTCCCCTTTTTGACCGTTAGCCCTCCACCCCCCACCATAGACGTTAGAATTAGCAATAAATTCATGCTTAGCTAATGATGCCCACATATTCGGTGGAGTCTGTATACCAAAATTCATATATCTATAATATTAATAGACTAGGCGATTTCTTGTGACCGATGTTTTGTTCTACCGTTTTATCCCGATTTTAATCAAACGTATATTATTTGAAAGGTATTTATTATTCGCCGTTTTGCAGATTTACAAATTTTTAAATTTTGCCTTGTTTTTGAGTAAATTGCATTTAAAGTTGCTACTGAACACATACATAAAGTTATACATATGCTATGTGTGTTTTATTAAATTTGATATTGTGTTTGTTAATGAGTTTGTTATCTTCATTCACAATAATAAAAACCATAAAAGTGTTGGTTTGTGAATTGGCTAAGTTGAAAAATAAAGCTGCCTAGAAATTGCACACGAATTTAGAGCGCTAGAATCTGCTAGATTAATATGTTAAGAAGATGCAGAAAGGTACAATTTTTACCCCTTTTTGGCCGTTCCCCCCTAAATGACCAAATTTAGAAAAAATTTAATCTTGAGCCCATGTTTGTTCCTCGGAAAACTTTTTGTTACCATTTCCCTCTTTTTGGCCGCTTTTACCACCTTAATGTACGAATTTTTAAAAATCCCTTCTTAGTGAATCTTTAGGGATCGAGAGGGGAACCTACAGGCCAAATTCCAAGTTTCTGGGTCGAAGGTTTTGGGCTGGGCGATAATTATCATCCACGCAACTCTTTTATATATAGATAATTATAAATCTAATAATAATAGTAATTATAATGTGTGCATATTTTTTTATAAAACGTGCAATTTAAAATGTCGCCACTGCATGTCTTTGTTTGGTGAATGAAAAATGTTTGCCTACTCGCAATTTTACAAAACCTAAATTTCTGATGTGAATAGCTTTAATATTTTAACCTGAGACCATGTCGAGAAATGCATGGTGTAGTTTTTGCAGTCGTCCATAAATCGACTTATATGTTGTTGATAAAATGTCCATTAAACAGACGATAATGGAACATCAGACTTAGAAAGGAACAATTTACTATATTAAATTTATGATTGGAATAATTACACAAATTAACACCTTACCTTTTGCGGTTAATAGGCAATTTATGATTGAAGTCATCGAAAGATTAGTTACGTCTCTAATCCATTTTTATGTGCTTGACAGCACATCATTGTTTGTGAGGGTAGGAAGAGTATCTCCTTTATTAGCTCTGGTTCCGTTTATGGTAGAATACATTTACGCCATATATTTTTATTTGAAGTTTTTGTAGTCTGTCGTTGTATGCATTAATTCAGTTTATAATTCATCTTGATTTATTTGTCCAAGCCATTCATCGTCTATAAATAAATCACTTTTTTCTTAAGACATACTTAAGGGATTGCAATATCTTGTAATTCAAACACCCAATTCTGTTATACCTTAGAACTGATGAATAATATTGAGGGCTTTTCTTTATATCAATTTACAATTCGTATTTGTATTTATTTTAATTCACTTTTCTCTATATCATTTTTCTTTTACATATATACCTAAATTGGTCTTCTTAAATTTGTATGAACTTTAGAAGATTATTTTATATGCATATTTGTGTTCATTTATATTAAATGTGCCTACTTGTCGCCCTCATCAGTTTGAGGTTCACAATGTTCCATATCACTAATGCTAGTGCTAGTAGCTAAAGCATCACTTGCGCCAACTCCGCCATTTTTAATAATCTGTAATATCTCTTGTATTATATTCTTTTCCTGATAGAAAAGTCTAACAAAATTTAAGGTGTCTGAAGATTTTAAAAACTCCAATTGGAATGTTTCCGAGAAACGAGTATCAACAAATTGTGCAAAATTTTGTATCATCTCGTCCGTTTGAGGGCAGGACGAGTCCAAGGAACAATGTTTACTGTATCTTTCCATGTTTAAGAGATCATCTGTTAGCCTACGGAATTGATCCGTTATCGAGTTATTACCAAAATCTATATAATGAACTTCACATTTGTTATCTTCTAATAGGGCCACAATTTCCGCTCTATAATAAGCGCCATCTTCTGGAAATTGAGCAGCACATATGGATCCAACTTGTAGATCATTAAATTCTGCAAATTCCTTTTCAGTATCTAGTAATTTGTCGGTAATGAGTTCTAGTTGAGAAACATCTTTTGTTAGTTGTACATAGAAGGAGTTGGGAGAATTGACATGAATGATACTGCAATCGTGTAGCGTGGGTAAAGCTGGGAATACTTCCTCATCTGTGGCATTCGCTTGTACGGCCTTTTCAAGTTCGTCTGCTAAATCTTTGTAATTAACTTGTAATTTCACTGTGTGTAAACGGCTATTTTCATCAACATCATCTTGCTCAATTTCATATATCTCACCAAAATGTGTTTCCAGCAGGGCAGTAAAACGTTCCTCCAATGTTGTTTCATTCACTTGTGATGGTATAGTGTTCAATTGGCATTTGAGAGCAATTGCAGGTACACATCTTAACTCTTCTGGTAGTTGTCGTATTTCCTGTGTTACGATAGTATTACCATAATCTAATAAAAAGATTTCAAAGCCATTTTCATCGGCCAAAACTCGCTCTACCCGGCCTCTGTAATAACAATCATCTTCCGAAGAATATGCACAACAAACAGTGCCCACTTGGGATTGTGTGATTAGAGAAAGTCTGTCTTGAACTTTGCATTTTAGTAATGATTTCTTTACAATTTCCATTTGATTGGAATTCGATTTCAGTTGTATGTAGAAGTGTGAGGGAGAAATGGCATGAGAGATAACACATGTTTTGGCGGCCTTTACTAAGTCCACTTGATGTAACAATGAGCTGACTGGAGCTATAACAGTTTGTGTTTTATGATCCAATCCTAAAAGTTTATTAAGATTTTCGCATAGATTTTCTTCGGAATTTAAAGCAAACATTTTAATAGTGGCTGGTTGTTTTTCATCACCTTCATTTAAGATATCCACCTTGACTAGACCGTCACATTGACTGATCAGCGTATTAAATGATTCGGTAGCTATAGAGCCAAATTGCGAAAATTTAACTGAATTTTCCAATTGACACTGCTTGGAGAATTCCTTAAGTTCTAATAAATCATGCGGTAATGTTTTCAATTCTGTGGTAACGGCCTCATTGCCATAATCAACAAATAAAACTCTGTATTCCTTGTTGGGTAAAATATCCAAAATTCTTGCTCGATATAAACTGGAATCTTCAGGATATACAGCAGCACACAGTTGAGATTTAGAGGGATTTTCCAAGATTTCCATGGCCAACGAATTTAGAGATTGTGTCATATCCTCCAAGCGTATGCCATCTTTGGAGAATTGTATATAAAAATCACAGGCTGAATTGACATGTGATATCATGGCCTCGTACAAAGTGCCGGTCTCACAGACCGATGTTTGTAACGTAGAGTTATTGAAACTATTATTAATTTCCAAGCAGGGATCAGGTAAAGGTTTCTTGTCACACAACTCTTCCAAATCATCATTAATATTATGACCGTCTATAAGTAAATGAACAATAGCATAGTCTTGTGAGGGTTCTCGTAGCTCTACACTAAATATAGTCTCGCCAGTGTCAGCTATTTCCATGAACTTACTTTCAGCTTCGTCCGACCACATACTGCAAGTAGCAGGCACCTCTAAAGCACATTTTTTCGATAAAGGTGGCAAGTTAGCAATTTCTTGTGATATTTCCCGACATTCAGGACTTATGCTAGTATTGCCATAGTCTATGAACAGAACCTCAAAACTATCTCCCACCTGTTTCAATAGCTTGGCTCTGTACCACATTTCATCGTCTGGGAAGTGGGCTGCCACAATTTTGAATTTTTCAAATTTATCCAATTTCTTTAAGTTTTCATAGTCAGCCAAATAGATTTCGATTAATTCTAAGCCCTTGGAATCTTTTTCATATTGTATATAGAAATCAGATATACCATTAACATGCGAAATGTAACAGTTCTCACCAGAATCTACCAATTCCAAAGGTTTGGCATAACCATCAGTGATTAACTTGTCCATTACATTAACACCCTCTATATAGAGATTAAGATAACTCTTCTTAAATTGTTCGCCATGTGTAATAAACTCAAAGTCCAATACCTTGCTGTAGGAGTCATTGAATATAGCATTTGCAGCATCTTGCCAATCAATGGTACCATTTGGTCTAATGGGTAAGGCGCAGGGTACACACAAAGGTTCAATATCGGGAAATACTATCATTTCCTTTAAGTCTGTCGTATCAGTAACACAATCGGTATTACCAAAATCTATAAATTGCAGCACCATTAATTCAGCATCTAAAATCTTGGCACGATACCATTGTTTGTCAACGGAATACATGGAAATGCAATAAGAGCCATTAACGATTCCCATAAGGGGTGGCAATGAGCTGGCCACAATTTGTAGATTTTCCTGTAGACGTTTCAAGTCTTTAACTTTATCCATGGGATGTATAAAGAATTGGGCAGGATTATCGCAATGAGCCAATACGGCATGTTCCAAATCAGCATAAGGATTGACGACAACGTCGGCCATGGGTTCAATAACCTCCTCTTCAACTTCTACTGCTGGTTTAGTAGCTTCAACAGGTTTTGATGGCTCCTTAGGTGTTTCTATAATCACTTCTGGAGGAGCCTCCTTTTCAATAACAACTTCTTTAGATTTTTCTGCAATTTTTGCCACTTCATCCATTTTTTTCATATCTTTATTTACTTGAATCTTCTTCTCTACTTCTACCACAACTACTGCTTCTTTATTAGTGGCTGTCTTCTTTTTCTTAGGCGTTAAAGGTTTAATTCTATTTCCGATCTTAGTTTTTTCTTCAGATTCGTCCTCATCTTCTAATGTCAAATCCACACATTCGATGTACTCCAATACATTGGGTTTCTCTTTATCCAATAATTTACGCATAAACTCCAGATCACGTGATTTGACAAGTTTTTGCTCTTTTAGCACATCAATCATATTTTTACCATCGGCCATAAAAAGTTCGGCTATCAAATGATTATTTCTAGATTCCAAAGACTTAACGGTGATTTCTTGATCCAAAGTTAAATTGGTCAACTGTTGAATGACAGTAATGTCTGTTTCATTGCTAGCAGAAGTGTTATATGCGACATTATTTGCAGTCTTCTTGCCTTTCTGCTTTTGTTGCAAGTCGGCCGATAATGTTTTCAGTGGTAGATTTATCTCCACCGCATAAGCATTCTTATTTAAATAGAATTTCTCCTCTAATCTTTTCAATAATTTCTTTTCTACTAATTCTTTGTTGCCATAATCAATGTAATAGACTTCCAAAGATCCCTCAGTTTTATGATTTTGTTTAATGCGAGCTCGATACCAATTACCGTCACTGCCCTTAGCAGCACATACTTGTTCCAAGTCAAATGATTCGAGTATGCTACCTGAAAAGAAAAAAGTTTAAGTTTGCTCAAATTCACTTGAGTGAATTTTGCAATTTACCTTCATTTTCATAATAGTTGAACATGTCATCTAATAGTTGTGCCATTTCTATTTCAGTGGCTATAATTTGTCCATACAAACGGTATGGTGTTGGCACATAAACAATGCGTACATTAAAACATTCCAAAAGTACTGGCGGCGTACAGATATACCACGGTATATCTTCTTTCAATAGCGGCATTAAGGGACGCAAAAGGAGTCTGAAATGGTATAAAATAAAAAATATATATGTATAATGGACTCTACATACTCCTTTTAAGTTAATAAAAGAAACATAAAATTTGTGATATCTGGGTCTAATCGTCGTTATCGCAATATTTCGATCGAAATTATTTTTTGATTTTCCAAGAATAATTTTACTCTGTCACAGTTAACTAATTATGTCCCCTAATTGAGAGTAAAAGTGAAACGAGGTCTTACGTTTGTCCGTTTTCGACAAATAATAAACCAAAATATGGAATTTAGATTGATTTTACTCGATATCGAATGTGGCGATTTGCGCCCAAGTTCATTTAGTTATTCACCTAACACTATTTATTTTCCTCCATAGCTAAATTTCAAACGACCAAAACTATTTGAAAATGAATGCAGAAAACCAAAACTTGTTTGGATATTTTCCTTTTTTAGAGGATTCGTCTTCTTCAATATGAGTTCTTTCTATAGGTTTATTTTAAGATTCGTGATTATATCCACAAAACCAGAAGATGTCTACAACAACACAACATTCAAGATGTTTAGGCCAAATTGTTAAGTTGATTTCTATAATAATTTATTCACTTACAATTTTTTTTTTTTTTTTTTTGTCACTATTTCATTAATTTAAATATTTTTTAACGATCGTTTTGGTAATACGAGCGCCTATGGTTTGTTACCGGCGCACAGTGGACCATTTGACGAGAAGGCGGTCAAAAATCTATAACTTTTGATTGGATTTGAATTTTGATATGCGGTTTTTTTTTTTTTGTTTGGTAGGTGAGAGTTTAGCCTTTAAGTTTTGCTATAAAACGTAATTCTCGACCGAAAATAAAAAAAGTTACGGAGGGTTTAAAATACATTTTCATTTGCAGTTGAATTTTAGTACAAAAGTGAAGTGTTAAAAGGTAAAAAAAGGATTTTTTTAATATGTCTTATTTTTTCAGTTAATTTTACAACTAATACTTTTTAACAATTTTTTATGTTAATTTTTTCATAAAATGCCAAACTTTGGCCCCCATAAACTTTTTAGTCCTAATGTGCACAAGGGCCAAAGGTTGTTTTTTTTTTTTTTAAAGATCCCGAGTTAAAATATAATTTATTAAGCAACGAACGTAAAAGTTACCTTATATTGGTTCAAGATAGAGAAGTTTCAATGAAAAACTCGTATGTTTTTGCTTTTGTTAAATTTTTTTTTTATTGTCTTTTTAAATATTTCTATATCAATTTTTATGGTAAATTTATGAAATATAGCAATTTTTATTGTAAATTTACAAAATATATAAATTTTTAAATCAAGAAAAATTTTTAAATATATAAAAAAAAGTGTAACTTATTGTTAGTGTAATGAAAAAGTACTTTAAATCAAACAATTTTAGTAAAAATTTCTTCTAAATAGCCTTGATTTTCATCTTCTAGAAGTTGATGAGCTTCTTCGTGTAATTCAATAGAGGTAGTTTTCCATATATGGATCTGAAGTGCACAACAAAATAGTGATAAGGTCTTCATTAGTACAACATCTGGACATTTGCCTTGTGTTGTGCTCGCGAAAGAATCTGTAGTCTTTGTTCCCTTTTTCTTGCGCTTCTTCAGATAGATCTCCTATTGGTAGCATATTGTTTTGAATTATTTGTTCCCCATGGTACAAATTTTATGAACTGTGGATGGCATATATCTCCAAGAGTATTTTTCATTATAAAGTATAGCTGTTTTATTGACATACTTTCCAAATTTTTTTGCATTTATCTTGCTTGCTAGAACTTGTAATATGATTTTGAATCGTCTTATTAATTCATGATCTACACCTGTGATAGATGCTGCAGTTTCCGGATCGGAAAAAAATCTCCTTGCAGTATTTCCATCATTTGTGTTTCCTTCCCCTTGCTTTGGTTGGTCGATTACGAGGCCCAGCTGTAGATATTTTTGTTGAATTTGTTTTTTTTTTTTGCTTTCTTTTTTCTTCATTTTCTTTGTTTTTTTCTCACTGTTTCGCCTAACGGACCGAATTCCAAATCATAACCCAATTTAAGAATATGCTCCATGAAACGTATTCTAGCATGAAGAGGGGACATTCCAAATTCGTAGGCTTCCTTAAAACTATCGTCTTCTGGTGGGGGTTGGCTTAATTGACTTGATGTCTTTTGGCATATTATGCAGCTTGACGTTGACTTTGTTCCAGTTAAAGCTTGTGCAACTTTTCCATCAATCATTGTGAGACACATTTTAAAATGTACTTCAATGTCTTGGTCATCAAATTTAAATATTACTGTTTGAAGTTCCTTAATTTGATCTTTTATTTTTGAACTTCTTCAGTTATGACATCTTTGGTTTCCTTTTTGAATGCAAATTTTATTGGTCTGCAATACTTTGTTGAAGAAGGAATTTCATTTTTCCATATATCAATTTCTGTTGCTCTACTAGTTGACGGCTCTAAGACGCTATACCTTTTTGTTAAGCGCAATGGAACGAAAGATACCATAAATAAATTAGCATCTGATGAATTTTCGATCCATCCATCACATCCCCATTTAGAAATTAAAGTAATGCTGCCATTACCAATTTTTTTTAAATGATCAGTATCAAGCGTATTTAGCAATCTTTCTGCAGTATGTTCAAGATCTTGCAATTTTATTTCTGCTGATGTTGAAGTGACACTAATAGCAGATTGTGAAGGTAAGCATTCCTTTTTGGCAGAAACTAAATCTCGATACTCTGGAAAAATACAATTCTTTTCATTGGTTCGCTTCCGCAATTCCTAAAATTGATTTTTGGTCAATTTCATATCCAAAAATAGGGCGAACGCTTCTTCCGGCGTAAATTTTTTATCTTAAATTGGTGTAGGAATGCTTTAAAAAATCCTCTTTGTGCGCCTTGGGCTCGCTTCTACTATTTTTTAAATTATTTCAATTTTATTTTTTTTATTTTGGGTTGGTTGAATTTGGTGCAAAAATTAATCCTTAATAATTATTTGAGAAATTTCTTCATTGATATTCTCCAGCTTGGTTTTGCTGGTCGACCCTTTTTTCCACTTTCGTTGGCAGTTGTAGATGCACTCTCAAAAATAAGTTCCTTTATTAACCAGTCTTGGTAACGTTTGTACATATTTACCTTGCTATGAGAGCATTCAATGTACCGTCTTTTCAAATTCGATGCAAAATTAGTAATTTTTCCTTTATGCATTTCAATGTCTTCTAGGTTACAATTCTTAAAGAAGTCGTTGCTCACTATGTGCAAAATTACATCGCCTACATCATTTCGTTGAAAATAAATATCTGCCAGATCTCTGTAACAGTACTTAGCCATTGCACAAATTGTAATGAATAATAATTGTGGAAACATTATTATAAATACTCTTTCTTGCAATTAAATAAAAATAAAAATTTTTATCTTTTATTACCACTTTTAGAAGCATAAAAAACCCATACCCTAACACTTTTAAAAGGTGAAGCATACCTGTTCATATCTTAAAGGGTTATGTCGCAATAGTTTTTTTTTTACCATTTACCTGTTATTTAAATTGTTTCCCATTTTGTCAGGTATTTAAACTATATAACTCTAATTCAGACTATTAATGTTTTTGAAAGATACCTATGTAAATGTACCTGAAACAATTAAGCGCATTCTATCTCAACCCTTTTTTATAAGTATATAACAACTCCTGACAACTCTACCGGCACGTAAAAAAATACACAGCGGTGCACCGGTACGACCAACTTTTGTATTCATAACACTCAGACGGACGGACGGACATCGTTTAATCGACTCAGAAAGTGTTTTTGAGTCGATCCGTATAATAAAAGATGGATAAAGGTCCAATATTTTTGGCAGTTACAAACATCACCTCAAACTTAATATATCCTAACCACATAGTGGATAACTTTTGTATTCATAAATTTTGCAGAAAATATCTAACCTTGGGACAGAAAAATTGTTCTGGTGCACACGGGCGGAAACTGGCGGGTGTATAATGGGGTATAGGAGTATAGGGGAGGGTTCGGACTATAGAAGAGTGCAAGATTTCTTTTGACTGCTTTTGACTGGCAGGAGTTATGCTCTATTAAGTAGGAGATTTTCGGAAAATTTTGACCTTTTTAAAAAAAATTTTTTTTTAAATTTCGGAATGACTCAGTGATTTTACATTTTTAACATTAATAGTATGGAAGCCACAAAATTATACAAAATTTATTTCACATCAAAATCTTTTAAATCAAAAAAGTTACAGTCATTCAAAAATAAAAATTTACAAAGAAATTTTTAATTTTAGCAAAATACTGAGAAAGCCCATTTTCGAAGACCCTGTTCGCTGTGATATAGTTGAGATAGAGTCGAAATTTTTTGGCTCCCGAGGTTTACTAGTATTCACTTTCAAATGAATAACATAACTTTAAAATCGGTAACAAAAAAAAATGATTTTTGGCCGCCTTCTCAAAATATGGTCCACTGTGCGGCGCCTTTTTTGTATACATATATCTTTATACATATTTTTTCTGTTCATGTGTTTGTCATTGAACTTCTAAACGGCTGAACAGATTTTATGTATTTTTTGTGTATTTTAGTGGGTCATTAGATTGTTTAGATTCAAAATTTGACTGGATCGGATAACTGGGTGAGACACCTACCATATCAAGTAAATAAGCAATATGCAAGGGTGAATTTTGAAAATTTTTAAGAGGTCATCTGTTACCACTGTGAGTAGCTTTGCTGAAAATGGGCGGTATTGGATCAGTAGCAGTGGAACCTTACATACAAAGTAAATGTTCCATAACGCATATCTCGAATACTGTGACAGGGAGAGCTTTGCAAATTTGTGTAAGGTCTCTCTTTATACATATATTTATTTCTTTAGTGCTTCTGTATTACACTGAACTCCTAAACGGTTGGACTGATTTATTTTAAATTGGTTAGTTAAGGTTCACAATTTGATGCGGTAGGCAGCACTGCAACCCCGTGTAAAAAATTTTTAATGTCGCATACACTAGCTACAATCTAACCTAAAAATCGAGGTTCAGAAAATGCACACATCAAATACACAATGTTCTGTTCTAAAACAACCAACACATATTTTTAATATCATTTCAAATATGTGTGTTTCTAAATTTTTTATTTTGCCGAACACAATCCTGAATGTGTTTTGTTTTAATACTTGATTGTGAACACGAACATGTTTCTATCACGAATTGTTTTATTCGAACACACATAAACCACACAGTTTCGAGTGTAGCTATATTTTAAGATCGTGTTCTGTTCGTGTTCTCAAAAAAAAAGAGCAGAACATGAACAAAACACATGTTCGAGTGTAGCTTTATTTTAAGTTCGTGTCCTGACACGTGTACTGCAGAAAAACAGAACATGAATAATTAACAGGTTCGAGTTCAGTGAATAACAACAGTTTAATTTTAACCACACAGAGAAATTTTTATACTTTGTTTATGAATTATTTTCGTTTTTTTTTTTTTTTTTACTAGTTTTTTATTTTTATTATTTTTATTATTATTTTATTATCTTATTTTTTTATACCTGCTAATGAATTATTTTAGATTTTTTAAATAAATTTGGTTGAAACAATTGTCGTCGTTTTTATCGGGCTGTATCGGATTTTTTCGATAGCGAGTGGATAATGTTTTAATTTTTAGCTGTACGCGTTCAGGAACACGAACTGAAAATAAAGCTACACTCAAACTTGTGTATTGTTTATGTTAAGGTTTTTTTTTTTTTGAGAACACGAACAGAACACCAACTTAAAATATAGCTACACTCGAAACTGTGTGGTTTATGTTTGTTCGAATAAAACAATACATGATCGAAACATGTTCGTGTTCACATCAAGTTTTAAAACGAAACACATTCATGATTGTGTTCGGCAATGTACAAAACAGAAACACACAAAATAAAAATATGTGTTTGTTGGTCTGAGCTGTGTTTGTTTATATACTGTGAGCGTCAAAATAAAGTAAACAGCAATTTTTAATCTTTAAATTGTCTTATAACAAAATTATTATTGACTTACGATAAAAAGTAATATTGCAGAGTTAGTACTATACTTTAGGGATTGACTACCATAAAACATGAAATCAAATCAATTGGGAATATTGCACAAATCGTTCGAAAGTGAAAATGCATCAGATTTTACGCGTAAAAAAAGTAAACAGGTGTAACACTTATTTACGCTTTTTTATATTTCGGGGAAGAACCTAACAAATGTGTACTGATCACGTGTTCTACTTTACTAGAAATCATTTGAAGTTGATTTGTACTAATTAATAATAGCTAAAAAGATGTAAAAGCAAATATTCTCACTATGGGAAAGCAACTATCGGTTTATACTCCAAAAATATTTTAGATCAAAAAGAAAAATGTAAATCTTTGCGTGAAATTGGCGAAATTGTAGGTAGGAACCACTGCACAATAAACCACTGCACAATGAAGATTTAACGAGATCTGGACGCCCAAAGCAGCTTAGTGGTACTGAAGTTAGAGCTGTAGTAAGAGAAGTGAAGACATATTCAGCCTAAAATGCAGTTAAATTATCAGAACACATAACGCAGACATCAGGCAAACCAGTAAGTTCGAGTACAGTAAGAAGATCGCTTCACAAAAATGGTCTACATGGAAGGATACCATGCAAGAAACCATACATATCCAAGGCGAATCAGAGCAAGCTAATGAATTTCGATAAAAAGTAGAAAAATTAGGTTCTATCTTTGTGGGAAAGCATATTATATACAGATAAGAGGAAATTCGAAATTATCGGCGCGAAAAAGCCTCCAAAAATATGGCGTGCTAAGAATGAAACATGCAAAGAAAAGTGTGTTACCAAAACTGTTATATACAGTGGGGTTCAGTTATGTTTTGGGGCTATATGGCGGGAACAGGTGTTGGTAATTACGTTTTTATTTACTCCACTGTGACCCAAATAGATTACTTAGCCATTTTGAAGGACAATGTTGGCTTTAGCGTCGAGAAATAAGACATGGCTGGAAATAGGATCTCCCAACTGGACAACGATCTAAAGCTTACATCTAAAATTGTGAAAGAGTGGCTACTGTACCGGACTCCTAAGACACCTGATCAACCGTTGCAGTCCCCCGACCTTAACCCAGTCGAGCACCAGTGGGAAAATCTTGACAGAAAAATAGGTCGAAGGGCTTTTTCAAGCAAGGAAAACTTAAAGATGCCTCAAAAGAAAGAATGGAGCATAATCTCCCCTGATATAACAAAAAAAAATTGTCGAGTCGCTGCCTAGAAGACTACATAAGGGGCTTAAGGCCAAATGAAAATAAACCAAATATTAAAAAATTTTATAAGTTTACTTTTTGTATTGAGGTTCTGTTGCCTTTTCTTTGCTGTTTACTTTTTTTTTTGACGCGTAAAATTTGGTCATTTTCTAAATAAAGTGCATTTATTTCGGTTTTGTAATGCTTCTGTTTAATTTTTTTTATTGAGTTCAGCTATAATTAAATAATTCTTGAATTCCCTATATTTATTTTAGATTTTGTGTCAATTACTTCATTTTAATAAAACTTTTAATATGAGGAACTATGGTGTTTACTTTATTTTGACGCTCACAGTATATGCACGAGTTTTTTTCTTCAGTGTGCGTTTTTTTCTGAACTCTGCTAAAAATTTAAATTGCCAATTCTCATTTGATTCAATGAATACACAAACAGCCCATAACCGTCGATTAAGTAGAACGGCGGAAGATCAATTTGCGGACAATGTTAATTTAAGAAACAATGCTAAAAATCGAGAGATCGCAATGAAAGTCTTCGACCTAATGCTTTAAGACAAAGAGAGGCAAGCACTGTCATGCTTGACAGTGTATACAAGAACGCCGCGCATTAACACGTACATCACTTTATCGTTTTCCGTTCGAATATGAGCCGGAAAGGAGTGTCGGGCGGTCTTTACTGCGCATCAGGAAAAGTTTCACTTCCACCATTGCATTTGCCGCCAGAACGATTGGCACACTATTGGCTAGAGTCACATCGCAATCGAAATTGTTGTTGCGTAAAATTCGTCAATTCAATACCTGCTTCCAACTGACATCATTTGGAGCAATAAAAATTGTGCATAATGAGGATATTCGTAATTTTGTATCTACATTTAAGATTTAGGGTCAATTGTATCATCAATATTTTTTTTTTTTTTTGCTGGGTCAACTAACATGTATATAAAAATAGGTTGTCCTATGTTCGTCATTTTATAATTCGAGAATCACTCAACTGATTTACAAACCAATACATGCGTTGGAAGTGTCTACTTTCACTGAAGGTTTAAAAAAAAATTCACCTTTATTGATGGTGTGTTTTTCTTTCATATTAAATGCGTAAATTTTTTTCTTTATTGATGTTTTTGCACTCTTTTTCAAGAAAATATCAATTCTTTCTAGAATATTTTATTTTTAATACAAAGACGTAAACGTATTGTATTGTCCAGCAACGCGAGCAGGGTTACTCTAGTCTATACTAATATAATAAAGAGGTAATGTGTGTTTGTTTGTAGGAGGTAATCTCCGTAACTACCAACCTGATCTTCCTGAAATTTTCATAGTCTTACTACGGATATGGGAAGTGCTATAGGCTATAATTTTTTTAATATTTTTAGTGGGCGTGGCGCCTCGCATACAAAGTAAATTTGTAATATCATATATATTGAGTACTATGATAGGGAGAGCTTTGCAAATTTGTGTGAGTCCAGCTATTATTAATGTTAGCAGCTATGTCGGAAATGGCCGGAATCGGATAAGTGGGCGTGGTATCTCCCATTCAAAGTAATTCAATATCATATATCTCGAGTACTAAGACAAAGGCACCTTTGCAAATTTGTCTTAGGCCATCTATAGGCGGGATCGGACAAAGAGGCGTAGCACCCCATATAAAGTAAATAATAAATGTCATATTTTTATTTATTTGTGGATTACTGTAATAGTGAGAGACTTGGGACTTTGTGTGAGCCCTTTCATTATGATACGTGGGAGGGTAGGTTAGGGGGTAATAAATATTTTATTTCCTATTTATTTTTAATGCACTTGTATTATATTCAAAATGTTTGTCATAACAAAACTTTACTTACACCTTATTATCGTTAACGTCCTTTATATTTAGCACACAAGTTTTGCCATCATAAAATTGCTTAAATTTCCTGGCAACATCCTGATTGGATTTAACAAAACGTACGTCATCATAAGAACATAAAATTTCAATATGTTTTATATTATCACAGCCATAAAAAGGTAATTGAATTTTAAAATTAAGCATATTATTGATTGAGGAAATTTTGGCACGTATTTGTTGGCCAGAGAGTAAATCCAAACGGAGTTCTGAAAAGAAAATGATAAAAATATTTTTTAAGAAAAGGTACTTTTTTAACATGAGCTTTAAGAAACTTCACTATTTAAAGAAAATGTACTTTTAAAGAAAATATACTTATTTAGAAAAGCTTCTTTTTTAATAAAAGGTACTTTCTTCAGAAAAGATACTATTTTCAGAAAAGGTACTTCTTTAAGAAAAGGCTCGTTTTTTTTAAGAAAAATACTTTTTAAGAAAAAGGACTTTTTAAGATTAGATTTTAAGAAACTTCACTATCTAAAGAAAATGTACTTTTAAAGAATATATACTTTTTTAGAAAAGCTTTTTTAATAAAAGGTACTTTTTTCAGAAAAGATACTATTTTCAGAAAAGATACTATTTTCAGAAAAGGTACTTTTAAGAAAATGTACTTTAAGAAAAGGTACGTTTTTAAGAAAAAGTACGTTATTTAAGAAAAATATTTTTTAATAAAAAGTACTTGTTAAGCAAAAGGACTTTAAAAAAAAAATACTTTTTTAAGAAAAGGTACTTTTAATAGAAATGTACTTTTTAGATTAAATGTACTTCTTATAGAAAACGTACTTTTTACGAAAAGATAATTTATATGAAAATATATTTTGTTAAGAAAACATACTTTAAAAAGAGTTAGTTTTTAAGAAAATATTTAATTTTTAAGAAAAGATATTACTTTGCTAAGAAAATGTACTTTTTAAGAAAAGTTACTTTAAAGAAAAAGTACTTTTTAAAGAATATGTACTTTTTGAGCAAGTACTTTTTAAAGAAAATGTTATTTTTTAAGAAAAGGTATTTTTTTTTAATAAAATGTTCTTTTTAAGAAAATTTAATTTTTATAAAAAATTTACTTTTTCAAAAAAAAAAAAAGTAATTTCTAAGAAAAGGTATTTTGTTAGGAAATTTACTTTGTGTGTGTTTACACATGAAAGTTTTCTTGCTGAAAGTCTTGAGTTTATAGGTGAGACGGGAGAGAAGAATGGCAGGGGGTACATACTTTTATGTACTCTGAAATTCTCTTTTGTTTCTTGTTTCGTAATTGTTATTTTACGTTTTCTTTCATGTTTATAGGTCGTTTGTGTTAAGAAAGATAATAAATTGAAATAAAGTTAATTTTAATGAAATAAAATGATAAAATAAATAGATAAAATGATAAAGTAAACATAAACAAATCTTGAATTTCAATACAAAAATTTCAGTGTGTAGACACGGCAGAAAGTTTAAAAGAGAATTTCAAACAGTTTCAGAAAGAAAAATTTCATGTGTAAACCGGGACTTTGCTAAGAAAATTTACTTTTTTAGAAGAGGTACTTTTTAAGAAAAGTTACTTTTTTTTTAATAAAAATTACTTTTTTAAGATAAAAAAACTTTTAAAAGAAAATGTTCGGGTAGTTAATAATGATTGGTTCAATTCATCCAAAATTAAATACCACCTTTCGCTAAGGTATTTTTTTTTTTATAAAAATAAAAAATCGTATTTTCGATCATTATCATTTTAATGATTGAGTTTGAAATTATTCAGGCCAAGATCAATGTTTTTCCTTCAAATAAAGCAAAAACATTATTTAAAGTAAAAACATTTGAGCCTGAAAGTAAAAACATCTTGAGCCTGAATAATTTCAAACTCAATCATTAAAATGATAAAGATCGAAATAAGATACGGAAGGCACGCCGTTAACGCTAAATGTAAGTTTAGCAAAAACAAATTGTTTTTCTTGTTTTTTCAAGGCAAAAACAAACATGTGTATTTTAGTATGCAATGTATACTCGTATACAAAACATATTTGTTTCAAAGTTGTTCTATATTTTAGTTTGTTATATTGGAAGATGCTTTTGTTTGAATTCTCATTTGGTTGTTTTCAGCAAATATATATGAATTTAACTTTTTACCAAACTATCTACTGCTTTTGGTTACTGATGAGGGTTGGTGACTCTTCCCGAAACAGCTGTATAACGTGTCATGCAGAATATAGATCAAGTTTTTGAAACAAATGTGCCATGTTTTTGCTTTATTTAAAGTAAAAACATTTGATCTTGAGTCTGAATAATTTCAAACTCAATCATTAAAAATGATAAAGATCGGAGATAAGATTTTTTATTTTTATAAAAAATAATAAAATTAAACAGGTTAAAATTTTTAATTTTTCGTTTTTAATTTTTAATTTTAAATTTTTAGTTTTTAGTTTTTAATTTTTAATTTTTAATTTTTAATTTTTAATTTTTAATTTTTAATTTTTAATTTTTAATTTTTAATTTTTAATTTTTAATTTTTAATTTTTAATTTTTAATTTTTAATTTTTAATTTTTAATTTTTAATTTTTAATTTTTAATTTTTAATTTTCAATTTTTAATTTTTAATTTTTAATTTTTAATTTTTCATTATACGTTATACGTTATTCATTTTTCATTTTTCATTTTTCATTTTTCATTTTTCATTTTTCATTTTCCATTTTCCATTTTTAATTTTTTATTCTTAATTTTTCATTATTCATTGTTCATATTTCATTTTCATTTTTAATTTTTCATTTTCCATTTTTAATTTTTAATTTTTCATTTTTAATTTTTCATTTCTCATTTTTCATTATTCGTTTTTCATTTTACATTTTTCATTTTTCATTATTCTTTATTCATTATTCATTATTCTTTATTCATTATTCATTTTTCATTTTTCATTTTTCATTTTTCATTTTTCATTTTTCATTTTCCATTTTCCATTTTGATTTTTCAATTTCCATTTTTCATTTTACATTTTTCATTTTCCATTTTTCATTTTTCATTTCACATTTTTCAGATTTCATTTATCTTTTTTCATTTTTTCATTTCACATTTTTCGGTTCTCATTTATCTCTTTTCATTTTTCATTTTCTATTTTTAATTTTTCATTTTCCATTTTTCATTTTTCATTTTGAATTTTTAATTTTTAATTTTTAATTTTTAATTTTTAATTTTTAATTTTTAATTTTTAATTTTTAATTTTAATTTTTAATGTGACACGTGCAGTATAAATCAAGGTTCAGAAAATACACACACGAAACACACAATGTTCTGTTCAAAAGCAGCCAACACATATCTTTATTTTCATATCAATTATGTGCGTTTCAAAATTTTCTACGGTGCCCAACACAACCATGACTGTGTTCGTTTTAATATTTCGTTATTTACACGAACATTTTTGTATCACATACTATTTGTTTCAATCACACATAAAGCACACATTTTTGAGTGTTGCTTTATTTGAAGTTCATGTTCTGCTACGTGTAATGAAAAAAAACACAGAACATGTACAATGAACAGGTTCGAGTTCAGTTATATTTTAAGTCGTGTTGTGGCTCGTGTAGTAAGAAAAAACACAACATGTACAATAAACAGGTTCGAGTTCAGTTATATTTTAAGTCGTGTTTAAAATATAACTGAACTCGAACCTGTTTATTGTACATGTTGTGTTTTTTCTCACTACACGAGCCACAACACGACTTAAAATATAACTGAACTCGAACCTGTTTATTGTACATGTTCTGTGTTTTTTTTCATTACACGTAGCAGAACATGAACTTCAAATAAAGCAACACTCAAAAATGTGTGCTTTATGTGTGATTGAAAAAAAAAGTACGTGATAGAAAAATGTTCGTGTAAATAACGAAATATTAAAACGAACACAGTCATGGTTGTGTTGGGCACCGAAGAAAATTTAAAAACAAACATAATTGATATGAAAATAAAAATATGTGTGTGTTGGTCTAAGTTATGTTTGTTTACATATATGTACGAGTTTTTTATTCAGTGTGTGTTTTTTTCTGAACTCTGGTATAAATATATACACAACTGCAATGACTTCAACAATAAGAAGAATTAGAACATATACAACATATCTTAAGAAAAACAACAAACACACTGAAAATTTTTATTTTTTCAAGAGTTTTTTCAAAGTTTCATTCATAACTCGTGTCCCTTTGACCGCTTTTGACGATTTTAAATAGCAACTCCTTTGGGATGTTGAACGATTTTATACAAAAACGAACGGTCTAGCTTAGATATTGACAACGTGATCGTGATTTCCACAGACAGACGGACAGACGGTCATCGCTAAATCACCTTCCCTTGTTATAAGGATCAAGAAAATATATGGTTTTGGGGTCTCCGGAATTTATTTCGATGCGTTACAAACGGAATGACAAACCTATATATACCCTCTGCCACAGAGGTGTGGAGGGTATAAAACCTATTCGAATCTCTTTGATTATTTATTAAATTGAAAATTCAGTGATATCATAACGAAATAATTTGTTTCAAGCTTCCTATCAATTAACTTACCAGGACATATTTCAGTTATTAGACCTTCTTTCTTCAAGGTTTCCTTCAAGGAAACATTATCGACATTAACATTGACATAGTACAAATCATTATTATTCCTCTCTATATATTCACACTGTAGAGTAACACCTTGCGGCAAATATTTGTCCATACGATCAATAATATACAGATGATCATAGTTTGTGACGATGCCATCGAAACCACACAAATGTGCCATTATGGGAAAATCAGCAAAACGTTTCTCCACTTGCCATATATCTTCCGAGGTGACCGTATATTGATTACCAAAATCAATGAAATGAACTTTATATTTACGCAACATTTGATTACAGGCCATCACGCGAGCTCGATAGATAATATTGTCTTTACGTTGGCGAGCCATCACAAAAGAGCCTATTTTAAGTTGTAGTTGTTGCGGGGGCAACTTATGATAAAATTGTTGTATTTCTTTCATAAGGCGGTCAAACTCCTCGGAACGTGATTTTAATTGAGTATAAAATTGATGAGGTGAAACCCACCAGGATATTATGACATCTTCTCGACTCGGTGTTTCTATGGCTTTTATGGGGAAGGCTTTGTTTAAGGGTACAAATGTCTCAGAAGGTTTTTCTTTTTGTTGAGATGAAGTGGACAAAGTGTCTGAGATATTTTTATTTGCTTGGTGTTCTTGTGTTTTCTTGGAAGTTTCACTTGAGGAAGATTTGTTAAATTGCTGTTGATCGTTATTTTTTGGTTGTTGTGAGAAGCCTTGCGGAGCGTTTTGTGGTCGTTGTTGTTGATGAGTTTTTGGTGAATTCTGCTGCTGATTATTATGTTTATTGTGTTGTTGTTGTAGTTTTTGAAATCTTGGTGGAGTATTTGGATTACTACCAGCCGATTGTCTTTGATGATTGTAACTACTGGTGGTACTTCTTTTATCACTGCCTATAGAATTAGTAGAGCTGGGTGCATATTGTTGTTGCTGTTGCTGTTGTTGTGGTTTGTTGGAAGGATAGTTTTTATAATAGTTTTGTTTTCGGTGTGTAGTTTGATTTTGCTTAAATTCTGACGAACTGGAACGTGAGTCTCGATTCTCTGTCATTGAACTACTATTAGAACTTTGTTTATCCCATTCGGTTGTGGATATAGAACCTTGATAACTTTGATTTTGTTGATTTATATTGTTATGGCGTAAATTTGTTTGGTATTGTTTATGCTGATGTTGCTGTTGCTGTTGCTGATGATGCTTCTGTTGCATACGCTGCTCATCACTTTGTAGCGTTGTCGAATTAAGAATATGTCCCTTTTTACTTGAATGCATCGAGTTGACATCTGTAGACGATGCTATTGATGGTGTCTTATTACCATTCTCTGTTTGTGACTTTTGATGACCATTTTGCTGATGGCTGACGTGAAGATTAAAATCATCTTTTTCCAAAGACAAATATTGTTCGAATGGCATAGAAAGTTTATACAATTTCTTCATGACATTCAAGTCTTTGGTACAGAGATTAACTAAGTTTACGCCATCTGGCTGTATGCGAAATACTTTGACGGTGAATGATCTTCTTTGACGATTAGACTCTTCGGCCAGCATTTCAAATTGTGTAGTAGCCAAATCTTTACTCAACTCATTATTTTCAAAACCCTTCAGACAACATTGCACTGCCTGTCTGGGTAATTTTAAATGTTTTTCCGCTATAGTGCTGAGAAGATTTTTGGTCACCTTTTGTTCATAACCAAAATCAACATGTCTTACTATAATGGCTGTTGAATCAGCTCTCATTACTTCAGCTCTATACCATTCATTATCATATTTTACTATGCAGGGAGCTCCCAGAGCTAAATGATTGGGTACATTTTGATTTTTGTTATAATACAAAAACATATCATCCATTAACTTTTCAAAGTCTGGTATATTCGACACCTTTTGGACATAGAAGTTTTTCGGGGAATCTATGTAACGTATTTCTACTATATCGTTACTTCTTAACGCTTCCGTTTTTGCATAGACTAAGCGTGTCTTTTGTATTTGCCTTAGAACATGTAGTATATTTTTCTCTTGCAAATACAACTCACAATATTGCACCAATGGAGGTCCTTCCAAAGGCATTACTTTCAATTTACAGTTCTTATACATCACCAAATCCTTAAAGGCTTTCTTCAAACTATCATCTATGGGCTCCAGTTCCTTGTGGCCCGATAGAGTGAAACGTATGGCAAAAGCTTTATGCTTTAAAAAATCATCGGGAATTTCATAGAGGTCTCTAAAATGTACCATTTCTGCATTGCCATAGTCTATATAGGCTACTTTACATTCAGTAGGTTGTACTCCCGTTATCAATGCTCTATACAGTTGACCATCTTCACTATAGCGAGCGATACAAGCTGTTCCTAACATAGGTTTTTCTCTAAATTGCTTCAAGTGTACCTTTTCAATTTGATTCATCATGTCGGTCAAATCATCTTGTTGTGTTATCAACTGGACGGAAAACAAAAATGGACCATTCTCTACAAAACTAACACTAATATCATACACTTGTCCCGCTATAAGGTTATTAGACTTGTATGTAGCTGGTGTAGAACGCCTGGGCGGTGATAGTGGTGTCTGTTGTTGCATATTCGTGGCACTTAACGGAGGTGGTGGTCTTTGATAGCGGGTATTGAAGACATTAAATTGCTGTACCGATGTCGGCATAATACCGGGTAGACCATTACAATAGGAACCTGGTGGTGCAGAGAGACCAGCGGCAGTGGTTAATGGTGGTGGTTGTTGAAAATGTAGACCAGTATATGGAATGCGATTGTTTTGTAGATGAATACCTTCAATAGAAGAAGGGAAGGAAAAATAAAAGAAAACTTAATTATTTTATACAATTTTAAATATTTAATAATATTAACCTTGCATCATTGATCTCAAGTTACCTATCGACTGAGGCATACGAGGTTGAACTGGAGAAGCCTGAAAAAGGGAAGTTTTCACTTTTAAATATCAGTTTTTTTTAGGGAATATCGCGCTAAATTTTCAAATTATAAAAATACAAATACAGGACATTGTGCTAAAAAGAGGTCCCACTGTGTTTAAATGATGTTTAATTTGAATATTATAATCGTTTTTTTCTTAATCGTTTTTTTAACTTTGGCAGGATAAAGATCGCCTTCTTTTGCGTAAAATTAAATTGTACATTTTTACATAATGTAATACCCCACACCACCATATTGGAAAAAATAAAAGGTAAGTAATTTGAAGTTACTCTGCATTTTTCTTTTCGAAAAAATTTTAAAAACTTGGGTGTTTTTTTTGTTAAATTTTTGGTAGCCCTTCAGCTTGATCCTTATTTTTGGTTCCACCATCTTAGGACTTCAATCCCATTTCAAAAGGAAATATTTAGACATTGAGTTGTGCGTTAATTTTAAGCTATAAATTGATCTACGTTTTCTGTTTTAATGCGACTTTTAACTAAACTTCGTTTGAACTTAAATTTAAACTTAATATAATTAACTAGTTAGTTGTAAGAAGCCGAAGTCGCACGTTGAAAAACTAAGAAAATATTTTTTAGAGAATATATTCTTTAGGAAAATATACCTTTTAAGAAAATTACTTTTTGTTTTAATTCTGTTTTAAGAAAATGTACTTTTTTAAAAATACTTTTTAAAAAAAGTTACTTATAATGAAATGTTCTTCTTAATAAAAAAGTACTTCTAAAAATAAAGTTAAATTTTTAAAATAAAGTTACTTTTTAAAATGAGCAATTTTTTCAAAAAATTTACTGTTATAAGAAAATTTACTTTTTAGGACAAGAAAGAGTAGTTTTTTAAGAAAATATACTTTTCACGGAAATGGGCTTTTTAAAATAATGTATTTTTTTCAAAAAAGGTACTTTTTCAAAGAAGGTACTTTTGTAAGATATAATACTTCTGTAAGAAAAGGTACTTTTACAGAACGAGTACTTTTGTAAAATTACTATTCAAAGAAAGTGCTTTTTAAGAAAGTACTTTTTTTAAGAAAAGTTACTTTTTTAAGAAAATATACTTTTTAAGAATGATACTTTTTAAGAAAATGGATTGGAAAATGTAAATGTATTCTTTTAAGTAGACACTTTTAAGACAAATTATTTATTTATTTATTTGAAATAATATTTTACAAAGTAATTTTACAAAATATTAAAAATAAAGGCGCAGGGTGACAAAGACTATGCGCGTATTTATATTTAAATTTCGCTGAAGTTTTAAATCTTGCTAATGTTATGTTTTTGTGTTCTAACTAGGATATTGATAATAAATCAATATCCATCTTTAAAATAAAATATAGACTAAAATTACGTACTGTCATCTTCCATTGCGGAAGATAGTTCAGTATTATTCAATTTATGTAATTATGTGTTTATTTGTTGGTAGTAAAGTTGGAAACACAACTGGGACGAACGACGAATTTTTCGTTCCGAATATTCGTCGTCAGAAATAAAACACATTTGTGTATATGAAAATGCACACAATCAGTGCGTCGAACGAAATACGTAGTGCGTAACGAACTCTGCGATAGGTTTATTTATATTTCTTACGCCGATGAAAGACGAATAAATTGGTGTAGATAAAGTAAATAAAGTTATTTTTGTCTTTAAGAATTGTTTTATAATTTTTATTTATAACTTATAAGTTAAATAAAATAAATTTTTAATTATAGAATTTTGTTTTACATAGTTTTTTGTTAATATTTATTCTTTTTCGTTTAGTGCTTCGGTTTTAAAATATGGTCACACTATCAGCTGCAACATGTTAACAAAAATCACATAAAATTAATTTATTAATGAAAATTTATGTAAGTTTTTCAGAATTAAAAAATTAACGCTGCCGTACAAAAATAAAGGCTTTTACCATCGTGAACATGATGTTTACAATTGTATTAACTCGTACAAAGTTAAAAATTCTTTTATTGATTTATATAATCAATAATTGTATTTCATTCGACGAATTTACGCAACAAATTGTTGCCGACAAATTCGTCGAGCGTCCCAGTTCTGTTTCCACTTTAAGTGTGACTTGTAGATGGTATTTATTCGTCTTCTTCATCGAAGTCTTCCAAGGATGTTATTATTATTCTTTGTTGATTATTCTTGTTTTGCTGTGATTATTTTGTAGTTTGGTTTTTTGTTATTGATGGGTTGGTTGTTGTGTTGATAACTTTGATTTTGTTTTTGTGTGTTTTTGTTGTTGACGATGATTTTGATGTTTTTTCTTGTGTTGTTGTAGAGTTGGTAGTATTTGTATTTGTTGTCAATATTTTTGGGTTTTTTTTTTGTCATCTTTAGGCAGTTTTTTTTTTTTTGTTGTTGATGTTGTATGGGTTTTGTGTAATGTTTTGTATGGGTTTGTCCACGTTTTAACATAAAACTTCAGAAAAAATTTGCGTTTTTTTTTTTATGGTTTGATGGTGTGTAGGGATGGTTCATCATTGAATATCTTCCATGCATTTCGTGCTGTGCATCTACCATCGGCTTTGATTTTGTTAACAGATTTGTGTTTTAGGAAACTTGCGTCAGTTGGTATCGTAAGACGCACGGGTTTCATTTTCGCAGTTTATGCAGTATTTTCGTATGCAAACTTCGTGGGGTGGTAAAAATCCACATTCCCTACAAATTTTGACTTCTTTGCAATGTTTTTTTGTGTGGCCGAGGTTTTGGCAATTGATGCATCTCATTTACCCCCATCTCATTGTCATCCACACGAACACATTCTCTTCCCAACTATGTTACAGGGCGACGGATAAGATTGAACGTAAGAATAGCGACACCTGTTGCCACGGTTTTATTCTTGTCTGTAACATCCTTTTTAGTTATTTTTCTTACCTCTATGACATTTTGGAAAGCTAAAGCTTGGCTTAATTCCTCCTCGGATATATCAATTATCTTTTTTGAGAATATTCTGCCGTGGGTCGAATTTAGGGTTTTGTGCACTGTAATTTTTACCGGAACAATATCAATGTGTTTATCATTTAAAAAATTTTGTGCAGACTTTAGATTTAGTGTTTTAATCACGAGGTCACCGGTTTTCATCTCACTCACCTCCAGATAATCTGTGCATATGTGTTTGAGTCCTTTTCCAATTTGGAAGACATTATAAGAAGCAAGAGATTTTATGATGGTTTTTTTAGTTATCGATATTTTATTAAAACGACCGCGAGAGTAAAACGACCTTTACTTAGCAATTGAATGACAGCGACTGTGATAAGAAAAATTATTTTTTTGAGAAAAGGTAATTTTTTAATAAAAGGTACTTTTTGAACAAAATTTCCTTTTTTTTAAGAAAGGGTACTTTTCAGCAAAAGGTACTTTTTGAACAAAAGGTAATTTTTAAGAAAATATACTTTTTTTCAAAAATGGTACGTTTTAAGTTACATTTTAAGAAACTTAACTTTTTAAAATATTTAACAAAATGTACTTTGGTAAAACATAGTATTCTTTCAAGATTTCTTTTCAGAAAATGTACTCGAAAAAAATCACTTTTTAAGGAAAACGAATTTCAATAATAATTAGTTATTTATAGTTCGATTCGAGATCATGTATACATTTTCTAATACTAGAAAAGATACTTTATGCAATGTAAGAGAAATTTGGAAAAAATTGAAGACAGCGCTAGATGGAGTAGCTACTTTCGAACAAAGCGACTTTTTCATCTTCAGCATCCTTCTGCCTATTACTTCAACTCATGCTTAATCAACTATTTAACTCAACATTAGAAAGAAAAGAACATGAGAAATGTTTTTTCTTTCTTTTCATACGAGAGTTAGAACGAACAAGCAGAGCATGAAGATGAACAAGTCGCTTTGTTCGAAAGTAGCTACTCCATCTAGCGCTGTCTTCAATTTTTTCCAAATTTCTCTTACATTGCATAAAGTATTATCTTTTCTAGTATTAGAAAATGTAGACATGATCTCGAACCGAACTATAAATAACTAATTATTATTACAACACAAGATCGACAATACATAGAAAACTAACAGAAAACGAATTTCTTTAAAAAGTAGATTTTCAAATAGAATTAGCGATAATTTGCTTAGGATTTTTATGTTAAAATGGTTCATAACAGATATTTTTCCTATAAAAAAGTAGTATTTGGGGATATATTTTACGTATTTTTTTTTTTTGGATTTTTTGTAAAGTGACTACAGTTCTGAGGTGAAATTTCATGATAGAAAATGGCAAAATTGTGTATGAATTTTTCACATAAGTTTACATACGTTCTTAGTTTTGTCTCAATACACAAAAAAAAATATAATTATAACGGATATTTTAGCCAAAATTTAATAGTTACGCTTAAATGTTTTGCATAAAAACGAATATTCAACCCTATTATGTAAGTCGTTGTTGTTGTTGTCGTCGTCGTCGTCGTCGTCACTTTGAAGTCATCACATTGAGTCGACGTCGACAACACCTCGACGTTAACTTGATATTATATAGAAGTGTTGTGTTGATACTTTTAGAAAATATCAATTTAGAGTCGAGGTAATATCGAGTCGACTCAATATGGTGACTTCAAAGTGACGACGACGACCGAAGTTAAAAAAACCGGTTGTGCGTTTTTTTTTATTATTTTTTATAGCCGTACAGTAGATTTTCAAATAGAATTAGCGATAATTTGCTTAGGATTTTTATGTTAAAATGGTTCATAACAGATACTTTTCCTATAAAAAAGTAGTATTTGGGGATATATTTTACGTATTTTTTTTTTTTGGATTTTTTGTAAAGTGACTACAGTTCTGAGGTGAAATTTCATGATAGAAAATGGCAAAATTGTGTATGAATTTTTCACATAAGTTTATATACGTTCTTAGTTTTGTCTCAATGCACAAAAAAAAATATAATTATAACGGATATTTTAGCCAAAATTTAATAGTTACGCTTAAATGTTTTGCATAAAAACGAATATTCAACCCTATTATGTAAGTCGTTGTTGTTGTTGTCGTCGTCGTCGTCTTCGTCGTCGTCACTTTGAAGTCATCACATTCAGTCGACGTCGACAACACCTCGACGTTAACTTGATATTATATAGAAGTGTTGTGTTGATACTTTTAGAAAACATCAATTTAGCGTCGAGGTAATATCGAGTCGACTCAATATGGTGACTTCAAAGTGACGACGACGACCGAAGTTAAAAAAACCGGTTGTGCGTTTTTTTTTATTATTTTTTATAGCCGTACAATTTTCAGTTCTTGGCGACTTTGAATAAAATTGACACTTTTATTTTCAATTTTCATCAAACACTTCAATTTTCATCAAACAATTATTTTCCAACACAACCGACACACAAAAACCGGTTTTTCGTATGTCTGAAAATGATATATTAAACTTTTCAAAGGGAAGGAATCGCTTAACCGACACAAAAATCCGGTTATTCGACACGAACATAAATGAATATATAATATATAAATGTGTACTTGAAAAACAATTCGTAATGCTACATACCATTATCATGTGGTGGCCGCTTTGGACAGTTGAAGTCATATGCCCCGAATTAGGTTGCATATGCATTGGTTGAAGTAGTTGTGGATGTTGTAGCTGTTGTATACGAGACGATAGAGAACGTCTACTAGCCAATTGTTCACGCATTTGCAGAGAAGCATTTGTTTCTTGTGGTTGTTGTTGTTGATATACCTGTGCTACAGCAACAACATTATTATTTTGATTTGAATTTGTTGACGCTGATGTCGATAATTGTTGATTATGATTTTTATTGTAGTAATTATTGTTATTATTGTTTGCCTGATTATTCTTCATATTGGGAGTAGGCATGTTATTATTATTAACGGCAATTTGTTGTTGTTGCTGCTGTTGTTGTTTGAGTATCTTTGAAAAATTATCAAACAACAAATCATTTGCTATGGGTGCACCCATTTTCTTTTGATGTATTAGAAATTCAGCAATATTAAATTCTTTCCATTTCATTGTAATAAATTTATATTGATTAAACTGTATGTAGAACAATAAAGGAAAAACAAAAGATTAGAAAAATTCATCAATACATCAAAATTGTTTTTATAACTACTTACTTCTTTAATAATGGAAATCTCTAATGTGTGATTTGTAATCATGCGTAAAATTTCATCTAATTGCGAGTTCTTCCAATCTTCACAAATACCCAAAACTATATATTGAGAGCACATAGTTGGAATATTCAACAATTGTTCAGGTTGTTGTGGAAACAGTAACTGCAAAAAACAGAAAATATATAAGTACATTTTAATAACTTTCATTTTAATCGTAATGCTACCTACATACGAGGCAACCATTGCTTCAACCGGTTGCCTCGTGTGTAGCTGGCATAAGAGATTTGGATTGTGAATCATTTATGGGTATACGGTTGGATACTCCAATTTAAACTAAGGACCTTTTTATGTAACACGAACGGTAAACGGGACGAAAGGTATAGGCAGCATAATGCATAGGAAAAAATTATTTTACAATATTATTTTCATATTTTTTTTACATTAACGATCGTCTTATCTATTGTTCGAGTCACATAAACAGGAGCTTTATACACATTTTCCCTTAAAAAATATTGTTGAGACAAATACATACATTCAGTTTTCTATATAAAGACAATTTGATTATGAGTAATATATAAAAAAAAAACTCATTAAAACAATAAAATAAAATAAAACACGATGAGAATATTAATTAACAGCAATAACCAATCAGACTTAACAAACAAATATTTCAAAATAAAAAAAAAAAATTATTTTAATCGGTTATAGTCTACTTGCACACCTACCTCTAAACCGGCCACAGTTGCAGTATGGCCATAATCAATGATTTCTATTTCCACTTTTGGTGCTGTCGTTGGAGAAGCATTTGATGAAGCGAGAACTTTTGAAATGCGTGATCGTACAAATTCAAAATCTGCCGGAGCAGCGCCATTGACCCGTTTGTAGAGGCACATGGCACCAGGTAACAGTAGATCCTGCTGACGTGCTACTGGCCATGATGGACTAATGGCATAACAGGTGGTTAATATTTTTTGAACTTGACTACGCACTACACCCATAGCATCAGGATTTAAGTGACCACTGATCTTAAGGTATGGTCCCAAAGAGTCGACGTGTGTAATAAAGAGACGTTTGCGTTCATTGCTGCCGCTTGAAGTAGCACCACCATTAGTGAGAGATGTCGTGCCAGACGACGTTACATTTGAACCCTGGGAGGTGTTCATGTTTTTTGGAGTTTTGTTTGCTGCAGTGATTTTAAATCAAATTAAATTTCTTTATTTTCTGCCTTTCAAAAAATTTTGCATTTCTTTTGCTAACAAGTGATTTTGATCTTGCAATAGGTAATTTGATGTGGTCGCGTTTTTTTTTTCTTGTTGTTTTTGCGTTTCTTCGTTTTGCCGTTGATGTATTCAGGTTATTATGCTTCGTCCGCTAATTTCTGTGAAAAAAAAAGAAAAAAGGAATACAATAAAAACGTTTTTAGTCGCAAAACAAAAAAAAAATAGCAAAACGGTGGAAAAAATTTTAATAATTATTTTACGTTTAGTGTGCTCATTTACAAAATTAAAACAGAAAATGTTTTTGTATTCGTTAATAAGCTTTGCACTTTGTGTCAATAATTTCTATGGAATTTATCAAATTGTTTTATTTTATTTTAATATTTCATAATCCTCTTTTTTCAATGCTTACCGTTACCCAGATCATAATTATTGCTTTTCTCTTTGGTTAAAGCATTGCAAGCAGAGCTTAAAAGACTGAATTCTATTTAGAATGAATATAATATAAAAGTTATAGTAAAATATGTAGTTTTGCTATAAAAAGACACACATAGTATTTGTTTACACAAGGCAATTTTTGAGTTTGTAGGAGAGAGGGGAAAGAAGAGAGGTATTTGGTACGTCTAGGTTCACACAAGGCAATTTTTGTTGCGCAAATTTTTTTCAATTCTCTTTTAAAGTTGCCTTAATGTTCACACAGAGAAATTTATTGCCGCAACTTTTCGTTTCCTTTTGCTTTTAAATTCTTACATTTTTGACAGTTCACTTTATTAGTTAGTGTAAAAAGAATTTATTATTGGTTCAAAGTGAAAAATCTATTTGTGTGAAAAAATGAAAAGTCAAAGAAAAAATAAAATAAATGAAATAATAATTTTTCACAGCGAAGGAAAGAATAAAAAGATATGTCAAATAATAAGCTGCAGTTAACTTCATGTTTATAACTACGAATAGCATAACAAAACGAGTTGCCGAGTACAAGCAACTCCATACCAAATACCTCTCTTCTTTCCCCTCTCTCCTACAAACTCAAAAATTGCGCAACAAAAATTGCCTTGTGTGAACACAGACTACGGAGTTGCTTGTACTCGGCAACTCGTAAAGTAAAAAACACATCGTGTGATAGCACCTTTAGGGCCCTGTTACACGTTCAATATTATTGACCGCGATTCAATATTATTGAACGTGTGTAGCATGCAGTAATGGATTTCACAATAGTAGGCCATTCTGCTATATGGATCTCGATCCAAATATCACAATATATATTGAACGTGTAACAGTGCCTTAAGAGTATAAATTTTATGCAAACATACTTCTCTGGTGGTATCAATTCATCGACTACGCAAAAAATCGCCAGATTTGTCACCCAATGTTCAAGCTAGCAACACTGACCGGAGTTTTGTGTATAAAAGTAAATTATTCGTTTTATGTAAAAGAAATATTAAAAAAAAAAAATTGTATCTACATATATAAATCAATCAAAAATTACAAGAACCCGACAATGGAAGGTTGTTTGCTGTGTCTGGATATCAATAAGGAATTTGTGGATTGTATTAAAGTGGCTTCAACACAATGGCAGGAACTCAATATAAAAAATCTTATAGAGAAACATTTATGGATCATGGTATATACATATGTATAGTGATGAAAATCTTTTAAACATGTTTGCAATTTTTCCAAATATTTTTCGTTTTATTTAGGAAACTGTGCCCTTAGATCTCGTTCAGTTCAATTTGTACCGTTTTCTTTTCTGACAAAAAAGAAATGCATTTTTTAAATAAAATGCACCATGTTTTTTGAATTTGTATTATCCTCGTGAAGTACAAAAAATTGGGATAATCGCCTCCTTTTAAGTCATAGGGTGATAATGTTGCACAGCAGGGGAACAATTGGTTAATATTTTATCCTATGACCTACAAGAATGCAATAACCTCAATTTTTACAATTTTCAAGGTTAAAGGCCTAGTTAGCCACACGTAACCTTAACCAAACGTGTCAGCTGTTTTTTTCTGTTACATGAAAAAGCATTTAGAGCAATTACCGAACTCAACTGTCATGTAACCGGAACGTACCAATCAGTTGAAAATAGATTTTTGCTACGTTTGTACGTGACATTTGTGAACAGCTGATAAAGTTTGGTTAATTTTATACAGCAACATGCTGGTTCGTTTTTTACGTTCTATAATTCCACTAAATGCCAACGTTACATTTACGGTACAGATACATTTTAACAACGTGTGGCTAACTAGGCCTTAATACTTTCCAACCTATAAAATAATATATAAAACATGGTTGCATTTTTAGAATATATAAAAAAAAATAACTTTAGAGACAAGTGTAAATACATGCGATTTTTTGGTCAGAAAGGAAAACGGCATTGGTTTAGTTACGCTCAATTTTTTAAGTAAAAAAGTTTCAGAGTTGTAAACGTACAAAATATATTAAATAACCTAGGCTTAATAACTAACACCCCAAAAACGAGACATTAACTACATACTACATAAGTTTTGACCAATATTTAATTTTTTGTTAAGAATCATAAAATAAAAATTTCTCGTGACCACTTCAATGTATTCAAAGAAATCGTTCGTAAAAATGTAATTCCAAAGATGTGTAACATTTTTATTGAATTTACAATAACAGTTTACAAATAATTGAAATAAAACATTAATCGATACAACAGTCAATTGAATAAATCTATGAGGTAATGTTAATAACCATCTAATTGTTAAAAAAAAAAACCCAGTTTGTATTCACTTGAACTTGTTCGGAAATATGTATGCTGTAGGCCACCGTCCAACCAGTCCAGACACACACTAGCGACATCTACATTTTTCTTTGTGAATTACAGAAATTTTCATAATATTTTTACAACCACTTTCAGAGGAAACAACTATATTAATATAATATGCTGTCACCCTTATACACGTTGTATATTTTTTTTATTATTTATTTCTGCTTATTCATTGTCACAAATTGAAATTTCTGTTGGCAAATTAACGCGTTCTTATTGCAGTTAATTGTATTATAAATTGAAATAAGTGTGTAAAATAAGATTTACATTATAACTGATATTTGCTGACAAAATAATAATGTAATTAAAGTGAGTGTGTTTAACATAACGCGTTACAGTAAATAAATTTACAGAAAAAATATAGTATTCCAGGTAATTTCATTAAAACTCGAAATATAAATAAAATATATTGGAAATAAATAAAACTAATTTTTATTTCTCGTTTAGATAAATCTGTTGCCGATTGCGTTGAAACCTTATTTGGAGTATAGCATATGATGCTAAAGAAGCTAGTGAACCTAGTAGTACTTTTCCTGACTGTTGTTACTGTTTATGGCTCTTAGACTTCGTCCAAATCTCCACTGCTACACTACACCCAATGGTGAAGAAGCGCCGGGTTATACGAAATTTGAACAAGCTTTGAAATATAAATTCCGCGGCAGATCGTACTTGTTGCAAGCCATTATTTATGCCTCATACTCCCAATAGATTGTGTTTAGAATTCTGGGTGATGCTGTATTGGATTATTTGATAAGGCTTTTGTATGAAGACCCTAGGCAACATTCACCTGGAGCCTTAACCGATTTGAGATCTGCTTTAGTTAACAATACCGTATTTGTGTAATTAGCTGTAAGGCATGAAAACCCCAAATATTTTAGACACATGTCTCAGGTCGTAACGAAGCTATTGATCGTTTTGTGCGTATTCATACGAAAAATGGTTATAGTATAAACGAAGAGGTTAATATTATGAAGACGTTGAAATACCAAAGGCATTAATTAGGTGATGTTTTCGAGTCTGTTGCAGGTGCGATATTTTTAGACTCGAATATGTCTAGATGCTGTGTAGTTGGTTTACAATAATATGCGTCCTGAAATTGAACAATTTAGCAATTCGGTGCCAAAATTACAAATAAGGGGACTACTTGGATAAGAACCTGAAACTGCCAAATTTATGTTATTTTTTATGCTTTAACATTTAAATTGTACATGGGATCAAATTTTTAATTTTCAGCAAACCCGAAAAATTAACTGATGGCCGACGTGTTCGTGTTACCGTACAAGTTTTTCGGTAGAAAATATCGGATTGCCAAATGTACTGCTGATAAATGTGCTTTACGTCAGTTGAAGAATTTTTTTTATATTTTAATCTATGTTGTGTAGTTAGATCGAAAAATTCAAAAAAATATATACATTTCATTATGTTAAAGTATCAAAAAAGTTTTTCAAATAATAAACCATTCTTTTGTTTTAGTTTTGAAATAAATGCCCGTAGTTTCGTTTTATTTTTGCATAGATGCAGAGATAATTAAAAATTTACATTAAATTCTAGTTTTAAATTAAAGCAATCAAAAGGAACTAATGTTGTAGTTAGAGGTTTAACTTTAGCCATTTGTAGTTTTGGCTTTACTTTCGACTTTTTTACGCGTTTTAAGCGATCTATATATTACTTTTCATAAATTGAGCATACATTGTCATCATTTTGGGGACATCATGTTTAAAAACGTTGGAAATCTACAAATACATTTTTTATTTCATCCTTCTCTTATATATTAAAATTTGTTTAAGGATTGATGGGCTTTTGTATAATATGTAGGTTGCGCTACCATTTCTGCTAATGGTTGGTCGTTCTCTCCTACTAAGATTTATTTGCTTTCGAGCTGTTGAAAATATAATTCACATATTTTATTAAATTAACAACATAATTCCACTCTGACCATACCGGCAATTGCACCAACTTACATTTTTTCTATGCGTATTGATTTTGTTATTGTTTACTTTTATCAAAATTAAATCCTCCATTAACTTCATTCCAAGGTGTACAAGTCCGTCTACTTACAGGAATAAAAAAGTAGAAAATTAATGCTTTATGTATGAAGCTAACGGTATAGTACCCAATGTGATGGGAATATTACCAGACAAATTACGATGAGAAGCATTACACGCACTCTACATGCAAGTCATAATCAAAAACAATAATACAATACCACAATTCAACTTGCGAAAAGTTTCGTCACCAGCAACTGCACCAATCGTTAGCTTAGCTATAGTAATTTGTGATTACTTCCTTTCGGCCCTGGGTTGAGTAGTATTGTATGCAATTGTCTTAAAACAAATTTTTACAAGCATCAGCAAAACCCTCCAAAATGTCACTCAAAACCTTAGAATTGGCTTTTGTCTCATCCAGCTCCTATTTTTACTCAGCCAACTTTTTATGTTGTTTGCGTTCCTTTTTCGATAAACTCAACAAACGTTGACGATGAGCCTCCAACTTCTTTTGTTACAATTCATTTTCTTTCTCTGCATCTACATAAACATTTTTTTATCTTCAAAGCCCACAAACAAGTTATACATTCCAAGTTGAAATTGTTGTTTTTGGCGTTGATTAAATGATTAACGCGACGTACATATTGTGAAAAGAGTCATGTGAAGCTTTTTATCATTGGCAAACATAATGTTTACTTTCTTCACCAGCAGCATGTTTACTTTTCGTTGTTTTTGCCTCTTTTCGATTGCAAAAATTTCGAATCTTCACCATCCAGCATGTCGGCTACATTATCCAGCATCTTCATATTGTTCATCATCGTTGTGTTGCTTCTTCCTTCTTGGCCGCCTTTTTTTGTGCCAGCAATAGTAATTTTTGCTTTCTTCCTTCGGCCCTGACTTGAGTAGTCTTGAATGTAATTGTCTTACGTAAAACAAATCACAAGCTATGTGTTTTAATATACACCTTTTATACATATTTTTATATCAAAACAGATAATACGATATTATTAATGTTTTTTAAATGTTTATCAATAGCAAATACTCACTATTTTTTCCATTATTATTGTTTTTTATGCTTGTTACAAACATGTGTAGCTGTTCACTTGCACACATTATATTTTGTATATTTTATTTTTTAATCTCTTTCTCAAATTTGTTAGAGCAATTCTAAGAAAAAAAAGGTAAACAAAGCCATACGGTTCGTGTTTACTTTTTTGACAGCTGTCAAGTTGTCACGACTGTGTTAGGCTGTGCTGTAGGCATTCGCACAGCTGATCAGTCAGTGTCTTTAAAAATAAATAATATAGACGACAGACCTACACATAACAATTATGTAGTACATTTGTATTTTGCTTGTTAACCCCTTCAACGCACAGACGCATATTTAGAGAATCAGAAATGACAACATTAAAAAAATCTATCTCATTGCGGGGAAATATGTAGAAAAGCATGTAAATGCTGTTAATTTAAACGTATCGTAACGATAACGGCGCGAATCAGCTGATTCAACCTGTCTTATGAAAAACACATGCAAGTGCTTACCCAACTTAAGGCCTAGTTACACCGTTGTTAAAATGTAACCGTATCGTATCGTAACGTTGACATTTATTGCAATTATACAACGTAAAAACCGTACCAGCATGTTGCTGTGTAAAATTAACCAAACTTTATCAGCTGTTCACAAATGTCACGTACAAACGTAGCAAAAATCTAAAATTAACAGAAGCTAACGATACGATACCTTTAGCTTAAGTTGGGTAAGCACTTGTATGTGTTTTTCATAAGACAGGTTGAATCAGCTGATTAGCGCCGATACCGTTACACGTGGGTAACTAGACCTTTAAGCTAAAGGTATCGTATCATCAGCTTCTGTTGATTTTAGATTTTTGCTACGTTTGTACGTGACATTTGTGAACAGCTGATAAAGTTTAGTTAATTTTACACAGCAACATGATGGTTCGTTTACGTTCTATAATTGCACAGTTACATTTTAATAACGTGCGGCTAACTAGGCCTTTATACCTAATATGGGATCCGAACGGGACTGAATTTTATAAGTCCCGAAATCGGGAAAATTGAATCCCAGGATTTATTTTAAAAATTACCGATTAAAAAACTAAGAAATAATTTTAAAAAAATTTTGGGTCGAATATGATTAAAAAAAATTTATATTATTATTTTTTTTTTTAAATTTTACATGGGTATGCAAAGATATTTAATTTCACTACACAAAGATAATTGTTTATATGAAATGTATTTTCCATATGTAAAGCCAATTTTACGATCCATATATAATATGTGTGTGAAGTTATCCCAAGATTTTTATCCCAAGATTTTTATTTTCTGCAAGTGGAACTTAAGTGGATCGTAAAACAATGAAATATAATCAACCAAAAAAGAAGAGTTGCCCGCGTATTTGAACATTTTGATACAATAATCAATTTCACATAAATTTAATTACACATTTTATAAATCACATTTTATAAGTCAATTTTCTCAGCTCCTCTGATGATTCTGAATATGTGATATATACCGATCGATTCTACTCGGCCTCTGGAATATTTTGGTATATGCCCCATATTGGGCATTTGCCTAGATACCCTACAATCAACAAATGATTTTTATCCAAAAAAAAAAAAAAAATTAATCGCAAAATTAAAATTTATTTTACGAAATTCCTGAGATGATTTCGTATATGTGACATATACCAATCGATTCTACTCGGCCTCTGGAAAATTTTGGTATATGCCCCATATTGGGCATTTGCCTAGATACCCTACAATCAACAAATGATTTTTATCCCAAAAAAAAAATTAATCGCAAATTTAAAATTTATTTTACAAAATTCCTGAGATGATTTCGAATATGTGACATATACCAATCGATTCTACTCGGCCTCTGGAAAATTTTGGTATATGCCCCATATTGGGCATTTGCCTAGATACCGTGATATTTGTGATATTTCCGATGCAGAGTTTTGTCTTAATGAAGATGAATATAAAAATGCCGTGGAATCATATTCTGTATATTCATCGAATACGCGACTTTATGATGTAAGAGAAAAATATAAGAATTTTAACAACGTTTGCATTATTAACTTTAAATCTTTATATGAAACAAAAAAATTTCATACTTTGAGAGCATATTGCACATTTGACGATTGCTGCAAATATAAATTTAACATTAATAAAATTAATAAAAAAATTAGCGTTTATAGGAATAAAAAATATTTGTGTCATCCGGAGAACGAAATTTGTAATGCACAACAAAGGGGCATCAAAAGTGTCGTGAAACAGGCAGAGATGCTTTACAAACCGTCAGTTGTTCACTACAATGAACAATTTTTAAAAAAACCGATCGAGTTACACAATCTTGGCAATCCAACGGAGGAAGTAACAAAATGTGCTTCCAGAAAAATTCGCAGCAAAGCTTTGTCACGATTAGACGAACACTCAGATCCAATTATTGACCTCTATATAATGGAAAAGGGAGATTATAAAAATTATATCCATTTTAATTTTGCGATTAATTTTTTTTTGGGATAAAAATCATTTGTTGATTGTAGGGTATCTAGGCAAATGCCCAATATGGGGCATATACCAAAATTTTCCAGAGGCCGAGTAGAATCGATTGGTATATGTCACATATACGAAATCATCTCAGGAATTTCGTAAAATAAATTTTAATTTTGCGATTAATTTTTTTTTTTTTTGTGATAAAAATCATTTGTTGATATGGGGCATATACCAAAATTTTCCAGAGGCCGAGTAGAATCGATTGGTATATGTCACATATTCGAAATCATCTCAGGAATTTTGTAAAATAAATTTTAATTTTGCGATTAATTTTTTTTTGGGATAAAAATCATTTGTTGATTGTAGGGTATCTAGGCAAATGCCCAATATGGGGCACATACCAAAATTTTCCAGAGGCCGAGTAGAATCGATTGGTATATGTCACATATTCGAAATCATCTCAGGAATTTCGTAAAATAAATTTTAATTTTGCGATTAATTTTTTTTTTGGGATAAAAATCATTTGTTGATTGTAGGGTATCTAGGCAAATGCCCAATATGGGGCATATACCAAAATTTTCCAGAGGCCGAGTAGAATCGATTGGTATATGCCACATATTCGAAATCATCTCAGGAATTTTGTAAAATAAATTTTAATTTTGCGATTAATTTTTTTTTGGGATAAAAATCATTTGTTGATTGTAGGGTATCTAGGCAAATGCCCAATATGGGGCATATACCAAAATTTTCCAGAGGCCGAGTGGAATCGATTGGTATATGTCACATATTCGAAATCATCTCAGGAATTTTGTAAAATAAATTTTAATTTTGCGATTAATTTTTTTTTGGGATAAAAATCATTTGTTGATTGTAGGGTATCTAGGCAAATGCCCAATATGGGGCGTATACCAAAATTTTCCAGAGGCCGAGTAGAATCGATTGGTATATGTCACATATACGAAACCATCTCAGGAATTTCGTAAAATAAATTTTAATTTTGCGATTAATTTTTTTTTTTGGGATAAAAATCATTTGTTGATTGTAGGGTATCTAGGCAAATGCCCAATATGGGGCATATACCAAAATTTTCCAGAGGCCGAGTAAAATCGATTGGTATATGTCACATATTCGAAATCATCTCAGGAATTTCGTAAAATAAATTTTAATTTTGCGATTAATTTTTTTTTTTGGGATAAAAATCATTTGTTGATTGTAGGGTATCTAGGCAAATGCCCAATATGGGGCATATACCAAAATTTTCCAGAGGCCGAGTAGAATCGATTGGTATATGCCACATATTCGAAATCAACTCAGGAATTTTGTAAAATAAATTTTAATTTTGCGATTAATTTTTTTTTGGGATAAAAATCATTTGTTGATTGTAGGGTATCTAGGCAAATGCCCAATATGGGGCATATATCAAAATTTTCCAGAGGCCGAGTAGAATCGATTGGTATATGTCACATATTCGAAATCAACTCAGGAATTTTGTAAAATAAATTTTAATTTTGCGATTAATTTTTTTTTGGGATAAAAATCATTTGTTGATTGTAGGGTATCTAGGCAAATGCCCAATATGGGGCATATACCAAAATTTTCCAGAGGCCGAGTAGAATCGATTGGTATATGTCACATATTCGAAATCTTCTCAGGAATTTTGTAAAATAAATTTTAATTTTGCGATTAATTTTTTTTTGGGATAATCATTTGTTGATTGTAGGGTATCTAGGCAAATGCCCAATATGGGGCATATACTAAAATTTTCCAGAGGCCGAGTAGAATCGATTGGTATATGTCACATATTCGAAATCATCTCAGGAATTTTGTAAATTAAATTTTAATTTTTCGATTAATTTTTTTTTGGGATAAAAATCATTTGTTGATTGTAGGGTATCTAGGCAAATGCCCAATATGGGGCATATACCAAAATTTTCCAGAGGCCGAGTAGAATCGATTGGTATATGTCACATATTCGAAATCATCTCAGGAATTTTGTAAAATAAATTTTAATTTTGCGATTAATTTTTTTTTTGGGATAAAAATCATTTGTTGATTGTAGGGTATCTAGGGAAATACCCAATATGAGGCATATACCAAAATTTTCCAGAGGCCGAGTAGAATCGATTGGTATATGTCACATATTCGAAATCATCTCAGGAATTTTGTAAAATAAATTTTAATTTTGCGATTAATTTTTTTTTGGGATAAAAATCATTTGTTGATTGTAGGGTATCTAGGCAAATGCCCAATATGGGGCATATACTAAAATTTTCCAGAGGCCGAGTAGAATCGATTGGTATATGTCACATATTCGAAATCATCTCAGGATTTTTTTTGGGATAAAAATCATTTGTTGATTGTAGGGTATCTAGGCAAATGCCCAATATGGGGCATATACCAAAATTTTCCAGAGGCCGTGTAGAATCGATTGGTATATGTCACATATTCGAAATCATCTCAGGAATTTTGTAAAAAAAATTTTAATTTTGCGATTAATTTTTTTTTTGGATAAAAATCATTTGTTGATTGTAGGGTATCTAGGCAAATGCCCAATATGGGGCATATACCAAAATTTTCCAGAGGCCGAGTAGAATCGATTGGTATATGTCACATATTCGAAATCATCTCAGGAATTTTGTAAAATAAATTTTAATTTTGCGATTTTTTTTTTGGGATAAAAATCATTTGTTGATTGTAGGGTATCTAGGCAAATGCCCAATATGGGGCATATACCAAAATTTTCCAGAGGCCGAGTAGAATCGATTGGTATATGTCACATATACGAAATCATCTCAGGAATTTCGTAAAATAAATTTTAATTTTGCGATTAATTTTTTTTTTTTTGGGATAAAAATCATTTGTTGATTGTAGGGTATCTAGGCAAATGCCCAATATGCGGCATATACCAAAATTTTCCAGAGGCCGAGTAGAATCGATTGGTATATGTCACATATTCAAAATCATCAGAGGAGCTGAGAAAATTGATTTATAAAATGTGATAATAAATTTATGTGATGTAATTGATTATTGTATCAAAATGTTCAACTACGTGGGCAACTCTTCATTTTTGGTTGATTATATTTCAGTTTTTTTACGATCCACTTAAGTTCCACTTGCAGAAAATAAAAATCTTGGGATAACTTCACAGTCGTAATAAATTTATGTGATGTAATTGATTATTGTATCAAAATGTTCAACTACGTGGGCAACTCTTCATTTTTGGTTGATTATATTTCAGTTTTTTTACGATCCACTTAAGTTCCACTTGCAGAAAATAAAAATCTTGGGATAAAAATCTTGGGATAACTTCACAGTCGTTATATAATTCGGTGTGATGTCAAAAGTGACGTTTTACATACGATTCATAATTGCGCCTGACATAACCTCCCTACAAGAAATGAATGACTGAAACTAACACATAAACAACTTTTGTACTAACACACTTGCAGTTTTTTTCTATTTAAAAACATATGACTGTCATTGTTGCTGTTGTAGAGTTGTTTTTGTTTAGATTTAGGAAAGGTAAGTAATTAATTAAATTAAAAAGTTCAAGTTAATTTTTGTTGTTTCTTTTTAGGATGCTTCAAAATATGTCAGTGAATTCGTTAGTGCCATTCTCAATTGTGGTGGCACGTCTCTCCATTCTACCCTTCCACGATTTATTTTTTGCTCGCTTGTGGCCTATTCCTGTTGGATCGTAAACTTAAAGATATTGCTGTAGAATCTTCACAAACTTTCAATCTAGAACTTTTATACGTCTTAGGAAACGTATTTGTGTAAAGAATTATATTGTGCGACAATATGTTATATCCTGGATTTCGATTGTGAATGCTGTACCAGAAAATAATATGGTTATCTATTTGATATTATTGATGGACTTTTTATGAAGTTGGAAGATAATACACAAAAAATATAATTGTGTGAAACAACGCTGACACAGTTTATTAAATCGATTCGTAGTGATTCCAGTTAAGTGCGCATGGAAGACACTATAAATATATTGTTAATACATGCGCAATCACCAAATGAACTTATTAAGGTAATGCACTGACATTTTATTAAAAATTGTAGCTAGAAACAAAGCAAATCTTCCCTGCATCATTTTACACTAATCCTTATATCTATCTTTCAGTGTGTTGCCATAACATGGATATGGGGAGTTTGTTTTAATATTTGAATGTTTTAATTTATGCCATTCTGGAATATAGTGTCTGGAATATGATGTTTATAATATGAAATGAAATTAGTTTCTTCAAAAGAACAAAGATCTCAGAATATTGAACAAATTGATTTATGGAGGTATTATCACAATATCTCACACACCGTTCTGTACAAACAAAGGTAGCAGTATTTGAATGGAAACATCATTTACTCATCAATTTTCCAAATGAATTGTATCAGGTTTGGCCGAAATTGTTAATTCACAACACTCAAAAGGTAAGCTTTAATATAAATTGTTGATATATATGTAAATGTTATAATAAATTGTTTTCTTTAAGAAACTACTGATTGCACTAAGTCCCATTACCGGAAATTTCTATTGAGTTTAGGGATGTTTCGAGTGAAAAGTCAGCAAAGTTATTTAAATATCTGTTTTAAGTTAATCCCATTGTCCTGTTTCAACATTGTCTCAAAGTTATCACCACGTTGCGGAATTAGTGACATTGTTGTGTTTTTATTATTTAATGTTTATTTTTAATTTTGAATTTGATTTTAAATACAATAAATAAAAAATAAGTCGTGTTTCATTATAATCAAGCGTGACCGGTCAATGATGATGTATATATCCATCAAATGTGACCGGTCAACGATGATATATTATCTATCATCGTTGACTACTAAACAGCGGTAGAGTGAGCAGTACAGATATATATTATATGGTTTACATACTTGCATAGGTTAGAGTAAGATGCAAAATCACATGTACACAAAAGTTTCGGTCAGTTTTGGCATATTTGCCTTAATAAAATGATAGAAACTTTGTTCTACGCGATGACCGACACTTCAGTCAGTAGTGACGGTCATATCACCGGTCAAGTGACTGTCACTGTTCTTGTAGGGCTATGTATGTGAATGTAACATTTTATTTCATATATTTTTTAATTGTTAATTAATATCAACAATTTATTTTTTTTTTTTAATATTAATCTTTTTAATTTACAAATGAAAAAGTTTGATTTTTATTTCATTTACTTTGTTCTTTCGTAAATATTTACATATGACTTTCCACATGTATTGTACATAAAAATGTTTGAAAGGGGTCGCACGATGTGTTCAAATTGCATGTGCTAAAAACATAAGACAAACACAAGTAAAACACAAGGTCTGAACGCTGCTGAAGCATTTAATTTTCTTTAAATATCTTGTGAATAGAATGTCATTCAAAGTTTATTCTAATAAACTTGTTCTTATTGAATTTCCAATGTAGAAGGCCTCTCACAGAGGGGGGATGTGCTAAAACTAAAGACGAAAACTGTAAATAAATTCAAAAATTTATAAATTTAAACCAAATTTATAAATTTAAACCCTATTTTAAAAATGTGGTATTTTCCTTTTTCGCATATGAAGAGTTAAAAAAATTTTATTTGGCAACTCTGTTACTACAAATAGAAAAAAGTCTTACCTAAGCTTAAGCGGAGACCATAAATAAATTAGTAATGGAAGAGATAAAAATCATAATAAAGAACGAGAACAAGACGATGATGATACTTTTTTTAAATGGCCCCTCCTTGGCTGCAACGTCTTTTATTTTTTTTTTTTTTTTGCAAATGTGTTGAGATTTACGCCTACTAAGTTACAAATTTTTCAAGCACTTGTCACGGAATAATATTAAGGATATTTAATATTTCAGATATTTTCACCAAATATTATTTAAATGTTTTGATTAATAGTTTTTGTAGTGTTTTTCGGGAATAATTAAAAAGATTTTTTCTTCAACTGGTTTATACGAAACTATTTTATCAACAATTCGACCAGTATATTATGGAACAGCTGTGTATTGCCAGTCTCTTGTGTTGTTTTTACACTTTTTTTTATTTTTAATTTTATTCTTGTATCATGGTTCGCTTTCTTTATTTCAGCTGTGCTAATTATTCATCATTCACTTTTTTTGTGTAGTTTATGAAAAAATGTCGTCGTGGATTTTCTCCTTAATTTTTAATATCTTTTTTCTTTAATTCAGTCTTTTAAGTTACAAAATCATAAAACTAAACTTTTCGTTTTTAACGATAATTTATGCCAGAAATTAAAATGTATGGTAGTTATAAGCAATAAACGAAATTAATGTGAGAAAATTTTCTTTTCTATATTCGTGAGGCGTAGATAAAAAGCTGGCTCCCACTTTCACGTGGAGTTAAAACTTATACCGTTAGCTATTCAAGCGTAAGAATGTTCGTTGAAATATCTTTCACGTTTTTGTTACAACTGCAATTGCTCATTAATTTAAATTGATCATATTAATGGAAAACAACAAACTAAAAAAAATAATTAAAAACTCCAAAAAAAAAAAATATTTTCTTTTTTTTCTCAATCGCAAACTTTAACACACGTCCCTCTCCGCTGAAAAATTGAAAGACGACTGAAGAAATGTCATTTAGGAATGATAAAAGCTAATTGTTATGTTAACTTTAAAATATACTTGCGACATCAGGCGGTAACTATTTTAACATAGAATCAGTAAGGCTGCGTTCACACAAGGCAATTTTTATTGCGCAACTTTTTTCAATTCTCTTTTAAAGTTGCCTTAATGTTCACACAGAGAAATTTATTGCCGCAACTTCTCGTTTTCTTTTGTTTTCAAATTCTTGAATTTTTGACAGTTCACTTTATTAGTTTGTGTAAAAAGAATTTATTATTGCTTGAAAGTGAAAAATCTATTTGTGTGGAAAAATGGAAGTCAAAGAAAAAATGAAATAAAAAAATAAATTAAATAATAGTTATAATTTTTCACAGCGAAGCAAAGAATAAAAAGAAATATCAAATAATAAACTGCAGCTAACTTCGTGTTTATAATTACGAATTGCACAACAAAACGAGTTGCCCAGTACAAGCAACTCCGTACCAAATACCGCTCTTCTTTCCCCTCTCTCCAACAAACTCAAGAATTGCGCAACAAAAGTTGCCTTGTATGAACTCGGGCTAATGCCACAGTATATTTTTTTCCTTGTAACGAAAATATATACTGTAATATAAAAAATTATACAATGCAATTTATATCGTTTTTTTAATTTTATTCTTATTCCACTGCGTTTCCACCTGTATTTAAATTTGTTAAATCAACTTTTACACCTGTCGCGTTCATATCGTTTATTTCCATTACGGCAAGCGTTTTATACCGTTCTAATTTTTTTTGCCGTCTAGACTCTTCCCATTCAATTGGATGTTGTCTTTTACGATGAGCATGCATTCCACCATTTGCATTAAATGTTTTGGGACACCAAGGGCAGGTATATAAAGCGATACCGGTATGAGTTGCCACATGTTCCTTAAAACAAATAGCACCAATAGATTATTTTTTTTTTATTGTTAAAAATTTACCTTTAATGCTAGTGGCTTCTTAAAAACTCTTTCACACATTGTACATTTATGAATAGTACTCGTATTATGGATAACTCTTATATGTTGTCTTAGAGCATGGATATTGGGTGATACCTTTTGGCAAATGTTACAGATGTAGTCTTTTTTTCCACCCACAGGATGCTGCATTCTTTTGTGTCTGCCTAATCCATGTTTTGAAGACACGTGTAGACCACAAACGTCACATCTAATGGTGGGTAAAGATTTGCCTTCATGTTCTAACATATGGCGAATAAATACTTCACCACAGCCAACTCTTTTTCCACATATATCACAGATTCTGACATATTTTTTTAAATGAACCTGGTTTATGTGAATGGAGAGTAAATTCTGATCAGCATACCTAAATAATAGAAGTTGATAAAAATGATTTTCTTTGCAAGTGTAATTTTAACATACGTTTTACCACATTCAGTACACGAAAACTTTTTCTCTTCTTCAGACGCATGTAAGAGTTGATGCGTTTTTAGTGTTTTTAGAGAAGATAGCTCTTTACCACATTGTTCACATTTAAAATTGCTTGGATAGACATGTCGTTGAACATGTTCAACCAACAAAACACGTTGGTAAAACTTTCTATTGCAACAAACCGCATAACCACGTACTTTATGTTCAATTTCAAAATGTTTAACTAAGGTTTTAAAATTTTCCATCGGAATTTGACAAAGAACGCACGACATTTTGAAATTTTTATCCAAAAATAGATCATTTTGCTTGGAAGTTTGTTTATGACGTTTTTTGTCATAGGTTTTAGGTTTCTTATTAGAATCTATATTGGAATTATTGGAATCGGAAGATCTCACATTTTGTGACCGATTTTTCTTTGCATTTTGTTTAAGTTGTTTAGTTTTCTTCTCAGGTTTATAATCATAATCTGAATAGGTATCAAAATCATCAGAATCAGAGGAATTTGGGGAACTAACAGATATATTTTGAGTTTCCAAAATATCGAGATCTTGCTTCGTTTCTATTGTTTCAATTTCGGCATTGGGTTCGATACGAGATTTAATGGTGGTTGATTCCTTCTTACATTTGGTCGACTTTTTTGGTTCTTTGAAATTTTGTAAAGGATCATGATTTTGTTCATTTATATATTTTTTATCTTTAGATTTGAGTCTTCGAGTCCTTCGTTGTATAAGTAGTTCATTATCTTCGTCCTGTTGTTCATTTACTTCAGTTTTAATAACAGCTTTACCTTCCACCACCAAATTATCTATCAAAATTTCAGGTTCAAGATGAGAATCAAATAAATATTTATTATCTTCATCTTTTACACATTCTTCTGTTATAGAAAACTCATTTTCATCTTTTGATTTAGGTTCAGTTTTTTTTATTAATTTGCCAAAATCCAAATGAGCCTCTTCAATTCGCATATAGAAATAGTGAAAATCATTTAATGTTTGCCAGCAGGTGTGACAAAGCCATGAGGAAGGTAACAATGATTCCTAGATAAGATTGAAAATTATTAATAAATTACCAAATGCAGTGCAAGCATCCACCAACATATACCATGATCCACAAGTGTTTTTCTATAACACGTTTAATATTAAGTTTTTCCCATTGCGTTGAATTAACTTTTATCGAACCCACAAGCGCTTTGTTCGTTTCTAAACACAATAAACAACCCTCCATTGTTTGATAAATAGTTTTTTATAAAATTTATGTAAACAAATAACTGAGTCAAATAAAATTTATCTTACAATAAAAAACAGAGTCGCTCTATTCAAACAGCTGTTACAATACAAAAAATATTTAATAGCAACCGGACGGGTTGCCACATTCGATAAATATTCATGAAATTATTTCATGAAATTTTTATTTTGATGGTGAACGGGGTTCATCAAGGGGTAGAGAAATTTTAAATCTCCGTTTTTTGCTCACTTTTTTTTTAACAAAATCCCACGGTTAATTAACTTTCGCTTAATTATCCAATTCGGTTAATTACCTCAAATATTTTATCTAGAAACTAAAATCTCCATTAAATTTCCTTGGTTTAACCAGATGCGCCTGATTAATGCTGTTATTTCTAGAAAATTGGTAATGAATAAAGCAAAGGGGTTTGCTATAAAAATTAATTCAGATTTTGAACCGAACAGTGGTTGGTCGTGGAGGTGGCAAAGGAGAGAAAACATAAAATTGAAAAACATGGAGAAAGTAATGTCCATAGGATGACAATAAGTTACCCAAGCATCGTCAAAAAAAACTGAAACCATTTGACATTTTGAGCAAATTTGTTACTGGTTATTTCGAACATGAGATAGTGAACGAAAATTTCTGAAAAAAAATTTGTGAACAAAATAAACAAAATTATTAAATTTGGGTACCAGATAACTCAAATGATTGGAGAGTAATTCTTTGAAAGATTAGCTGGTAATACGGTTATAGTGATTCTTTTGGTGGGAATTGATCGATTCTGATCATCGTATGCTTAAAATAAAGGGGGATGTGGAGGAAACACAAAAAAATAAACTAATTTTACGTAAGAATGTTATCGCATTATAAATCTGACCGTTTTTCTACCCATGCGAGTACAATGGAATCGAATTGGTTAGAGTTACATATGTTCGAATTCAATTAGTCATTATTTTCATTAAAAAATTAATTAAATTTAAAGTAATTCATTCAAAAATAATACCAATTTTATTGTTGCGTATCAAACATGGATTCCTAACATTAAAACTCTAACCTAATGCTTCCAGCTATTAATATTATTTGAAGTTAAAATCTGCTATCAAAACTTTATATTGAATAAAAATCTAAACAACTGCAGATGGTGTATGCATTATGGATATATAGTTACCTTAATTATATATTTATATATATTCTTTAATCTTACGTTTAATCTACTTTTAAATTTGTATTGTTTACGTTATTTATTTCTGTAACAGCAGCTGTTTTATATTTTTCAACAGATTTTTGCCGACGTGACTCTTCCCATTTAATTGGGTGTTGTGTTTTACGATGAGCATGCATTCCGCCACTTGCATTAAAGGTCTTGGGGCACCAAGGGCAAGTATACAAAGCGATACCGGTGTGAGTAGCCATATGTTCCTAAAAAGATAATTTTAATAGTAATAAGATTATTATCGAATTGTTTAATTACCCTCAAAGCTAGTGGCCTTTTAAATCCCCTTCCACACATGGTACACTTATGAATATTATCCGATTTATGAGTGCAGTTAATATGCTTTCGTAGAGCATAAATATTTGGCGAAACTTTAAAACATATGTTACAGGCGTATTCTTTTTTTCCATTCACTGGATGTTGCATAATTTTGTGCCGTCTTAAGCCATGTTTAGATGTCACTATAAGTCCACAGATTTCACAACTAATGCTGGGTAATGATTTACCTTCATGTTCTAAAATATGACGTTCAAACGCTTCTCCACAACGCAGTCTTTTTCCACAAATATCACAGACTCTAACATATTTTTTTAAATGCACTCGGTTGATGTGAGTAGTAAGTTTATTTTGCTCAGCATAACTGAAAAAAATGTGTATTTTAATATAATATTGAGAGTATGATAAAATTAATATTACGTACTAAGTACATATTTAGATGTTACCAGTTTTAATTAAAAATGGACATCACATTTATACACAGAAAAAATTCCTTAGTTGATTAACCATTAATTACCTTAAAATTATTTAAAGATGTATTTATTTTAAGGAGTTGTTGGTTTTTCACATACGAGTCATTTGTAATCAATGAGGAATTTGTTCAACGTATTGAATTTCAAATATGTAAAAATTTAGACTTTTATATTTTTCGCACAGAAAATCATGGTAGGATAAATCATTTAAATTAAGTTGTTTGATATAAATAGATATAAAAAAAAAATAAGATTTTAAGAAATAAAAAATAAAAATTGATTTTGCTTTGGAAATCCAATAATTATAATTAAGATTTTTAAAATTATCTTAATTTGAAATAGAAATTTTTAATGGAATTAAATCCTTAACATACGTTTTACCACATTCAGTGCATGCAAACTTTTTCTCTTCTTCCGTTACATGCAAGAGTTGATGCGTTTTTAATGTTATTTGCGAAGACAGCACTTTACCACATTTATTACATTTATAATTATTTGGATCTACATGACGATTCACATGTTCAAGTAATTTACTACGGTGGTAAAATTTCTTGTTACAACAAACGGCATAACCACGTTCTTTATGGTCAATTTCAAAATGTTTAAGTAAAGTTTTAAAATTTACCATTGGAAGTTGACAAAGTACACAAGCCATTTCAAAGTTTGTATCCAGAAACTGATCTTTTTGTTTTGAAGTTTGTTTAGTCTGTTTGGTGTCGAAGTCGTCGTTGAGATTATCGTCATTATCTGTATCAGAGTCATCAGAATCTAAAGAATTAGTTTTACGATAATGGGTTTTATTTGTAGTTTTTATATGTCGTTTTGTGTCGTCGTTTGTTTTATAGTCGATGTTTGTACATGAATTAATACTATCAGAATCAGAAGAACTAGATGCACTTGAATTTTGTTTTAATATTTTTAATGACTCAGGATCGCGTTTTGTTTCGTAAGTTTCAGGTAGTGCGATTTTTCTACATTGACGTTTATACGATGACTTAGATATTGTAGTGTTGTTTAAAGGATCTTCATTTATAATTTCACAACCTCTAATCACATCCTTAGAGTAGCGTTGTCTTTTACATCGTGGTAAATTTTCTTCGACTACGTAACTATCTGGCTCATTATTTATATTTGAATTATGAGTTTCTATTAGCAATCGATCTATGTATATTTCTGGTTCAAGGCAAGATTCATTTAACGTGATTTCATTATATAAATCATTATTTCCATCTTTGTCATTTTTAGATCCAGTTTTTGTTATATCATCTTGACATTCTCCATTCATGAATTTACCAAAATCCATGTGAGCTTCCTCTATACGCATGTAAAATTTGTGAAAATCTAACAATGCCTGCAAGCAGGTGTAGCATAGCCAAGATGATGCATGTTCAGTTTCCTAAATAAAACGAAAAATATTTGGAAAAATTGCAAACATGTTTAAAAGATTTTCATCACTATACATATGTATATACCATGATCCATAAATGTTTCTCTATAAGATTTTTTATATTGAGTTCCTGCCATTGTGTTGAAGCCACTTTAATACAATCCACAAATTCCTTATTGATATCCAGACACAGCAAACAACCTTCCATTGTCGGGTTCTTGTAATTTTTGATTGATTTATATATGTACATACAATTTTTTTTAAATATTTCTTTTACATAGAACGAATAATTTACTTTTATGCACAAAACTCCGGTCAGTGTTGCTAGTTTGAATATTTGGGTGACAAATCTGGCGATTTTTTTGTGTAGTCGATGAATTGATACCACCAGAGAAGTGTATTTGCATAAAATTTATACTCTTAAGGCACTGTTACACGTTCAATATATATTGTGATATTTGGATCGCGATCCATTTCGCAGAATGGCCTCCTATTCTGAAATCCATTAAGATTGTTCGCGATCCACTAATACTGCATGCTACACTTTCAATATATATTGTGATATTTGGAACGCAGTCAATATATTGTCGTATCAGAATTGGTTTAGCACATGTGCCAAAAAGTCAGTTTAGAGAAATGTCAGATTTAAGTTTACTTTTCTCAGAATATGCACGATAAATATTTATGTTGTCAATGAATAGTTTCGTATGTATATTTTAAACATAAAAGCTTTCATGCATTTATATGCAACTAGCAGAGCGCATGTCCTTTTTTGCTAATTTTGTTGAATAAACGTTCCGGCTGTTCCCAAAGATCTCTCAATAACAACACAACTTTATTTTAATAATTTAATGGTATTGGCTGTATTTATTTATTTTAATTTAATTACAAATTTGATTTTGTTGTGGAAACCTTCGTGGAGGTGTTCGTGGAGGTGTTTATTCTTAATTTTTATTTTACAGCAAAAAAGGCGTGTAAAATGTGTATCGCTGGCCTATTTATAGCAAAAAAAAAATATTCTAGAATGTTACAAATACTATCAAAAACGATACGGTAAATTAAAGCTTTTAACTGTCTTGTGTATAGTAGGCCGCTTGGGATATTTGGTTTTGTTGACATTTGCTCAAGCAAGATTCAGGTGACCATCTGCGACATTCCCACCCCCGTGAACTGACCCAACTGGGGAGGATTCATCTTCAACAGTAGATTTTGAAACATCAAGTATAGCCAGTTTAGAGACGGGCCGGTGATACACTCCGGTGCTGGTTTTTATCATAGCAGATCGGGCCACACCATCTTTGCTGTTACGAAGTTCGATGACTCTTCCTCGCTTCCATTGACTTCTAGGCAGATCTGGGTCACATATAAGAACAAGGCAGCCTACAGCCAACGGTTGAGACGGGAGGCACCATTTTGTACGGCGGGTTAACTCCGGAAGATATTCTCGTAACCACCGATGCCACATTCCGTTTTTTAAATTTTGTAACACGCGCCACTGCTTCCTCAAACACATCAGTCGGGGTTCATACGGTGCTGGAGTCTGCGTTGAGTTCGTACAGCCGAGCAGAAAGTGGTTTGGAGTCAACGGCTCCGGATCCTCTGGTGTTACTGGTAAATGAGTCAGTGGTCGGGAATTTACCATATTTTTCGTCTCAATAAGAAAGGCTTGCAAGGTTGAAAGTTTAGGGGCCTGTTCTTTCAGCATAATGAACAGAGCCTTCTTCACCGACTGGACTAGGCGCTCCCACACACCGCCTTCGCTGGGATTCGACGGCGTGTTAAAACACCACTTAATGCCGAGCGCCGTCATATCTGAAGTAAAAGAAGCATTATCGAAAAAATTACTCACTCCTTGCAATTCCTTTGCTATGCCAACAAAATTTGTGCCATTGTCGGTACGAATCATTACGGGCACACCTCTTCGGTTGACAAAATTCTTGATACAAAGCAGGCAAGCATCGCTGGACAAATCGGTAGCAATTTCCAAGTGAACGGCGCGTACGGACAAACAAGTAAATAGAGCTACCCATCTCTTCTCGCGTTGACGGCGGATTGATACTGACACCGGTCCAAAGTAGTCCAGGCCAGTGTATGTAAACGCTCGAACAAATGGTGTTACACGTTCCACTGGTAAGGCGGCCATTTGTGGCTGACGAGGCTTAGCCAAACGGATCTTGCATACGGCACATTTGGACTGGACCTTTCTCAACAATTGACGAAGTGATGGTACCCAAAATTTCAATCGAATCTCGCTCATCGTTGTGGCTGCATTGATATGACAAAACTTTATATGGTAGGACTCGACAAGAAGCATTGTAAACTCATTATTTTTTGGCAAAATTATGGGCTTTTTAGATTCACATGATAAAAATGGAGCATTTTCTAGTCTGCCAGATACCCGAAGCAATTCATCTTGCGCCATGAAGGGGTTGAGCATTTTTAAATCGCTGTTGTGCGATACACATCCAGTTTTCTGTAGCTCTTTGATGTCATCATAAAATGCCTGCTTTTGTATATGGCGACAAAGGTGTTTTTCGGCGAATATTTCCTCCTCAGCAGATAGGTCGCCTAATAATTGTACCTCGTCTTTTACTTTCCGTAATAAATTTTGTACATAGCGTAATACCCATGCCATAGCCCGCTTCAATCTACGATATTTCGATAACCGATTAATATTTGGCACACATAGACATACCTTGATTGCCGCCAAAGATCGGTGTCTTGATCGAAGTTCGGATTCGCTTTCATCGTTGCCGCTACTCATTTGTTTCTCTTTCGGCCAATAAGCTTCACCCTTTTTCAAAAATTCGGGGCCATTTTTCCACCGCCCCTCGGAATCATATTTATTTGTAAATTTGGCTCTTGTTCCTTCATCTGCGGGGTTGTCGCGACCTGGACACCACCTCCATTCATTTATTTGACTTGTCTCCAAAATTTCAGCCACCCTGTTTGCCACGTACTGCTTATATATGCGATGATCGGAACGTATCCATTGAATCACTGTAGATGAATCGGACCAAAAACAGATATTATTAATAATTTTTAAATGATTTTCTAATATTAAACCCTTAATCCGGACACCCATGACGGCTGCTTGCAATTCCAGCTTTGGTGTGGTGTGATACCGTGTAGGGGCGCAGCAAGTTTTGCCCATAACAAAAATAACACTCACATCATGACCACTTACCACGCGCCAATATGCCACAGCAGCCATTGCTTCTTCACTCGCGTCCACAAATACGTGCAAGTCCACCTTCCTGCTAAAAAAGTTTGCCATATAACACCGTGGTACGTTGAATTTAAGTAATTTTGGCTGCTCCTCCAACCAGGTCTTCCATTGGCAATAAATGTCTTGCGGCAATTCTTCATCCCACTTAACACCAGATTTCCATACTTTTTGCATTAAGATCTTCGATTTTATCATGTAGTCACACAGAAATCCAAATGGGTCGAAAACCGACATGTTGAGCGACAACATTTCGCGCTTTGTGGGAACCTTTGTAAAATTCAAGATTTGTTTGTTTACCTTTTGCAGCTTTAATAAAAAACAAAAGACATCTGATCGCGGTACCCAATGAATACCGAGTACCCGCTCAACGTCATCATTTGTAAATATGTCACTAATACATTCGCTGTCATCAGTGGGGTTGCCAAATGTCTTTTGGATAAGATTAGAGTTGGACTTAATGTTTCGCAAATTAAAACCACCAACTTTGTGTATTCGTACAACTTCGCTTACCACCTGAATTGCCTCACTTTCTGTCTGAAAACAGTCGACGTAATCATCTACGTAGTGTCGATCGATTATTCCATGTACTGCTCTTGGCGATTGGTCCATAAAGGCTTTGGCATTAATATTTTTAATATATTGGGCTATAGTAGGCGAGCAGGTGGCTCCGAATATCATTCTCTCCATAACATAAGTGTCCACTGGTTGCTCCGAATCGCCACTCCTCCACAAAAATCTTTGGCTATCCTGATCCTCTTTGGCTATAGCGATTTGATGGAACATTTCCTGAATGTCTCCGCATACAGCTATCGGCGCTTCTCTAAATTTAAAAAGGATTGTAATTAAAGGATTATTTAAGTCTGGGCCTGGAATAAGGGCTTTATTTAATGAAAATTGTTGCACCTCGGCAGCAGCGTCAAAAACAAGCCGTATTCCATTCTTATTGGCATTCTTTACTCCAAAATGTGGCAAATGAAAGGTGCGTTCAGTTTTAGTTTCTCTTTCAATTTTTGACAATTTTCTACAATATCCTTTGTCCAAATAGTCTTTTATTTTCTTGCTGTATTCCACTGAATATTCGGAATCTCTTGCCATTTTTCGCTCCACACTATATAAACGATTTAATGCCATATTATACGAATCAGGCATGCGCGGGACTTTTTCTTTCCATAAGAGCGAACATTCATAGCGACCATCAATCTTCCTGGATGCTTTTTCTAATAAATCGAGTGCCCTTGCATCGTCTTTTGAAAGAAGTGGCTTTACATTTGTCTTTATGCCAATAGTCTCCATGTCAAAATACTCACGCATCATATTGTGTAATTTTTGTAGCAAGTCATTGTTATTGTCATCAAAAGATTTTCGAACATGCAATGCACGTTTTGGCAGTGAACTCTTTTCTCCAGGTATTGGTCCATAAATTACCGCGCCCAGTCTAGTAACTGTCACAATTGGTCCAACGTCGGTTAGCATTCGTGGAATTTCCAATGGAACTGTCAAATATGCATGTTGCAAACTCAATATTAATGTGGGTCTTATATTTGAATAATCCCTCAAGGGTATATTGCTGATTTTTTCGTATTCCTGGGATTCCAAAAAATGTTTCATGTGGCAACTCTGTACTGGCAACGATAGCTGAGACGAAATGTAAACATTGCTAAGAAAATATTTTTTATTGTATTTACCTAACCCACTGACTGTGACATTAATTTTCTCTACCTTTTCCGTGACGCGTTGATCATTGAGCCATTGAATCTCCAAATATTCCGAGTCTCCCTTTAAATCGAGTTCGCGCGCGATATTGATGTCCAACATGGATACGTTCGCACCGTCATCGATAAAGGCGTAAGTGTTTAAGTGTTTGTGCTTTCCGTATAAAGTCACAGGCAACATTTGGAACATTACGCTCTCGCTTGTGCAAGCTGCGTGACAATTTCTTCTATCCGTGTGAAGCGACTGTGTGTCAGAAATATTCATGGCGTTATTTTGCGTGTCTAGGCCGTGTGTGGGCAATCTGGTATTTGCATCCGTAGCTGGTGTCGGTAGTAGTTTGTGCAACAAATGGTTGTGTGATTTTTGGCAATCATTTATACCACAACGGCGTTTTGCTTTACAATTTTTCAATTGATGACCTTGTTTTAAACAACAGAAACAAGTTCTAATTTGTTTTACCTTCTGCCACCGGTCATCAATGGACATTTTCAAAAAATATGGACAATTTTTTATGTTTGTGCACTCACCTTTACAAATTGGACAATTTTGATGTACAGCGACTCCAACGCAGGCATATTTACGACCTTGGGCTGCGGTGGCACCAACATGACGGCGGGCTGAAGATGTGGTTGCTACTGGTAAAGTGTCGTGTACGATATTAGCCAGGCGTCGCAGGACGTATAGCCAATTACTGAAATCTACGATAGTGGCAGGTTGCTGGAGTTGCAGGCACTTTTCGGCCCATTGCATCTGACGGCTTGTGGACAATTTTGACACCAACTCACTTAGCAGCGACGGATTTGAAAGATGATGTTCTGCTTTAGCGTTTTGCAAAAATGTGGCCATGTTGTTGATTTTATTTGCAAATTTAACAAGTGCCTCCAAGTTTTCGTTGGCTATGGGTGGAATGGCTCGTACCTTTTCGATTTGGCTTCGAATCAACTGCTCCGGACGGCCAAAGGTTTCCTTCAGAATGTCTATGATGGCGTCTACGTTGGCAGAGCTGCCCAGCAGCGATTCAACGGTTTCTCGTGCTCGTTCTTTTAGAGCTTCTCTAAGGCGCATGATGTTATGTAGGCTGGAGTATCCAAACTCTGATGTGGTACTTTCGAATGCTTCGAAAAAGGTTTGCCACTCCTCTGGAAGACCTGTAAAAAAGGGCAACGGATAAATTTTCTTTTGTTGGTTTGACATAGAATTGTTAGAAAAAGGTAAGTGTAATGACGCATTTGAGGTTATGGTTGATGGCGATGGTAGCTGATGTATCTGTGGCTGTGGTGGCTCAAATTGTGGTGGCGGTGGATTTACTTGTGGCGGCTGAAATTGCTGTGGTGTTGTCTGATTTGGCAATGATGCAGGCAATGTTGGCTGTGGATTCGGACATAAGTTGGCCAACTGTATTTGTACCTGTTGCGACGAACTTAAAAGTTGTGACTGTAGTTGTTGAGTTGAAGAAATAAATTCGGTCTGCATTGACTGCATTTGTTGTTGCATCTGCTCTAATTGCAGTCTCATCTGTTTTCTAAATTCTATAAATTCTTTTTCAGATTTCGTAATGGCGACTGGCGAATTCTCTTTGGTTTTTTGAGGCTGTAAAGAAGAACTCGGTATTGACATAATGGCGGAAGGCGTATTGGTCGTGGCAGCTGGATTTGACCGACTTTTGTTTGGCGTATTGGCTTCTGGTGAGTGTGCGACAGACATATCATAGATATTAAGCTGAAAACGGGTTGGCGGGATTCCTCTCGTAGCACGTACACTGGTTCTTCTTTTCTGACCTTGGTTTTCGGACATAAAACCGGCAGGATCACAAATCACAGGTAAGACGGACAGAATCACATAAATCACGTCGCCAACTTCCAGTTACCAAATTATGCAATAAATTAAGAATAAAAATTGTCCTTTTTTGCTAATTTTGTTGAATAAACGTTCCGGCTGTTCCCAAAGATCTCTCAATAACAACACAACTTTATTTTAATAATTTAATGGTATTGGCTGTATTTATTTATTTTAATTTAATTACAAATTTGATTTTGTTGTGGAAACCTTCGTGGAGGTGTTCGTGGAGGTGTTTATTCTTAATTTTTATTTTACAGCAAAAAAGGCGTGTAAAATGTGTATCGCTGGCCTATTTATAGCAAAAAAAAAATATTCTAGAATGTTACAAATACTATCAAAAACGATACGGTAAATTAAAGCTTTTAACTGTCTTGTGTATAGTAGGCCGCTTGGGATATTTGGTTTTGTTGACATTTGCTCAAGCAAGATTCAGGTGACCATCTGCGACAGCGCACCCTACAAATTCAAGTGCAAATTCTACGAAATTTTATTTTTTCATTTAATAAATAATTTTATAAGAGCCCCTAATCAATTTTATTTATTTTTTTTGAGTCTATTAAGTTACTCCATAACGACCTATACGGCCGTATATGAAGAATTATTTGGCCAGCTCTGTGGAGCAATACGCCATCACCAATTATCGCGATTTAACGCGTCTAGCTCCCTAGACAACCATTACTTTCGCAATGGAGGTTAGGGTCAGCTATTTAATATACAAAAACGCCTTAAAACTAATGAAACGATAGGTTATGTGACATAACCAGAACGCATGCCAATAGGTACATAACCTAAAAGCATGCGGATCAGCAAACACGATGACCGAAAAGGAAATACCGGAAACGTGTTTTCTTTTATCCGAACAATAATAGAGAAGACGAAGGCGATCTTTGCTCGTCGGACCGCGAATTACCAATGTAATCAATTTTAATCAATTCACAATTCAACACAGGGCTTTTGATATTTATAATAAACACACACAGTATGTGATTTATGTAAGTATGTGTTAGTAGCAACTTTATACGAGCATTACTTCAAAAAAAATTCCAGACGGTGCAGATCTGTAATTCTGGTGGACATCTAAAAAGAAATACCTTTCAAATGGGGTATTTTTTTTTTTGTCAAAATCTTTTAATAATTAAAATAATTATAATTATTTTTACTTAAAGAGACAGCCAGATTCTCTAAGATGGTTTTTATCTGCGACTTCCATTTTTTGAGATTTTTCTACCTTTTCTTCGATGATGATGCATTTTTTTCTTTATGTTCTAATGGATTTTTCATCCTACTCAATTAGTTATTTTACAAGCATTTTTTCCACCAGTATCCCTCCAAAACACTTTGCGTTAGTGATTGGCTTGGGTGGCGATCCGAGAACTAAACTAGATAAAAAAAATTTAAACGAATATTCAGAACACTTTAAATATAATTTTCCCAGTATTGTCTTCTACTATGTACTCGATTTCACATTTTATATTTGAGGTATATTGTGTTGGTAAGTTTTCATCTAATGTACCAAATTTTGTAAAAATTTTAAAAAATATATAAGTAAAGGTAAAATAATCCATACTCAAAGTTGTCTTCTATAATGTATTCAATTTCTTCAGATTTCTCCGAGTATGCAAAAAAGTGTGATCTATTTTGCGCCAAAAAGATGTCACACAACAACCTGAGTTACATAAAAATATGAAAAAAAAATATGCAAAGAACAATAAAATACTACTTACTCATTCTTGCTTGCTACTTACTCAACAATATCCTCAGTCAGCGACGAAGCCAATGATGAAAAGTCCATGATCCTTCCAGTGATGCACAGAATCTATACAGCAACCCTTTTCATGCGATCAACAAACAAAAAGTGCTGATTAACATTTTTGTATGCAGTAACGCAAATTTGTCTTACTTTATGTTTTGTTTTGCCTTTCGTTTGTTTTAGTGGTAATATTTGCCTAATACGCCAAACACTGGCGTTTTTAGCAAAACTTTTAAATTGTGGATTAAAAGCAAAGATGATGCTGGATATCTCAGATTGATACAAGGAAAAATGGATTTTAGAACCAGAAAAAGCATATTCCAATTATATAAAATCCATACCTAAATGATCATTGGAGCACACCAATTCTGATACGACGATATATTGAACGTGTTACAGTGCCCTTACCACTCTGTATGGAGTTAGGGCATGTTAAAATCAATCTCAACTATCATTATGTAATAAACAGTAGTGTATAAAAATCACTAAGGGATAACAATTAAACAATAAAAATTGTTGTATAGTGCAATGCATTTTTCAGACAAAAACTATTTCTTTCATTAAAAAAAAAACATCATTCATTGTTTTTATAGAAACACAATAAATAAGAAATTATAATAAATACTAGTCAAGAAAGAAAAGTAATTAACTTTAAATTTTGATGGTTTTAATGCACTGTGCAAACTACTAAACTAAAGCGTTATGTTTAATTGACTCTTTTAAAATCTCGGTCTGAATCAACTTTGAAATTTTGTTTATTATTATTAATATAAACTTTAAATTTAATTATGTTAAAAACCACTCTTATTTGTTTCCATTACATCAGGACTTTTATATTTTTCCAATTTTTTTTGTATTTGTGCCTGTTCCCATTCAATTGGATGTTGTCTTTTACGATGAGCATGCAGACCACCGCTAGCATTGAAGGTTTTGGGACACCAAGTACAAGTGTATAAAGCAATCCCGGTATGAGTGGCCATGTGTTCCTTAAAAAATAAAATAAGCATACAATAACTTCCTTCAATTTGTTCATTCAATATATATATATACCTTTAACGCCAGTGGCACCTTAAAACCCCTTCCACACATTGCACATTTATGATTATCCGCGCTATGAGTACGTCGTTTATGCTCTCTTAAAGCAGCAATATTGGGAGATACTTTAAAGCATATACTACAAATGTATTCTCTTTTACCACCCACTGGATGTTGCATAGTTTTGTGTTTTTTCAAACCATGCTTGGAAGCCAAAAGTAGACCGCATACGTCACAACTTATAGTGGGTAATGATTTTCCTTCATGTTCTAACATATGACGCTGAAATGCTTCACCGCAGCGCAATCTTTTCCCGCATATATCGCATATTTTTACATATAATCGTAAATGTACCCGATTAATGTGAATGGTGAGTAATTTCTGTTCAGCATAACTGAATAAACCGATTTATTTTTGGATTAGTTTTATAAAATTATATAATCTATATACATATATACATATAAATAAGTTGTCATATGTTTGTCATTTTATAACTGGAGAAACACTCAACCGATTTATAAATCAATACATGCGTTGGAAAGATCAACTTTCACTAAAAAAAATGTCTACGCATATGCGTTTTACGTACACTTTTGTGATGGTGTGTTTTTCCCCATATAAAATGTGTGAATTCATTAACATTTTTCTTTTGAGAAATACATTTTATTGCTATTGGTATACAACACAAAGCTCTGCTTGCGCGCGTCAACGCGGGCAGGGTTATTCAAGTATATGTATATAAAAAATGGGAAATTACTTTCCCATAATTATAATTATTTTAGAAATATCACGTATTTTCCATTTTAAATATAGAAAATTAAAATAAAAATGTATATAAAACAAAAGTTTAAATTTAAAGTTTTAAATGGGAATTGTTATTTCAACTTACCTTTTACCACATTCAGTACATGGAAACTTTTTCTCTTCTTCTGATAAATGTATTAGTTGATGAGCTTGCAATCTATTGCGCGACGGCATCAATTTACCACATTCATTACATTTGAAATTGCTTGGATCGACATGACAATGTACATGTTCCAACAAACCCCCACGATGATAAAACTTCTTGTTACAACAAAGAGCGTAGCCACGTTCCTTATGTTCTATTTCAAAATGTTTAACTAGATTTCTAAAGTTGTCCATTGGTATATGACAAATAACACAAGACATTTTATAGTTTTCAGCTAAAAATTGATCTTTTTCTTTGTATGTTTGTTTAGGTCGTTTTCTTTGGCTATTTTCAGGTTTATTATCAACATCTGTATTGGAATCATCAGAATCAGAATGGTGTTTACGTGTTTTTTTCTTTCTAGTTTGTTTAGGTCTTTTAGTGTCCTTTTCCGGATTATAATCGTTATCTGAGAAGGAATCGATATCTTCGGAATCACTTGTAATAGGCGTATTTATAGATTTATCCGGTATTTCTAAAGTATCAGGATCTAGCTTCATTTTTGGTATTTCTAAATCGGAATTATCAAGTGGTTTAACGGGATTGGCACTGAATTCTACACAAGTGTCTTTTTTTCTATTTTTACATTTCGAAGACTTTTTGTAATGTTTGGCATTTTTTAAAGGATCTTCATTTGTTGTTTCTTCATTAGTTGATATGTCTTTAGAAGGTCGAGTTCGCCTCTGTCTTTGTTGTAGTGGAGTATTGTCATCGGGAATATCTTCATCTAACTCCTCTTTAATGATTGGTTTAAAATCTTCAATCGCTAATTGATCTATAAAAATTTCAGGTTCAAGATGAGATTCGAATAACCCTTTGTTTTCGTCTTGGTTTTTATATTTGTCTTTTGCTAAATTCTCAAGATCTTTAGATTCCTTAATTAGTTTCCCAAAATCAATGTGAGCTTCCTCTACTCGCATATAGAACTTGTGAAAATCATATAATGCTTGCCAGCAAGTATAGCATAGCCATGAGGATGGTAAAATAGATTCCTAAAAATACGTGTGGAGGTTGCATGAAATATTAATTTGTAAGGGACTTTTATTACACATACCATTAACCACAAATGCTTCTCTATAAGATTTTTTATATTAAGTTCCTGCCATTGTGTTGAATCAACCTTTATACAATCCACAAAGTCCTTATTTATCTCCAAACATAGTAAACAACCTTCCATTATTGAAGATTTGTAAAATAAAAAGGTTTTTTTCCTTTATTTTTTATCTTTTCTTGTAAACAAAAAATGTTCTTCTTTATAAAAAATGGTCAATCACGTTGAATGATAACCCGTTCGTCTGGGGGTTGATATATAAAAATTCAACATGCGAACACATAAGAAATATTAATTTGCATGATTATTATTATTTCGGGGTTCGCTTTCAATTTAAACTTAATAAAAGTTATAAACAGTAGACGATTTGTTTTATTGAATTTTTTTTTTATAAAAATAATGATGTGCTATTCACATATGGTTGATAACACAAATACAGGTTTCGATAGGCTTACAAAGCAAAGATTGGTGTTCCAATTTGCCATCCGTAAGCCACAGTTTCAGTTTTTTACTTTGTGGTCCTGGCGTTGCTACTCCACGTGCAATTAGGTGAAATGCATTTTTTTTTTAGTTTACATGTTAAACAACTCACCCTAACCTCCCTTGCGAATGCAATGGCTGTATAGGGAAGCTGTATTAACCAAATAAAAATTTATACCCCACAAAATGACAACATAGACCTAGTGTCTCGAGTCATTTTTTATACATTCTACATTGTGGATAGGCACATCATTGCATGTGTCATCAGCCGAAGAAGAAGAAAGCAAAGCTTGCTTACAAAAAACTTGACCGCAAACGGGGAGCTTCAAGCTTTGCGTTGTATTTTCCAGACTGAAAGAAAAAAACAAGAAACGAGACTTGAAAAGTTATTTATTTTCTCCAGATGGAAAAAGTTCTCCGTGGGGTAAAGAGCTCAAATTGGGCTCTTCAAAATTGTTTCGTTCGCGAATAACAACGTAAATCACGTAAATCTACACCTTTCTTCCGGGAAAGGGGTTTATTTCTAATAATGAAAGGATCCCAATAATATTACTACTGGGTAAGGTCATAAATGGATAAGCATTATTAATATCGGATGAGGTTTTCATCGGGCACTAGATCAATAAATGTCTGTTCATGTCTGTATCCACTGGGCGGAGGGGGTTACTTTTATGTTGATACAAAACAATTTTGGGTTAAATTTCTATGTTTTTAGACATATGTATTTAAGTGAATATCGGCAGTTTTTAATTGTCACATAAACATAGTTTTTCTAAGGAATATATTATCCGTATAATTTAAATCCAACTCAAAGGAAACACTTGTATGGGGGTTCGGAACATGCATCCACTAATAGTACACGATTTAATTTAGAAATTAAACGCATTTTTCTTTTTTGAGCAAGTGACGATATATTTATTGTATTGAGAAGTAAACGTATTCCGATTATGTATGAAAGAAAATATCCAGCATATGACCCCTGCGTCTCTGAACACAGACCCTTGCTCTTTTTATGAAATTTTCAATGGTATTTTGACAAAGATGTGGCTCTATGACTCGTTGGATCTCCGCCTTGAGTTCAGGATTTATTGTGGTTATTTATATAGACCTGAGATTTCAAAAAACCACACGGCGTTAAATCACACGATCTTGGCGATTTGGTCTGGAAATCGTTGCTCCAATAAATCAATTGTTTCATGTGCGGTGTGGTCCCATGGGAACTTCATTATCCACAAATGCTTCTCTATAAAATTATTTTAAATTCCTGCCATTGTGTTGAACAAATCTTTATACAATCCACAGTCATTTTTTTTTGTTGATATGGGATTACTCCATCCCCCTTCTCTCCAAACATTATTGAAGATTTGCAAAAAAAAATATTTTTTTTGTTGATATTTTTTTTTTGTACAGAAAGATATTCTTTATTAAAATGGTCAATAACATTTAATGATAGCCCCATTCAAACTTGTTGGTATTGGTTGAAATTAGGGCCACTGACAGACTGACTGAGACTGTATTAACTCAATGGGACTCAGGTAGTCGAAATTATTGATGACGCCTTTTTCTTATGTAGTTTGTTTTGAAGTACAATAAAAGTGACAAGGGTTCACATTTTTATAACTCTGTGTAGACTGTAGAACAAAAAAAATTTCATAGGAAACAATTTAGGTCCTGATTTCTTGTGTTCATAAATAGTATAAGATAAGAGTTACAAAAGATCTACATGGGTCGCAGTGCTAGCAACTGGGCTAGATCAAAATCTTAAAAAAATTGTTAATTTTCAACCACTGTTGTCGAATTAAACAATATTGTCGTCTGTGGAAAAATCGCTTTCGGAACAACGTTCAGACATTTTGAATAAATAAATTTTATTATTAACAGTTTACAACAAGCGATTACAACATTACTCACCAAAGTATTGGAACCCAAGGATAGTATTATATGACGTGTTGTTTCAAATTTAATAACAGAATGAAAATTTTATTAACATTATTTTTATATAAAAAATCTCGAAGATCTTTGATACAAATTACAGAAAGTATTTTGTTGACAAGTTATGTAACTATAAATCTAACACAAAGTATATAATGTACTAATAGTATAGGTATACAAATAGATCACAATTGAAATTAAAAAAAAAAACAAAACAAAATTCTGGTACATAGCAAGAATTAAAATACCGCTATATTTGAGTATTTTTTCAATATGACAAAATGTGTAAATACAAATTACTATAAAATTCAAAAACATAGAAATGTACTAATACTAATATATGTATTAATAATTAAATAGATATTATAATCTCCAATATGTGGACAAAGTGACATTCAATAAGTGCGAATGCAATATACATATTTTGAAAATAAAAGTAATCTTCGAAAGTAGTAGAATTTTTTGATCCCTTTTCATAAGTTATTACTTTTAGATTATTTGTAATCGTAATCATAAATTCGATTACACAACTGAATAAATTCGTAATTTAATCAGTACTTCACCTTTCAAAAAACAAGTAAGAAAATTATAGTCGGTCTAGACCGACTATACGATACCCTATACCATGCGTTTAGAAACCCTATCTCTTATGCCCAACTAACTGGACATAGAAAATAAGCAAAAACCAAATTTGAGTGGGATTTTTATTAATTTTTTTGGCTGCAGATATGAAAAAGTTCATATCGGATGCTATATCTATATGGGGACTAGGTCCAAAAATGGACCGATCCTGATCATGTTTGGTAAAGTCTCTTGTATTTTTATATATAAATATATATAAATATATACAAACAAAATTTGAGAAGAATCAGTGCAATATTTTTGTTTTTTAATAGATTTAAGTGAAAATCGGAAGCAGCTCTATATGGGGCCACAGGGATAATTTTTGGACTACTCATTAATGGATGTAATGAACGCATATAAACTCAATTTGAGTAAGATCTATATGACAATTTGGATCTTATGACAATTTATGTCGATTTCATAGGGGTAATTTGTATGGGGGATAGGTCTGAACATGGACCGATTCTCACCAATTTCAATAGCGTTCATCCCATGGCCGATAAAAGCCTATATACCAAATTTCATCAAAATATATTCGTATTTGCGACCGGCAGTTTAATTACAAGGTTTACATGGACACACAGACGGACGGACGAACGGACATTGTTAAATCAACTCAGAAAGTGATTCTTATTCGATCGGTATAATTAAAGATGGGTCTAGGTCAAATATTTTTGGTTGTTACAAACAGCAGCACAAAGTCATTATACCCAAACCACATAGTGGTATAGGGTATAAAAAGTAATCTAATTAGTAATTATTACGATTACTAATCATTAAGCTGCGTTCACACTACGTGTTTTGCTCGTGTTTTTCGTATTTTTTTAGCACGTGTAATTTGTACACATGGTGTGAACCCTTTCAAACATTGTTTATGTACAACACATTTTGCAAGACATATGTAAATTTTTCAATTAGAGCAGGTTCTATTTTGACAAGATAAACATATGAAAATACAACACTGTTTGTGGCGAAAGAAAAACAGAGTAAATTATAAAGATTAATATTGAGAGAAAAATAAATTATTTAATATTAATTAACAATTAAAAAATATATAAAATATATAACTTTATTTTTAACAATAATTTTTTGTAAATTCACAAATTAAATCAGCTGTTGTTTACATTTAGAGGTTATGTCATACGGAAATACATATGTACGTTTGAACGCAAAAATTATGAATCGTATGTAAAACGGCAATTTTGACACACACACGGAATTACGTATGGATCGTAAAACTGAATTTACACATGGAAAATACACATAGTGTAAACACACCTTTACTTAACAGCTATGAAACAAACACACACATTACCTCTTTATATTAGTAAAGATATCGAAATGACCACCAAAACTTTGGCGGCCCATAACTTGGAAATAAATTACCTTTAAAAGAGCGGGGCCCTGGCTCTAAAGACAAATCGTTAATAAATTGCGAAGGTGAAATTTGATTATTCAAAATTAAATCACAATCTAATTTACAAAAATTTTTATTTTTATGGAATATCAGTGTTATTTATTTCAGGTGCATGAGGAGTTATATATTTTTCAATTTTTTTTTGTTTTTGTGCCAGTTCCCATTCCACTCGATGCTGTCTTTTGCGATGAGCGTGCATACTACTATTAGCATTGAACGTTTTGGGGCACCAAGGACAAGTATACAACGCGATTCCGGTATGAGTTGCTATATGCTCCTTAAAATTTAAAAATAGTTAAAATATTATTTTGCTCTCCTCAAATTTGTTTGCTAATTACCTTCAAAGCTAACTTTCTTTTAAAACCTCTTCCACACATTGTACACTTATGAATATTGTCCACAACGTGTACACGGTAAATATGCTCTCTTAAAGCACGAATATTTGGTGATATTTTAGGGCATAGGTGACAGCTGTGTGTCTGTTCACCCCCAACTGGATGTTGCATACTAATGTGACGCTTCAAGTTTCTCTTATTGGATAATAGTAAACCACAGATATCACAATTTACCTGGGGTATTGGTTTGCCTTCATGTTCCAACATATGACGTTCAAATGAGTCATTGCGTAAACTAATTCCACAAATATCGCAGATTTTTAAATATCTTTTTAAATGCACGGCTTTCATGTGATAAGTGAGAATACTTTGAGCAGCAAAACTGAAATGACATTAAATCATTTATTTTCTAGGTGTAAATTTAAAAATTTTTCTAATAGAAAGCGAAATTCTCAGTTACGAGTTCTTTTTCGCACAGAAACTTACTGTTTACCACACTTTGAACATGCAAATTTTTTCTGTTCTTCTGATAAATGTACGATTTGATGACTTTTTAGTGCTCTCCGAGAAGACATCTCCTTGCCACATTCAAAACATTTAAATTTACTTGGATCAACATGATGATGAACATGTTCCACTAAAACCATGCGTTGGTAGAACTTTTTTTCACAACAAACTACATAACCCCGTTCTTCATGTTCCTGTTCGCAATGATTAACCAGTGTTTTAAAAGTGGCCATTGGAATTTTACAAAAAAAGCAGGTCAGTTTAAAGTTTTCCGCTAAAAACTGATCTATTTGTTTTGAAGTTTGTTTGTTGCAATCCTCTTCAGGTTTGTAATCGGAATCAGCACAATCTGAAGAACTAAAATTTTTTTCCGCTTCAGGTTTATAATCGGAATCCGTATTGACATCATCACAATCTGAGGAACTTTGTGGTATGTTAGATTTATCTGCTATTTGTAGTGAAAAAGGATCTTGCTGCTTTTTTTGTGTTTGTTTATTTTGACGTCTTTTTGACCGTATCGACTTATTTTCAAGACAGCATTCAGAAACCTTGTAAGAATTATCACAATTCGATGAATTATCAAGATTATGCTGAATTTGTGATTTTAGTGCGGAGTTTTCATTTATTGATTGTTGAGAGGGTTTTATTTTTCTTCGTCTTTTACTTATATTACATTTGGAGGTATTCAATTTTTTGCACTTTTTTAAAGCAGTTTTATTTGTTTTTTCGATATCAATTGTCATGTCTTTCGAATTTTGACTTCGTGTTTGTCGTTGCATAAGTGGTATATTGTCTTCGCACTTATCTTCATCTGGATCCTCTTTAATAATTAGTTTATGATCTTCCATCACTAATGGATCATCCACTGAAATATCCGGCTCAAGATGACATTCAAATAAATCATTACTTTCGTCATTATGTATGTATTCAACACTTGGAATGACCTCTTTTTCGGTTTTTAGTATTGCTTCAATTTTTGTTTTCACAAGCAAACCAAAATCCATATGAGCCTCTTCTATACGCATATAGAATTTATGGAAATCCAATAATGTCTGCCAGCATTCACAGCAAAGCCAAGAAGTTGGTAATGACTCCTAACAAAAATTGGATGTTATTGTGATTCTCAAAGGAGTTAAATAAGTTCCCAACAACATACCATTGTCCATAAATGTTTATCTATAAGAGTTTTTACTTGCAGTTCCTGCCATTGTGTTGAATCAACTTTTATAGAATCCACAAGATCTTTATTGATATCTAAACATAATATACAACCTTCCATTATTAATTTTACAAACTATTTTTTTTTTTTTTTTTTGGTTTATGGTATTCCAGTATGAAATAAATTTAGATAGCAATATGTTTACTGTAAACAAAAAATTGTTTGTATATCATAGAAAAATATTTTTGAGTTGGCCTCTAATTTCATACAATTACTTCATCTGTCAATGTATGGCCGAGGAGTTGACACTAAAATGGCTGGGTTTAGTCTGTGTTCACACAAGGCAATTTTTGTTGCGCAATTCTTTAGTTTGTAGGTGAAGAAAGGGGAAAGAAGAGAGGTATTTGGTACGGAGTTGCTTGTATTCGACAACTCGTTTTGTTGTGCCATTCGTAATTATAAACATGAAGTTAGCTACAGCTTATTATTTGACATTTTTTTTATTCTTTGCTTCGCTGTGAAAAATGATTATTATGTTGATAATTTAGACTCGGTAGTTATTAGAACCGGACAGACCCTTAAGGTAAATTGGCATCAGAAAACTACAGCTTCGGGAAGATTAATTAATTTCTTTTCGAAACATCCTCGGAGGATTAAAATAAATACGGCAACAAATTTTATAAAAAGGGTTTTGGACATAAGTGATGAAGAATTTTATAAAGAGAACATTATTATTATCGAACAAACATTGCGCAAAAACGAATTTCCCAAGAAAACTATTCGAGATCTAATCGAACACGTAAAATCTAAGAATAGGATTGTCAGAGAACCAAAACCAACAAAAATATATAAATCGACAACATATATACCGGGGTTGTCTGAGAGAATAAAGAATACCACCATTTACAATCGCGATAAATACGAGTTAGCATTTAAAACAGGCAATACAATTGGAAAATTATTTAGCAAAACCAAAACAAAAGTAGATAAAGATGATAAATATAATCTTATATATGAAATTAGTTGTGACGGCAATGAAAAAGAAATATGCAACAAAGTTTATATTGGTACAACAAAAACCAAACTAAAAACTAGATTATCCTCACATCGATCGGATTTAAAAGCTATTAACAGACCAATAGAGCAAAAAACCGCACTTGCTGCCCATTGTTCAATAAACAAACATAAACCAAACTTTGATTCTAAAAAATTTTACAAGAGGAAAATAATTATAAGAAAAGATTTATGTTGGAAATGCTTCATATAATGAATGTTCCCAATGACAAAGCTCTTAATTATAAGAGAGATACGGAAAACGTCGCTAAGATCTACAGACATACGGTTGACAAACACAAACGTTTAAAACAAAAGTTAGTTGACAAAAATCAAAAATTTGTTTTTAAAGTAAATATAATTTTTAAATGATTTTTATTGTTTTTTGTTAATTAAAAATTATTTGTGTTTTTAATTTTATTTTTATTGTTATTTATCAGATTATCCCTGATGATGATCAACAAAGTTGATAGAAATATATTGGAAAGGAATATTGTTATAAATATTGTTTAAAAATAAAAAAAAAAAAATAAAAAAACTTGTTTTTATTTATTTTTAACAAAATGTTTTTATAACAAAGAGAATCTTTTAACAACCGATGACCTTAAGCCGAACTATATTCACCCTTCAAATTATTATTATTTCATTTATTTTATTATTTTTTTATTATTGATGTGTAAACATCTATGCGCTCAGAGAGGTAAAAATCTATTTCACAATACAATCACAAAAACAGCGTAAGGGAAAAACGCCGCGGCGTGTGGAATATGTAAGTGTATTGGTGCAAAGATTATTGTCGTTTTCTTTTCTGACAAAAAATGTCGCATTTTATTTGCTGTTTTTTCGAAAAGTGTATTTTTTAATATATTCTGAATTAAGAGCAACCTTATCTTATACATCAAACGAAAGGTCTCAAAGTCGAGTGCTCGTAAATCGCAAAAATTTGGAGCCGTTGACTTCTTTTAGGTTATAGTGTTAGAATATTTTCCCATTGTTCCCCTTTTTTTAATATTTTACCCCTATGACTTCTAAGAGGATAATAATCAACATTTTTTGCATTTTATGAACACAGTACTTTGAGACCTTTCGATTGATGTATAATAAAAGGTTGCCCTTAGTTCAGAATACATAAAAAAAATACACTTTTCGAAAAAAGTGCAAATAAAGTGCGACATTTTTTGTCAGAAAAGAAAACGGCGTATTATTTAAATTTATTTAGCTGATTCAACAACCAACAGAAAGCGCAATGAATATATAGCAAACAACTGCAACCATCAAGTATAACAACCACAGCAGTTGCTTGCTATACATAGATGGCGCTTACTGTTTGATTTTAATTGATGTGTAAATAGATGTTTACACATCTCCCCTGTGATCGGACTCACAGTTTTTTTAATTTTTTCTTTGACTTCCATTTTTTCACACAAATATATTTTTCACTTTGAACCAATAATAAATTATTTTTACAGAAACTAATAAAGTGAACTGTCAAAAATGTAAGAATTTGAAAGCAAAAGAAAACGAAAAGTTGCGGCAATAAATTTAGATAATATAATAGAAACAATATAATAGAAAGTATATTGCAGAAAGTATTGACAGAAAATGACTCTGGAAGAACAATAGTAGAGATATTACGAACACTGTTTTACTCGCCCGTTACACAGGCCACTGTAAGTTCGAAAAACTTAATCCCCTCACATTTTTTTTTACTAATACACACACATTTTTCGCTGTGGTTACATAACGCCCGTCATAAACAGGTGACTGAAACATTTCTAAAAACTTGCCATTTTCATCGAACCAGAGCTGTTTTTTTTTTTTTTGGTAAAATAAAAAAAAAAGTAAACAAAAATAATGTGGAAATAAAATATTAATTTAAAAAAAAATTTGCTTGTTTTTCTAAACAGCTGTTTTCATAAGACTTGAGTGTGATGGCGTAAATGGCCTTACTCTGCTATCTCACATCACACTGCAACTGTGAAATCGTTGTGTACGTATTGTCAACGAAAAATTGTTCGAATTAGTCGAATCCATCGCCATTAACTTTTGTATTCACACATTTGACTGCAATCTCATTTTTAAAGTGTTGTCGATGCGTAAACTTGAAAAAATTTGTTTACTTCTCTCTCTTATTTTTTTTAAATAGAGTTATTACCGAGCTTATTATACATTGAGTATAATACTCTATAATACATACATTGTATTGAGTTTTTCGAACTTGCAGTGTGATATGTGATAGGGGGGTTAGTATGCAGAAATTATATCGGTACGACTTTATGACAGACCGATGATTTTCATCGGATTTCTATTTCGAAAAATCATATGACTGAGTGGTATCTTGTAAATGGGCCTTAACAAAATCTGAGTGTATTGAGTTTTTTAAACTGGCAGTGGCCTGTGTAACGGGCGGATTACATGCAAACGTTTATATTTTTTCACACCACACAGAAAAATTTTATTGTCTGGCATCACTTTGTATAACGACACTGTTTTTCCTTTATGACATTTATTACATTTTACTGAGCGAAATTTCAGCTGAAATAAAAAAAAATAGAGAAAGAGAACAAGAACGTCCGATTTAGTGTGTAACAAAAAGAAATTCTGGAATATTTTTCATTTGTAAGAAGTCGTAAAAAATTATTTTGCCAAATTTAAAATCGTACACATATTCGCAACAAAATTTATTAATACAAAAATGACAGCACCTAGACGTTTACGTAAAGAATTAACAGATTTACAACAATGCCAGCTAAAATCCTTTCGTGAAATTGCTACTGATGATGATAATCTATTGCGTTGGACTGGTCTGATTGTACCAGATAATCCACCCTATAATAAGGGAGCATTTCGTATTGAAATTAATTTTCCGGCCGAATATCCTTTCAAGCCACCAAAGATTAATTTTAAAACTAAGATTTATCATCCCAACATTGATGAGAAGGGTCAAGTATGTCTACCCATCATAAGTACGGAAAATTGGAAACCTGCCACACGTACAGATCAAGTTATCAATTCTCTAATTGCATTAATTAATGACCCAGAGCCAGAACATCCGTTGCGTGCGGATTTGGCGGAGGAATTTTTAAAAGATCGTAAAAAATTTATGAAGAATGCTGAAGATTTTACCCGCAAAAATAGTGAAAAGAGACCAGCAGATTAGTAAATTAAAAATAATTAGATGTTCATTCAATTTCATTTTGCTAAGCGTCTGATAGTTTCTTCGATTTTTTTATATTAAATTTTCTGCCTCCAACAATAACGCCTAAGAGGAAGTCATTCTTCATCATGTCACCAGATGTACCACAAAGTTAATGTTTCTCTATATTCTGTTTTCTAATTAATTTTTTCTTTGTATTAATTTAAAAAAATTTACATTGTACATTGTTTAACAAAATTCTGCTTTGAAGAACAATAAATTGTATTTTAAAATACATTAAAAAAAGAGAAAACTTTGAATAAACAGTGTATTTTCTTTGATTTTCTGTTGCAAATATACTAAAATTGCCAATGTACTAATATTTTATCATTGAAATTGTAGGTTAGATTTGCGACATAGCTAAATATGTGAGAGCGTATAACGGGAGTATAGCAAGAAGTAATTTTATAGTTGAGAGAAGTACTTTTTCAATATTTTCCAAATTTTATTTGTTTTGATAAAAAACTGAATGAGAACAGATTACATCTGTTTAAAAATATCCACTGATATAGTTTTTTTTCAGTCATATGTTATATATTAGTCATAATTTTCTTCTTTTAGGTGGACGTATTAAAATGAGTAACATAGAAATAAAATTTTAAATAAGATACTGAATCAATACAGGTTATACTGGTTCAATATAATTTGTGATAATCCTAAATTCGACAGATTATCACAAACTAATTTATAATAAAGAAAATACAAAAAAAAAATTCCTATATTTCTGAATACATATTTTAAGTTTTTAATATATTAAAAATTCATTTCAATAAATGTTTAGAATGCACGCTCATAAAAATTTCAGTTTTATTAAAAATTTATTACAATCTTTAAAGTAGTGTAGAAAATAATTCTTAAAAGAAAATGATTTTAAAAAAATATTAACGTTTATAGGCTTATGATTTCACGCATATAGCAAAAAATTAAAGCCAGTTTTCAAAGTAATTACATAGAAAATTCGTTTTTTAACGAATACTGACATTTAAATCTTCAAATCTTAATTGTCTAATAAATATTTATAATTTTTTAATAACAACATGTTGTTAAATGCATATAAAGTTTTATTAAAATCATTACGATGTAATTGCAATACATTAATAACACATAAAATGTCTTGATCTAGACTACTGGATAAGGCCACTTTCAATTCTTCCACACTTGTTAAGAAGTTAGTAGAACGGATAGATAAAGTAATTTCAAATTGAGGATGAAACGAGAAAGTTATGTTATGAAAAGTTAATGAGAATAAATAATATAATATGGAAACAGCGTAATGGGTTAAAAATGGCATATTTATGAATTTAATTTCTGTGGGTTCATTTTTTATTATAGAAGAGAGTACAGATTTAAAGAAATTTTCTTGTTGCATTGAAAAGTTAAAAGAATCTGTAGAATAAAATTCGCTCAAATTAATGGTCGTACAAAGGGAATCTTTAATTTCGACCCTGGGTTCTTGTAACCACAAGACATCATATTGTTGATAGAGTTGGTTAAGTTTTAAACGCATAACTAATAAATGGACACTGGTAAATAAACTACTATTTAAAGTTACAATTCCTTTGCCTCTGTATAACACTAATTTTACAGGGGTATCAGTGTCATTGGTTTGAAACGTTGTTTTTATTTCATCTTGTGCTAAATTGTCCATTAACATTTTTTCCAATTCATTTAAATGTGTGCGATATAAAAATATTTGCTCCTCTTTACAGGTTTCTTTAAACATCTCTCTTTGAGAATGCGATCCTTTGTAAATTTGATTTTTATATCCTTTTTCAATACAAGTTTGGTATTTATAGAGTATTTTTAATTCCTCAGGCAATTTTTTAATATTAAATCGTTCATAGAATTCATTGCATATTAACGTTCGAAATGTTTGTAAGCGTTTTGTGGTCATTTTATGAGGTCTTATTTCGTATGTATAAATATTGGCTTCTATTGCTTGTATCTGATGATTCATAAAGACCCGGCAACAAATTTCATGTTTCATTAGAAAATCGGCTGGTAAAGAAGATTTTGCAAATAAGGGCCACATCATTGTATTCTCCAAGTTTAATTTTTCCTTCATTTTCTCCAAAATGTCCTTTAAATTTGTTGTTTGCTTTTTAAAATTTACACATACAACATATACTTCGGAATTTCCTCGTTTTGAGGTACATGGTTTGAATACTTGCACCTTTTCAAAAACACAACATAGTAAGAACAACATACTAACCGATGAAGCTTCATACATAGTAAACATTTTGATGAAAAAAGATCCACCCTCCGCTAGTATACTCAATGCTGTTATTATTTCTGCATAGTGCAGTAAGGCTACTTTTTCTTCTTGGCAATCTGGCGATTCTATACAATCTACAGAACCATCGGCCGTTATAAGATGTACTTCGCCTAAAATAATTTCACATTTTTGCTTCATATGTTCAAGATTTTCTGAATTGATAATGTTGCCAGTAAAATCTTTATGGAATAACCAATTATCGAGTGTGTATAACATAAAACGATCATCCATTATCATCTTATTTATGGGATTTCCCTCATAATATGGATTAAGAGTTGTAGCTAACCAATTCCACTGAACCTGGAATAAATCGGTATATATTAGATATGAAAAACATACAATGGGTTAAAAATCTCCAAAAACTGTTTTGAAATATTTTAAGCAAAACAAAAGTTGACGCTTACCTCTTCTTTTTTATATGTAGTTTGCAAATAATGATTAAGGGCTGCTATAAAAGCACCGGGTGCTTCACACAAGTGTAGTGAATTCATCCGCGGATTCTTAGCCAATTCAGGATAACGACCCAAACATTCATACATTTTACACCAGGCAATGGTAACAAATTCTGCCTTAGTTTCTGACTTCAAACGCCATGGAATCTCGCCAGCAGGATCTTGGCGTCTGGTGTGCAAAGACCAATCCTCAATAACATAATTATTTAATTTACTTTTTACATCATTTAATTTGATTTTTAGACTTTGTAATGAATCCAATTGATAATATTCTTTAAAAAGTTCCTCAGGTGGTGGTAAAACCCATGGATTTTCCGGCGAAATTGTTTGATAATGAAAACACTTCTCAAACATAGGCATTATTTCGGAATTGAAATTTTCTTGATAATTATTAAATGCTTTGTCGGAGATATAATTGCCGTTTTTGCCGGTTGTTGCGTGCGAAGATTTGATGGGCGACGTGTAAGGACCGCACCCATTTCGACCACTTGGCGGTGCTAAACGAGTTCCATGGGCTAAATTCATTTTAATTAATACTTTTTTTATAATTTATCGAAATAAACAAAAGCCTTTAAAACTGCGCAAATTATTTTTTTTTTGTCAATAAGAAAACGTAAAAGTCATGCCAAGTCTATAAAGGTGCTATTACACGAAGTATTTTTTACATATGTACTGTCACTTTTTTTATCCATATGAAATTCCTCATGTCTGTCAAAGTTGTCTTTTACATACGATTCATAATTTTTGCTATCACACGTGCATATGTATTTCCGTATGACATAACCTCTAAATGTAAACAACAGCTTATTTAATTTGTGAATTTACAAAAATTTATTGTTAAAAAAAAAGGTTATATATTTTTTAATTGTTAATTAATACTAAAAATTTATTTTTCTTTCAATATTAATCTTTAAAATTTACGCTGTGTTTCTTTCGCCACAACCAGTGTTGTATTTTCATTGTTTGTCATGCAAAAATAGAACCTGTTCTAATTGAAAAATGTACTTGTGACTTTCCTCATGTATTGTACATAAACAATGTTTCATATGTATCACACGATGTGTACCACTTTTGTTGTGGGAAAATTTGACAGTACATGTGTAAAAAACACATCATGTAATAGCACCTTAAACGTACAAACAATTAATCACATTCTTTAAGGTGCTATTACACGATGTGTTTTTTACATATGTACTGTCACTTTTTTTATCCATATGAAATTCGTCATGTCTGTCAAAATTGTCTTGTACATACGATTCATAATTTTTGCTATCACACGTGCATATGTATTTCCGTATGACATAACCTCTAAATGTAAACAACAGCTGATTTAATTGTGAATTTACAAAAATTTATTGTCAAAAAAAAGTTATATATATTTTAATTGTTAATTAATATTAAACAATTTATTTTTCTGTCAATATTAATCTTTATAATTTACTCTGTTTTTCTTTCGCCACAAGCAGTGTTGTATTTTCATTTGTTTGTCATGCAAAAATAGAACCTGTTCTAATTGAAAAATGTACGTGTGACTTTCCTCATGTATTGTACATAAACAATGTTTCATATGTATCACACGATGTGTACAACTTTTGTTGTGGGAAAATTTGACAGTACATATGTAGCAAAGAATTGCCAAAACAATAGTGGCAATTTGTTTTTTGGGAATTAAAAGGCCATTTTTTAGGGCACTGCTACACTTTCAATATATATATATTGTCATATTTGGGTCGCGGTTAAACTAAAATGCACGTGTAACAGTGCCCTTAATGCTAGCTACTAACGAGGCAACGGTTGAAGCAACATGGTTTGTTTGTTCACTACACACGTGGCAACGATTGCCGTAACATCAGTACTGTGTGTAGCTGTGGTACAGAAAAGATATACGGATGAAAGAAAAATTGAATTTTACATGCTTTTGATTCTGTTGGTCACCGTATCCACTGTAGCATTTTCATCAATGTTATTATATTCTTTTTTAATTGTTCGTATCTTTTTTTCTTAGATTTTTATATTTATATATTTCAGAAGACACGTCCCATAACTCTCTCAAATTTTTATATTCGTTAATAAAGTTAGCATAATTTTCATTATTTGCAATAACCATTTTCTTGTTTTCTTTTTCCCGCTTAAATTTACTTCGCACGAACCTTTCTATATGTTTGTTTTCGACGAAATGAAGAAGTAAATGCAGTAAATGATAAAATGATGAATAAACAATGATACACACGTAGCAACGGTTGCCTCTACCAACCAAAAAATCAAAACTTTTTGATATTTCTGGCAACGGTTGATACAACACGAAAATCATGGGCAACACAGCTACACACCAGGCAACGGTTGCTTCAACACAGCCATGGCTGTGTGTAGCTACCTCTTTTATTTTCTTTACTCCGATATACAAAACAACATTATGCTGCCTACACACCAGGCAACGGTTGCTTTAACACAGCCATGTTAAATCAACCGTTGCCTGGTGTGTAGCTCTGTTGCCCATTGATTTTCGTGTTGTATCAACCGTTGCCAGAAATATCAAAAAGTTTTGATATTTTGGGTTGGTTGAGGCAACCGTTGCTACGTGTGTATCATTGTTTACTGCATTTACTTCTTCAGTTCGTCGAAAACAAGCGAATAGGAAGGTTCGTGCGAAGTAATGTTAAGCAGAAAGCAGGAAAACAAGAAAATGGCTATTGAGAATAATGAAAATTATGTTAACTTTATTAACGAATATAACAATTTGAGAGAGCTATGGGACGTAACTTGTGAAAAATATAAAAATCTAAAAAAAAGCATACGAACAATTAAAAATAGAATATAATAAAAAAATTATATTATACTTTTCTTCCACTTGTGTCTTTTCTGTACCACAGCTACGCACAGTAATGGGGTTGCGGCACTCGTTGCCACATGTGTAGTCAACAAACAAAACACGTTGCTACAACACATTGACGCAACCGTTGCCTGGTGTGTAGGCAGCATTACAGCACCACTGCTCTCAATGAAATAAGAGAGCAAAAACAGTAAACATCGATACAGACGATGGAACATTGAGTTTGGAAACATAAAATATCAAAATAATTTGATATTTGGGGAACCAAAATTGAAACATGAATTGTGAGATGAAACACTGCTACAGACGATGGAACATTAAGTGGAACATGCCGATGTTCCATGTAATGTTACATCGTGTGTATGCGGCATAACGATTATATTAAAGTAATTAAACCGTTAATTTATTTTAACAATTTTTAATCGACCATTAAAACTTTAAAATAGTGATTTTGTTGAAATATCATTTGGCTCCGGTGATGATTCTTTGATGTTGAATGTTCCAAATATCTTTTGTAAATATTATAATGAAGAAAAATAAATATGTATATGAATGTTGATATTGTTGTAAAAAAAAATTTACCTAGCACATTAAAATGATTCTCAATTTTTTCTAGAAATTGCCGCTCCTTTTTTGTCGGAACAAGTTTTAGCCGACGAGTCCCACAACTCCGGCCACCGTGGGTCTGTGGCTCCGGTAATACATCCATAACTACGATTCTACCGGCAACACACACTCGCTTTCACTGTGCCATTATAAATGTTTTTCTTTTTCATTTGTTTAATTTTTTGTTCAGAGTATTTTATTTCATTTGTTTTATTGACTTTATTCCTTCACTTTTACTGAAGTATCGCGAATTGGGATAAACTTCCGAAATGCGCATACCTTCGATCGGTCTGAAATTTGGTATACTAACGAAGTTTGACCTGCTAATCACGAACTTCATAGTGAAAATTGCCGCAAAAGCTGTTTTCAGTATAAAAATCGACCGCACTATCCTGACCGATAGTGCGGCGATGCACAGCGGAAAAAACAAGGTTTCCCCGATTTTCTTATTTCAAATATTAACTCTCCAAAAATTTTTAATATCGTTTGTGGATAAACTGGGAATCTTCGGTCTGACAAATTAAGCTCTGTGACAAGGAACACGGTATGTCAAATTGAAGCTTAGGCATAGACGGATCTAAAGTCTTTCGTGGATAAAATTTGTAGTTACGCTTCTGGACAACTTGGAGCACGGTATGTGAAATTGAAGATACGCAAAGTACTCCAAATTTTACATAATAATGTATCAATATGCTTTTAAAACAAAGCTTGCTGTCAAGCACAATGCCTAAGCATTTATGATGATTGATAATTTCATCATCACCCAAAAATATATTAAAGTCAAGGAAATAACTTTCCGAAGGTCCAAAGATGATAGCTTTATATTTTGAGGTATTAATAGTCAAAAAATTATCAAACGTCCAAAATTTTTTTAATTTGTCAATCTTTCTCTTATCGGTATTCACAATGAAAATATTTGTCTCAATATAGATTACGGCAATTCAAATTCCTTAATTTTACCTTTTATTAAAAAAAAAATCGACACCGCATACACATCGGGATTAATTTTAGCAATTGTTCCTTTTTTATTTCCGTTAGTTTTAAGTAATACTAATATTTTGTTGGGAGCAAACTTTTTTTAACTTCAATGAAAATGTAAACCACAACACTTCAGCAAGTAGCACTTCACTTTTATTCATATTTTTACATTTTTTTATTATAATTCGATTTTCTACTTTAATTCCATTTACTGTAATATTTAAAGCCACATTTGGCCAATACTAATACTAAATATTACAGAGTATAACATATTATGTACATAATTTAAAGTTACTATAAACTTTACCCCAGCCAAAAAAAAAGGAAGGAAAATAAATCACTCCAAAAAATAAATATTAATACTCATTAATACCCAATAAAAACAAATTTAAACTTTATTCCTTTTGGAACAAAGAAAATTTAAAAATTGAGTATTTTTGACGAATTGTAAAAGGAAATCAACAATTTCATTTTGCCAAGAACTAAACCATGGAAACAACTCATGCCTTAATGACTTGCTAAATAACTACACGGCCACTTGCAATACTCTTTCGGCTCATAACATGCCATCCATCTCGGAAATCGATGATGGGATCGTCATTATCAATGACCAATCTTTTAAACTAATGGACAGAAATGAAACCACAATCGTCCAAAAAGGGACTTTTCTAGTAACTTTCGAGAGTGAAATATTTATTAACTCTACAAAGTTCAAAAATCTCCGCAAAATTGCTTTCAAAAGTCCGGAAACTCCCATAGCTCACTCTGTCAGTCTTGCTGACCATACCTCCATCCTATCACTCCCATACTTACACGAGCTGAATATTAAAAATATGGACCATATTTCTCATTTGCATTCCAAAGTTAGAGGAACTTGTTATATCTCCGCTTCCCTTTTTGCCCTGATTTTGGCACTGTGCGCTGCATACTTTGTAGCCAAGAGGAACCGTAAAATCGAAATTAGTAATATCCTCAATAATTACGACCAGCCGGGGACGTCTGGATCTCAAGGGGGGGAGCAGTTAAGGCACGTTGCCCTCAACATTTCGACATAATTAAATTTACACTAACATTTCCGTATTCATTCCCTAGCAACTCAAATTTTCTGCATTAGTTGCAAAATAGTTTTAACTTCTGTCCGAATTATATTTTTTTTTTTTTGTGTCAAACAAATTTTGCAGCATTTACATAAATGCAAAAATCGTATAGTCAAAGCAGCGGTGTCAGGTAGTTTTGCAATTTGATTAATTTTAGTAACTCAGCAAATTCTAATTGTTGGTTCCCTTAATAAATGACAATTATGTGAAAATGAGTTCAGTTCAAACTCGTTACTCAAAGCTTGCATAGCAAGAGAACAGACTTCGGTATCGCGAAGTATAAATTTGTAACTAATAAAATTGTAATCTAAAAACGTTAAACATTAAAATAAGACTTGTTTATTTGAATAAATTTATGAACCAATAAATAAAAGAGTTTCATTTAAATTAAGTGACGGGTTTGGGCAAATAAAATAACTTATATATTTTTATAAGCCAACGCACAGAAAAGGATAACATACGAATGAATAGGCGTATTCAGCTGGTACGGGCACTGGTATATGTATAAATTGAGGTGTCGCTGGTATAACTGTTGCGGCTACTGTTGAAGTATTATCTCTGTGCTCCTTATCACGTTCTCTACTTGAATGCTTATGACTTTCATGGTCTCGCCTTTTAGGTGAACGGCTTCGTGAACGCGTGCTTGATCTACGGAATCGATATTCTCTTCTATAACTACGATATGAAGTTTGTCTACGATAGTTATCTCTAGTCGAAGAACGTTCTCTTTTCGGACTATTTATTCTACGTTTTGAAACAGGGCTACATTTTTTTGAAGAGGGTATAGAACGAGATTGCGACCTGCCGCGGTCTTTAGTACCATATATACGTCTTAAACGGTCTCTTTCTCTTGCTTCATCACGATAATAGGGAAGTTTTTCTATTGGCCTTTTCTTTAACGTTGATGGTGATAGTGAACGGGATTTACTTTTATTCTTTTCTTTGTATTTATCAGACTTTGTATTATTACTAAATCTGAAATTGTGACTATATTTATCATGTGTAGAACTTTCACAGGATTTATGTCGACTAGGAGGCAGAGACGTATAATTTTTATCACGATGACGATATCGTTCAGGTGAGCTAGATTCCTTAAATATATGTATATATATTACTTAATATTGTAGGAAGAACAGCTTAGAAACTTACAGTTGAGCTACATCTCTTAGCTTTATATTTAGCCCCAGCAGCGCTCCTGCTGTGATATTCCCCATGTACTGAGATATTGTCACGTTTATCTCTTGAAGTTTTCTGATTTACTGCGATATCATCACGTGCAAATAAAGGCTTGGAACCTTCACCTAAGCGAAAAAAACAAAAAAAAAGTTTACCAAATACAGCATACACACTACACCCTCTCTATGTTGAAAAGTTGATAGTATTACATTTTTTAAATTACTAAGTTAATCGATTGATTTTGTTATTGAATATTTAAAGCATTTTATGTGTATTTGCTGTTTCTTCGACAAACATTTATTGCATTATAGAATTACTTATGTGTTTATGAATATGAATCTAAGAAATAAAAAGAAATATTTATTTACAATCTCATTTGTCTATTATTTTGCAATTTAGTTAAGTTTTGAGATCTAAAAAATTAAAAACTTGATGTATTAAAATAGGTGAATTAAATTATTTTTATTGTGCCAATTTTTCCATTTATATCGTTATCCTTTTTGAATATGGTTGTTGCTATATGGTAATTGTTGATTGTAGGTAACTAAATGTTTTTTTTTTTTTCAATAATGGTATGTTGATTGTTGTTATTTGTTGATTGTAACACTTCTTTGATCCTTCTTTTTAGTATGTTGATTGTTGCTTTTGTTCATTTAAATTTTTTCTGAAACAAATATTTCTTAACTACCTTAAAATGTAGATATAATGTAGAAATATACAATATTTTATTAGGCAATATCTTCCTTTTTTTATATCTGGGACAACTTTCAGTTAAAATTATAAATTGCCTTAAACTTATACATATTTGCTTTAAAATAACCCTATTACCCCACGTCCATGTTTTGTATCCTAGATGACAACACTTAATAAGCATCTTAATTTCTAACATTTTGGCTCTATAAATGCCATTTGAAAATTTTCAAAACTAAAATTTTTAATGTCTTAAATTATAACATTAAAATTAAATAGGTATTATGCATGAATGAAATTTTAATACTTACTTCAGCCAAGATCTTTTAGTTTATAATCGTCCTCTGATTCCAAAATGGTATGTTGATTGAAGAACTTCAGGATATAATTTTCAAAACATGTTGAGTGTTTGCTTTTGATGGCCATATAACGGTTTTGGATCACATATTTTTCATTTGTATATTTGATATTTTTATTTAAGTTCAAAGTTTTAATTTGTATGTATTTAAAAATATAACATACTGTAACAAAAACTTTAAAAAGGAAAGTTATGTCTTTATGAGAAAATTACCAAATCTGCGTATAATTTCAATGCCATCACTTAAATCGGCCGAACGCACAATAGCAAGAGGAGCCTTTTTCACAGAGCCACTTGGTATGGATTGTTGAATTTTGAATTTGGGACCCCCATCTAAAGTAGATAATGTTAAGCCTGTGGATAAAGATTCCATGACTGTTGAAGACGATGACGTTACTTTAAGTTGATTAGGTAGTTGTTTCCGATCTTGTTGAAAAAGTTGTCTCGAATTAATGCCATCTATTTTATAAAAACTAATGGAAGCATATATTATTTAAGAACTTGGCTTATATATATATATTACGAAAATGTATGAATTAATTTTTATTTGACACAAAGTATTCCCTGCATCGACGCCATGACAACTTGCATTTTATAAAGAGTGTTGCCTATGTGATTTGACGAAAAGTTATTACAGTGATGCCAGATTTATGCATTTGGCTTATCGTAAAAGTTTTCCAAAAATATGGGATTGATGCATAAAATTTACATTTACAGAGAAAAGTCATGAATTTTTCAAAATTTAAGGCCTAGTAAAGCTGCGTTCACACTACGTGTTTTGCTCGTGTTTTTCTTATTTTTTTAGCACGTGTAATTTGTACACATAGTGTGAACCCTTTCAAACATTGTTTATGTACAACACATTTTGCAAGACATATGTAAAATTTTCAATTAGAGCAGGCTCTATTTTGGCAAGATAAACATATGAAAATACAACACTGCTTGTGGCGAAAGAAAAACAGAGTAAATTATATAGATTAATATTGAGAGAAAAATAAATTGTTTATTATTAATTAACAATTAAAAAATATATAAAATATATATCTTTATTTTTAACAAAAATTTTTTGTAAATTCACAAATTAAATCAGCTGTTGTTTACATTTAGAGGTTATGTCATACGGAAATACATATGTACGTTTGAACGCAAAAATTATGAATTGTATGTAAAACGGCAATTTTGACACACACACGGAATTACGTATGGATCGTAAAACTGAATTTACACATGGAAAATACACATAGTGTAAACACACCTTTAGCCACACGTAACCATAACCAACCGTGTCAACTGTTTTTTCTGTTACATGAAAAGCATTTAGAGCAGTTACCGAACTCAACTGTCACGTAACCGGAACGTCCCAATCTGTTGAAAATAGATTTTTGCTACGTTTGTACGTGACATTTGTGAACAACTGATAAACTTTGGGTAATTTTACACAGCAACATGTTGGTTCGTTTTTTACGTTCTATATTTCATATTTTACATATTTTGTTGTATTGTCAGCACTATTTTTGTTTTGTAGCCAACAAGAATAGAAATTATCCTAAGTTGACTACAACGACAAAAGTGGCCATGTAGCCGTGTAGCGGTGTTGGTGTCAAAATAATCGTTTTCATATAAACGTGTGTATTTTACAAGGTTCTGAAAATACACACATGAAACACACAATGTTCTGTTCAAAATCAGCCAACACATATCTTTATTTTCATATCAATTATGTGCGTTTCTAAATTTTCTACGGTGCCCACCACAACCATGACTGTGTTCGTGTGTTTCATGTGTAAAACAAACATAATTGATATGATAATAAAAATATGTGTGTGTTGGTCTAAGTTATGTTTGTTTACATATATGTACGAGTTTTTTATTCAGTGTGTGTTTTTTTCTGAACTCTGGTATTTTATTTTTGCAGGCTGTAATCGTGTAGGCGCTGTCGTATATGTGTTTTATGCATAATGCACGACTACACGACCACTTTTGCTGCTGTAGTCAACTTATGCATGAAACACATAGACGACAGCGGCTACACGACTACAGCTTGTCAAAAATAATATACACACGTTTATATGAAAACGGTTATTTTGACACCAACACAGCTACACGACTACACGGCCACTTTTGCTGCTGTAGTCAACTTAGGTAAATTTCTATTTTTGTTGGCTACAAAACAAAAATAGTGTTGACAATATAACAAAATATATAATAGATATTAGTGCTATGAAATATTTTATTTTGTTGAAAAAATTAATCGCAAAATGAAGTGCTATAATAAATCCATTAATAATCAATAGCGGTTAAGTAAATTTATTTATTTATTTTTACGTTATAATAATGCATTATAAATAAGTATTTGTATATTTAAGTCAAGTTTATATAGAATCATGCATGTTTTCCTATTTTAATAAAGTAGAAAAAAAATATAATTAGCCAATATACATATATAAAAAAATTGATTTTGAATGTTTACATAGTGCTTTTTTCAATGTTAAATTATTTCTCGCTGTTTTAAAAAAACTCACTGGAAATAAAATCAACAGTCCACTTAAACACTAGCAAATATTTCAATGTGTATTTGTATTTATTAAAAAAAAGGCAACATTTGAATATTTGTAGATGGTTTATTTTATAAAAATCAAATGAGAAATTATAGTCGGTCTAATAATTTCTGTCTTGTAGATATGAAAAAGATCTTATCGGATGCTGTTTTATATTTAGTAAAGTTCCTCTTATATATATTTTTTTTTTGTTTTTGATGGATTAAAGTGAAGATCAGGAATGTCGGATATAGTGTTTATTATTGGACTGCTGATTCAAGGGTACAACGAATAAGTATAAATCAAAGTTTGTCAAAATATGTATGATAATCTGGGTTTTAGGGTAATTTTAGCGGAGTTCATAAGGGAAATTCACATGGAGATTAGGCTTGAAAATATTTTTATATTTTTGCCGTCGACTCAGAAAATTATTTTGAGTTGATTAGTATAATAAAATAGTTTATGTAATTTTATTTTTGTAGCAACAGAGATCAGCACAAATTCAGTCAAATTTTTGAATATGATAAAATTTTCAAAATTAATTGAATTCGACTTTTTTATAATACTCTTAGTAAAATATGCAAGTATATTTTTTAAATTTTCAATTAAACTGTATGTACATTTTGAACTTTATTTTTTTTCAAATTTATTTTTCATTTTAAAAGCATATTGCATTTTACGCTTTTGTAGTAGAAATTTAGTCGTTTTTACACCTTTTTAAAATTTTGTGCGCAAAATGCGCACCACTTTTTAGCAATCCTGATTTTACAAAATTAATTTGTTTCATTTTTTTATTGCAAGCACAAAAAAACAAAAAATACTGACAAAGATTCAACATGAAAGGCTGTTTATTGTGTCTGCAAAACCACAAGAAAAATGTGGGTTATATACAAGTCAATTCAACACATTGGTTGGAGTTTAATATACAGAATATAATTGAGAAGCATTTATGGCCAATTGTAAGTAGCCTTAGTTTAGTTTATAAACGATATTTATAGGTATATGTCTATTTTAGAAATCTATACATTCATCCTCATTTCTTTGTACACTGTGTTGGGGAGAATTGTATGGTTTCCATAAATTTTTTATGGCTATCAAAGCAGCACAAGCAAAAAGTTTCGAAATGGAAACTCATGGTTTTCAAATGTCAAAAGAATCGATTGGGAGTTTAAATGATGAGGTGAAATTAGAGAATACAACAGATAGATATGAAACCGAAATATTAATGGAGCAAACTTTACCAACAGGCACACATCCAACATATACGAGTACAATAATAATGGAGAATACTATTCCTAATATAAAATTAGAAGAGGAAATTTTCGTATATAATAGTTCTTGGAGGGCAAACAGTTCTCAGGAAAATTCTCATACAGAGTTATATTATGATGGAAGCGATGAGACAAATTCAGTTGTAACAGAAATTAACGAAAGTGAAATATGTTTTAATCTAAATAGAAACTTAGAACTTCCAGCAAAAGATTTAATGGATGACTACATGGAAAATACTAAGTCGTCGGAAGAACAGAAACCTACATTGCTTATACCTTGTGAAAGTCATAGCTCAAATAATGAACTGGAGAGTAGATTCTTAGATGAAAATAATGGAAGTCACCTTCCCTCGACTAACTATAGTTTACAGCTAACAAATGAACACACACTAAAACCACCAGCCAAACGAGGGCGTCCTCGAAAGAATTTCATTAATACATTACGGAGAGAAGAAGTTGCAGTAAATTCCTCAGAGACAGAAAATCATAACTCATTTATAAGTATACAACAAGAAGATGAATATGGAGAAGATATATCTTTAAAGAAAAAAAAACGAGGACGTCCTAAAAATTCACAAATATCAGAACAAAAAAAGAAAATGTGGGCATGTAGAATGATTTCTCGACCAGCACGAAAACGAAAACTTCCACGTAAATATTTAACTTATGATGTTGACAGTACAAAAGAAAAAACTATTCGCAAGGAATTATACTTATATTTTAAATCTGGCAAACGGGGACGACCGCGCAAAATTTTAATAAATTCAATAAATGGTTCTAATATCTCCTCCGAACAAATTTTACCGACTGATTTAGGAGTTAACTCACCGGAACAACTGCATCAAACACTCTGTTATGATAATATGCCTAAAAAAACAGGTAAACGTGGACGTCCTCGCAAATATTTTACAAAAGATATCGTTACGTCGCAAGAACTCTGTAGTGACATGCCATCAACATCAACCGGTAAACGTGGCCGTCCTCGTAAAAACTTTACAAATGATATTCAAAATACAGATATACCAAACGAACAAACCGTTACATTGGAGAACTCTACACCATTTATTAATAGTAATCATCCGCGAGTTAAATCTAAATTGAAAATACGTCGACGATGTCGTCCCTATAAAGATTTAATGCGAAATTATATAGCAACAAGCGTACGATGCATGCAATTGTTTAAAAGTAAAAATAACGGTGGTCACTCTGAGAGTGAAAATGGCTGCTGAGCTTAAGAAATTTTCTTAAAACGTTGATTCATTTGTTTTAAAAACAATAACCATTTTTAATTTTATGGTGAAAATCATTTAATTATATCTACAAATACTTTAATTCAGCTTGTTTAATATATCTATTCTATTCAAATAAATATATTATATCAACTAATAACTAATAAAAAATTTAAAGTATTTATTGAAAGGTATCAGATCCTCAGGGTTATGCCTATAACATAAGATTTTAATAAAACCAATTAATCGACCATGTTCTATCGCTCACATCAAAAATAAAAACGAAGTTTTCTCAATTCTGTAAATCGATTAAGCTTAATATCTTTATTGTTTCAATCAATAAATCATTTTTATCCATGAAAAAGATAAAAACTAAATCAAATAAAATATATTGTATGGAAACCTTAAATTTATTAAATTTTCACTTTTACCATTAAATAAAATAGAGATGAATAATTTGTAGTTCCTCTAGTATGTCTATATAATTTAAAATATTTCTCGAAAACTATCTTATGCGGAATAAGAAAAAATCCAATTCTTAAACATTTAGAAGTTAAAAATACACGTTATCGTATAAAATACACTAAGAATTATTAATATATAAATTATGCTCTAATATGTCACTGCTTTTAAATTTGAGTTGCGTGCATTATAAATGAACAATTTATAAAAGTTTCAAAGAAATTTAGCAAATATTCATACATATCAATATAAGGCCGGCTTAATACCGATTAATGGAAATAATCCTATTTTCTTTATTAAAATTGAAGTTAGAAAAAATTGATATTTATATATAATTCACTATACATATATAATACATGCTGCATGTTCATACAAAAAGTGGTTTGACATGTTCAAATAGATCAAATTAAAGTTTGTTTTTTTTTTAAATTGGTGGATTATATTATTTGGAAAAGTTTAAGTTATCCTGGATATTAGCATAAATATTCTGTGTCTATAAATACGCTGCTTTAATACATACTGTCAAATAGAACAAACCTTCATTTTGATATTTAAGGTATGGCCTGCGGTTCAAGCCCACAAAAATAGTTTTTTAAAAGTGCTGTAGCTCAGTCGTTTTTCAATTTATCCACTTTGGGTATTTTACATGAAAGCAGACGTAATTTACTAACTTTTTCCGTATTTATTTATGTTTCTATGCTTTTCATCGATGAAAATGGGTACATAAAATGAGAAGGCAAACGGGGTGTCGTTTTTCTTGAGAACTACACCTTTTTCAATTGTATTTCAGAAAACATCAATTGAATTTCAGAAAGTATCAATTGTATTTCAAAAACATCAATTGATTTTCAGAATGTATTAATTGTATTTCAGAAAGTATCAGTTGTATTTCAGAAAACATAAATTGATTTCAGAAAGTATTGTATTTCATCATTGTATTTCAACATCAATTAATTTTCAGAAAGTATCAATTATATTTCAAAAAGTATCAATTGTATTTCAGAAAACATCAACTGAATTTCAGAAAGTATTAATTGTATTTCAGAAAACATCAATTTATTTTCAGAAATAATATGTATAAAGGCGGCTGGAAACGTACAAATAAACCCATCAAACACAAGGTTGTGTGTGTGCGGTCGTTCTTTTTCGGCTACATGTACACGATGTCGGCTATGTTTGATGAAAATCAAAAATTTTTGATATTTTTATTTGACGACTGATTATTTGATCGTTGCGGGACTTGTTTAACAAAAAAAACTTCATTTGGTTTGAATTCTTCACGTTGAACACATTTGCGGAAAAACATTATTTTTTCGATTTCTTGATAGAGGTATACTTATTTTTAAATTTTATAGAAAAATGAAAATATAAATATATATTTAAATATATATTTAATTATATATTTAATTATTAACTGTTTTATAATTAAATTATTATTATAATTAACAATGAATTAGTGAGAAATTATCAAAATTTATTATTACAAAGTTTATAAATATGATAAAATTTATACAAAAATTCTTTTTAGTAAAATAATTATTGTAGTTAATAATAAATTGATTAAAATTATAAATTTCTAGTTATAAAATTTATAGATAATTAAAACTATGTCTTAAAAATAACATTAAATCATCATCGACATCATTTGATGCGAACGCTACGAAATCAAAATACAAATGATGTTTGACGTGTTTATTTGTACGTTACTTTTAAAGCATCAAACAAACGATTTATTTGTACGTTGCCAGCGGCTTTAACACCTTGGTGATCAGATAAAGGTGCTATTACATGATGTGTTTTTTACATATGTTCTGTCAAATTTTCCCACAACAAAAGTTATACACATCGTGTGATACATACGATCCAACGGAAAAATTAACTAATAAAAACAATTCTATCATTACTGAACTACATAAAAATAACCACATAGAAACATTTACTAAATTTAAACTAAGATGCAATGCAGCTAACGCACCACAATTATATGGACAACCGAAAATTCACAAACAGGACATGCCAATGCGACCAATAGCAGCGTCATATGAACTCCCAGCCTATCAACTATCAAAATACATAGGTACAATACTAAAGAATTTAACTAACACCAAATATAACATTAAAAACTCAACACAACTTAAGAAAGATATACAAGAAATAGACATAGAACAAAATGATTTGATGATATCTCTCGACGTCGTATCACTATTTACAAATATCCCGATACATTTAGCCATTAAAATAATTATTAAAAAATGGGAAACAATAAAAGCTCACACCAGCATCCCAAAAAATACATTTATCAAAATACTTGACTTTTGTTTAAGAGACAATAATTATTTTATGTTTGACAACAATATTTACATACAAAATTATGGTATGCCAATGGGGAACCCACTTTCTCCAATAATAGCGGAAATAGTCTTAGATGACCTATTAGACTACACACTAGACAACCTAAAATCCAAAAACATCGAAATAAAATATATTACCAAATATGTAGATGACTTTTTTGCCATTATAAAACAGAAAGATAAACAAATAATATTACAAGAATTTAACTATTACCATAACAAATTAAAGTTCACGATAGAAGAGGAAACAAACCATAGCCTCAACTTTTTAGACATTACCATACATAAAACTAATAACAAACTCATAACAAACTGGTTTACTAAAGAAATTTCATCTGGTAGAATTATCAATTATTTTTCAAACCACGACCCTATACAGAAGAAAAACACAGCAAAAAATCTTATAAAAACAGCAATAAACATTAGTGATAACATTTTCCTAAAAGATAACATAAAGAAACTAAGAACAATTTTGACTAAAAATAATTATCCTATTAAATATATTAACAAATTAATTTCCACAGTAATAAATGAAACCCAAAATAATAACACACAAAATAACAACGCAATATCTAACTCAGTTAACGGACAAAAAACGACCTTTGCCACTATACCATATTTACCAACAATAACGAATAGGAAAAACATAACAAATCTGATCAACACTGAAACTATTAAAATAGCTTCGAAGCCAAATCAAACATTGAATAAGCTTTTTAACACCCAAAAAACGAAAACAGACTTACACAAACAACACAATGTAGTATACCAAATAAAATGCAATGGTAATGTCCACCAACAATGTAACAGAATATATATTGGACAAACGAAAAGACAATTAGAGATTAGGTTGAAAGAACATAAACGAACAGTTGAGAAAGGAATAACAACAACAGCTCTCTCTCAACATGCATTTGACAATAAACACAACTTTGATTTTGACAACATCAAAGTCTTGGAAAGAGAGACAAAAACAAATAAAAGAATAACACTTGAAAGTTTGCATATTAAGAAACATATTGACAAAACAGTAAACATTAAAGAAGACAGTGATCACATTAGTAACACGTACAATTTAGTACTTAATAAATAAAATTAAAATGTAAAATTTAGATTAAGTGTGTAATAATACTATTAAGGTAACAATTATTTTATAAAAAAAAAAAAAAATTCACATAAATTTGTTAAGTGATAATAAATGTATATTCTTAATTATTATTAAATAAAATTAGACGCCTGATGAGGACACCAACCATAGTGTCGAAACGTCGCAGACAGAAAACAAAATTACAGCATATTTGTTTTAATTATTCCTGCTTAGGACGACCATAGGAAGCTTAATATCACAACAAGTAATTACAATCACTGGTCATTAGGAACATATCAAAATACGAAACATTGTTTATGTACAATACATGAGGAAAGTTACATGTACATTTTTCAATTAGAGCAGGTTGTATTTTTGTATGACAAACACATGAAAATACAACACTGCTTGTGGCGAAAAAAACAGGGTAAATTATAAAGATTAATATTGAAAGAAAAATAAATTGTTTAATATTAATTAAGGTGCTATTACATGATGTGTTTTTTACATATGTACTGTCACTTTTTTTATCCATATGAAATTCCTCATGTCTGTCAAAACTGGCTTTTACATACGATTCATAATTTTTGCTATCACACGTACATATATATTTCCGTATGACATAACCTCTAAATGTAAACAACAGCTAATTTAATTTGTGAATTTACAAAAATTTATTGTTAAAAAAAAGTAATATATTTTTTAATTGTTAATTAATATTAAACAATTTATTTTTCTTTCAATATTAATCTCTATAATTTACTCTGTTTTTCTTTCGCCACAAGCAGTGTTGTATTTTCATATGTTTGACATGCAAAAATAGAACCTGTTCTAATTGAAAAATGTACATGTGACTTCCTCATGTATTGTACATAAACAATGTTTCATATGTATCACACGATGTGTACAACTTTTGTTGTGGGAAAATTTGACAGTACATATGTAAAAAACACATCATGTAATAGCACCTTTAACAATTAAAAAATATATAACTTTTTTTAACAATAAATTTTTGTAAATTCACAAATTATATCAGCTGTTTACATTTAGAGGTTATGTCATACGGAAATACATATGCACATGTGATAGCAAAAATTATGAATCGTATGTAAAAGACAATTTTGACAGACATGATGAATTACATATGGATAAAAAAGTGACAGTACATATGTAAAAAACACTTCGTGTAATAGCACCTTAAAGGTGGGAAAATTTGACAGTACATATGGAAAAAACACATCATGTAATAGCACCTTTAGCCAACTTTAGTTGGTTAAGGCCTAGTTAGCCACACGTTGCTATAATTTATCCGTACCGTAAATGTAACGTTGACATTTAGTGCAATTATAGAACGTAAAAAACGGATCAGCATGTTGCTGTGTAAAATTAACCAAACTTTATCAGCTGTTCACAAATGTCACGTACAAACGTAGCATAAATCTATTTTCAACAGATAGGAACGTTCCGGTTACGTGACAGTTGAGTTCGGTAACTGCTCTAATTGCTTTTCATGTAACAGAAAAAAACAGCTGACACGTTTGGTTAAGGTTACGTGTGGCTAACTTGGCCTTTAATTGTAGCTCTGTTCGTTTACGTGATAATTTGTAACAATTTGTACAAATTATCACAAAATTTACTGGATCCTGTTCGTTTACTTCAAAAACCCAGTAAAAGAGAAAAAATGAGACCGTAAAGCGACAGTTAATTTTTTGAAAACTTGCTAGATTTTACTGGATATATTTTTGCCAGTACGAATTAACAAGCAAGAAAAAACATATGTGTGTTCCTGCCAATTTCTTTCATAATAATTGTTTATTTTCAAAAGCAATAGGTAATGATATTAGTTTCAATGAATATTTTTACATATTTGATAAAGTAGACAAAATATCTACGAAACGTTGGGAAAGGAGAAATTAAAATGCTATTTTAATTACTTTTAAAGGAATCAGGTCACATTAACAGTAAGACTAAAGGAGGAATAAATTGTCACTCTGGGTATAAATGGTTTCATCCTGCTTGTGTGGAAATTGCTGCAGAGCAACTTAATGCCATTTCTAAATGTGCGATTCTTGTATGGTGGCACCTATAAATGCCGACATGGTACCGGCAGCGCTAGCGACGATTCACGCAAAGGACTCGCTCATATACAAAATAAATTTATATTGGCTGAGCTCAAGCAACAAATAGGTTTAAAGAATTAAGAAATGATATCGACAATTGCAGAAAAATTATTAGTTACGTTGACTCTTCAACAGCGAAGAAGATCAAAGTTCTTTAAAACCATAAACGCTAAATCGAGTTGATATAATGATTAATGGGTTCCCAAGAAATCAGAAAAACATTGATGTCATTGTTCTTGATATTTTTAAAGAACTTAATGTAGCTTTTTATGATACAACTGTTTATGACGTTAGTTTGTGTTCACACATGACAGTTTTCTTGCTGAAAGTCTTGAGTTTATGGGTGAGACGGGAGAGAAGAATGGCAGGGGTACATACTTTCATGTACTCTGAAATTCTCTTTTGTTTCTTGCTTCGTAATTGTCAAAGTGAAGTTATTTTACGTTTTCTTTCATTTTCATGTTTTGTTTGTGTTAAGATAATAAATTGAAATAAAATTAATTTTTATGAATGATAAATGATAAAATGATAAAATAAACAGATAAAATGATAAAGAAAACATGAACAAATTTTGAATTTCAACACAAAAATTTCAGTGTGTAGACACGGATGAAAGTTTAAAAGAGAATTTCAAACAGTTTCAGAAAGAAAAATTTCATGTTTGTGTAAACCGGGTCTATTATTACGATTATTACATTCGGATAAGAAGAATAACGAAACACAGATTTGTGCTTTATATCCAATTCATATGTAATTGGTAACAATCAATTTTATTACCTTTGGCAGTGGCTGATATTGTAAAACAATTTTAGGCAATGTAACGTTTTGATGTGTAAACATCTATACGCACAGGGGTGTAAATTTCTATTTCACAATACAAACACAAAAACAGCGTAACATATGAGCCGTAAGACAAATCGGTGTGACTTATGATTGTATTGGTGAAAAAATTATGACATAAAATTGTTTTAGCTAATTCTACAACCCTGCAGTTGTTTGCTATAAGTGATACATAGACTACGCTTTCTGTTTGATTTTAAAAAAGTGACATAAAAAGTCGTAAATTAATAGATGTTTACACATGTCCCCTGTGATCGGACTCACATGATTTTTTTGTGCACAATTTTACTTTAACCAGGAAATCGATTATTCTATATGATCTAATCCCGACTATATCGGATAATTGAGGTTCAACTACTTTGAGCGGCAAACGTGAGTGAACATCGCTGATAACTTTATATTTCTTTTTATTATAATTGTAATAATGGCACTAGAATAATTCGTACAATTAAAATTTAAAGGTTTCTCATTCCGAAATGAAATAAGACCAAAACCTTAAAAACTACGCTGCATAAGTGAGTATACACTTTCTTTCTCAATTAGTTTTTTTTTTTTGCTAAAACCGTTAGATTTAGAGCTAATTTTGTGTTGAATTTTGTAAGAAAAGACAAAACAAAATGGTTTAAGTTAGTATTTTATTAACATTCGCCGTTAAACAATCATTAAAAATTAATTATTTTAGTAAGCTACTCACGAGGCAACGGGTGAAGCAACGTGTTGTAACAATCCCTACAAGAAATGAATGACTGAAACTAACACATAAACAATTTTTGTACCAACACACTTGCAGTTTTTTTCTATTTAAAAACATATGACTGTCATTGTTGCTGTTGTAGAGTTGTTTTTGTTAAGGTTTAGGAAAGGTAAGTAATTAATTAAATTAAAAGTTCAAGTTAATTTTTGTTGTTTCTTTAGGATTCTTCAAAATATGTCAGTGAATTCGTTAGTGCCATTCTCAATTGTGGTGGCACGTCCCTCCATTATACCCTTCCACAATTTATTTTTTGCTCGCTTGTGGCCTATTCCTGTTGGATCGTTAACTTAAATATATTGCTGTAGAATCTTCACAAACTTTCAATCTAGAACTTTTATACCTCTTAGGAAACGCATTTGTGTAAAGAATTATATTGTGCGACAATATGTTATATCCTGGATTTCGATTGTGAATGCTGTACCAGAAAATAATATGGTTATCTATTTGATATTATTGATGGACTTTTTATGATGGAAGATAATACACAAGAAATATATGTAATTGTGTGAAACAACGCTGACACAGTTTATTAAATCTATTCGTAATGATTCCAGTTAAGTGCGCATGGAAGACACTATAAATATATTGTTAATACATGCGCAATCACCAAATGAACTTATTAAGGTAATGTACTGACATTTTATTAAAAATTGTAGCTAGAAACAAAGTAAATCTTCCTTGCAGCATTTTACACTAATTCTTATATCTATCTTTCAGCCTGTTGCCATAACATGGATATGGGAGTTTGTTTTAATATTTGAATGTTTTAATTTATGCCATTCTGGAATATAGTGTCTGCAATATGATGTTGATAATATGAAATGAAATTAGTTTCTTCAAAAGAACAAAGATCTCAGAATATTGAACAAATTGATTTATGGAGGTATTATCACAATATCTCACACACCGTTTTGTACAAACAAAGGTAGCAGTATTTGAATGGATACATCATTTACTCATCAATTTTCCAAATGAATTGTATCAGGTTTGGCCGAAATTGTTAATTCACAACACTCAAAAGGTAAGCTTTAATATTGAGTTTAGGGATGTTTCGAGTGAAAAGTCGGCAAAGTTGTTTAAATATCTGTTTTAAGTTAAGCCCATTGTCCTGTTTCAACATTGTCTCAAAGTTATCACCACGTTTCGGAATTAGTGATATTGTTGTATTTTTAATATTTAATGTTTATTTTTAATTTTGAATTTGATTTTTAACACAATAAATAAATAAATAAAAAATAATAAGTCGTGTTTCATTATAATCAAGCGTGACCGGTCAATGATGATGTATATATCCATCAAATGTGATCGGTCAACGATGATATATATATCTATCATCGTTGACTACTAAACAGCGGTAGAGTGAGCAGTTCAGATATATATTATATGGTTTACATACTTTCATAGGTTAGATTAAGATGCAAAATCACATGTACACAAAAGTTTCGGTCAGTTTTGGCATATTTGCCTTAATAAAATCACCGGTCAAATGACCGTCACTGTTCTTGTAGGGATGTGTTTTCCCTACAAGAACAGTGACGGTCACTTGACCGGTGATATGACCGTCACTACTGACTGAAGTGTCGGTCATCGCGTAGAACAAAGTTCCTATCATTTTATTAAGGCAAATATGCCAAAACTGACCGAAACTTTTGTGTACATGTGATTTGGCATCTTACTCTAACCTATGAAAGTATGTAAACCATATAATATATATCTGAACTGCTCACTCTACCGCTGTTTAGTAGTCAACGATGATAGATATATATATCATCGTTGACCGGTCACATTTGATGGATATATACATCATCATTGACCGGTCACGCTGGATTATACTGAAACACGACTTATTATTTTTTATTTATTTATTGTATTAAAAATCAAATTAAAAATAAACATTAAATATTAAAAACAACAATATCACTAATTCCGAAACGTGGTGATAACTTTGAGACAATGTTGAAACAGGACAATGGGCTTAACTTAAAACATATTTAAACAACTTTGCTGACTTTTCACTCGAAACATCCCTAAACTCAATAGAAATTTCCGGTAATGGGCCTTAGTGCAATCAGTAGTTTCTTAAAGAAAACAATTTATTATAACACATATATATCAACAATTTATATTAAAGCTTACCTTTTGAGTGTTGTGAATAAAAAATTTCGGCCAAACCAGATACAATTCATTTGGAAAATTGATGAGTAAATGATGTATCCATTCAAATACTGCTACCTTTGTTTGTACAGAACGGTGTGTGAGATATTGTGATAACACCTCCATATATCAATTTGTTCAATATTCTGAGATTTTTGTTCTTTTGAAGAAACTAATTTCATTTCATATTATCAACATCATATTCCAGACACTATATTCCAGAATGGCATAAATTAAAACATTCAAATATTAAAACAAACTCCCATATCCATGTTATGGCAACAGACTGAAAGATAGATATAAGGATTAGTGTAAAATGCTGCAAGCAATATTTACTTTGTTTCTAGCTACAATTTTTAATAAAATGTCAGTGCATTACCTTAATAAGTTCATTTGGTGATTGCGCATGTATTAACAATATATTTATAGTGTCTTCCATGCGCACTTAACTGGAATCATTACGAATAGATTTAATAAACTGTGTCACATAATTATTATTGTGTCACATAATTATATTTCTTGTGTATTATCTTCCAACATCATAAAAATAATATCAAATAGATAACCATATTTTCTGGTACAGCGTTCACAATCGAAATCCAGGATATAACATATTGTCGCACAATATAATTCTTTACACAAATGCGTTTCCTAAGAGGTATAAAAGTTCTAGATTGAAAGTTTGTGAAGATTCTACAGCAATATCTTAAGTTAACGATCCAACAGGAATAGGCCACAAGCGAGCAAAAAATAAATTGTGGAAGGGTATAATGGAGGGACGTGCCACCACAATTGAGAATGGCACTAACGAATCCAATGACATATTTTGAAGAATCCTAAAGAAACAACAAAAATTAACTTGAACTTTTAATTTAATTAATTACTTACCTTTCCTAAACCTTAACAAAAACAACTCAACAGCAACAATGACAGTCATATGTTTTTAAATAGAAAAAACTGCAAGTGTGTTAGTACAAAAATTGTTTATGTGTTAGTTTCAGTCATTCATTTCTTGTAGGGTTGTTTGTTCACTACACACGTGGGAACGATTGCCGCAACATCAGTACTGTGTGTAGCTGTGGTTCAGAAAAGACATACGAACAAAAGAAAAATTGAATTTTACATGTTTTTGATTCTGTTTTTCACCGTATCCACTGTAGCATTTTCATCAATGTTATATTCTTTTTTAATTGTTCGTATGCTTTATTTCTTAGATTTTTATTTTTACGCACAAACCTTCCTACTCGCTTCTTTTCGACGAACTGAAGAAGTAAATGCAGTAAATAATGATACACAGTAGCAAAGGCTGAGGCAACCAACCAAAAATATCAAAACTTTTTGATATTTCGGGCAACGGTGCTACAACACGAAAATCAATGATCAATAACGAAGCAAGCAACAAAAGACGATTTCAGAGTACATGAAAGTATGTACCCCCTACCATTCTTCTCTCCCATCTCACTAATAAACTCAAGGCTTTCAGCAAGAAAACTTTCATGTGTAAACACACACTTTCTTAAAAATGACTTAAATGCTGTAGCCCATACAATGTTTATTGAATTATTCGTGCAACATAGTTCAAAAAATAAAAGTTCAAAAAAGAGCGATGGAGCTATAAGAACAAACTAGCTCTTTTAAAATAATTGAACTGGAAAGAGCGTTCACTAAAAAGAACTAGAATGCCCAACACTACTCTTGATAGAAACTGATAGCAGCACGTAAAGGCCTAGTTACCCAAGCGTAACGGTATCAGCGCGAATCAGCTGATTCAACCTTTCTTACGAAAAACACATACAAGTGCTTACCCAACTTAAGCTAAACGTATCGTATCGTTAGCTTATGTTGATTTTAGATTTTTGCTACGTTTGTACGTGACATTTGTGAACAGCTTATAAAGATTAGTTATTTTTACACAGCAACATGCTGGTTCGTTTTTTACATTCTATAATTACACTAAACTTTATCAGCTGTTCACAAATGTCACGCACAAACGTAGAAAAAATCTATTTTCAAGACCTAGGCCACAGCGTAAACAGTGGCGACAGCTCGAAAAATACAACACTGTATTTTTGTTTTAACAATCAAATCAGGGTTGCATTTTGTAAAGAAATCGGAAGCAACAGCTATATTAAAAAGTATATGCTATCACCTTTATACACGTTGTATACATTGTTTTTATTTATTTGTGATTATTACTGTCAAAAATTCTAATTTGGGAAGAAATTTTTTGAAAATTCCACAGCACAGTTTATCAGTTTATATATCCTAACTAACTTTGTGTACCAAATGCTTCAGGCTGTAAATATATATATCATATATATATATTATATCCATCAGAACGGAGTGATACATTCAGATTTAAAGCCAGCTAATTTTCTTATTGTTAATGGGCGTCTTAAACTAATAGATTTTGGTATTGCTAGTAATATAGCCACTGATTCAACAAGCATAATAAAATTTTCACAGGCTGGTACATTCAATTATATAAGTCCTGAAGCACTAACAGACACTTCCACGGGCAGTAGTCCAAGACACAATAATCAACCAAAAATTAAGGTTTGTTTGCAAAAAGTTACTAAAATCATTTTACTGATTGAAATTTTAAAAAAACTAGATTTCCACAAAATCTGATGTCTGGTCCCTAGGTTGCATTTTGTATTTGCTGCTTTATAAGAAGACACCTTTTGGACACATCAAAAATTTGGTTACCAAAATGACGGCGATTTGTAATCCTGCTAAGACTATTGATTATGGTCCTTTACCACCGTACTATCCTGCCATGCTGGTTCATGTTATTATCATTTCATTTCTTTTTATATTCCTACGAATTTTGTATTAATATTTATTTTTTACAGATGGCGAAAAATTGCTTGCAATATAATCCAAAACAACGTCCTTCGTGTGCCGAATTACTTAAATATCCCTTTAATATGATAATACCAATTCAGAATCTTACATTGCCTACTAAATAATATCTTTTTGTCATAAGTTACAAATAAAATGCCATAAAGTATCGTTATGAAGTAGTATTTAAAATAAATCTCATATTTTATCAACTAGAAATTTAAAGCTAACAAAAGAAATCTCCATTCGGAAATTGAATTGACAAATAATATTATTTAAGATATCGAAAAACAAATCTTAAACAAAGGTTGCCTATCTCGTATAGTTATTTGACGCCAGATTGAAAATAAAAATGAAATATGATCTGATGATTGTCCGTCTTTATTAAATTATTTACCAAATATGGAATTTTAATATCTGATAGCAAGTCTTCAACTTCAACCTGACCCAAATTACACGTAGTTCTTTAGAAATTTGGTTCCGTTTCTTGAAAAACGCGTTTTAGGAAAATCATCGTCTTTAAATATTAATTAAAAACTGTTAAATTTCAGAGCAATTATTGAAAAATGCGAAATAACGCCTAATCATAATTAGTTTTTAGTCAGAATAATATTTATTTTGGTTATGTTTAATTTTTATTTTAATATAATCATAATTGCATTATTTATGTATCATTATTGCATACTACTTTAGCGCTTAACCTTTATACGATGTGGTCAGCATGGTGAAACTGCGACTGACATTTAATATCCTTAAAATTTAAAAAACTGTTTATAACACTAATAAAATTATAAAAAACTAACTTACTTCCTGGCCATTAGAGTGTTTTTGTAACACTCTAATTTGTTCGTCCTTTGAATGCATAATATTCCGCCAATGTTCATCTTGTTCTTCAGCTTTCTGCATCAGGTCAGATAATGTGTTTTCCTAAAGATGGTACATGATGATAGTGTATAATTTCTGGTATTAAACATTTTTCATGTTTCTGAGAGACTTACAGTTTTTTCGGCAAGGTTGGTCAACTCGTCAATACGAATGCGCAGGATTGAATTTTCTTTAAGCAATTCAGTGTTATCAGCAATATTACTCGCAGAACTATCTCCTCCACCGCCGATATTACTGCTGCAACTGCTACTCCGAGTGCCATTGGCTTTATTAATATTGTTGTGTGTGTGTTGTGGGTCGGAAGGGCTATGTGAGCTGTTAGATTGTGTAGATTTGTGACTACTACTAATTTGCTGTTGCTGTTTTATGTGGGTTGTTAAGACCTGTTCTACCCACTGATTCAGAGATACTGATAGAGCTGTGCCAGCACAAGCTTTTACTGCCTCTGGACACAAACGTTTAGGCACATCCCGCAAGACTTTTTGATCTATTCCTTTATCCGAAAAACTGCCTCCAACAGCAGCTTTGCTTATTGAACTCAACAATTTTTCCTGTTGCTATAAGTACACAAATTTAAAAAATAAATAACAATCAATACTAAATATCTTAATAAACAATGATTATCATATCATGCACAGAAGAGGCAGAAGAGTTTGGCTTAAAACTTTAATTATATAATCGTCACTGTAAGGTTTAAAAACAAATGCAGTGCATATATGAATATCAGTGATTTCAAAATGTTTATATATATTATTAACTGCTTTCCTTTTCAACTTTAAGTTGGGCTTTCTTAGGTACTTCTGCTTGTAGTCCATCTACTAATTTTTGTAAGTCATTTGTTGTTTTGTATGTTTTACATTTTACTGAAGTTGTTTTTCTTTATACTTCAATCCCATTTCCAAATACTCAATCAATTTTTGTAGTTCTTGGTGGTTTTGTATTTGTTGTTCGTAATTGTTCATTTTTGGAACTCACATTTTTAAGGGTTTACTAGCCTTTATAAAATTAAATCTGTTCAACAGGCTGTTGTTTAGAAGCGTTCTCAATTGTAGATATCTGTTGTTATATTTCAGATTTTGTCTTCAGTTGCGGCTAATTTTTATTCCTTTTCAGCTGGATGTCTATTAATAGGAGTAAAAAAAGTGCCAATTAATGTTTTATTTATAAAGCCAATGGTGTAGTGCCCAAAGCACTGAATAATACCGGACAAATTTCGATTTAGGACCACTCACGCGCAAGTCATAATCCAAAGCATTAATACCACAATTCAACTTGCGAAAAGTTTCGTGACTCGCCACCAGCAACTGGACCAATAGTTAGCTCAACTATAGTAATTTTTGATTCCTTCCTTTCGGCCCTGGGTTGAGCAGTGGTGAATGTAACTGGCAAATTTACCAGCATTTATACCAACATTACTGGTATTATCACAATCACAAGCTTTAGGTTTTAATATGCACCTATTATACCTTTTATTTCTGAAAAGGAAATAGCACAGATTACTAAATTTAATGTTAATTTGTCAAAAATACAATTTTATGAATTTTTTTTCAATGTTTATACTCACTAAATTTCCATTGTTTTTATTTTTTATGCTGTCAGTGGTTGAAAACATGTTCTATAGCTGTTCACTTGCACACATTATATTTTGTATATTCTATTTTTTTAATCTCTTTCGCACTTCTTTACCAAAACAAAATGGAGAAAAAGGTAAACAAAGCCATACGGTTCGAGATTGCTTTTTTGACAGCTGTCAAGCTGTCACAACTGGTATAAGCTGTGACCTAGGCCTTACAACCTAGTTAGCCACACGTAACCGTAACCATATGTGTCAACTGTTTTTTTTTTCTGTTATATGAAAAGCAATTAGAGCAGTTACCGAACTCAACTGTCACGTAACCGGAAGGTCCCAATCGGTTCGTACGTGACATTTGTGAATAACTAATAGAGTTTGGTTAATTTTACACAGCAATATGCAAGTTCGTTTTCTTTGTTCTATAAAGGTGCTATTACACTATGTGTTTTTTACATATGTACTGTCAAATTTTCCCACAACAAAAGTTGTACACATCGTGCGATACATATGAAACATTGTTTATGTACAATACATTAGGAAAGTCACATGTACATTTTTGAATTAGAACAGGTTCTATTTTGGCATGACAAACATATGAAAATACAACACTGCTTGTGGCGAAAGAAAAACAGAGTAAATTATAAAGATTAATATTGAAAGAAAAATAAATTGTTTAATATTAATTAACAATTAAAAAATATATAACTTTTTTTTTAACAATAAATATTTGTAAATTCACAAATTAAATCAGCTGTTGTTTACATTTAGAGGTTATGTCATACGGAAATGCATATGCACGTATGATAGCAAAAATTATGAATCGTATGTAAAAGACAATTTTGACAGACATGCGGAATTTCATATGGATAAAAAAAGTGACAGTACATATGTAAAAAACACATCGTGTAATAGCACCTTAATTGCACTAAATGCCAACATTACATTTACGGTATGGATACATTTTAACAACGTGTGGCTAACTAGGCATTTAAGCCTTAATACTGGTAGTCAGCTGATAATTTTTTATAACAAGCCTGCTTTTAAAATAATTTTGTTTATTTACATACATTAAATTAATGTTTACACAATTTAACAAAACTATAGGAGTGAAATAGAAAAAAATGGAAAATTGTTTACTATGCCTAGAGATAAATAAAGAATTTGTCGAAAATATAAAAGTTGATTCAATACTATGGCAGGAACAAAATATAAAAAAAATAATCGAAAAACATTTTTGGGCATTGGTGAGACAATAGACAAAATTCGTTATCCTATATTTCGAAAAAGGTATCTATGTACATATATTTATTTTAGGAAACGATACTTCCTTCTGCATGGATGTGTAAAATATGTTGGCAAGAATTGTATGTTTTTCATAAATTCTATATGCGAATAGAAGAGGCACATGTAAATTTGGGAACTGTAATGAAAACTGAAAGTGAATTGCATCTAACTAATCAGACACCTCATTTTGAAAACAATGAACATAAAAACCAGTTGGATGGCAAAGATTTATTTTACACAGAAGCTTTAGTAGAAAGTCATCTGGAACCAGAAATTTTAATGGAACACCCTATATCTACAGAATTCCTGGTTGAAGATCCAGAAGGCTTTTCAAAACAAGAACATGAGGATGACCTATGCTCAGATGATATACCTTTAAAACAGCGACGAAAACGAGGGCGTCCACCTAAAGATATAAAAAGTGGAATAAAATATACCAAAAAAGACCCTCTTAAAAAGACAAAAAAATGCAGAAAGCTCAAAATATCCAGTACAAAGTCTAAGAATACAAATCAAATTACATCAAATACAAATACTTCAAGTTTGTTGTTAACTGAAACACTTAAACAATCTCTAATAAAAGATGATCCGGATGCTTTAAATAACTCAAAAGGAACCGACATTTCTAATGATTCTCATCATGATAATGATGATTTCGATACAGATTCTGATTACCAAGATAACAAAAAACCAAGAGAAACTACACACAAAAAACGAAAAAATCCTGATGAGCAAACTCGTAAGGAACACGATAAAATTATAGCGGAACACTTTCAAATATTCTGTAGTCTGTGTCAAATAGCTATGGAAAACTTTATTGCTTTGCGTAAACATTTCAGAGTGGAACATAATAAACGTGGATTCGTTATATGCTGTAAGAGAAAAATATTTACTCGTCCTGTTTTAGTAGATCACATTCACTTTCATTTGGATCCTGATTATTTTAAATGCAAGCAGTGTGGTAAAGTCTTATCAGAACGAAGTACATTGGAAAGTCACATGAAAACTCACGTGGACGGTCAACAAGAAAGAAAACATACTTGTGATCTATGTGGCAAGTCTTTTAAGGAAAATGCTACATTAGAAAATCATAAATTAACGCATTCAGCAGATTATGAGAAAAAGTATTCGTGTACAGAATGTGGTAAATTGTAAGTAGCCATATAATTTAAAATAAATAAATAAATATTATATTTCTTTTTTAGTTTTACCACTTTATACAGTTTGAATTATCACATACAAGCTATACATCACAATAAGTTTGTAAAAATCTGTGATATATGTGGTAAAACAATGCGTTGTCGCAATTCATTCAAACTACATATGGAAAAACATGAAAATAAACATGGTACACCCATAACATGTGACATTTGTGGTCTTCGTTTAGTTGATAGAAGAGGATTAAGACGTCATAAAAATTCACAACATCCTGTGGGAGGTAAAAAAGAATATTCATGTCACATATGCTCGAAGGTATCCCCAAATTTGAGAGCTCTTAGAACTCATATACGTTTTGCTCATGAAGTCGGCTATGATCACAAATGTACTTTGTGTGATAAAGCCTTTAAAAGACCAGAAGCACTGAAGGTATAAACGTTGTAATATTCATTAGTTTTCGAAATAATTCTTGGCTGTTTTTAGGAACATATGGCTACACATACTGGTACAGCTTTACATGCGTGTCCCTGGTGTCCAAAAACTTTTATTTCTAATGGCAACATGCATAATCATCGAAAGAAATCACATCCTATGGAATGGGAAGAGGCACAGCGTCAAAAATATTCCGGAAACTTACCAGCTAACTACAAACCTCCTGTAGTAACAAGAATAAACAACTTATTGTAATATGGGTGGAACGCATATTAGTATTGTAAATAAAATTTATAAAAAAAAATGTAAAACCAAAATTTCTAAATAAATTGAATATTATTTATTTGAAAAAATAGTTTAATTAAACTCCTCAAAAATACTCTAAATCATAGGAAATCATCACGATACATAGTTAAAATTTTAACAAATTCAATAGCGTTGCCAATTACCAACACATAATTAGCAACCCTGTTTGACTAAACAACCCTGTCCAAGCATATAATTGTTTATTGTTTACATAAATTAAATTGCTTAATATCTATGCTTAATACTTTTAAAATATTAAATAAATTACAAAAATGGAGAAATGTTTATTGTGTTTAGAGATAAACCAAGACTTGGACGATTATATAAAAGTTAGTTCAAGGCAGTGGGAGGAAGAAAATATGAATAAACTTATAGAGAAACATTTTTGGCCACTGGTAAGTTGCTGAGAAAACTAAAAGCTCTGCTATTACTTATAAGGTTAACTTCAAACTATGTTCAGGAAACACTACAACCTTTTTCGTGGATGTGCACAACTTGTTGGCAAGCATTATATAATTTCCACAAATTCTATGTACGCATAGAAAAAGCTCATGTAAATCTGCATGAGACAGTATTGAAAACTGAAGATGAAGCACAATTACCAGAACAGACGCATTCCTTTGATAGAGATGATTGTAAAAGCCAAGAGGATTGTAAAGAATTATTCGACAAAGATGGCCTAACGGAATGTCCTATAGAGCCAGAGATTTTAATGCAACAGCCGCTACCAAATGAATTTGTAATTGAAGAAGAAATCCCCTTAATTAAAGTGGAACAAAATGAAGATGCTTGCATAGATGTTATACCTTTAAAGCCTGAACGTAAGAGAGGACGTCCAGCTAGAATTTTAACCAGTGAAAAAGAAAAAGAAGATCCTCTTAAAAAGACAAGAAAACCCAAACAGGTCAAAGTTACGAAAAACAAAAATAAAAAAGCAAAAGACAGCGCTTCAAACTCAAAAACCCAAACAACTGAATCCATCACAAAGCCACAAGAAATAAAGGAATCTAAAATAAAACAAGATCTTGAAGCACTAAGCAATTGTAATGAACTCAATATTTCATTAGATTCAAATAACGATAATGATGATTTTAACACAGATTCCGATTATCAACCAATCCATAAACCAACAAACCAACCAAAAAGAACTAGGCACAGAAATCCCGATGAAAAAACTCTTCTGGAATATGATAAAATAATAGCTGAAAATTATAAAATCTTCTGCAGTATCTGCCAAACTCCAATCGACAATTTTATAGCATTACGTAAACATTTCAAGACAGAGCATAAACAACGTGGTTATGCACACTGTTGCAAGAGAAACTTCTTTACCCGCGGGGGTTTAGTAGATCATATACGTTTTCATTTAAACCCGGAACACTTTAAATGTAATCAGTGTGGCAAAACGTTTTCCGATCGCAGTCGTTTGGTTTGTCACATGAAACTACATGATGATGATAGCAAACTAGATAAATGTGAAGTATGTGGCAAGTTATTTGCAGAAAAAGGAGCAATGAAAAAGCATGTTTTAACGCATTCATCAGACAGAGAAATGTTTCCTTGCACCGTGTGTGGTAAATCGTAAGTAAAAAGTTTTATAACTGTTTAGAATCTAATTAAATAATATACCATTAATTCTTACAGTTTCACCAACTCTTCCATTTTGAATCATCATATAGAATCTGTGCATTTAAATAAATTTGTTCAAATCTGTGATATATGTGGCAAATCTATACGTTGTCGAACGGCATTTGATAGTCATAGGAAGAAACATGAAGCTAAAGCAGCAGAAGTGAGCTGTGATGTTTGTGGTCTTCTACTATCCAATATAGAAGGAATGAGGCGTCATCGTAATTCCCAACATCCTGAGGGCGGTAAAAAGGAACATACATGCCATATATGCTTAAAAATATCACCCACCCAAAGAGCTCTCAAATCCCACATACGCAATGTGCATGAAATGGGCTATAATCACAAATGTAACTTATGCGATAAAGCTTTTAAAAGACCAGCAGTATTAAGGGTAATTTTGTTTGTAGCTAATAATTCGAATTATAGAAATGTTCTCATAAATTTTTTAGGATCATATGGCTACACATACTGGTACTGCTTTATATACTTGCCCTTGGTGTCCTAAAACGTTTGTTTCCAACGGTAATATGTATAATCATCGTAAAAAGGATCATCCAAGAGAGTGGGAAGAGTTACAACGTCAGAAATATGCTGCAAACAGCACAACATAAAATAAAATTTAAATTTAATAAAAAAAAGTATTTCTACAATTTTATTATTATTTCATTTGCGTTATGATAACATTTTGGATAATAATAATAGTGGAAGACATATTAATCTTATGTGTCATTATTGATATTTGGCAAGACTTTTTACGTATTACAAATTACACGTTACCAGGTTAACCGCGAGAAATATTTCTATTTCTAATTTCTTAATTTAAAATGTAAGAAGGACCTTTACACTACTCATTAAACTGTTTTTTTAAGTACAAATATTAAATTTGATGATATATTTCTTATAAAATCAGAATTAAAAATATTTATATCACGTTCTAAAAAAAATTGTATACAGCAAACTGACAAATCGTCGCATTCGATATCGAGTAAAATCAATCGAAATTCCATATTTTGGTTTATTATTTAAAGAAGACGGACAAATTGTGAGACCTAGACCAAGCAAATAAATAAAATGGAAGTTAATGATTTTTTTTTTATTGAAAATTAATAAATTAGTTTTTTCCAAAACTTCTGATACCATCTGATGGTATTGCGTGAACCAAAGGATATTTCTGATTCTTTCAGGGTTTCGCAATCCACAAGAAACCCTGAAATAATTCGTACTACAATTACTAACTCCATTTTTGAAAAATCCTTCCATATTAGACCGACCAGACTTTGAAATAGGATTTAATATTCATCACTCGTTGGTGAATGAAAGGTATGAATGAATCTCGAGATTTTTAATTTACAAAATCCCAGTATTTTCAAATACGTATTCCGATTGGCATTCCTAGTTTTCATACTTATTTTATTTTTCCTAGTATATTTTTCAAAGCCACAAGAATACTTTAATTGAAAATCGATGCTCAAAAAATTATTAGTATTATTGGAAAAGGCGTTATGTATAAAAAAAAAAAATTATTTAGAATGCAAAAAAACTAACCCATAAAATCCAAGTTTTTACTATTTTGTAAGTGAAGTTTACCATCATGTAATTAAATAATTGATTGACTGAAAATGAAACATGTCTAGAAAAATATTTATGTAAAAAATCTCAAATTCGAAAATCCAAATCCACGGGAAAGGGGTTAAAAATCGATCCAGTTTTTTTCTGCAGACAAGCAGACACTACGAGTTAAAATAAAGTGAGTAAAAATAGCTCAATTTTTTTATTTATTTATATTTATTTATTGGAAATAAATCGAAATAGTAAAACAAACACAATTTTATTTATTTCCTCGACAGATACACTTTTTGAAATTTAAGTTGAAATTTGATGTTGAAGGTTGAAGTTATTAGCTCTGTTCGTTTACGTGATAATTTGTAACAATTTGTACAAATTATCACAATATTTTCTGGATCCTGTTCGTTTACTTCAAAACCCCAGTAAAAGAGAACAAATGAGAGCGTAAAGTGACAGTTAATTTTTGAAAACTTGCTAGTTTCTACTGGATATATTTTTGCCAGTAAGAATTAACAAGCATGAAAAAACATGATTGAGTTTTATGGTAAATAAAGCAAAAATACTACAATTCAATTTTTGTGCAAAAATTTTAAATAATAATTCTGAGAAAATTAACGATAGAAGAGGTAAGTAAATAATCACATAACCAGGTTTAATTGATTTTAATCTTTTAAAACAGGTTCTTGCCAAAAAATATGTGTATCTGCCAATTTCTTTCATAATAAATGTTTATTTTCAAAAGCAATAGGTTTCAATGAATATTTTTACATATTAAATAAAATAAATTCTTCTAATTAAGATATATTTAATTTAGAGTTTCAGTTTAGAGTTTTAATTTAGAGTTTCACTTCTTCTTCACTTTCAAATGCGTTTACTATTTTGGATATTTATGTTTCTTTCTGAAATTTCGGTTTTTACTGGGAAAGTAAACGAACAGAGCAAATATATCCAGTAAAAACTAGCAAGTTTTCAAAAAATGAACTGTCACTTTACGATCTATTTGTTCTCTTTTAGTCCTAGTTCACACAAGGCAATTTTTGTTGCGCAATTCTTGGGTTTGTTGGAGAGAAAGGGGAGAAGAGTGGTATTTGGTAGGGAGTTGCTTGTACTCGGCAATTCGTTTTGTTGTGCCATTCGTAATTACAAACACGAAGTTTGCTGCAGGTTATTATTTGACATTTCTTTGCTTCGCTGTGAAAAATTAGTATTATTTCATTTATTTTATTATTTTATTTTATTATTTCATTTTTTCTTTGACTTCCATTTTTTCACACATAGATTTTTCACTTTGAACCAATAATAAATTCTTTTTATACAAACTAAATAAAAGGAACTGTCAAAAATGTAAGAAGCAAAAGAAAACGAAAAGTTGCAACAATAAATTTCTCTGTGTGAACATTAACGCAACTTTAAAAGAGAATTGAAAAGTTGCTCAACAGAAATTGCCATGTGTGAAGAGTGCCTTACTGGGTTTTTAAGTAAACGAACAGGATCCAGTAAACTTTGTGATAATTTGTACAAATTATCACGTAAACGAACAGAGCTATTCAATTTCCTGTATAACAACTCTGTTTTGTTTACTATTTTGGTATAAAATATACCTGTTTATGGATTGGAGTAATTCTTATAATACACTGGTTTTTAAAAAATGGAAGGTTGTTTATTATGTCTAGAAATAAATGAAGAATTTGTAAGCTGCATTAAAGTCGGATCCTCACAATGGGAAAAACTAGACGTAGAGGAATTGATAGAGAAACATTTTTGGCCACTGGTAAGTAGCTGGAATCGCAACTCAACAATTTCAGGCAGAAATACACATTTTAGGAAACTTTACAATCTTATTTATGGATTTGTTCATCTTGTTGGCAAGAACTATATGAATTTCATAAATTTTACAAACGCATAGAGGAGGCTCATGCAAATTTTGGAAGACTTATGAAAACGAAAGACGATTGTCAACCTCTACAACATAAGCATAATTTATTAAATAGAGCGGGTTATAATACATCTTTGCATAACGACAACGAACTACATTGCTTTATGGAATCCGAAATTTTCATAGATCAACCTCTACAGGAATCCTTAGTAGTAATCGAAGAACAGGAACTTAATATTAAGGAAGAACCCCAGGAAGAACTTGATACAGATGATATGATTTTAAATCATAGAAGTATGCGAAGAAGTTATGGACACTTTAAAAGTAAAGATCCTTTGAAAAACCCTAAAGAAAACAAATTATTAAAAATCACAAAATCTAAAAACTCAATACCATCAACAGAAACAATACTAAATGGCCTAGCTTCAGATCAAATACTAATTGAACAAGATCCATATTTATTAAATATAAATATAGAACCCAAACTTACTCTTAGCTGTGCCAATAATGACGATTTTGATACAGACTCTAGCTATGAACCAAATAGAGACAACATGGAAAATAAATCTGCAATATTATCTTACTACAAACATTGTACGCATCGTAAAGAAACTGACAAATTTATCGCTGAAAACTTTAAAGGAATGTTTTGCAATCGTTGTTTATTACCAATGGATAATTTTCGTGATCTTCATAAACATTTCGCAGAAGAACATAAACAGAAAGGTTATGTTATATGTTGTAAACGGAAATTCTATATACGTAGTCTTCTTGTCGATCATTTACATTGCCACTTAAATCCCGACTATTTTAAATGTAATCAATGTGATAAAGTTATGTGCGACCGTGTCCATTTAAAAAGACACATAAAACACATGCATGGCGAGGGTGATAAATTTGTTTGTAATGTATGTGGCAAATCATTTTCTGTAGCCCGCTATTTAAAAAGACATAAATTGACGCATTTATCACAGGAGGAGAAGATATTTCCCTGTACGGAATGTGGAAAATCGTGGGTTGAAATTAATAAATTCTCATTTACTCTTTGTAATCGTAATTGTGCATCTTTCGTTTTAGTTATGGCAGTGCTACCAAATTAAAATGTCATATAAATGCCGTACATACCAAAAAATTCTATAAAATCTGCTTTATATGCGGAAAATCTATTAGTTCCAATAGTGAATTTAAAATCCATATGGATAAACATGAAGGCAAACCAGCACCCTTATTAAATTGTGATGTTTGCGGCCTTCGGCTAAAAAGTGCTGGCGGTTTAAAGCACCATAAAGATGCCCAACACCCGGAGGGAGGAAAAAAAGACCACAGCTGTCCCATATGTCCGAAAGTCTCACCTACTCTAAGGGCTCTAAAACAGCATATAACCACTGTCGCAGATGGTCACCTGAATCTTGCTTGAGCAAATGTCAACAAAACCAAATATCCCAAGCGGCCTACTATACACAAGACAGTTAAAAGCTATAATTTACCGTATCGTTTTTGATAGTATTTGTAACATTCTAGAATATTTTTTTTTTTTGCTATAAATAGGCCAGCGATACACATTTTACACGCCTTTTTTGCTGTAAAATAAAAATTAAGAATAAACACCTCCACGAACACCTCCACGAAGGTTTCCACAACAAAATTAAATTTGTAATTAAATTAAAATAAATAAATACAGCCAATACCATTAAATTATTAAAATAAAGTTGTGTTGTTATTGAGAGATCTTTGGGAACAGCCGGAACGTTTATTCAACAAAATTAGCAAAAAAGGACAATTTTATTCTTAATTTATTGCATAATTTGGTAACTGGAAGTTGGCGACGTGATTTATGTGATTCTGTCCGTCTTACCTGTGATTTGTGATCCTGCCGGTTTTATGTCCGAAAACCAAGGTCAGAAAAGAAGAACCAGTGTACGTGCTACGAGAGGAATCCCGCCAACCCGTTTTCAGCTTAATATCTATGATATGTCTGTCGCACACTCACCAGAAGCCAATACGCCAAACAAAAGTCGGTCAAATCCAGCTGCCACGACCAATACGCCTTCCGCCATTATGTCAATACCGAGTTCTTCTTTACAGCCTCAAAAAACCAAAGAGAATTCGCCAGTCGCCATTACGAAATCTGAAAAAGAATTTATAGAATTTAGAAAACAGATGAGACTGCAATTAGAGCAGATGCAACAACAAATGCAGTCAATGCAGACCGAATTTATTTCTTCAACTCAACAACTACAGTCACAACTTTTAAGTACGTCGCAACAGGTACAAATACAGTTGGCCAACTTATGTCCGAATCCACAGCCAACATTGCCTGCATCATTGCCAAATCAGACAACACCACAGCAATTTCAGCCGCCACAAGTAAATCCACCGCCACCACAATTTGAGCCACCACAGCCACAGATACATCAGCTACCATCGCCATCAACCATAACCTCAAATGCGTCATTACACTTACCTTTTTCTAACAATTCTATGTCAAACCAACAAAAGAAAATTTATCCGTTGCCCTTTTTTACAGGTCTTCCAGAGGAGTGGCAAACCTTTTTCGAAGCATTCGAAAGTACCACATCAGAGTTTGGATACTCCAGCCTACATAACATCATGCGCCTTAGAGAAGCTCTAAAAGAACGAGCACGAGAAACCGTTGAATCGCTGCTGGGCAGCTCTGCCAACGTAGACGCCATCATAGACATTCTGAAGGAAACCTTTGGCCGTCCGGAGCAGTTGATTCGAAGCCAAATCGAAAAGGTACGAGCCATTCCACCCATAGCCAACGAAAACTTGGAGGCACTTGTTAAATTTGCAAATAAAATCAACAACATGGCCACATTTTTGCAAAACGCTAAAGCAGAACATCATCTTTCAAATCCGTCGCTGCTAAGTGAGTTGGTGTCAAAATTGTCCACAAGCCGTCAGATGCAATGGGCCGAAAAGTGCCTGCAACTCCAGCAACCTGCCACTATCGTAGATTTCAGTAATTGGCTATCCGTCCTGCGACGCCTGGCTAATATCGTACACGACACTTTACCAGTAGCAACCACATCTTCAGCCCGCCGTCATGTTGGTGCCACCGCAGCCCAAGGTCGTAAATATGCCTGCGTTGGAGTCGCTGTACATCAAAATTGTCCAATTTGTAAAGGTGAGTGCACAAACATAAAAAATTGTCCATATTTTTTGAAAATGTCCATTGATGACCGGTGGCAGAAGGTAAAACAAATTAGAACTTGTTTCTGTTGTTTAAAACAAGGTCATCAATTGAAAAATTGTAAAGCAAAACGCCGTTGTGGTATAAATGATTGCCAAAAATCACACAACCATTTGTTGCACAAACTACTACCGACACCAGCTACGGATGCAAATACCAGATTGCCCACACACGGCCTAGACACGCAAAATAACGCCATGAATATTTCTGACACACAGTCGCTTCACACGGATAGAAGAAATTGTCACGCAGCTTGCACAAGCGAGAGCGTAATGTTCCAAATGTTGCCTGTGACTTTATACGGAAAGCACAAACACTTAAACACTTACGCCTTTATCGATGACGGTGCGAACGTATCCATGTTGGACATCAATATCGCGCGCGAACTCGATTTAAAGGGTGACTCGGAATATTTGGAGATTCAATGGCTCAATGATCAACGCGTCACGGAAAAGGTAGAGAAAATTAATGTCACAGTCAGTGGGTTAGGTAAATACAATAAAAAATATTTTCTTAGCAATGTTTACATTTCGTCTCAGCTATAAGCTGTGGTCTCAGCTATCGTTGCCAGTACAGAGTTGCCACATGAAACATTTTTTGGAATCCCAGGAATACGAAAAAATCAGCAATATACCCTTGAGGGATTATTCAAATATAAGACCCACATTAATATTGAGTTTGCAACATGCATATTTGACAGTTCCATTGGAAATTCCACGAATGCTAACCGACGTTGGACCAATTGTGACAGTTACTAGACTGGGCGCGGTAATTTATGGACCAATACCTGGAGAAAAGAGTTCACTGCCAAAACGTGCATTGCATGTTCGAAAATCTTTTGATGACAATAACAATGACTTGCTACAAAAATTACACAATATGATGCGTGAGTATTTTGACATGGAGACTATTGGCATAAAGACAAATGTAAAGCCACTTCTTTCAAAAGACGATGCAAGGGCACTCGATTTATTAGAAAAAGCATCCAGGAAGATTGATGGTCGCTATGAATGTTCGCTCTTATGGAAAGAAAAAGTCCCGCGCATGCCTGATTCGTATAATATGGCATTAAATCGTTTATATAGTGTGGAGCGAAAAATGGCAAGAGATTCCGAATATTCAGTGGAATACAGCAAGAAAATAAAAGACTATTTGGACAAAGGATATTGTAGAAAATTGTCAAAAATTGAAAGAGAAACTAAAACTGAACGCACCTTTCATTTGCCACATTTTGGAGTAAAGAATGCCAATAAGAATGGAATACGGCTTGTTTTTGACGCTGCTGCCGAGGTGCAACAATTTTCATTAAATAAAGCCCTTATTCCAGGCCCAGACTTAAATAATCCTTTAATTACAATCCTTTTTAAATTTAGAGAAGCGCCGATAGCTGTATGCGGAGACATTCAGGAAATGTTCCATCAAATCGCTATAGCCAAAGAGGATCAGGATAGCCAAAGATTTTTGTGGAGGAGTGGCGATTCGGAGCAACCAGTGGACACTTATGTTATGGAGAGAATGATATTCGGAGCCACCTGCTCGCCTACTATAGCCCAATATATTAAAAATATTAATGCCAAAGCCTTTATGGACCAATCGCCAAGAGCAGTACATGGAATAATCGATCGACACTACGTAGATGATTACGTCGACTGTTTTCAGACAGAAAGTGAGGCAATTCAGGTGGTAAGCGAAGTTGTACGAATACACAAAGTTGGTGGTTTTAATTTGCGAAACATTAAGTCCAACTCTAATCTTATCCAAAAGACATTTGGCAACCCCACTGATGACAGCGAATGTATTAGTGACATATTTACAAATGATGACGTTGAGCGGGTACTCGGTATTCATTGGGTACCGCGATCAGATGTCTTTTGTTTTTTATTAAAGCTGCAAAAGGTAAACAAACAAATCTTGAATTTTACAAAGGTTCCCACAAAGCGCGAAATGTTGTCGCTCAACATGTCGGTTTTCGACCCATTTGGATTTCTGTGTGACTACATGATAAAATCGAAGATCTTAATGCAAAAAGTATGGAAATCTGGTGTTAAGTGGGATGAAGAATTGCCGCAAGACATTTATTGCCAATGGAAGACCTGGTTGGAGGAGCTGCCAAAATTACTTAAATTCAACGTACCACGGTGTTATATGGCAAACTTTTTTAGCAGGAAGGTGGACTTGCACGTATTTGTGGACGCGAGTGAAGAAGCAATGGCTGCTGTGGCATATTGGCGCGTGGTAAGTGGTCATGATGTGAGTGTTATTTTGTTATGGGCAAAACTTGCTGCGCCCCTACACGGTATCACACCACACCAAAGCTGGAATTGCAAGCAGCCGTCATGGGTGTCCGGATTAAGGGTTTAATATTAAAAAATCATTTAAAAATTATTAATAATATCTGTTTTTGGTCCGATTCATCTACAGTGATTCAATGGATACGCTCCGATCATCGCATATATAAGCAGTACGTGGCAAACAGGGTGGCTGAAATTTTGGAGACAAGTCAAATAAATGAATGGAGGTGGTGTCCAGGTCGCGACAACCCCGCAGATGAAGGAACAAGAGCCAAATTTACAAATAAATATGATTCCGAGGGGCGGTGGAAAAATGGCCCCGAATTTTTGAAAAAGGGTGAAGCTTATTGGCCGAAAGAGAAACAAATGAGTAGCGGCAACGATGAAAGCGAATCCGAACTTCGATCAAGACACCGATCTTTGGCGGCAATCAAGGTATGTCTATGTGTGCCAAATATTATTCGGTTTTCGAAATATCGTAGATTGAAGCGGGCTATGGCATGGGTATTACGCTATGTACAAAATTTATTACGGAAAGTAAAAGACGAGGTACAATTATTAGGCGACCTATCTGCTGAGGAGGAAATATTCGCCGAAAAACACCTTTGTCGCCATATACAAAAGCAGGCATTTTATGATGACATCAAAGAGCTACAGAAAACTGGATGTGTATCGCACAACAGCGATTTAAAAATGCTCAACCCCTTCATGGCGCAAGATGAATTGCTTCGGGTATCTGGCAGACTAGAAAATGCTCCATTTTTATCATGTGAATCTAAAAAGCCCATAATTTTGCCAAAAAATAATGAGTTTACAATGCTTCTTGTCGAGTCCTACCATATAAAGTTTTGTCATATCAATGCAGCCACAACGATGAGCGAGATTCGATTGAAATTTTGGGTACCATCACTTCGTCAATTGTTGAGAAAGGTCCAGTCCAAATGTGCCGTATGCAAGATCCGTTTGGCTAAGCCTCGTCAGCCACAAATGGCCGCCTTACCAGTGGAACGTGTAACACCATTTGTTCGAGCGTTTACATACACTGGCCTGGACTACTTTGGACCGGTGTCAGTATCAATCCGCCGTCAACGCGAGAAGAGATGGGTAGCTCTATTTACTTGTTTGTCCGTACGCGCCGTTCACTTGGAAATTGCTACCGATTTGTCCAGCGATGCTTGCCTGCTTTGTATCAAGAATTTTGTCAACCGAAGAGGTGTGCCCGTAATGATTCGTACCGACAATGGCACAAATTTTGTTGGCATAGCAAAGGAATTGCAAGGAGTGAGTAATTTTTTCGATAATGCTTCTTTTACTTCAGATATGACGGCGCTCGGCATTAAGTGGTGTTTTAACACGCCGTCGAATCCCAGCGAAGGCGGTGTGTGGGAGCGCCTAGTCGAGTCGGTGAAGAAGGCTCTGTTCATTATGCTGAAAGAACAGGCCCCTAAACTTTCAACCTTGCAAGCCTTTCTTATTGAGACGGAAAATATGGTAAATTCCCGACCACTGACTCATTTACCAGTAACACCAGAGGATCCGGAGCCGTTGACTCCAAACCACTTTCTGCTCGGCTGTACGAACTCAACGCAGACTCCAGCACCGTATGAACCCCGACTGATGTGTTTGAGGAAGCAGTGGCGCGTGTTACAAAATTTAAAAAACGGAATGTGGCATCGGTGGTTACGAGAATATCTTCCGGAGTTAACCCGCCGTACAAAATGGTGCCTCCCGTCTCAACCGTTGGCTGTAGGCTGCCTTGTTCTTATATGTGACCCAGATCTGCCTAGAAGTCAATGGAAGCGAGGAAGAGTCATCGAACTTCGTAACAGCAAAGATGGTGTGGCCCGATCTGCTATGATAAAAACCAGCACCGGAGTGTATCACCGGCCCGTCTCTAAACTGGCTATACTTGATGTTTCAAAATCTACTGTTGAAGGTGAATCCTCCCCAGTTGGGTCAGTTCACGGGGGTGGGAATGTCGCAGATGGTCACCTGAATCTTGCTTGAGCAAATGTCAACAAAACCAAATATCCCAAGCGGCCTACTATACACAAGACAGTTAAAAGCTTTAATTTACCGTATCGTTTTTGATAGTATTTGTAACATTCTAGAATATTTTTTTTTTGCTATAAATAGGCCAGCGATACACATTTTACACGCCTTTTTTGCTGTAAAATAAAAATTAAGAATAAACACCTCCACGAACACCTCCACGAAGGTTTCCACAACAAAATTAAATTTGTAATTAAATTAAAATAAATAAATACAGCCAATACCATTAAATTATTAAAATAAAGTTGTGTTGTTATTGAGAGATCTTTGGGAACAGCCGGAACGTTTATTCAACAAAATTAGCAAAAAAGGACAACCACTATGCACGAAAGGGGTTGTGATCACAAATGCACAGTATGTCAAAAAGCATTTAAAAGAGCGGACTCATTAAAGGCAAGACACAAAAAAGAATAAAAGGAATGTCTAATATTTATATAATCATAACTAAAATTTTAGGAACACATGGCTTTTCATACCGGCACTCGATTGTATACTTGTCCTTATTGTCCTAAAATGTTTAACTCAAGGGGTAATATGCACTCACATCGTAAAAAAATGCATCATATTGAATGGTATGAGGCAAAACTAAAAAAATATTCTGGAAAGTTACCATGCCAGTACAATTCCTCTTCCATTACAAACGAAACAATAAGTATGATCTAACTTTGTAAAACATTAATGAAGTATTTCTTTTAAAATAAAATAAAAATTGTAATAAATCGTTTTAGTACAAAGTTTTTGTCAATTACGAATGCAAAAATTTGTCGAAAATTGAATTTTTATAGACGATCTGTGTTTTCGATAACCCTGTTTTTTCTTTGGCAGAGTTAGAAAAACTAGCTGTTGTCTTTAAAAAATTCTTTAATAATTTCCTGGTCTATTGACTTAAGATAGTTTTGAACCAATGCTTTTAACGACGAAGTAATATTAATAACATTTGAAGAATAAAAAAATTTACAAATCGAAGATATTACACGTTGTTAATACAATGCCTTAAGTATTTGCAAAAATAGTTGTTCTCCGCCCAATGACATCTTTAATTTATGGGCGCAAAAGTTATTCAAAGCCTATGATCTTAGAGAATTTACCAGTAAGAACTGGCACAAAATTTTTGGTTATTTATGAAATATTCTAAATAAAGTAAGTTACAATTTTAATTCATGTTTTTAAAATGTAAGTTTGTAGAAAATTTATATTCCTTAAGTAACACATCTGTTAAAAAAATTAATTTTAAGTATATTAAGTTTAACTAGCAGATTCCAATTCTCGAAATTCGAGTGGAAATTCTAGGAAATTTTATATTTTCATTTAATAAAGCCCGTAAAGGTATGCTAATAACTTTTAGCCAATTCACAATCCAACACTTTTTATTGTCTTATTGGTTTATGTCCAAAATTATTTTTCAATTCTACACAGGGCTTTTTGCAAACACATTAACAAATTTAATAAACACACACACAGCATTGTATAATTTTATGTATGTGTTAGTAGCAACTTTAAATGCATTTTACTCAAAAAAAAAAAAATGTAAAAATGTTAAAATCTGTAAATCTGGTGGATAGCTAAAAAGAAATACCTTTAAAATAGGATTAAAACTGACAAACTTACATCGGTATTAATATTATAGATATATAAGCTATTAACACATCTCCCATCAGATACGGCGGTGTAGCAATGGCTCGCAAGTTCCTTCAACAAAAACAAATTTATATTGGTAATGATTTCGAAATCAGATAGAAATTATTTCAAAACTTAAATTCAATATTTTCAGCGCTGATAATTGAAAATGTTTTTAATTGTAATATTTCAGCTATTAATACCAAAGACTTTAATAGCCATCACAAAAACTGGGGTTCGCATGCTAACAGCCGAAAGCGAACTATTTCAGCCACTTACATTAACAATTCAGATTTTGTTTTACTTAACGACAAACCAGCAACCCATCTGAATACCCATAGAACATTCTCTCACATTGATTTATCTTTCTGCTCCGCTAATTTAGCTTCTCAAGCTAAGTGCAATCAGAAGATAATCTTTGTGGAAGTGATCATTTTCCCATTATTAGCCCAAAACTCTCTCAGTAAAGCAAAATTTAACACCTGTAAGGCTAACTGGCCAATATATCAAAACCAATGCAATGCCATTGATCGTCAGAAACCTATATCTAGTAACAATAATCTAGAAACAGCAAATATCTGTAAAATAATTGTTCAGTCTGCTAACGTATCCATACCACACACAATCAAAACTTCGAAAAGTTTCATGGTGGAACAAAGAGTTAGATTTGAAATTAGAAAAAAATAGTTTATGACATATTTTTAAAAGATATATGACCCAAACAAAATCATTTAAACTACAAAAGAGCTAATGCTTATACAAACGGAAAATAAAAATGACTAAAATAAACTCTATCACCTCTTTTACTTCTACAATTAACCCAAAAACCCCAATTGATAAAATCTGGACAAACATCAGAAACTTTACTGGTTATAAAGCCACACAGAACATACACTGTATCTCTTCTCGGGACAATCCGGACGTAATTTTGAATGAATTTTGAAATAAGTAAGGATTTTGGAAAGTTTTGGTCAGAAAATTCTTCTGATTCGAAATACTCAACAATCTTTCAATTCGCAAAAAGTAACTTTTGCGAAGTAGCGAGAAAAAAAAATTTTTTTTTCAATTAAATATTCTTCCTTTATTTACATATCTTATCTTTACATATAGATATTGCAACAAATAATACATAGGATCTAAAGATATTAAATAGTTTTTATATTATTTTTTAAGGATTTTTAAAGGAAAATGGAAGGAAAAAAAACCTTTATATGATTTAATAAATTCAAATACTATCTGAAAATATTTATGTGCTTATAGGAGGTTTATTAGAAATAATAGACCTCTATAAGCACATAATTTTCAATTTGGTGATTTCTTTTTAATTTTACGTTCTTTCTCTACATTCTCTTAGGAATTTTCAATTTTGGCAAAGTAATTGTTATTAATCCTTGTTATGAAATCGATAATTTTTCATAACCTGTTTCTTCATGAAGAAGATTTGTAGGATACCTCCAGGGCTCTTTATTTATCATTTTAAGACATTTGTTTTGTATAATTTGTAAGTGTTTTCGATTGATGAAGCGTTTGATATAAAGAGGTTTGTATGAGCGACAGATTTATGAATTGCATCTGTTCTGTCACTTCTATATAAATAATAATTTTTAAAATAGGGTCTATGATTTTCTGAAAAAAATTTTTCATTCAAAGACGCTATTTTAAAATTTTCTCGTTCAATTAGTATCTCAAATTGTTTTAATTTAGAAAAGTTTGAAATGCCATTAGCATTCAAGTGAAGCATTTTGAATTCGTTTAAATTATTAGTATAATCCATGGGCGTATTTTACCATTGACATTACAACTTTGATTTGTTGCACCTTTGAATTGCACCTATGCAAATCATCCATAGCTGTAGTGAAAATATCAAAAAGCTCATCAATGCTAAGTCCGAGTTCACACAAGGCAACTTTTGTTGCGCAATTCTTGAGTTTGTAGATGTTCGCGGTGAGGGGAATAAAAAGGGAAAAATAATTGCCGGTTCTCGGATATTTCAAGCAATTCTCTCATTCGCTTTTTTTTGTTGAATATTTGACATTTCTTTTCATTCGGTGTTTCGCTTCTTGGCGTGAATAATTCGTAATTATTGTTTACTTTATTAAAATGGCCTTTAAATGGAATTTTTTTCTTTTGAATTCATTTTTCAACAAAACCAATTAAATTAATTTATGTTTGTATGTATTTAATTGTATTATTGTTCTTTACGACTAGAGCACAAATGTCAAATTATAAGAAAATAAAAACAAAACAAAACAGTAAAATTGCCGAAGAAATTGTCGTGTGTGGACATAAAAGCAATTTCAAAAGAGAATTGCCAAAAAGTTGCGCAATAAAAATTGCCTTGTGTGACCCCCGACTTGATATCGTTTGCAGAGTGATCAGTTCTCTCTTTTCCTTGTTTTTTGCAATTAAAGCATGTAAATACAGCTGGTCTTTTTTTATTTGTGTTAAACGGACACACACTTGTATGATGTTGTTCTGCACATATCATACACGCAGCACTTAGATGGCAATGTTCACCGCCATGGCCATACATTAAGCAGTTCCAGCATTGAGTTGGTTTATTTCTGGATCTAGATTTGTATTTCTTCCAAGAAATTATGTTATTGGAAATTGTCCTTACATTTTTTAAGGCAGTTGGGTTAAAATTTTTACGAACAAATTGAACTTTGTAAACAGCATTGTTGTTCGAACTGAATTTGGTGACTATTTCAGCCACGGAAGAAGGGGATAGGTTGTAGTTTTTTAACTCCTTGGAGATTTCCTCAGAGCTAATGCGGGGTAAACCGTGTAAAAAGGTGGTATATAACCTATTTTCTTTCGAGCCATAAGAATGAAACTCCATCTTATTCTCTTTAAGTATTTGCTTGTAGCATTCGTACATTTTATTACTAGGAACAAACATTTTGGTACCAATTGAAGTACGTTTGAAAATGCAATCCTTACCAAGCAGCTTTTGTATTTCTGTAAATGAAGCGTTTGCTTCTACATCAATGGGTGGAGGTTTGTGTTCCTTAACATCGTTAATATTTGATACGGGAGTTACGTTCATATCATTGAGGCCAGCAAGCAGGCTAAATCTGTTGCTTGAAGTTGACGCAATGTTCGGGTTAACAAAACCCGGAGGAAGTTTCGTCATCTTCTTGTTCACAAGCTTTCTTTTTGATGAAGATTTGGCCCCTCGGGCCATCGCTAAATTTTTATTCCTGTTTTAAGCTGGATTGTCTACCACGTGAGTTCAAATGAGATCAAGAATAGGCAATTGCAAAAACAAAAATATACACTTGTTTTTAATTTTAAATAGTCTAAGCGCTTTAATTTTTTACACGACCGTTCGTAAAGAGAGTTAGATTCGAACTGAATAATTATCTTTTATTTATAATTATGTAAATAACAAATTAGTTCTGTTTAAGATTTTGTTTGACAATATGAATGCGAAGTAGCGAGAAAAATTAGTTAAATATCTTTTTATATACCTACCTTTTAGAAATAATTTTAAAAATAATTGAAAAGAAAATAAACTTAAACTACACAAAAACGTATTTTTCTTAGGGAATTTTTCGACTTCTAAATGAGTCAAATCATAAAAAATGTTATAACTAAAATAAACTTTAGTTTATTATACTTCCAAAGATGCATGTTTCATTTATCAATATTCATAACACATATGTACATACATTTATTTTTGATTTTTGTCTAAGCATCGTTTAATATTATTTTTTATAACAACTCTGTTTTGTTTACTATTATTGTATAAAATATATAGCACATTTACCTGTTTATGGATTGGAGTAATTCTTTTAATACACTGGTTTTTAAAAAAATGGAAGGTTGTTTATTATGTCTTCAAATAAATGAAAAATTTGTGAGGTGCATTAAAGTCAAATCCTCCCAATGGGAAAAACTAGATGTAGAGAAATTGATAGAGAAACATTTTTGGCCACTGGTAAGTAGGTGGAATAGCAATTCCTATTAGCAACTACAGACAGAAATACACATTTTAGGAATCTTTACAATCTTATTTATGGCTTTGTACATCTTGTTGGCAAGAACTATATGAATTTCACAAATTTTACAAACGCATAGAGGAGGCTCATGCAGATTTTGGAAAACTTATGAAAACGGAAGACGATTTGCAACCTCTAGAACAGAAGCAAAACTTATTAAATGGAGCGAATTATAATACATCTTTGCATAAGGACAACTTAGTAGATTGCTATATGGAACCCGAAATATTAATAGATCAACCTCTACAGGAATCCTTAGTAATAATCGATGAAGAGAAACTTAATATTAAGGAAGAACCCCAGGAAGAACTTGATACAGATGATATGATTTTAAATCATAGAAGTATACGAAAAAGTTCTGGGCACTTAAACAATGAAGATCCTTTAAAAAACCCTAAAAAAACCAAATTATTAAAAATCGCAAAATCAAAAAAGTCAACACCATCAACAGAAACAATATTAAATGACTTAGCTTCAGATCAAATACTAATTAAACAAGATCCAGATTTATTAAATATAAATATAGAACCCAAACTTACTCTTAGTTGTGCCAATGACGATTCTGATACAGACTCTAGCTATGAACCAGATAAAGACACCACGGAAAATAAATCTGCAAAAAAATCTTATTACAAACACCGTACGCATCGTAAAGAAAATGATAAATTTATCGCTGAAAACTTCAAAGGAATGTTTTGCAATCTTTGTTTATTACCAATGGAAAATTTTCGTGTTCTTCATAAACATTTCGCAGAAGAACATAAACAGAAAGGTTACGTTATATGTTGTACACGGAAATTCTATGGACGTAGTCTCCTTGTCGATCATTTACATTGTCACTTAAATCCCGACCATTTTAAATGTAATCAATGTGATAAAATTATGTCTGACCGCATCCGTTTAGAAAGCCACATGAAACACATGCATGGCGAGGGTGATGAACTTGGTAAAAAACATGTTTGTAATGTATGTGGCAAATCATTTGCTGAGGCCCACCAATTGAAAAGTCATAAGTTGACGCATTTATCACAGGAGGAGAAGATGTTTCCCTGTACGGAGTGTGGGAAATCGTAGGTTGATATTAATAAATTCTCATTTACTCTTTGTAATCGAAATTGTGCACCTTTCGTTTTAGTTATGGCAGTGCTTACAAATTAAATTATCATATACAGGCCGTACATCGCAAAAAATTCGTTAAAATCTGCTTTATATGCGGAAAATCTATTGGTTCCAATAGTGAATTTAAAACCCATATGGATAAACATGAAGGCAAACCAGCACCCTTAATAAGTTGTGATGTTTGCGGCCTTCGGCTAACAAGTGCTAGGGGTTTAAAGCGTCATAAAGATGCCCAACACCCGGAGGGAGGAAAAAAAGACCATAGCTGTCCCATATGTCCGAAAGTTTCACCTACTCTAAAGGCTCTAAAAAAGCATATAACCACTATGCACGAAAGGGGTTATGATCACAAATGCACAGTATGTGAAAAAGCATTTAAGAGAGCAGAAGCATTAAAGGCAAGACACAAAAACAAATTTTAATTATTTACATATATTATGACTATATTTTTAGGAACACATGGCTTTTCATACCGGCACGCCATTGTATACTTGTCCTTACTGTCCTAAAACGTTTAACTCAAATGGTAATATGCACTCTCATCGTAAAAAAATGCATCCTACTGAATGGAATGAGGCAAAACTAAAAAAATATTCTGGAAAGTTACCATGCCAGTACAAATCCTCTACTATAACAAACGAAACAATTGTATGATCTACCTGTAAAATATTAATGATTTATTTCTTTTAAAATGAAAAAATACTATAAAATCATTTTGTAAAAAAAATCTTGCCCATTACGAATTCAAAAATTCGGTGAAGTTCAATATTGTATGACAATTCAGGTTTTTCACAACCCTGTTTGCTTTTCTTTGACAAAGTTGTCACAAAAACCAGCTGTTGTTATCAGTAACATCTCTGTCGTTAAAAATTTATTTGTAATATCCCGCTCTGTTGAATTAAGGTAGTTTTTGTATAATGTCAGCTTTTAACGACGAAAAAATATTAATAACATTTGAAGAATTAAAACATTTACAAATCGAAGATATTGCCTTATGTGTCAGTAAATACAATGCCTTAAGTATTTGCAAAAATAGTTGTTCTCCGCCCAATGACATCTTTAATTTATGGGCCCAAAAGTTATTCAAAGCCTATTCTTATAGCACAACATTTTTGGTTATTTATGAAATATTTTAAATAAAGTAAGTTACAATTTTTATTCATGTTTTTAAAATGTAAGTTTGTAGAAAATTTATATTCCTTAAGTAACACATCTGTTAAAAAAAAATTAATTTTAAGTATATTAAGTTTAACTAGCAGATTCCAGCTCTCGAAATTCGAGTGGAAATTCTAGGAAATTTTATATTTTCATTTAATAAAGCCCGTAAAGGTATGCCAATCAGTTTTAGCCAATTCACAATCCAACACTTTTTATTGTCGTTATTGGTTTATGTCCAAAATTATTTTTCAATTCTACACAGGGCTTTTTGCAAACACATTAACAAATTTAATAAACCCACACACAGCATTGTATAATTTTATGTATGTGTTAGTAGCAACTTTAAATGCATTTTACTCAAAAAAAAAAATGTAAAAATGTTAAAATCGGTAAATCTGGTGGATAGCTAAAAAGAAATACCTTTAGAATAGGATTAAAACTGTCAAACTTACATCGGTATTAATATTCTAGATATATATGCTATTAACACATCTCCCATCAGATACGGCGGTGTAGCAATGGCTCGCAAGTTCTTTCAACAAAAACAAATTTATATTGGTAATGATTTCGAAATTAGATAGAAATTATTTCAAAACTTAAATTCAATATTTTCAGCGCTTATAATTGAAAATGTTTTTAATTGTAATATTTCAGCTATTAATACCAAAGACTTTAATAGCCATCACAGAAACTGGGGTTCGCATGCTAACAGCCGAAAGCGAACTATTTTAGCCACTTACATTAACAATTCAGATTTTGTTTTACTTAACGACAAACCCGCAACCCATCTGAATACCCATAGAACATTCTCTCACATTGATTTATCTTTCTGCTCCGCTAATTTAGCTTCTCAAGCTAAGTGCAATCAGAAGATAATCTTTGTGGAAGTGATCATTTTCCCATTATTAGCCCAAAACTCTCTCAGTAAACCAAAATTTAACACCTGTAAGGCTAACTGGCCAATATATCAAAACCAATGCAATGCCATTGATCGTCAGAAACCTATATCTAGTAACAATAATCTAGAAACAGCAAATATCTGTAAAATAATTGTTCAGTCTGCTAACGTATCCATACCACACACAATCAAAACTTCGAAAAGTTTCATGGTGGAACAAAGAGTTAGATTTGAAATTAGAAAAAAATAGTTTATGACATATTTTTAAAAGATATATGACCCAAACAAAATCATTTAAACTACAAAAGAGCTAATGCTTATACAAACGGAAAATAAAAATGACTAAAATAAACTCTATCACCTCTTTTACTTCTACAATTAACCCAAAAACCCCAATTGATAAAATCTGGACAAACATCAGAAACTTTACTGGTTATAAAGCCACACAGAACATACACTGTATCTCTTCTCGGGACAACCCGGACGTAATTTTGAATGAAAAATTTGAAATAAGTAAGGAATTTGGAAAGTTTTGGTCAGAAAATTCTTCTGATTCGAAATACTCAACAATCTTTCAATTCGCAAAAAGTAACTTTTGCGAAGTAGCGAGAAAAATTAGTTAAATATTTTTTTATATACCTACCTTTTAGAAATAATTTTAAAAATAATTGAAAAGAAAATAAACTTAAACTACACAAAAACGTATTTTTCTTAGGGAATTTTTCGACTTCTAAATGAGTCAAATCATAAAAAATGTTATAACTAATATAAACTTTAGTTTATTATACTTCCAAACTTGCATGTTTCATTTATCAATATTCATAACACATATGTACATACATTTATTTTTGATTTTTGTCTAAGCATCGTTTAATATTATTTTTTATAACAACTCTGTTTTGTTTAAGGTGTTATTACATGATGTGTTTTTTACATATGTACTGTCAAATTTTCCCACAACAAAAGTTGTACACATCGTGTGATACATATGAAACATTGTTTATGTACAATACATGAGGAAAGTCACAAGTACATTTTTCAATTAGAACAGGTTCTATTTTTGCACGACAAACATATGAAAATACAACACTGCTTGTGGCGAAAGAAAAAAAGAGTAAATTTTAAAGATTAATATTGAAATAAAATAAATTGTGTAGTATTAATTAACAATTAAAAAATATATAACTTTTTTTTAACAATAAATTTTTGTAAATTCACAAATTAAATCAGCTGTTGTTTACATTTAGAGGTTATGTCATACGGAAATATATATGCACGTGTGATAGCAAAAATTATGAATCGTATGTAAAAGACAATTTTGACAGACATGAGGAATTTCATATGGATAAAAAAAGTGACAGTACATATGTAAAAAACACTTCGTGTAATAGCACCTTTACTATTATTGTATAAAATATATAGCACATTTACCTGTTTATGGATTGGAGTAATTCTTTTAATAAAAAAATGGAAGGTTGTTTATTATGTCTTCAAATAAATGAAAAATTTGTGAGGTGCATTAAAGTCAAATCCTCCCAATGGGAAAAACTAGATGTAGAGAAATTGATAGAGAAACATTTTTGGCCACTGGTAAGTAGGTGGAATAGCAATTCCTATTAGCAACTACAGACAGAAATACACATTTTAGGAATCTTTACAATCTTATTTATGGCTTTGTACATCTTGTTGGCAAGAACTATATGAATTTCACAAATTTTACAAACGCATAGAGGAGGCTCATGCAGATTTTGGAAAACTTATGAAAACGGAAGACGATTTGCAACCTCTAGAACAGAAGCAAAACTTATTAAATGGAGCGAATTATAATACATCTTTGCATAAGGACAACTTAGTAGATTGCTATATGGAACCCGAAATATTAATAGATCAACCTCTACAGGAATCCTTAGTAATAATCGATGAAGAGAAACTTAATATTAAGGAAGAACCCCAGGAAGAACTTGATACAGATGATATGATTTTTAATCATAGAAGTATACGAAAAAGTTCTGGGCACTTAAACAATGAAGATCCTTTAAAAAACCCTAAAAAAACCAAATTATTAAAAATCGCAAAATCAAAAAAGTCAACACCATCAACAGAAACAATATTAAATGACTTAGCTTCAGATCAAATACTAATTAAACAAGATCCAGATTTATTAAATATAAATATAGAACCCAAACTTACTCTTAGTTGTGCCAATGACGATTCTGATACAGACTCTAGCTATGAACCAGATAAAGACACCACGGAAAATAAATCTGCAAAAAAATCTTATTACAAACACCGTACGCATCGTAAAGAAAATGATAAATTTATCGCTGAAAACTTCAAAGGAATGTTTTGCAATCTTTGTTTATTACCAATGGAAAATTTTCGTGTTCTTCATAAACATTTCGCAGAAGAACATAAACAGAAAGGTTACGTTATATGTTGTACACGGAAATACTATGGACGTAGTCTTCTTGTCGATCATTTACATTGTCACTTAAATCCTGACCATTTTAAATGTAATCAATGTGATAAAGTTTTGTCTGACCGCATCCGTTTAGAAACCCACATGAAACACATGCATGGCGAGGGTGATGAACTTGGTAAAAAACATGTTTGTAATGTATGTGGCAAATCATTTGCTCAGGCCCACAAATTGAAAAGTCATAAGTTGACGCATTTATCACAGGAGGAGAAGATGTTTCCCTGTACGGAGTGTGGGAAATCGTAGGTTGATATTAATAAATTCTCATTTACTCTTTGTAATCGTAATTGTTTTAGTTATGGCAGTGCTACCAAATTAAAATGGCATATAATTGCCGTACATACCAAAAAATTCTATAAAATCTGCTTTATATGCGGAAAATCTATTAGTTCCAATAGTGAATTTAAAATCCACATGGATAAACATGAAGGCAAACCAGCACCCTTATTAAATTGTGATGTTTGCGGTCTTCGGCTAACAAGTGCTGGCGGCTTAAGGCACCATAAATATGCCCAACACCCGGAGGGAGGAAAAAAAGACCACAGCTGTCCCATATGTCCGAAAATCTCACCTACTCTAAGGGCTCTAAAAAAGCATATAACCACTATGCACGAAAGGGGTTATGATCACAAATGCACAATATGCGAAAAAGCATTTAAGAGAGCAGAAGCATTAAAAGCAAGACACAAAAACAAATTTTAATTATTTACATATATTATAATAACTATATTTTTAGGAACACATGGCTTTTCATACCGGCACACCAGTGTATACTTGTCCTTACTGTCCTAAAACGTTTAACTCAAATGGTAATATGCACTCTCATCGTAAAAAAATGCATCCTACTGAATGGAATGAGGCAAAACTAAAAAAATATTCTGGAAAGTTACCATGCCAGTACAATTCCTCTTCCATTACAAACGAAACAATAAGTATGATCTAACTTTGTAAAACATTAATGAAGTATTTCTTTTAAAATAAAATAAAAATTGTAATAAATCGTTTTAGTACAAAGTTTTTGTCAATTACGAATACAAAAATTCTTCGAAAATCGAATTTTTATAGACGATCTGTGTTTTCGACAACCCTGTTTTTTTCTTTGGCAGAGTTAGAAAAACTAGCTGTTGTCTTTAAAAAATTCTTTAATAATTTCCTGGTCTATTGACTTAAGATAGTTTTGAACAAATGCTTTTAACGACGAAGTAATATTAATAACATTTGAAGAATAAAAAAATTTACAAATCGAAGATATTACACGTTGTTAATACAATGCCTTAAGTATTTGCGAAAATTGTGTTTCTCCGCCCAACGACACCTTTAATTTATGGACACAAAAGTTATTCATGCCTATGATCTTAGAGAATTTACCAGTAAGAACTGGCACAAAATTTTTGGTTATTTATGAAATATTTTAAATACAGTAGATCAAAATTTATATTCCTTAAGTAACACATCTGTTAAAAAAAATTAATTTTAAGTATATTAAGTTTAACTAGCAGATTCCAGCTCTCGAAATTCGAGTGGAAATTCTAGGAAATTTTATATTTTCATTTAATAAAGCCCGTAAAGGTATGCCAATCAGTTTTAGCCAATTCACAATCCAACACTTTTTATTGTCGTTATTGGTTTATGTCCAAAATTATTTTTCAATTCTACACAGGGCTTTTTGCAAACACATTAACAAATTTAATAAACACACACACATCATTGTATAATTTTATGTATGTGTTAGTAGCAACTTTAAATGCATTTTACTCAAAAAAAAAAATGTAAAAATGTTAAAATCTGTAAATCTGGTGGATAGCTAAAAAGAAATACCTTTAAAATAGGATTAAAACTGACAAACTTACATCGGTATTAATATTATAGATATATATGCTATTAACACATCTCCCATCAGATACGGCGGTGTAGCAATGGCTCGCAAGTTCCTTCAACAAAAACAAATTTATATTGGTAATGATTTCGAAATTAGATAGAAATTTTTCAAAACTTAAATTCAATATTTTCAGCGCTTATAATTGAAAATGTTTTTAATTGTAATATTTCAGCTATTAATACCAAAGACTTTAATAGCCATCACAGAAACTGGGGTTCGCCACTTACATTAACAATTCAGATTTTGTTTTACTTAACGACAAACCCGCAACCCATCTGAATACCCATAGAACATTCACATTGATTTATCTTTCTGCTCCGCTAATTTAGCTTCCCAAGCTAAGTGCAATCAGAAGATAATCTTTGTGGAAGTGATCATTTTCCCATTATTAGCCCAAAACTCTCTCAGTAAACCAAAATTTAACACCTGTAAGGCTAACTGGCCAATATATTAAAACCAATGCAATGCCATTGATCGTCAGAAACCTATATCTAGTAACATTAATCTAGAAACAGCAAATATCTGTAAAATAATTGTTCAGTCTGCTAACGTATCCATACCACACACAATCAAAACTTCGAAAAGTTTCATGGTGGAACAAAGAGTTAGATTTGAAATTAGAAAAAAAATAGTTTATGGCATATTTTTAAAAGATATATGACCCAAACAAAATCATTTAAACTACAAAAGAGCTAATGCTTATACAAACGGAAAATAAAAATGACTAAAATAAACTCTATCACCTCTTTTACTTCTACAATTAACCCAAAAACCCCAATTGATAAAATCTGGACAAACATCAGAAACTTTACTGGTTATAAAGCCACACAGAACATACACTGTATCTCTTCTCGGGACAACCCGGACGTAATTTTGAATGAAAAATTTGAAATAAGTAAGGAATTTGGAAAGTTTTGGTCAGAAAATTCTTCTGATTCGAAATACTCAACAATCTTTCAATTCGCAAAAAGTAACTTTTGCGAAGTAGCGAGAAAAATTAGTTAAATATTTTTTTATATACCTACCTTTTAGAAATAATTTTAAAAATAATTGAAAAGAAAATAAACTTAAACTACACAAAAACGTATTTTTCTTAGGGAATTTTTCGACTTCTAAATGAGTCAAATCATAAAAAATGTTATAACTAAAATAAACTTTAGTTTATTATACTTCCAAAGATGCATGTTTCATTTATCAATATTCATAACACATACATATATGTATATGTATGTACATACATTTATTTTTGATTTTTGTCTAAGCATCGTTTAATATTATTTTTTATAACAACTCTGTTTTGTTTACTATTATTGTATAAAATATATAGCACATTTACCTGTTTATGGATTGGAGTAATTCTTTTAATAAAAAAAATGGAAGGTTGTTTATTATGTCTTCAAATAAATGAAAAATTTGTGAGGTGCATTAAAGTCAAATCCTCCCAATGGGAAAAACTAGATGTAGGGAAATTGATAGAGAAACATTTTTGGCCACTGGTAAGTAGGTGGAATAGCAATTCCTATTAGCAACTACAGACAGAAATACACATTTTAGGAAACTTTACAATCTTATTTATGGCTTTGTACTTCTTGTTGGCAAGAACTATATGAATTTCACAAATTTTACAAACGCATAGAGGAGGCTCATGCAGATTTTGGAAAACTTATTAAAACGGAAGACGATTGTCAACCTCTAGAACAGAAGCAAAATTTATTAAATGGAGCGGATTATAATACATCTTTGCATAAGGACAACTTAGTAGATTGCTATATGGAACCCGAAATATTAATAGATCAACCTATACAGGAATCAGTAATAATCGATGAAGAGAAACTTAATATTAAGGAAGAACCCCAGGAAGAACTTGATACAGATGATATGATTTTAAATCATAGAAGTATACGAAAAAGTTCTGGGCACTTAAACAATGAAGATCCTTTAAAAAACCCTAAAAAAACCAAATTATTTAAAATCGCAAAATCAAAAAAGTCAACACCATCAACAGAAACAATACTAAATGACTTAGCTTCAGATAAAATACTAATTAAACAAGATCCAGATTTATTAAATATAAATATAGAACCCAAACTTACTCTTAGTTGTGCCAATGACGATTCTGATACAGACTCTAGCTATGAACCAGATAAAGACACCACGGATAATAAATCGGCAAAAAAATCTTATAACAAATACCGTACGCATCGTGAAGAAAATGACAAATTTATAGCTGAAAACTTCAAAGGAATGTTTTGCAATCTTTGTTTATTACCAATGGAAAATTTTCGTGTTCTTCATAAACATTTCGCAGAAGAACATAAACAGAAAGGTTACGTTATATGTTGTACACGGAAATACTATGGACGTAGTCTTCTTGTCGATCATTTACATTGTCACTTAAATCCTGACCATTTTAAATGTAATCAATGTGATAAAGTTTTGTCTGACCGCATCCGTTTAGAAACCCACATGAAACACATGCATGGCGAGGGTGATGAACTTGGTAAAAAACATGTTTGTAATGTATGTGGCAAATCATTTGCTCAGGCCCACAAATTGAAAAGTCATAAGTTGACGCATTTATCACAGGAGGAGAAGATGTTTCCCTGTACGGAGTGTGGGAAATCGTAGGTTGATATTAATAAATTCTCATTTACTCTTTGTAATCGTAATTGTTTTAGTTATGGCAGTGCTACCAAATTAAAATGGCATATAATTGCCGTACATACCAAAAAATTCTATAAAATCTGCTTTATATGCGGAAAATCTATTAGTTCCAATAGTGAATTTAAAATCCACATGGATAAACATGAAGGCAAACCAGCACCCTTATTAAATTGTGATGTTTGCGGTCTTCGGCTAACAAGTGCTGGCGGCTTAAGGCACCATAAATATGCCCAACACCCGGAGGGAGGAAAAAAAGACCACAGCTGTCCCATATGTCCGAAAATCTCACCTACTCTAAGGGCTCTAAAAAAGCATATAACCACTATGCACGAAAGGGGTTATGATCACAAATGCACAATATGCGAAAAAGCATTTAAGAGAGCAGAAGCATTAAAAGCAAGACACAAAAACAAATTTTAATTATTTACATATATTATAATAACTATATTTTTAGGAACACATGGCTTTTCATACCGGCACACCAGTGTATACTTGTCCTTACTGTCCTAAAACGTTTAACTCAAATGGTAATATGCACTCTCATCGTAAAAAAATGCATCCTACTGAATGGAATGAGGCAAAACTAAAAAAATATTCTGGAAAGTTACCATGCCAGTACAATTCCTCTTCCATTACAAACGAAACAATAAGTATGATCTAACTTTGTAAAACATTAATGAAGTATTTCTTTTAAAATAAAATAAAAATTGTAATAAATCGTTTTAGTACAAAGTTTTTGTCAATTACGAATACAAAAATTCTTCGAAAATCGAATTTTTATAGACGATCTGTGTTTTCGACAACCCTGTTTTTTTCTTTGGCAGAGTTAGAAAAACTAGCTGTTGTCTTTAAAAAATTCTTTAATAAATTCCTGGTCTATTGACTTAAGATAGTTTTGAACAAATGCTTTTAACGACGAAGTAATATTAATAACATTTGAAGAATAAAAAAATTTACAAATCGAAGATATTACACGTTGTTAATACAATGCCTTAAGTATTTGCGAAAATTGTGTTTCTCCGCCCAACGACACCTTTAATTTATGGACACAAAAGTTATTCATGCCTATGATCTTAGAGAATTTACCAGTAAGAACTGGCACAAAATTTTTGGTTATTTATGAAATATTTTAAATACAGTAGATCAAAATTTATATTCCTTAAGTAACACATCTGTTAAAAAAAAAATTAATTTTAAGTATATTAAGTTTAACTAGCAGATTCCAGCTCTCGAAATTCGAGTGGAAATTCTAGGAAATTTTATATTTTCATTTAATAAAGCCCGTAAAGGTATGCCAATCAGTTTTAGCCAATTCACAATCCAACACTTTTTATTGTCCTTATTGGTTTATGTCCAAAATTATTTTTCAATTCTACACAGGGCTTTTTGCAAACACATTAACAAATTTAATAAACACACACACATCATTGTATAATTTTATGTATGTGTTAGTAGCAACTTTAAATGCATTTTACTCAAAAAAAAAATGTAAAAATGTTAAAATCTGTAAATCTGGTGGATAGCTAAACAGAAATACCTTTAAAATAGGATTAAAACTGACAAACTTACATCGGTATTAATATTATAGATATATATGCTATTAACACATCTCCCATCAGATACGGCGGTGTAGCAATGGCTCGCAAGTTCCTTCAACAAAAACAAATTTATATTGGTAATGATTTCGAAATTAGATAGAAATTTTTCAAAACTTAAATTCAATATTTTCAGCGCTTATAATTGAAAATGTTTTTAATTGTAATATTTCAGCTATTAATACCAAAGACTTTAATAGCCATCACAGAAACTGGGGTTCGCATGCTAACAGCCGAAAGCGAACTATTTTAGCCACTTACATTAACAATTCAGATTTTGTTTTACTTAACGACAAACCCGCAACCCATCTGAATACCCATAGAACATTCACATTGATTTATCTTTCTGCTCCGCTAATTTAGCTTCCCAAGCTAAGTGCAATCAGAAGATAATCTTTGTGGAAGTGATCATTTTCCCATTATTAGCCCAAAACTCTCTCAGTAAACCAAAATTTAACACCTGTAAGGCTAACTGGCCAATATATTAAAACCAATGCAATGCCATTGATCGTCAGAAACCTATATCTAGTAACATTAATCTAGAAACAGCAAATATCTGTAAAATAATTGTTCAGTCTGCTAACGTATCCATACCACACACAATCAAAACTTCGAAAAGTTTCATGGTGGAACAAAGAGTTAGATTTGAAATTAGAAAAAAAATAGTTTATGGCATATTTTTAAAAGATATATGAGATATATGACCCAAACAAAATCATTTAAACTACAAAAGAGCTAATGCTTATACAAACGGAAAATAAAAATGACTAAAATAAACTCTATCACCTCTTTTACTTCTACAATTAACCCAAAAACCCCAATTGATAAAATCTGGACAAACATCAGAAACTTTACTGGTTATAAAGCCACACAGAACATACACTGTATCTCTTCTCGGGACAACCCGGACGTAATTTTGAATGAAAAATTTGAAATAAGTAAGGAATTTGGAAAGTTTTGGTCAGAAAATTCTTCTGATTCGAAATACTCAACAATCTTTCAATTCGCAAAAAGTAACTTTTGCGAAGTAGCGAGAAAAATTAGTTAAATATTTTTTTATATACCTAACTTTTAGAAATAATTTTAAAAATAATTGAAAAGAAAATAAACTTAAACTACACAAAAACGTATTTTTCTTAGGGAATTTTTCGACTTCTAAATGAGTCAAATCATAAAAAATGTTATAACTAAAATAAACTTTAGTTTATTATACTTCCAAAGATGCATGTTTCATTTATAAATATTCATAACACATATGTACATACATTTATTTTTGATTTTTGTCTAAGCATCGTTTAATATTATTTTTTATAACAACTCTGTTTTGTTTACTATTATTGTATAAAATATATAGCACATTTACCTGTTTATGGATTGGAGTAATTCTTTTAATAAAAAAATGGAAGGTTGTTTATTATGTCTTCAAATAAATGAAAAATTTGTGAGGTGCATTAAAGTCAAATCCTCCCAATGGGAAAAACTAGATGTAGAGAAATTGATAGAGAAACATTTTTGGCCACTGGTAAGTAGGTGGAATAGCAATTCCTATTAGCAACTACAGACAGAAATACACATTTTAGGAATCTTTACAATCTTATTTATGGCTTTGTACATCTTGTTGGCAAGAACTATATGAATTTCACAAATTTTACAAACGCATAGAGGAGGCTCATGCAGATTTTGGAAAACTTATGAAAACGGAAGACGATTTGCAACCTCTAGAACAGAAGCAAAACTTATTAAATGGAGCGGATTATAATACATCTTTGCATAAGGACAACTTAGTAGATTGCTATATGGAACCCGAAATATTAATAGATCAACCTCTACAGGAATCCTTAGTAATAATCGATGAAGAGAAACTTAATATTAAGGAAGAACCCCAGGAAGAACTTGATACAGATGATATGATTTTAAATCATAGAAGTATACGAAAAAGTTCTGGGCACTTAAACAATGAAGATCCTTTAAAAAACCCTAAAAAAACCAAATTATTAAAAATCGCAAAATCAAAAAAGTCAACACCATCAACAGAAACAATATTAAATGACTTAGCTTCAGATCAAATACTAATTAAACAAGATCCAGATTTATTAAATATAAATATAGAACCCAAACTTACTCTTAGTTGTGCCAATGACGATTCTGATACAGACTCTAGCTATGAACCAGATAAAGACACCACGGAAAATAAATCTGCAAAAAAATCTTATTACAAACACCGTACGCATCGTAAAGAAAATGATAAATTTATCGCTGAAAACTTCAAAGGAATGTTTTGCAATCTTTGTTTATTACCAATGGAAAATTTTCGTGTTCTTCATAAACATTTCGCAGAAGAACATAAACAGAAAGGTTACGTTATATGTTGTACACGGAAATACTATGGACGTAGTCTTCTTGTCGATCATTTACATTGTCACTTAAATCCTGACCATTTTAAATGTAATCAATGTGATAAAGTTTTGTCTGACCGCATCCGTTTAGAAACCCACATGAAACACATGCATGGCGAGGGTGATGAACTTGGTAAAAAACATGTTTGTAATGTATGTGGCAAATCATTTGCTCAGGCCCACAAATTGAAAAGTCATAAGTTGACGCATTTATCACAGGAGGAGAAGATGTTTCCCTGTACGGAGTGTGGGAAATCGTAGGTTGATATTAATAAATTCTCATTTACTCTTTGTAATCGTAATTGTTTTAGTTATGGCAGTGCTACCAAATTAAAATGGCATATAATTGCCGTACATACCAAAAAATTCTATAAAATCTGCTTTATATGCGGAAAATCTATTAGTTCCAATAGTGAATTTAAAATCCACATGGATAAACATGAAGGCAAACCAGCACCCTTATTAAATTGTGATGTTTGCGGTCTTCGGCTAACAAGTGCTGGCGGCTTAAGGCACCATAAATATGCCCAACACCCGGAGGGAGGAAAAAAAGACCACAGCTGTCCCATATGTCCGAAAATCTCACCTACTCTAAGGGCTCTAAAAAAGCATATAACCACTATGCACGAAAGGGGTTATGATCACAAATGCACAATATGCGAAAAAGCATTTAAGAGAGCAGAAGCATTAAAAGCAAGACACAAAAACAAATTTTAATTATTTACATATATTATAATAACTATATTTTTAGGAACACATGGCTTTTCATACCGGCACACCAGTGTATACTTGTCCTTACTGTCCTAAAACGTTTAACTCAAATGGTAATATGCACTCTCATCGTAAAAAATGCATCCTACTGAATGGAATGAGGCAAAACTAAAAAAATATTCTGGAAAGTTACCATGCCAGTACAATTCCTCTTCCATTACAAACGAAACAATAAGTATGATCTAACTTTGTAAAACATTAATGAAGTATTTCTTTTAAAATAAAATAAAAATTGTAATAAATCGTTTTAGTACAAAGTTTTTGTCAATTACGAATACAAAAATTCTTCGAAAATCGAATTTTTATAGACGATCTGTGTTTTCGACAACCCTGTTTTTTTCTTTGGCAGAGTTAGAAAAACTAGCTGTTGTCTTTAAAAAATTCTTTAATAATTTCCTGGTCTATTGACTTAAGATAGTTTTGAACAAATGCTTTTAACGACGAAGTAATATTAATAACATTTGAAGAATAAAAAAATTTACAAATCGAAGATATTACACGTTGTTAATACAATGCCTTAAGTATTTGCGAAAATTGTGTTTCTCCGCCCAACGACACCTTTAATTTATGGACACAAAAGTTATTCATGCCTATGATCTTAGAGAATTTACCAGTAAGAACTGGCACAAAATTTTTGGTTATTTATGAAATATTTTAAATACAGTGGATCAAAATTTATATTTCTTAAGTAACACATCTGTTAAAAAAAAATTAATTTTAAGTATATTAAGTTTAACTAGCAGATTCCAGCTCTCGAAATTCGAGTGGAAATTCTAGGAAATTTTATATTTTCATTTAATAAAGCCCGTAAAGGTATGCCAATCAGTTTTAGCCAATTCACAATCCAACACTTTTTATTGTCGTTATTGGTTTATGTCCAAAATTATTTTTCAATTCTACACAGGGCTTTTTGCAAACACATTAACAAATTTAATAAACACACACACATCATTGTATAATTTTATGTATGTGTTAGTAGCAACTTTAAATGCATTTTACTCAAAAAAAAAATGTAAAAATGTTAAAATCTGTAAATCTGGTGGATAGCTAAAAAGAAATACCTTTAAAATAGGATTAAAACTGACAAACTTACATCGGTATTAATATTATAGATATATATGCTATTAACACATCTCCCATCAGATACGGCGGTGTAGCAATGGCTCGCAAGTTCCTTCAACAAAAACAAATTTATATTGGTAATGATTTCGAAATTAGATAGAAATTTTTCAAAACTTAAATTCAATATTTTCAGCGCTTATAATTGAAAATGTTTTTAATTGTAATATTTCAGCTATTAATACCAAAGACTTTAATAGCCATCACAGAAACTGGGGTTCGCCACTTACATTAACAATTCAGATTTTGTTTTACTTAACGACAAACCCGCAACCCATCTGAATACCCATAGAACATTCACATTGATTTATCTTTCTGCTCCGCTAATTTAGCTTCCCAAGCTAAGTGCAATCAGAAGATAATCTTTGTGGAAGTGATCATTTTCCCATTATTAGCCCAAAACTCTCTCAGTAAACCAAAATTTAACACCTGTAAGGCTAACTGGCCAATATATTAAAACCAATGCAATGCCATTGATCGTCAGAAACCTATATCTAGTAACATTAATCTAGAAACAGCAAATATCTGTAAAATAATTGTTCAGTCTGCTAACGTATCCATACCACACACAATCAAAACTTCGAAAAGTTTCATGGTGGAACAAAGAGTTAGATTTGAAATTAGAAAAAAAATAGTTTATGGCATATTTTTAAAAGATATATGAGATATATGACCCAAACAAAATCATTTAAACTACAAAAGAGCTAATGCTTATACAAACGGAAAATAAAAATGACTAAAATAAACTCTATCACCTCTTTTACTTCTACAATTAACCCAAAAACCCCAATTGATAAAATCTGGACAAACATCAGAAACTTTACTGGTTATAAAGCCACACAGAACATACACTGTATCTCTTCTCGGGACAACCCGGACGTAATTTTGAATGAAAAATTTGAAATAAGTAAGGAATTTGGAAAGTTTTGGTCAGAAAATTCTTCTGATTCGAAATACTCAACAATCTTTCAATTCGCAAAAAGTAACTTTTGCGAAGTAGCGAGAAAAATTAGTTAAATATTTTTTTATATACCTACCTTTTAGAAATAATTTTAAAAATAATTGAAAAGAAAATAAACTTAAACTACACAAAAACGTATTTTTCTTAGGGAATTTTTCGACTTCTAAATGAGTCAAATCATAAAAAATGTTATAACTAAAATAAACTTTAGTTTATTATACTTCCAAACTTGCATGTTTCATTTATCAATATTCATAACACATATGTACATACATTTATTTTTGATTTTTGTCTAAGCATCGTTTAATATTATTTTTTATAACAACTCTGTTTTATTACATGATGTGTTTTTTACATATGTACTGTCAAATTTTCCCACAACAAAAGTTGTACACATCGTGTGATACATATGAAACATTGTTTATGTACAATACATGAGGAAAGTCACAAGTACATTTTTCAATTAGAACAGGTTCTATTTTTGCACGACAAACATATGAAAATACAACACTGCTTGTGGCGAAAGAAAAAAAGAGTAAATTTTAAAGATTAATATTGAAATAAAATAAATTGTGTAGTATTAATTAACAATTAAAAAATATATAACTTTTTTTTAACAATAAATTTTTGTAAATTCACAAATTAAATCAGCTGTTGTTTACATTTAGAGGTTATGTCATACGGAAATACATATGCACGTGTGATAGCAAAAATTATGAATCGTATGTAAAAGACAATTTTGACAGACATGAGGAATTTCATATGGATAAAAAAAGTGACAGTACATATGTAAAAAACACTTCGTGTAATAGCACCTTTACTATTATTGTATAAAATATATAGCACATTTACCTGTTTATGGATTGGAGTAATTCTTTTAATAAAAAAATGGAAGGTTGTTTATTATGTCTTCAAATAAATGAAAAATTTGTGAGGTGCATTAAAGTCAAATCCTCCCAATGGGAAAAACTAGATGTAGGGAAATTGATAGAGAAACATTTTTGGCCACTGGTAAGTAGGTGGAATAGCAATTCCTATTAGCAACTCCAGACAGAAATACACATTTTAGGAAACTTTACAATCTTATTTATGGCTTTGTACTTCTTGTTGGCAAGAACTATATGAATTTCACAAATTTTACAAACGCATAGAGGAGGCTCATGCAGATTTTGGAAAACTTATGAAAACGGAAGACGATTGTCAACCTCTAGAACAGAAGCAAAATTTATTAAATGGAGCGGATTATAAAACATCTTTGCATAAGGACAACTTAGTAGATTGCTATATGGAACCCGAAATATTAATAGATCAACCTCTACAGGAATCCTTAGTAATAATCGATGAGGAGAAACTTAATATTAAGGAAGAACCCCAGGAAGAACTTGATACAGATGATATGATTTTAAATCATAGAAGTATACGAAAAAGTTCTGGACACTTAAACAATGAAGATCCTTTAAAAAAACCTAAAAAAACCAAATTATTTAAAATCTCAAAATCAAAAAAGTCAACACCATCAACAGAAACAATACTAAATGACTTAGCTTCAGATCAAATACTAATTAAGCAAGATCCAGATTTATTAAATATAAATATAGAACCCAAACTTACTCTTAGTTGTGCCAATGACGATTCTGATACAGACTCTAGCTATGAACCAGATAAAGACACCACGGAAAATAAATCGGCAAAAAAATCTTATTACAAACACCGTACGCTTCGTAAAGAAAATGAAAAATTTATCGCTGAAAACTTCAAAGGAATGTTTTGCAATCTTTGTGTATTACCAATGGAAAATTTTCGTGTTCTTCATAAACATTTCGCAGAAGAACATAAACAGAAAGGTTACGTTATATGTTGTGCACGGAAATTCTATGGACGTAGTCTCCTTGTCGATCATTTACATTGTCACTTAAATCCCGACCATTTTAAATGTAATCAATGTGATAAAATTATGTCTGACCGCATCCGTTTAGAAACCCACATGAAACACATGCATGGCGAGGATGATGAATTTGGTAAAAAACATGTTTGTAATGTATGTGGCAAATCATTTGCTCAGGCCCACAAATTGAAAAGTCATAAGTTGACGCATTTATCACAGGAGGAGAAGATGTTTCCCTGTACGGAGTGTGGGAAATCGTAGGTTGATATTAAGAAATTCTCATTTACTCTTTGTAATCGTAATTGTTTTAGTTATGGCAGTGCTACCAAATTAAAATGGCATATAATTGCCGTACATACCAAAAAATTCTATAAAATCTGCTTTATATGCGGAAAATCTATTAGTTCCAATAGTGAATTTAAAATCCACATGGATAAACATGAAGGCAAACCAGCACCCTTATTAAATTGTGATGTTTGCGGTCTTCGGCTAACAAGTGCTGGCGGCTTAAGGCACCATAAATATGCCCAACACCCGGAGGGAGGAAAAAAAGACCACAGCTGTCCCATATGTCCGAAAATCTCACCTACTCTAAGGGCTCTAAAAAAGCATATAACCACTATGCACGAAAGGGGTTATGATCACAAATGCACAATATGCGAAAAAGCATTTAAGAGAGCAGAAGCATTAAAAGCAAGACACAAAAACAAATTTTAATTATTTACATATATTATAATAACTATATTTTTAGGAACACATGGCTGTATTTTTAGGACACATACTGTCCTAAAACGTTTAACTCAAATGGTAATATGCACTCTCATCGTAAAAAAATGCATCCTACTGAATGGAATGAGGCAAAACTACTAAAATATTCTGGAAACTTACCATGCCAGTACAAATCCTCTACTATAACAAACGAAGCAATTGTATGATCTAACTGTAAAATATTAATGATTTATTTCTTTTAAAATGAAAAAGTTCTATAAAATCATTTTGTAAAAAAATCTTGCCCATTACGAATTCAAAAATTCGGTGAAGTTCAATAATGTATTGAGAATTCAGGTTTTTCACAACCCTGTTTATTTTTCTTTGACAGAGTTGTCACAAAAACCAGCTGTTGTTATCAGTAACATCTCTGTCGTTAAACATTTATTTGCAATATCCCGCTCTGTTGAATTAAGGTAGTTTTTGTATAATGTCAGCTTTTCACTGCGAAAAAATATTAATAACATTTGAAGAATTAAAATGATCTTACATGCTCATATTATTGATATGATCTGTGGCCTGGATCTTCAAGATGATGGTATAACCATAAGATAAAATCTATAGAGACCGATTTTTGTAATATTGTACGTGATGAAAACAAGTTGCGGTATCTAGCAAATCATCTTCATATTTGTCAAAAAACATTCTCGATAAAGATTTCGCTGTGGAGTCTAGTCTGTTGATTTGAGGTTATTTTCATTTATACAACCATATACCAATATACAACCATTCACCCACCAATCCCACCGAACAAGAAATGTTTTTAAAATAACACCTACCAATATACAACCATTCACCCACCAATCCCACCCGAACAAGAAATGTTTTTAAAATAACACCTACCAATATACAACCACTCACTCTCTTACTCCAGGCTGTTGGTATATTAATGAGAATATTTCGTTAAGACCGGGTTTAACAAAGATATTCATTTTATATATTTTGTTCTGATCGAATTGACTAAATTAAAAAAAAATATATTAAAGTAATAATTCTCATATTTTCAAAACACTTACTTGTGACTACATAAGGTATAGAATTCAAAAAACTGTTTAATAGCTGGAAATTTATCAATGCCATCTGAAGCATTTTTAATGAGAACCTTTAAAAGTTTAATATAAAATTGAGCAACTTGTACGATGTTGTCATTATTTAAAGTGGAATCCTGAAAATTCAAAAGTTACAAGACACGGAGTTATAGTGCTAGTTTTATTTCATAGTTTTGTTTAAAAAAGAAAAAAAAATGGATAAGCAAATACTACCTCTTGTAAAAATATCTTTAAAATGTTACTTGACTCTCTCAGTATACCAATAATAGCAGTTTTATGCCAATTGGATTTCAAGAGTTTAGCATTTTTAGTTTGTATATCGGGTGAATTTGTAAAATAATTATTACATATATCACTTAATTTAGCAATAACATGCCAAGTCTCAATTGAAGTTATATCCGACGAACAAATCAATGCACCCACATCACATAAAGAAGAAACAACTACAAATACAGAATTATCTAGAATACTCTTCAAAACAAATTACCTACCTTTATTGAAACCTTCGAAATCTCCTTTATCACTTATAGAGATTTTAAACATGCAATTATTAATCATAGTTATTACCAGTTGCTGAATTGTTAATATGGGTTTCACGTTTCTAAAATATTGGATTTTTATAATTCTTGGTTTATTTTGGAAATATTTCTTTTTAAAACTTACCTTTTTTCTGTGAATTTAAAAGTTTTTATAATAATCTCCAAGACGAATGTTAAAATTAAACTTCTGTGTCATTAATGTCTACACAAATTTTTATAATTTGTTTGATTACAGCATATTTTATGTCATTTAAAAAATGATGTTGATAATTTCAGTTTTTGTGATTTGATCGAAAACTATTTATACATAATTATTAAGCAGTGCTCCAAAGATTTACTTTATGTTAATACAGTTATTGAAGTATTAATGTCTTTGTACGAAAATTTATTTGAAGGTACTTGAATGTGGTTTTAAATTTTTGTAAACGTATTTATAAATTTTGTATTAATGTTTTTGTAGGCTCCTTAAAATTTATCGATTGTGATAAATATTCCAAAATAATGGAATATTATGTGGCCTTAACAATATTAGATTTTACAAATGAAATGCATAAGAAATTATGCAAAAGTGTGTTGAATTCGAAATGGATAAAATCATATACCAGCATGGATATTTTAAGGGTTTATTATAGGTAAGCTGTTAACATCTTTAAAATCACTAATTTTCATTAGGACAAATTTTATTTTGTGTTTTTGGAAAACAAATACTGAATTTATTTATTGATTCACTGACTGACTCTGTAACGCTTAATATGCGTCAATAATTGTTGATATTCTTTGGCGCTAGAATCGTATAAAGAGTTTATGTACTCGATAACATAAAGAAAATGGTTTATGAACTCTATAAAAGTACAAATACAAAAACAAATCACACACTATCTGGTACCTTATAACAAATAGTTTTAAATACTCCACGAATATTTATTGCACTTTTAAATTTTTATAATTTTTTTTGTCAATGTAAAAAAAAAGAAAATCATGATAAGTTTTTTCCACTGTTAAATGTTGTCAAAATTACAGGTACGCAATTAAATATTTTAATAAAAAGTTTGTTTATTCAATACTATGTATGTATAAATGATTGACAAGGATGGTCTCATGGGGGCACCCACAGATCGTTATGAAACTTTGATATGGTATATAAAGTGAAAATATAAGTGACCAATATTTATTTTAGCTGCCCAATCTCATATTTAGTGGGTCAGTCTCTGATTGCGATCGCTGTAAGACGTGTTGTGAGCCAAATTTGCATATTTTTTTAACGAACTGATTAGCGCATAGTAAGAGACTTTTGAAAACACTAACATCTTATATGCAATGTACGTACAAGTCTACATTGTATGAAAATTATTATGTCAACCAATATTGTTAACCAACAACAGCATTTAAAAAAACCAGTATGAATACCGACAATTTTAATGATGATGACAATTTGAGTAATGATGGCTACAATTATGATGATGACTGCAGCTGGCAGCAAGTTCCAGTTAATCGTCGTAAGAGAATAAGCCCAAATCACCCCAAATGTCGGTTTCAAAACTTCAAACCCATATGGCCCTCTTGCTCAAGATGAAATCAAAGCTGACTATCATTATGACGAAACTTTACCTCAACCAACGATGCCGCAACCGCTGTCGATCATCACTCCCAATGTAGAAAATTTTAGCAAAATGGTAAATAGTATTAATGAAGTTATTGCTAGTACCGATTATCACTATAAATCCTTACGAAATGGACAGGCTTGGTTAAGTGTTAAAGCAGTCGAATCTTTCCGAAAAATAATCAGATGTCTTGATAACTATGAAATAAAATTTCACACTTATCAGATTAAATAAGATCGAGCATTTAGTATTGTGATTGAGGGTCTTCACCATTCCACATCAACTGAGGAGATCAAAGATAACATTTTGAGCTTAGGACATCAAGTTAGGAGTGTAAGAAATATTATTAGTCGTACTTCGAAGCAGCCACTACCAATGTTCTTTGCAGATTTAGATCCTAAATCAAATAAGGTAATTAACAACATGCGGCCATAAAATAACCCAATTATTATAGTTGAAGCTCCCGAAAATTTTATGACATTGTTCAATATTTGGACACATGAAAACCAACTGTAGAAAACCCTTTAGGTTCGTTGGACATTCTACCGCGGCATGTAATAAATCTCCTACTTCTCTTTAATCGTACATTGTTTAAGCAATCATACAGCTAGCTACAAATGTTGCGAAGTATACCAAAAACTTTTCAGTAATAGAACAATTTGAAACAACAGGGATTCTACAGAACAATTAAATTATAAATCTACTTTTAATAACAACTATCAACCAACCCAACAAATCAACTCCTTTACACATGCTCAAGCTGTCAGATTCACAGATGCTACAAAAGTCATTTTTTTTTAATTTAAAGACGTGCGGGTCGGATTATTGTGACACTGGATCTAAAACTTTAGTGCGCAAATGTTTAGCCAAATCGGACAAAGCTTTCTTTACGCGCATTGAGTTCAAAGTTCAAATATGCATTTGTATGTAAAAATTATCAAAAAAAAAAAAAAATCAATTTTCACAAAAATTTTGATATTAATAATTGCGTTTCAATTAAATTAATTAATAACCCATAATCTAGAGTTAATTATTTTTCTAATAAAACAACAAAATCTATTATCGGCAATAAATGCGCCGCAGACCACTTGATTAAGAAAATCGAGCTCATATTTTTAAAGACATTGAAATAATTTACAACAACAATATTTTTGCATTCTCCTGATCCCAAAATGACCTTATGTAAAGTATTTTACATCCCGTCTATTTTTATGCCGTTCTAAATTAATGTTGAAACGGTACGTATTTTTAACGCAATTTCAAAATCTCCAATTTTACTTTTTCAAAAATTTTGTTCAAGAAATTTTCCGAAATCAACGATTGGACTTTAAGGTCTTATTAACGAAATATATGTGATTAAAAATGTCAAATATTGTAGGTATCCTGTTCTTAATTTGGCGAGGGCAGTGTTTTAATTTCAGTCGATTTGAAGAAAAATGTGATTTTTCATACTTTTTTCAACTTTTAGGCTACATCTTCGTGGTGTTTTCATCTTTCAAAAACCTTTTGTCAAAATATTATACTACTTGTTATAAGTTCTCAAATTAAGATTAAATTGAAACACTATAAACTGTCCGCCTTCAAGGTCGAAGGTGAAATTTAAAGAGATTTACATTTTTTTTATAACAAAATATCGAAATAATATATATTTGTGGAAGGATTTCGATAATACTTGTTGATAATATTTTAGTAATTCTAGAAAATAATATTCTGGACGTGTTTTCTGAAACTAACCCGTGGGGTAATCAAAGTGTGTCCTAGTTTAATTTTTTTTTTTTTTTGCAGAATTATATTCATATAAAGGTATATCGAGGACTTAAAGTCCAAACGTTGATTTCGGAAAATTTCTTGAACAAAATTTTTGAAAAAGTAAAATTGGAGATTTTGAAATAGTGCTAAAAAATACGTACCGTTTTTACATTAATATAGAACGGCATAACAATAGACGAGATGCAAAATAATTTACATAAGATGATTTTGGGATCAGGAGAATGCAAAATGCAGATGTATATTAGCTATTTTCAATGGAATCTAGCGACTCTGGATGAATTAAAATGAAATAAAAAAAAAATATATATGTTGCAGATTTTTCACATATGATCCAAAGAAGGTATTTGCATAGCCAATCAAATAGAATACAAGACATATACGATCATTTTTAAGTGCTTGTGTTATTTAATGAAACCCTGAATTTGTACGGGTTTTGCATGGATTTTTTTTTTAAATTCAAAGCTTACTCGCCAGTGGCATAACTTGATATTAATGGGCACTGTATCAAAATTTGTCGGACTGCAGCGAAGCTCAAATGAATGGTAAAGATTTTTGAAAAAAAAAAGATAAAACAAGAACGCTCGCATTGAATAAAACTAACTAGCAGATTCCAGCGCTCGAAATTCGAGTGCAATTTCTAGGCAACTTCATATCTCAACTTAGTTAATTCATAAACCAACACTTTTTTGGTTTATTATTATTGTGAATGAAGGTAACAAACTCATTAAAAACCGATTAACAAATTTAATAAACACACACATAGCATATGTATAATTTTATGTTGTATGTGTTAGTAGCAACTTTAAATGCAATTTACTCAAAACAAAGGGAAAAATTGAAAAATCTTTAAATCTGCTGAAAAGCTAAAAAGATATACCTTTCAAATAATATACGTTTGGTCAAAATCGGGATAAAACGGTAGAACAAAATATCGGTAACAAGAAATCGCCTAGCGTATTAATATTATAGACATAAGTATATTGATTATAAGTAATTTCTTAAAAAAAAAAACAAAAATTAAATAACTGTAATATCTTTCTAGCCACATAAAAAATATAATAATATATAACTAACAGATTCCAGCGCTCGAAATTCGAGTGCAATTTCTAGGCAACTTTATTTTTCAACTTAGCCAATTCACAAACCAACACTTTTTTGGTTTATTATTATTGTGAATGAAGATCACACAAAGTTATTACCAAACACTTGAACAAATTTAATAAACACACATAGCATATGTGTAATTTTATGTATGTGTTAGTAGCAACTTTAAATGCAATTTAATCAAATTAAAGGAAAAAATTTAAAAATCTGTAAATCTGGTGAACAGTAAAAAAGAAATACCTTTCAAATAATATACGTTTGGTCAATATCGGGATAAAACGGTAGAACAAAACATCGGTAACAGGAAATCGTCTAGCCTATTAATATTATATTAGAATTTTTATACCCTATACCACTATGTGGTTTGGGTATAATGACTTTGTGCTGCTGTTTGTAACAACCAAAAATATTTGACCTAGACCCATCTTTAATTATACCGATCGAATCAGAATCATTTTTTGAGTTGATTTAACAATGTCCGTCCGTCCGTCCGTCCGTCCGTCTGTGTGTCCATGTAAAGCTTGTAATCAAACTGCAGGTCGCAAATATGAATATATTTTGATGAAATTTGGTATATAAGCTTTTATCTACCATGGGATGAACGCTATTGAAATTGGTGAGAATCGGTCCATGTTCAGACCTAGCCCCCATACAAATTACCCCTATGAAATCGACATAAATTGCCATAAGATCCAAATTGTCATATAGATCTTACTCAAATTGGGTTTATATGCGTTCATTACATCCATTAATGAGTAGTCCAAAAATGATCCCTTTGGCCCCATATAGGGCTGCTTCCCGATCTTCACTTAAATCTATTAAAAAATAAAAATATTTCACTGATTCTTCTCAGATTTGGTTTGTATATATTTTTGCAAAATACAAGAGAGTTTTCCAAACATGATCAGGATCGGTCCATTTTTGGACCTAGTCCCCATATAGATATAGCATCCGATATGAACTTTTTCATATCTGCAGCCAAAAAAATTAATAAAAATCCCACTCAAATTTGGTTTTTGCTTATTTTCTATGTCCAGTTAGTTGGGCCTAAGAGATAGGGTTTCTAAACGCATGGTATAGGGTATCGTATAGTCGGTCTAGACCGACTATAATTTTCTTACTTGTTTTATCTTATACTAGCTGATCCGGCAAACGTTGTTTTGCCATATAACTTATTTCTAGGGAATATTTTTGTTGTCAATTAAAAAAGAACGAATGTATTGCAAGTGTGTGGGGGTGGGATTTATGAATGGGTGGTATCGCCGATGAAAACAAAAAAAAAAAACACCAAACATTTATTTTCTCAATACAATGTACTTCTTTAACGTAACGAACATATTAATTGTTAGATCTCTCAAAAGTAAAACATAAAGTAAAGTAAAAAAAAATAATATATTGTTTATCTTAAAATATGAAAGTTAAAAAAAGAAAATCAATATTCATTTGGAAATTTTTGTTTCGCGATTTTCGGTTTTGGTGATTTTTATTGTTTATCCTAAAGTATGAAAGTTCAAAAAACAAAATCTATATTCATTTGGCAATTTTTGTGTTTCGCGATGTTCGGTTTTGGTGATTTTTGCTTTTGGCGATTTTTGTAATTGGGCGATTCCCCCCATATTTTTCACGACTTATCCCATTGGTATTATTGTATATTAGACAAATTATATCCCGCCCAATTTTGTCCGACTGCTCACATTAATATATGAATGGACTCGTACAAAGTGCAAAGCATTTTTATTTACTTTGTATGGTCGGTGCCACGCCCACTTCTCTTATCACGCCCATTTTTCTTCGACAATTCACATGCATAACTTATGGGCCCACGCAATGTCCCAAGGCCCTCATTGTTACAGTACTCCAGGTATATAACATTTAATATTTTCTTTGTATGGGAGGTGAAACGCCCATTGATCTCATCTCGCCCATTTTTTATCTGACTACTCACATTAATATCTGATAGAGTCGTAGAAATGGTTAAGGCTTTCCCCTTTATAGTATACCAGTTATATGATACTACTTATATTTACTTTGAATGGGCAATGCCACGACCACTGCTTCGATCACGTCCATTATTTGTTCGACTAATCACATGAATAACTTATGGGCTCACGCAAAGGCTAAAGGCTTTCACTATTACAGTACTCCAGATATAACATTTAATATTTACTTTGTATGGGGGCACCCACGTCCATTGGTCCGATCCAACCCATTTTTTGTCCGACTACTCACATTGATAATAAACTCAGACAAATATGCAAAGCACTCTCCCTCCCATTTTCGGCATGGCTAATAACATTAACAATAGATGACTTCATACAAATTTGTAAAGCTCTCCCTGTCATAATACTCAATATATGTATATTATATTAAAAATTCACTTTGCATGGGGCATGAAATACCCATTAGTCCGATCCCACCCATTTTTTGTCCGACTACTCACAAAAGAGCAAAGCTGTTGCTGCCACAGTACTCGAGATATACGAAATTTAATATTTACTTTGTATGTGAGGTGCCACGCCCACTAATCCGATCCCGCCCATTTTCTACAAGGCTACTAACATTAATAATAGATGACTGCACACAAATATACAAAGCTCTCCCTGTCAGTATTCAATATATATGATATTAAAAATTCACTTTGTATATAGGGTTCCACGCTTATTGGACCGATACCCCCCCCCCCCCCCATTTTAACCTCAGACAAATGTGTAAAGCTCTGGCTGTCATGGCACGCGCGATATATGACATTTAATATTTAATTTGTATGTGATGTACCACGCCCTAATTACCTAGCGATATGAAATATACCTTACGACCTATTCGCATACCTACCAAACACACATAAAGAATTTCATAACAATCGGTCAAGTCGTTTCGGAGGAGTTCGATCACGAACACCGTGACGCGAGAATTTTATATATTAGATTTGTAATAAAATTTAAAAACTTGCTTAAAATTTATACATTATATACAGTTTGTCAACTAGTTCTTTGCAAAATGAAAAAAGTCATGGTTTTCATTTTTAAATTAAAAATTTATTTAAAAAAATTAGTTCTCTTTCACTTTTTCTTTCATTATATTATATAGGTAAATATTAACTATTAATATTAACTAGCAGATTCCAGCACTCGAAATTCGAGTGCAAATTCTAGGATATTTTATTTTTTATACCCTCCACTCCAGTGTGCAGAGGGTATATATAAGTTTGTCATTCCGTTTGTAATAATTAGAAAAAAAATTCTGGACCCCATAAAATATATATATTTGTGATCCTTATAACAAGCGAAGTTGATATAGCGATGTCCGTCTGTCCGTCTGTCCGTCTGTCCGGCTGTCCGTCTGTCCGTCTGTCCGTCTGTCCGTCTGTCCGTCTGTGGAAATCACGATGACGGCTTTAATCGGATAGCTAGGGTGCTCCTTGGTATAAAAAATGATTCACCAACATCCTGAGAAGTTTGCTATTTAAAATCGTCCAAATCGGTTAATCTGGTCCCGAGAATTGAGCGAAGAATTAAAAAGTCATGAGAAAATATGATTTGAATATATGTTCTTGTGATAACGCCCTCAATAGGGCAGATAGGACGCTTGTTTTTAGTGATAATGATTCACTAACATCTTGAGAAGGTTCCTGTTTTTAAATCATGACAATAGATTTCATAGGTTCCGAGAAATCACTGAAAAGGTAAAAAAAATATGACGTTTTCCTATATTGTTTTCCTAAATTTTGCATTTTGTCATAGCTGTGCATGTTGTTTTTGTGGTCGTTGTGTTAATAATATAAAAATTCATCAATATCAATATTTTTTGGTGTAATATTTAAGTTAATTAATTAATAAAAGAAACTATATAAAATCAATATCAATATTCTGCGATTTTTATAACATCACAAAATGTTACAAATTGATACATACTACTGTTGCCAATATCAAAATAATATTCATATATTCTGTAAATGTATATCCATAATAAGCGCATATTAAAATAAATCGGTATTTTATTTTATTTTTACAAAATTCTGAAATTTTTAGAGTTGAAAAAATAGTATGGTTTTAAGAGTTGTATTTTTAGTACATGTATAAACCCTGCATACTTGCTTTCAAAAGTAGTAGATAGGTAAGCCATAAAATATTTATTTACCCTGTAAAAAAAATTGTTTAGAAAAATACTATTTTTTGTCAGATGTTAATTACAATAAATTTTTAAACTTTGTTATTTAATGTCGGAACGGAGGCAAACGCCATTCCCAAAATTTTGTTTCAACAGTTATCCACATTAAGAATAACCGCGGAGCTCAGCTCAATCAATGTGCAATGATCGAGCCTTGCCCTGGGAAACATGCGTTTATGCTTCTCTTAACACAAACACCATTCCCAACTACCAAAAATTTTTGACACGAGCTATTCACATTATGAATAGTCGCGGAGCTCAACTCAATCATAGTGCAATGATGAAGCTTCGCCCTGGGAAACATATATTCATGCTTTTCTTAGCACAAACCGAACTTCTTATGGCACATTAAAAATAAACTAATTGAGAAGTGCAATTCATCATTACGCTGTATTATAATACTATTTTCTTATTTTACTAGTAGCTAGTAAACAAAGTGATCGTATCATTGTGAACGAAATAGAATTGAAATTGTATGCAGATTTGTTTTACTTAAAAAACCTGTTTCTACAGATAGTGAATAAAATCCCAGTAAACATTTTATGCAATAAATGATCATGTAGAGTCTTTTTGACTCATATGTGCTATTAAAACAGTTATAAATGCGCCCTTTTGCTGATCACAAAATATTCTTTTGTTGGGATTAAATATTACCTTACCCGCGAATCTTCTTGAGAGTGCTTTTTATCCGCTTTTCTAATCAGTTTCGACTCATTTTTGAGTCTTATTTAATGTAATTTTTCTATAAATCACTTTCTAAGAGAAAGCAAAAATCATTATCTAGTCTTTTTCTAATAGCGCATGTGATTAAGCAGTTTTTAATCATCAAAAGTGCTCGAAGAAGACACAGTAAGTTAATTTTTGTTAAAACAATCTTCGAAATGATGACTGGGATATCGTATATTTTTGTTAACACACAAACATATGCATAGCAGCACGAGTAAACCGAACTCAAATTGGCTTCTTATATGTATACAGCCGAACAAAAATGAAAATACTCACCAAAGAGTAAAGTAAGCAACAATTTCATTCAGTCTTATGGAAGCTTTTGAACAAAGCAAGTTTATGTCGCGTTGTCTTGTGAATTTTTACATTTTTTTTTAATAGGTACTAGTGATGCCAGGAGATTTTTTCAGAAATCTCTACGCTTATGAAAAAAATTCCCTTTTTTCCCTACACTACTTTTTTTAAAATTTATTTTTAATTTGTACATTTTCAATTTCAATTATGTAAATATAAAAAATAAGATAAAAATATCATGAGAATTACATAAGAATAATATAAAAAACATACAGATATTATAAAAAAAATATTTTTGCAATTCTGTTTAATTCATCTTTTTGATATGGTTAGATGTGCATTTAAAATTTACACAATTAAAGGTGTGTTTACACTATGTGTATTTTCCATATGTAAATTCAGTTTTACGATCCATACGTAATTCGGCGTGTGTGTCAAAATTGGCGTTTTATATACAATTCATCATTTTGCGATCAAACGTACATATGTATTTCCGTATGACATAACCTCTAAATGTAAACAACAGCTGATTTAATTTGTGAATTTACAAAAAGTTATTGTTAAAAATAAAGTAATATATTTTTTATATTTTTTAATTGTTAATTAATATTAAACAATTTATTTTTCTTTCAATATTTATCTTTATAATTTACTCTGTTTTTCTTTCGCCACAAGCAGTATTGTATTTTAATATGGTTGTCATGCCAAAATAGAACCTGCTCTAATTGAAAAATTTACATATGTTTTGCCAAATGTGTTGTACATAAACAGTTTTTGAAAGGGTTCACACTATGTGTACAAATTGCACGTGCTAAAACAATAAGAAAAACACAAGCAAAACACATAGTGTGAACGCAGCTTAATTAAAATGGCTTGCAAATGAGATGTTACAACTCAAACAGAATATTTGTTCTTGGTTTTCAGTGTTGCCGTTTTAGCTTTTTAGTTGCTAGATTTAGCAACTTTTTTTTTGTCGTTTAGCATCCAAAATTTATCAAAAGATGCTAGATGCTAACTTAGAATCTTTTATTAATAAAAAGTTGCTTTTAACATCTTTTTTTTTATATTTTTTTTTTCATAATTTTTGAATATATAATTTTAATGGTATTGATATGTTTTTATTTCTCAAAGTGTAGTACAGTAATTTTGTGTACTACTCCTTTTACCACTCTGCTCGTTTCTTTCAACAAATATAACAAAACATTTTGAAATAGAAGAATGTAAACACCAACAACAGTTTTTAATGAATTTGAAAGTCGATTGCCAAAAAATATTATTGTATTAAAAAAATGCCAAAATTTTCAATACAAAACACATTAAAACGGGTAAAACAACAGATAACCAATATATTAGAAGAGTTTAAATTTATATCATCTGAAACAGAAAAAATTCAAATCCAATGGAGTTATATCACAGAACAAAACTGGGATACAACACTGAATGCAACCTCTTTATGGATTGAAAAATTCTATTGGCGAAAATCCATTTTAGGAGTTATCAATATTTGTATTGTCTATATTAGTTTTGTCTTTGTCAAAAGCCGAAGTTGAACGTTTGTTTAGTTTAATAGCTTTAGTTAAAAGCAAATTTCGAACAGAATAAAATCCGAGTTGTTATGTTCTGTAATACGTATAAAAGAAGGATTGAAATTGAACAATCGGTGCTGTCACACTTACAATATACCGAGCGATGTCGTTGATAAGAGTCGATCGTCAGAAATATATCAGAGCCAAGAAGAACTTGAACATGAAGACATCACAGAAATGTTAGATTCCATAAACCAATTATTCTAATATAATCGTATCTTTTGATAATGTAATTTCTGTTATATTTTAAATAAAAAAAAAATCCCTCTAAAATTAAAATTATTTAATTTAAGTTTAAAATAAACTCAATTTGATGATAATAAAAATTTCAGATGAAATTCAAAATAATTTTAATTAAAATTTAAAAAATATAAATCGAAACATATGTTTTATATTAATTTTTCGATTTAAAAACCAAAGAATTTATTAATAAGTATATAATTTTTCAGTATAAAGGTAATGAAATTTGAAAAAAAAAATTTAGCATCCAGTACGTTTAAGCATCTTTTTTTGCAATTTAGCATCTTTACAATTTCAAATTATGGCAATACTGTTGGTTTTAAAAGATTTTTTATAACAGTGGTTATAAGCATGGCATGTACATATACTTAGATCTGATTTATCGCATTTTAATATATTTTCAAAAGCCTTGCATTTGCATTTATAGTCGTCACCTTTGACCTGCTCCAGCCATCCAACTAACTGAAGCAAAATCTTTATGTTCTGTATTTCTTTAATGTGTTTTCAGCATCATCGAAAAACGAATCGGACATTTTTCTAAAATTAATTATGTTTCTAAAATTAATTATGTTCAAATTTATAATATTTTAATGTTATGCACAAAACAGTGTTTTATACTTGTCATTGTTATTAAAGAATCCACATATTTACTTCCTTCATATTATAGAGTTATTACCAGACTTAAAAAGACTTTAAAGTTTAAAATTGAAAAAAATTATGCGATATTTAACAAATACATTCAAAATAGTTTTGACTGAAATTTTTGGCAGTTTTAGTTTTGCCTTGTATCAGTAAAATGTTCAGATATTAACTAAAAAAAAAAAACAGTTTGTTAAATATTTTCATCTTAATTATCTTAATTAATTTAAAGACACAAAGATAGATTTAATACAATAAAAAGAAGTAAGAGTTGAAAGTTGATCTATGCGGACTCACAAATGTGCCCTATACTAATAGGTCTGGAAAATTGAAAAGGATTGTAAAAAATAAAATGCACCTTTATATTAAAAAATTTAAATTAAAAAGACAATTACAAAATAAACCATTTACCTGGTTAAACTTAATATTGTTTGTAATTATCTGGATCAGGTTAGTATTTAAAATGGGATAAATCGGGAGTTATTGTGCCAATTTATGACCTAAAATATGTAGACACCTCTATAAAATGCTGAAAATTCAGAGCATTTGTTGTAATAATTCAGTAATAGGTTTATCAAAGTGTTTACATATTCAAATTTTTCCAGATATTAATGTAAACGTAAAACCCAGGTGGAGGGTATCAAAGATTCGGCATAGCCGAATTTAACACTCTTACTTGTTTAATTTGATAAAGACCCTAAAGGTATGCTTCACACTTCAACTCATTTCAAATGAAGAAAACAAACTCAACACAATAACACAAACGCATTAAAAAAATTAATAAACACACACATAGCATTGTATAATTTTATGTATGTGTTAGTAGCAACTTTAAACGATCATAAATCCAAAAAAATATTCCAGACGATGAAAATCTGTAAATCTGGTTAGCAGCTAAAAAAAATACCTTTCAAATAGTAAATTTTTTGTCAAGATCGGGGTAAAACTGTGAAACTTACATCGGTCACAAGAAATCGCCTTGCCTATTAATGTATTAATTACAAAAATGGTAAATTTCAATATAAAACAAAACAAAAAACAACAAAAATAGCAAATATTCACTTGTCAAATAATTCTTTGCAAAATGAAAACACATGATAGATTTAACTAAACTATAGTAGTATTAGTATTTATATTTGGTATGGTGGCCACTAGCATCCAAAACTACCTTCAGGCGACGCGACATTGACTGTATGAGGCCATTTAAGTCATAATATTCTGCCATTCTTCTTGAATTGATTAATAAGTGTATTGGTTAAGTTACTTTCTTCTTCAATAAAGCCCACAAATTTTCAATGGGAATTAGGTAAGGACTTTGGGCAGGTGTGTCAATAACTTTGTTGCAATTACAAAGCAGACATGTTCTCCAAAGCAACGATTTGTGTTTAGGGTCATTGTACTGATACATTTTGAACTTCAGTTTATTCGTGGTCCTTGACAATTCATTTTGTAGGATGTCAAAATAATACTGCTTCGTCATAATTACATTACAAATACGCGGCTCACCAAAGACATTGGATGAGATACAACCCCCAACCATTACAGAAAGCTTGCCAAACTTCAATGTTGGTATTATATTCTTCTGCTGGAAGGCTTTCTCCAAACTTTGCTGGGTCCATCATGATAATATAACATTATTTTTGTTTCATCACAAAAAATAACGTTATTCCAGTATTCTGCAGGGTTGTTACGTGAAACATTTCCGCCAATTCCTTTGAGATTTTTCCTTATAATGATTGTTATAAACTACTTGAATTAAGTTTTCAGCAAGTAGTTTTCCAGGCATGGTAAAAACGCGGATTTTATTTAAATGTTGACTTGTCCAAATAATAAAGCGTAATAAAAGCAATAGAGCAAAGCATACTAAAGAAGCATATGAAAAATTTTCCCGAATTTGATGTACCATTAGTTAGTTTTGTGTCTCTTCGAATTGTGTTGGCATTTTGCGAATATATATGTGATTATATTTTTTTTTGTTTTTCTTGTTATACCCTCCACACCTCAGTGGCAGAGTGTATATATAGGTTTGTCATTCCGTTTGTAACGCATCGAAATAAATTCCGGAGACCCCCAAAATCATATATTTTCTTGCTCAATATAACAAGGGAAGTTGATTTAGCGTTGACCGTCTGTCTGTGGAAGTCACGATCACGCCGTCGTTTCGGTATAAAATCGTTTATTAACATCTCAAAGGAGTTGCTATTTAAAATCGTCAAAATCGGTTAAAGGGTTCACGAGCTATGAATGAAACTTTGAAACAACTCTTGAAAAAATAAAATTTTTCAGTGTGTTTGTTGTTTTGCTTCAAATGTGTTGTATATGTTGTAATTCTTCTTATTGTTGAAGTCATTGCAGTTGTGTCTATATTAATACTGCATGTGTCACATTGGCCTAAGAATTATTACCACATATTTTTTTATCGTTAAAATTAAAAATTTAATATTAAAAATTAGAAATTAATAAAACTTAAATATAAAAATTTAAAATAAAAAATTAAAAATTAAAAATAAATTAAAAGTTAAAAATTAAAAATTAAAAACTAAAAATTAAAAATTAAATATTAAATATTAAAAATTAAAAATTAAAAATTAAAAATTAAAAATTAAAAATTAAAAATTAAAAATTAAAAATTAAAAATTAAAAATTAAAAATTAAAAATTAAAAATGAAAAATATAAATTAAAAATTATCAATAAAAAATTAAAGTTTTAAAATTAAAAATTGAAAACTAAAAATTAAAAATTAGAAATTAAAAATTAAAAATTTAAAGCTAAAAATTAAAAATTAAAAATTAAAAAGAAAAAATTAAAAATTCAAAATTCAAAATTCAAAATTAAAAATTAAAAATTAAAAATTAAAAATTAAAAATTAAAAATTAAAAATTAAAAATTAAAAATTAAAAATTAAAAATTAAAAATTAAAAATTAAAAATTAAAAATAAAAAATTAAAAATTAAAAATTAAATATTAAAAATTAGAAATTAATAAAATTAAAAATGAAAATTAAAAATAAAAAATTAAAAATTTAAAAAATAAAAATTAAAAATTGAAAATTAAAAATTAAAAATAAACAAGTAAGAGTGTTAAATTCGGCTGTGCCGAATCTTTGATACCCTCCACCTCGGTTTGAGTCTTGATAATAAATGTAAATGAAAAGTAAACAATTTGTTTAAACTTAATACCAAATTATTTCAGCAAATTCTTTGGGTTGGTTTTCGTCTTTTCTATTATTTCGGATTTATTTCGGTGTTTGTTTTTTGGTCATCGTGGTTGCTGATCGGCATGCATTTAGGTTATATACCTATATGCATGCGTTTCCGGTTATATGACATAACTTTTCGTTTAATCTAATTAAATAGCTCGCCCTAACCTCCATTGCAAAGGTAATGGTTGTGTAGGGTGGCTATATGCATTAAATCGTGCTAATTGGAGATGGCTGTATAGTTTCTTTTAACTGGCCAAATATTTCTTCATTGCGGCCATATAGGTCGGATGGAGTAACAAAATAATAACCAAAAAAAAACTCTCTCAATTTTTTTATTAAAATATTGCCATATTTGGAAAACATAGAGAATAAATTTATAATAATAAATATTCAAATTAGGGATGCCAAACGCAAAAAACCAATTGTCCCGAACATTTTAAATAAAATAAAATTATTTTATTTCTCTTTATTTTCTCAAAAACTTCAAATTTTCATCCAAAAAAAATTGTGAAAATTTATATATAAATAATATTCTCATCAAATTGCGTTTATTTATGTAACAGTTTTTATGTTCGCAATTCCTAAATATCATTTGACGTTTTCTAAAATTCATTGAATTTAAATTAATGTTTTCTGTACTGTGATTCTGTAAATCGCAAAATATATCGACAGCTATTGTTGTTTGCAATAAGGATTAAGTGATTCACTAAGTACATACATCTTAACGACAGTCGACAAATCTATTTTTCTATTTATTTAAATTGTAAACGAGTGGCATCTCTGTCAAAATAAGCGAAAAACACAAAAGAATAGAAAAAAACAAATTACTTCGTATTTGACAGGATGATTTTATGTTTATGTTTAATATCTTTATTTTGTTTACTAATATTTCTGTTTATTTATTTGAAAATGAAATAATGAATTGAATATGCTATTTAATTTTTTTATTTATATAAAAAAGTTTTTTAATTAAAGCAAAATATTTTCACTATTTTATGATTTTTATTTATGTATGACGACATTTCAACCTAAAAATTTAAGTTTTTATCGATTGAATAAACAACACAAAAATGGTTGTCGTTTAGATAACAAAACAGCTGACTTTAACAATATCGTTTAAAAATTTTACTGATAATTTTGCTATTTTCTTTTTTTTAACGATTCGACTATCGTTAAAAGAAGTTACTGAATCGCGGTACTGAAAAGCTATTAATTTTTTCTGAATGTCAATATTTTTTTTAAATGTAAAATTTTTTTAAATGTAAACATAGGTATTTGGTGTTTTTTTTTGGAATTTCAATTTGTGTTTAACGAATAAAATTTATATTATTAAAGATGCAATTGATGTCTTCTAAATTTAAAATTATAATTTCCGACGTTTTGATACGATTTTCTGAAATTCAATTAATTGTAATTTATAATTGGAAATTTTTAATTCCAGTTTTTAGAATTGATATTTCCTTAAATTTGAATGGAAAATTTAAAAAGTGCAATTTTGTATTTATGTGAATAATAATGCTTCAGTAATTATAAACAATTTTTAAAAATTAGATGTAATCGCAATCAGATATTTTGTAGGTAAAGCAGAATAATAATTCTATATAACTATGTAGAACTGTTTTGAAAGCAAAAAACTCATTGATGAACTCGGTAACTCTATTTTGTAAAAACAACAAAAAGTTAATATGCCAAACTTATGTTCATATTTGTAAAAGAATAATGAAAAAAACGTATGAAATAAAAGACCAGCCGGTGTATACTCTTAACATTGTTCTGTATGATATCTAGTTGAAAATATTAACATTCATGTTAAAATAGAAATAACTATGTATTGCAAAGCTAATTAGAACAAAAATTGTGGCGCCATCTACTGTGGCATAGTCACGCTGATCAAAATAAAGTGACACTCTGTTAATGCAAAAGAAATGTATTTTCCCTACAACAAAATATTGCAGAATTTTATGTAAATAAAATAATATACCGATTTATTTCTAACATGCAGTTACTATTTAATATGTTTATGTATGTATATGTAAATATTACACACAAAAAATACAACATCAAACGTTATTTTTGTGTTTTTCTCTTTAAATAAATTTATACATAAAATTTATTTTTTTTGCTAAATTTACATTGATTTTTTTTAATTAACATGTAGGTATTTTAGTATTATTTGCTTTAGATGTTGGTGAATTTTTACTCCCTTTATATTAACTCGTAGTGTCTGCTTGTCGAAAAAATTTTGGATCGATTTTAAACCCTTTCCCGTGACCCATTCGATCTGAAATTTTGCAGGCAGGCTCGTGGTAATAACAGAAATGATCTAACAAATTTTTTTACTGATGCCAAAACAATGGAAACTTTTAAATTTTTTTACCAGAGTTAATAAAAAAACGTACAAAGGGTTAGTTTTTATTATATTATTACCACAACGACCACAAAAACAACAATTCCAGCTATGACAACAACACAACATTTAGAATAACAACAAGAACAATGTAGAAACATCATATTTTTCATTTTTTTTTTACTTTTTCAGAGATTTCCCTGGACCTGTTCCACCGATTTTAATGATTTTTGAAATAGAAATCTTCCCATGAATTTGGTGAATCATTCTCACTAGAAATGATCATTGTAGCTGCACTATTGAGGGCGTGATCGTGACAAGAACAACATAGAAAATTATATTTTTTCAAGACTTTTTTTAGTTCTTCATTCAAATCTCGGGCCCTAATTGACCGATTTGGACGATTTTAAATAGCAAACTTTTCAGGATGTTAGTGAATCATTTTTTATGTCAACGAGCACCCTAGCTGCCCGATTGATGCCGTCATCGTGATTTCCACAGACGGACAGACGGACATCGCTATATCAACTCCGGTTGTTATAAGGATTACAAATATACATATTTTATGGGGTCCAAAATTTTTTTTCTAATTATTACAAACGGAATGACAAACTTATATATACCCTCTGCACACTGGAGTGGAGGGTATAAATATAGATAGTCTTTATACATAAAATAATTTTATAAAAAAATTGGTTAAAAGTTGTTTTAATTTATATTCGCGTGCAATAAGCAGATAATTACACCAAAGATACATATGTATATCACAATGGATTATTCGATGCCATAAAAATCAACCTTGGCAAATAATGGGTTAACATTCTCGGATTTATCCCAAATTTTAGGAACGGAAGTTCTTCACATTTGTTTATTATACTTTAAGCGTCGCATCTACAAATTCAACAGCACTTACAAAACATTTGAATTTTTTGAATAAATTGTCTTTTAGTAGCTTGGGGTCATATGTGACCCCAATTCCAAAAGGGTTAATGGGGTCATATTATTTTTTCCGAAATCCTAGGCTATTAACATAAAATATAACATTTAAAAGTAAAAAAGTGATGAATTTTTAATACAAAATATTTAGAAAGAGTACATTTACATAATATTTTACTAAAATCCCATTTTTCTCGAAATCCGCAAAAATAAAATCCTTGTCAAAAAATTCTGGCACAGGGATTTACTTAAAAATTGAAAAAGTGAATCTGTTACATGTATTTAACAAAACCTTAAAGTTTTAGATCCAGTTTTTAAAATTTTGTTTAAGAAAATTTTTTAAAACTTGAAAAAGAAGTTTTAAAAATTTTATCAAAAAAATTTCCCATTTTCGGTCTCAATGCGCAATAGGTTAACAACGTGGTAATAAACCAATACTTCATATCTGAGTATTTATTAGTATGGATACCAAAAAAAAATTATGGCTTTAATCAATTTCTCAAAGTTGAAAAAAAATGCCATCAAATTTCATGACGTAGTTTTTTTTTGCCACAAAAGTTGTGTGGGGCATTTGCTATTTCTTGGCGAGTTTTTATTCGATTTTGAAGTTTTATAGCTTTTTGAAAAGATAATTTAATATTGATTCCAAATTACATATATAACAATTTGTCGGAAATATTAAACTATAGAAAGAAATTTTCGTCAAATCTGAAAAAGTCATATTTTCCCCATATAAACACACTTGAAATTTTCAATCGCGTTGAGCCACCTCTAAATGTTATCTGATTGGTCCAAAACTTTGTATTTCTAAGTTTTCTTGTTATTTACATATTTCTAGGATGTGCGACCGAGAGTTTGAACACTTTTTTTTATTAAAGGCCTTCCTAAAACACACACACAGCATTGTATAGTTTCTTATTTGAAGCTTAAATATGTGTTTTATGTATGTGTTAGTAGCAACTTTAAATGCATTTTGCTCAAAAAAAAAATGTACCAGATGATGCACATTTGTAAATATGGTGCACATCTGGAAATAAATACGTTTCAAATGGCATATTTTTTTTTTCTCAAAATCAGTTGGTAATTGAAGGTGTAGAATATGGCACAAGAAATCGCATTGCCTATTAATATTATAGAATCTATAATAATGATAATCAAAAACTAACAATCAAAATAATCAAAATCAAGCAAAATACCATATAATTTATTATAGGTCCCTGCGGACCTTTTCACTATTTTAAGGCCAATGGGAGACTCGGAGGGTTACGATATTTGTATGCCGAGGTTTTAAATATGTTGAATATTTGACAACTCTAGATTATATACAATACAATACAAAAAGTAACTGAAATAGTTTACACTTCCCCTCCCTCCAAAATTTAAAGCGGTGTTTTAAAGGCTTTCACGATTTTTCGTTTTTTTTTAATTAAAGCCCCCAGGCTTTAATTTTTTTCTTATTTTAAAGTCTACTCAAAAAAAATGCATTGAAACTCATATGAAAATGGAGGCTAATGTTGAAAAATATAGATTTTTTCTAATTTTTTTTTTGTGTTTGCTTTGTTAGATTTAATATTTATTTTTATTACGTTTTTTCATGTTCCATTGCTACCTTTAAAATATGCTAAATTAAATGAATTCTTATCTTTAATAAATTCTTATTTAAATTAATGAATTGTGTAACTGGTATAAATTAATTATTTTTTTAATAAAAAACAAATTATTAACTTTTGTATGTGTTTGTTTTTGTAAGTAAATAATTAATTAAAACAAATTTTTAGCGACAATAATGAATTCGATTGTCGTTTTGTTTTATATAACATGTTTTAAATTGTTGTTTGACAGCACTGGCTGTAAAATTGTTATATCTGCCTATATTAGCCCACGTCTAATTGGCAATAAATATAACGTAACAACTGTCATTTTCATATCTCTCGAACCACATGATTCACGTCAGAAACAAGAGACTAAATGGAGTAGAACTGCGTTTACAGTTTTTCATTTCGTAATATTGTTTATTTTTGGAAACGAGCAGAAGCGACACAAGTGTACTTAACATATTGAGGTTTTAATTCATGGTTCATTTAGCTCTGCTACGTCAGGATTTTTTGTTAACTTAAAAGTTCAGCGACCCCCCATTATCCTATTTACACGTGACTCGTCTCTACTCATTTTTAGCTGTTGAACAGTGTTTTCAGTTTTAAATCATTTTTCGAAAATTCAGCGATCTCAATAGAAAAAAATATTTTTAAAACTATTTCTTTTCGACAGAAAGTTGCCAAAAATAATTAAATCGATTTTTTTTTAATTTCTGTCGGATTTTAGAAACTAGTTATTAAACTAGTTTTAATGGTTACATAAGAAAAGTCGCCTCAACCGAAGTTCGCTATAGTTTTTCTTCACCTAACTGTTCCGAAATAACTATTTTCTTCGGACTCAGTGGCGCCAAAAACTTAAAAAATTAATATAACATAAATTTGAAGCTAACTAAAAAAACCTCAAAGCGTCATCGCAATGAAGTAAAATTTATATTATTTTCATTACAGAGTTTCTCATATTCAAGTTTATCAGCTCTTATTCCATTTTACTATTATATTTTTACAAAATTGCTTGTTGTGGTGAATAACAATTGTGTAAACAAAAAAAATCATGTGAGTCCGATCACAGGGGAGATGTGTAAACATCTGGTAATAAATAAAATGCAGAAAACAGCGACAAAAAGGTTATTCCATATCATAATTTTTTCACCAAACAATCATGTCACACCGATTTGTCTTAATGCTCACATGTTACGCGTAAGATCTTACGCTCACATATTACGCTCACATATTACGCTGTTTTTGTGAATTAGAAATTTACCCCCCTGCGCGTATAGATGTTTACACATCAAAAGATATGTTTTTGATGTTTTTTGGAAATCATTGAAAAAAAAATTATTTCGAAAATAAAAAGTTAATTTTAATTTAATGTTATTATTTTAATTTCACTTACACGAAACAGATATTAAAAAAAGAACAGAATTTTTTTATTAAACAATTAAAACAAGAAAAAGATATACATACATACACAAAATATAAACAATGAAATTGAGACTGTTTCATTTTTCAACTCACATTCTCTCTCTAATGTTGCCTAAGTTTAATAAAATTGCCGTGGTGAATAACAGTTTCGTAAACAAAAAACTTATGTTTTTGATGTTAATGGAAATTATTTAAGAAAAATAATTATTTTGAAAATAAACAGTAAATTTGAATTTACTCCAAATAAATATTAACGGAAAAAGTTTTTAATTTTATTTTTTAAATAATTAAAAGCAGAATATTTGTACAAAACTTTATAAAAAGCAATATAGGCTTTGATGGTGTTGGTTGTTGATTTACATATTTTTTTTCCGTATTTATACTCTATTTTGTTAAAAATATAAATTTTTTATAAAAATTTATTATTAAAAGTTGTATATTGTGAAGGATATTAAGGAGTGAGATCGAAAAAATCATAACACACGTTTTTCCTCTTCAGAAGCATTTTAATTTTTTTATCGAGTTACCACTCAAAAATATGACAGTTATTATATTTAATGATTTGTTGTTAGTTTGATTAAAATGAGAAAATTATTAAATATTTTCAACAAATACTTGGCCAAAGAATCAAAGCTCTGACGTCAAATTGTTTTCAATGCTTTTAGAAACTATCAGGAGAATTTAACTATTGATGGGAAACATAGGGAAGACAGAAAGGTCAATAACAAAGGATACATTAAAAAGAGCTCCCAACACATTCGGTAGAAAAACAGCCGGGTTGGCTCAGTGCTCGTACTATTTGATGCGAAAAGTTAAAGCCAATGCAAGTTTGAAAACATTTAAAGTCCAAAAATTTCCAGAGAAGAACGCTGAAAAAAATTTAGAGGCTTAAAATAGAGCACGGATTTTTGAATCATGTTTCATTTTAAAAATACTTCTGCTACATGATGGACGATAAAACGTATGTACTGGCAGATTTTTCCCAGCTTCCGGATCAAAATTCATAATTTGCTAAAGGTCATCTCACACGATGTGTTTTTTACATATGTACTGTCATGTTTTTTATCCATATGTAATTCCGTATGTCTATCAAAATTATCATTTTACATACGATGCATAATTTTTGCTATATGTATTTCCATATGATATAACCTCTCAATGTAGACAACAGCTGATTTAATTTGTGAATTTACAAAAATTTAGTATTACGAATATTTTTTAATTGTTAATTAATATTAAACAATTTTTTTTTTCAATATTAATCTTTATAATTTACTCTGTTTTTCTTTCGCCACAAGCAGTGTTGTATTTTCATATGTTTGTCATGCCAAAATAGAACCTGTTCTAATTGAAAAATGTACATGTGACTTTCCTCATGTATTGTACATAAACAATGTTTCCTATTTATCACAGTATGTAAAAAACACATCGTGTGATAGTACCTTAATGCTGGAGGTTATGTCAAAGATAAGTTTACGACACAAAAGCTAACGAAATTCCCTCAAAAAAAAGTTCCTGGTATGGTAAACAATATGCAGTTGCCGCAAAAGAAGCAAGTCATTTGTTACAACGGGCTCTATAAATACCGAAATTTATATTAAAGAATGTTTGAAAAGAAGACTATTAAAAGTCAACACAATGTGTCCACATAGTTTTGGCTTGAATTGGCTTCCAGCACTACGGTAAGAAAGATCTTGGGTGGTTCAAGAACAATTACGTGGTTTTTATATCAAAGGAGGCAAATCCGTCTAAACTGTTCGGAGCTTAGGCCAGTGGAGAGATATTGGGTTCTTATGAAACGGAGAAAAAGTGACAGAAATCACTATATAATCCATACTGGAAGGATTTCCGAAAAAGGTCCATAAGATCATAAGTAGTGATTACATCTAGGCATAAAAATTATTTTTTTTTTGTAAGCTTTAACATATTCCTTATTCTTAAATTTTATTCACAATTAATGAATTTAAATAATTAAATTGTATTGTTTCCAACTTACAAATATTTTTGCCATATTCCCGCCATCTAACGTTTTTTTTTTCAACTAGTGTTTATTTCGTGAATGGTAACACTTAGCTCATGTCTGATTTGACAGATAATTAGTTTTATCCTTCCGCTGAACGAATATGGTCGTGAATACGCTTGAACAACGCTGGGAAATATTGCGACATTACTTTGAAAATCATGGTAATGTTGCAGAATGTGTGCGAAAATTGCGTACGGATTTTGGAAGAAGAGAATCACCGTCAGCTCCGTATGTTCGTTATCTTGTGAAAAAAGTGAAAGAAACTGGCATCCTCATCGATAAACCAAAGCGTGAAAAGCCAAAAACAGTGCGTACACCCGAGAATATTGCTGCTGTGGCAGAAAGTGTGCGTGAAGCGCCATCAACATCAATTCACCGTCGTTCTCAAGAATTGAACATTTCGGAGGCATCATTGAGACGAATTTTGCATAAAGACCTTGGTATGAAGCCATACAAAGTCCAATTGGTTCAGGAGTTGAAGCCAACTGACCATCCAATGCGTTTTCGCTTCGCTAAGTGGGCCTGCGATCGACTTACAGAAGATGCCGATTTTGCCAAAAAAAAATCATCTTTTCATTTTGATCTTGGCGGGTATGTAAACAAGCAAAATTGTCGCATTTGGGGCACAGAAAACCCGCACGCATACATTGAAAAGCCGATACACCCAAAACGAGTCACTGTTTGGTGCGGATTTTGGTCCAGAGGCATAATTGGGCCATTTTTCTTCGAAAATGAGCAAGGAGTGGCCGTAACAGTCAATGGCGATCGTTATCGGGCCATGTTGAACGAATTTTTGTTCACAAAAATTGAAGAGGAATATATTGGCAACATTTGGTTTCAACAGGACGGCCACACGTGCCACATAGCCGAAACTTCACTCGATGTTTCGCGCCCTGTTTTTGAAGATCGCATTATCAGCCGCAGAGCTGATGTCGTTTGGCCACCTCGGAGCTGCGATTTGACACCGTTGGACTATTATTTGTGGGGTGCTCTCAAAGATAAGTGTTACGCCAACAAGCCAGAGACAATTGACGCTTTAAAGGACAAGGAAGCCATTGGTGAAATACAGCTGTACACAATCGATAATGAGCTTAAAAATTGGACCGATCGTGTAGGCTACTGCATGGCCAGCCGAAGCAGCCATTTGAATGAAATTATTTTCCATTATTAACCGGAAGAATTGTACTTTCAAATAAAAAAAGAAATTTGAGATAATATTCAGTAGTTTTTTTTATATCATTTTCAAAAAAAAAAGTTATTTGGCGGACCCTTTATATCTCACTTTATGCAACTTTGAATACAAAAATTTCGTTAAAATATTTTTTTTTTTAGAGCATAAGCACACTCAGAGCGGTGCAGTCGTTATTCCGTTGCGGAAAGAAATGTAACTTTCGATATAAATTTTGTGAACAAATTCGATTTTTTTTTTTTTATCGAAAAACACACTACGATTGCTATATTTAAAGCCTGGTGTTTGATGTACGAGGACAGTTTTAGAAAATCCCGACCTGAAAAAAGTTCTTTGGTGAAAACATGTTTTAAGTTTCCAGGCGCCACGTTGTTTAGTAATTTTTTTTTCTAAACATGGAAAAATTGGTCACCGTAATGTAGTTCAATACTTTCATTTGAAAGATCTCAGTCCAACGAATATTAAAGCGGAGCCCCTAGGTTATAGATTCTAGGGGTATCTGCTTCTTCGTTTAGGACTATAATATATTGGGGTGACAGAGTTTAAACGAGGCCGTACGAGCTGCCAAGACGAACACCGTAGTGGTCGAGCAATTACGGTGGCCAAGCCAGAAATGGTTAAGAAAATTCACAAAATGATATTGAATGATCGTTGGCTGAAGGTGTGTGAGCTAGCTGAAAAAATAGGCATTTCAAAAAGTGCTATACATCACATATTGACCAAAATTTTGAGATGAGAAAGCTGTTCGCAAGATGGATGCCGCCGCGTTTGCTCACAATAGAACAAAAACAGCGTCATGAAGAAGTTTCAATAGAGAGTGTTTGGCGATGTTTCACCATGGATGAGATATGGGTCCACCATTTCACACCTGATACAAAGGAAAAGTGAAAACAGTGGGCAGGTAAAACAATCAACGGCGAGTATTGTACTAACTTATTGCATCGTTTAAGTGATGGAATTAAGGTGAAGAAGAAAGTTTGTTTCATATAGACATTTACTATTGATGGCCAAAATCCCTGAACTAAAGTTCGAATTTCCTCATCACGCATCTTATTCGCCAGATTTAGATCCCTCGGATTATTTTCTATTTCCAAACTTTGAAAAATGGCTCGGTGGTCAAAATTTTGCCAACAAGGAAAAAGTGGAGTCTGCGGTTGATGACTATTTTAAGGAGCTACACAGTTCTTGCTATAAACAGGGTATCGAAGCGGTTGAATTACGCTGGTAAAAGGAGATTATGTTGTGAAATAAAGAAAATGGTTCCCAAATTAGTTGTGTTTGTTTTTATCAGGACGGGTTGTTCTGGGACCACCATCGTAAGAAGCCTTAAAATTGTTTTAATTCGTTTCCGTTAATCAGCTCTTAAATTTGAAGAATAATACCTTTTATTTTAAGAAAAAACTAAATTTCGAGTAGATACGAAATTCATATTGCCCTTTACCAATTCTTTACGATATTTGTCACTACAACTAATTAAAAATTCACCAATAATTAGCATATTCATGTTAATTCTTTTAAAATACGGAATAATATACATATTAAAACTTTCAAATGGCACATTTGTTATATGCATAATCATAAAATATAGTATAGTGTTTAAATTCTGATGCTCAACATTTATAGCGGCCAACAAACTTATTGAACGTCAACATGACAATGCAAAATATACACACAGCAAATGTTGGGTATTTTCTTTAATTTGATTAAACACCTGTTTAGTGGTCATTCAAACGCATTAACAAAAAATTCCAGTTACTGACGAGTATTTGTACAGAAATAAAAATGTAAAACACTAGCGTTGGGGATTTTTTTATTTGATTTAAACTATATCATAAGTAAAAACAAGTTCAATTAGCTTAGGCTTTAATTTAGCCAAAAAAAAAACCCCGATGTGATTCATTTTAACCACAAGAAAATACTAGAGCAAATTTCTTAGAACTAAAGCATCTTCCGTTTTTTGTTGGAAATTTTGCAATACAAATCAACTCGACTTACCTTCTAAACTTTGATCATAACCTTTGGTAAAGAATAACATGGCCTTGGCGGCTCTTTCGGGTGTTTTAATTAAACCCTGACGATCGGGATTTTCACCTAAGCCACCCAAAAGTAAACGATACGATCTTGCCATGTCGGGTAGTAAAGCCTCTCTGGTTGGCGGTTTGTGATCCAATTCCAAATCGTGATGGAATGTACAGTTTTCATGGCCTAAAATAAAAATTAAAAGTAAAAATATTTAAAATTGTAAACATTTTATAAATTTTATAAATAAAATAAATCTTTAAATGTTAATATTGTATTTGCGAAAAAATAAAAAATAACTTTTATTTGCGTTCGAAAAAATAAATTTTAAAATAAAAATAACTGTTCTTTTCTGCTCGAAAAAATTTATTTTATTTCTGCTCGAAAAAATTTAAATCAAAAAATTATTTTTTGTAATTTCTTCGAAATTATAAAAATCAAAAACATAACTTTTATTTCTTCTCGAAAAATTAAAAAAATACTTTTATTTTTGCTCGAAAAAATTAAATTCGAAAAATAAATTTTATTTCTACTCGAATAAATAAAAATTTATTTCCGCTCGAAAAAATTAAAATCAAAAATTAACTTTATTTCTTCTCGAAAAAATAAAAAAAAATATTTTTATTTCTGCCCGAAAAAATTAAATTCGAAAAATTAATTGTATTTCTACTCAAAAAAATAAAAATTTATTTTTGCTCGAAAAAATCAAAATCAAAAATTAACTTTTATTTATGCTCGAAAAAATTAAAATAAAAAAATTACTTTTATTTCTGCTCGAAAAAATTAAAATCGATAAATAAGTTTTATTTCTACTCGAAAAAATAACAATAAAAATTTATTTTTGCTCCAAAAAATCATAATCAAAAATTAACTTTTATTCTGTTCGAATAAATAAAAATCAAAAAATAGTTTTTATTTCTGCTCGAAAAAATAAATATTATAAATAATAATCTAATCCATAAAAACAAAGTTTTTTATCAAAACTCCTTCTTTCCTTATGCATATGGGTTTTGAATCTCTCCGTGACTGTGCGTGACTATTTTAAAATTAATCTTTGGCCATAACAAGTCTATGGACAAAGTTTCAGATCGATCGGATGAGATGAAATGGTTTTTAAATCACTCCGTGACTGCGCGTGACTATGCGTGACTGTGTGTGACCGTCTTAAAATTAATCTTTGGCCACAACAAGTCTATGGACAAAGTTTCAGATCGATCGGATGAGGGGAAGTGAGGTTTTAATCTCTCCCAGTTTCAAATCGATCGGATAAGGGGAAATGGGTTTTAAATCAATCCGTGACTGTGCGTGGCTATGCGTGACTGTGCGTGACTATGTCGAAGTTAATCTTTCTTTACAGCAAGTATATCGAGCAAGTTTCAGATTGATTGGATGAGGGGAAATCCGTTTTAAATCTCTCCGTGACTGTGCGTGACCATGCGTGAGTGTGCGTGACTAAGTCAAAGTTAATTTTTTTTCACAGCAAGTTTCAGATCGATCGGATGAGGGGAAATGACATTTAGATCGCTCCGTGACTGTGCGTGACTATGCGTGACCACCCCAAAATTAACCTATAGTCACAGCAAGACTATGGGCTAAGTTTCAGATCAATTGGATAAGGAGGAATGGTGTTGCCCCACTATAGACAGACATAGAGTATGAGTTAAAAGAAAGAGTTTAAAAAACAAACCATTTTCTGAAAGACTTATTTACAAGGATCAAAACTGTATACTTGTTTCAGTTGTCCGTCCGACATTTAATTCTATAGGCTAATTCAATGCAAAGGTCGACATTAGGTCCAATTTTAAAATTTTAATTTAAATAATTTTTATTGATACCATTTCAAAGAAAAGCGTATGAAAATATGACAATAGTTTGTTAGGTGTATTTTTTAATATTTTTATAGCCCTTATTTTTCCAATAAGAAAGGAAAAGTGTAATTAAGTAATTTTGAAAATAAAAGTAGTGTCATGTCTGTCACATTACAAAATACTTATTTTTACTATAATTTATTTTAGAATTCATGTTTTTTATGTGCTTATATATCCTCAGTTTGTTTTCATGTCTGTCACGGGTGCTTTTCCCCCAATTATTAATTAAATACTTTCTCACTTATTCTAATGACAAATATGTTGGCAGGTATATTTTGTATATTTTTATGAACAATGAAAAAATTTTACTGTATAATATTGAATTAGAAAGATCACTGAATGTCATGTCTGTCACTATGGAATTAGCATATATGCTATTAATTTTTTTTTTTTTTTTTTGTTAAAAAATTTCAAAGTAAAAGTTCGAGAAACCGAAAAACCATATTATAAACCCAGAAATAAACGCAAACTGAAAAGTTAAAAACCAGAATAATAGATGTTTCTGCTGTTGATCTTAAGCAAAAAAAAAATATTGTGAGAAATACTCATTTCAAAAATTATCAAGATTTAGGTCAAAAACAGTATAATATAATAGCAAGAGAGTTTAAAAAGGAATGAGTCGAATTCATGTAGTAAAAGATACTCTGGAAAATATGCCCGTGGCCTGTAAGTTCCAACATGACAATGACCCAAAAAACACCTCCAAGGTTCTAACCGAATGGGTACCGTCGAATGCAATTAGTGTTTTGGAATGACCAGCTCAATTACCATACAAAATCTATGAGAAATTGTAAATCGAAAAATACGGCCACGAAATTATGTACACAAACAAGACAGATCTCATAGGGGCAGTTAAATTAGAGTGGCCAAAAATTTCAATGGATATTATCAACAATTTAATTGACTACAAGCCTCGGCGTTGTGAAGCAGTACTAAAAACAGTGGAAACCCAACAAAATATTGAAACCAAAAATTGAGGGAAAGTTTTCAATTATTGTGCAGTAAAAGTTTCCATTGTTTTGTCGGCAGAATAAAAATGACTACTTTTAAGTTTTGTTATTTTTTTCTAAAGTTCAGCTATTTTATGGTGATATTTTTTAATGTAAAACTCTTTCTTTTAACTCATACTCTCTGTCTGTCTATCTGTCGTGGGTCAACCCCACTCCCCCTTATCCAATTGATCTGAAACTTGGCCCATAGTCTTGTTGTGACTACAGATTAATTTTGGGGTAGTCACGCACAGTCACGGAGTGATCTAAATGTCATTTCCCCTCATCCGATCGATCTGAAACTTGGTCCATACACTTGCTATGAAAAAAATATTAACTTTGACTTAGTCACGAACAGTCACGCATGGTCACGCACAGTCACGGAGAGCTTTAAAACGGATTTACCCTCATACAACCAATCTGAAACTTGGCCGATAGACTTGCTGTGAAAAAAGGTTAACTTTAAAATAGTCACGCACAGCCACGCATAGTCACTCACAGTCACGCATAGTCATACACAGTCACGTAGAGACTAAAACTCACTTCCCTTAATCCGATCGATCTGAAACATTGTCCATAGACTAGTTGTGGCCAAAGATTAATTTTTAGATAGTCACACATAGTCACGCACAGTCACGGAGTGATTTAAACCCCATTTCCCCTTATCCGATCGATCTGAAACTTTGTCCATAGACTTGTTGTGACAAAAGATTAATTTCACGCACAGTCACGGAGAGATTCAAAATTCATATGCATAAGCAAAGAAAGAGTTTTAATAAAAACTTTGTTTTTATTGGTTAGATTATTTAAATAAATAATACATCAAATTTTGAAATTAATAAAAGAGTTTTTAATTTTATGATTAATTTTTTTGGTATTGACCACCGTTCAAGTCGTTTAAAATATATGTTATTAAAAGTTTCAATGTAGTATATACGATAATCTAGATCTTGGAAAAATGTTACTAGGTCTGATACAGGTTATTTGTATGAGGGCTTGGGTCTAAACATGCAATGATTTTCACAAATTTCAATAGCGTTCGTCCTATGGCCTATAAAAGCTTATATACCAAATTTCATCCAAATTCTTAAATATATTAATATCTGCGACCTTTAGTTTTATTACATAGTTTACATGAACACGCAGACAGACGGACAGATGGAAGAACATCGCTAAATCGGCTCAGAAAGTGGTTTTGAATCGATTGCTATAATAAAAGTTGGGTCTAGGTCAAATACTTTTGGTAGTTACAAACAGCAGCACAAAGTCAATATACCCAAACCACATAGTGGAATAAGGTATAAATATGTTGCAGAAAATTTGCTTAGGATTGTATAAAAATATGGAGCCTGATTAATATGAAACAAACATTTTTTTATGAAACAGATAAAACAGATTTAATGATAAATATGATACAGAAATTTTTTCTTATTTCGGTAAATTTTTTTACAGTGCAGTACTCTCTCTTGCTCACTAAACAACTGCAAATCAATTTTGCTCATCTATGGTCTAGATCAAATATTTTTGGTAATTACAAACATCATCACAAACTCATTATACCCTGCCCTCAAACTGCTCAGAATGAGAATCAGAGGAATTTATGCGATACCAAAAATTAACTCTTAATATGAGGGACATTAATATGTCCAACAGGCGTAACTAATAACGTAGTTAGTTGGCAGATATACATTATCGGGAAATTTCCGCAAGTTTAATATAAACGATATTCAAAAATAAAAAAACTAACCCATGAAACCAAAGTTTTTATTATACTAGCAGATTCCAGCGCTCGAAATTCGATGCAATTACTAGGCAACTTTATTTTTCAACTTAGCCAATTCATAAACTAACGCTTTTTTGGTTTATTATTATTGTGAATGAAGAAAACAAACTCATTAACAAACACATTAACAAATTTAATAAACGCACACATAGCGTATGTATAATTTTATGTATGTGTTAGTAGCAACTTTGAATGCAATTTACTTAAAATAAAGGAAAAAAATTCAAAAATCTGTAAATCTGATGAAAAGCTAATAAGAAATACCTTTCAAATAATATACGTTTGGTCAAAATCGGGATAAAAAGGTAGAACAAAACATCGGTAACAAGAAATCGCCTAGCCTATTAATATTATAGATTCCCTTTCTTTGTCAATTAAGATAACCTTAATGTTTCAGTTTTACTCAACAGTTGTTATTTTTTTTCAATATTTTTATTAATATTTTTTTAATATTTTTTTAATATTTTTTTTTTTCACCACGAGTCTGGATGCAAAGTTTCAGCTGGATTGGATCACGGAAAAAGGGTTAAAAATCGATCCAAAGTTTTTTCGGAAAGCAGACACTACGAGTTAATTTAAAGGGAGTAAAAACGAAAATTATTATGAGGATTATTCATCGAAGTGCTGCCCTAGCCTACGCTTAAAAGTGGCATTAGAAACCCTAAAAAGTTTTAAGTGCTTCGGAAGAGCCTTCCACACTCTCGTTAATCTAACATGAAAGGACCTTTCATATATAGATGAAGATATAGGTTGACAGACTATCTGCGGGTTCCTCCTTTATCTAGAAAATTCAAACCTGGATATTCCGTACAATTATTCCTAATTACTTTAAAAAACAATAATAAAATTCTTAATTTAAAAAAGTTTTCAAAAGAAAAACCAAGAAAATCCTTCACATAGTTAGAGAGATGAACCCCTAGCTCTCAACTTGAAAACGTATCTAACAATCCGATTAAAAGTGAGATTGATACGCCTCAATAAACTAATTATATTAATTCCTATAAATACTTCGTCCATGCGAAAATCAGTTGTAGTTTTGAACAACTATTTGGAGTATTGTAAAAATAGATTTCGATCAGAGTAGTTGGTTTTTGTAATCAAATTAATAAAAATAATTTAAAATAAAATATGTATAATTAAATTCTTGAATAATATAGTGTTTATTATCCAGCAATCGTAATTTGACAGGTTATTACAACTTCCATAGCATAAGCAAATGCGACATCAAAAGAGCACTAGCAACACGTTTTCTCATATTCAGAGGCATATATAAGTCAAGAGATCACAGTCGTCTAATGGTAGCATTTACACGCGCACAAACATAATCAATATGCTTCGAAACTCTTAATTCATCTCCAAAACGAAGTTAAGTCTAATTCTATCCGCAGATGTATTCAAATTAAGACAATTAAACCCAAAACATATTGCCTTAGTTTTGTTTGAATTAATGTACAACCCATTTTCACTCATCCACCGACTAGTTTGGTTAAAGTAAAATTCAATATTTACCTCTAAAACATCTAAAAACTGTTTCTCCACAGAGAATAAAATCTGTGCGTCATCCGCATACGTTTCCATTACATTAAAAATCATTTAAATAAATCCTAAATAAATTGGGACCAACAACAAATCCCTAAGGGGCACACCCTGCAACCTGGAAAGTTCGCGAGTTGCTACCGAGCGATAAGAATATGTCAATTTACAGGCAGACTTTGAAAAATTAAACATATCACATCATTTAGTTATTTATCAAAAGCTTTGGATAAATCTAAAGAAATCAACCCACTGTTTTCCTTTTCATTCTACTTTCGCCTTATAGAATCTGTAGGCCTAATAAGAAGAGTTTTAGTACTATGATTTTGTCTAAAACCCGATTGGTTCGAATGAAGCAAATTATAACAATTAATACTCATCACCATCTGATCATTCATCATATGTTTAGCGATTTTAGAAAAATTGGGTATCATTGAAGTTGGTCGAAAATTGCTTAAGGTGCTATTACATGATGTGTTTTTATACCCTCCACTCCAGTGTGCAGAGGGTATATATAAGTTTGTCATTCCGTTTGTAATAATTAGAAAAAAAAATTTGGACCCCATAAAATATATATATTTGTGATCGTTATAACAACCGGAGTTGATATAGCGATGTCCGTCTGTCCGTCTGTCCGTCTGTCCGTCTGTCCGTCTGTCCGTCTGTCCGTCTGTGGAAATCACGATGACGGCATCAATCGGGCAGCTAGGATGCTCGTTGGCATAAAAAATGATTCATTAACATCCTGAAAAGTTTGCTATTTAAAATCGTCCAAATCGGTCGGTTAGGGCCCGAGATTTGAATGAAGAACTAAAAAAAGTCTTGAAAAAATATAATTTTCTATGTTGTTCTTGTCACGATCACGCCCTCAATAGGATAGCTAGGGTGATAATTTTTAGTGAGAATGATTCACCAAATTCATGGGAAGATTTCTACTTCAAAAATCATTAAAATCGGTGGAACAGGTCCAGGTAAATCTATGAAAAATTAAAAAAAAAATGAAAAACATGATGTTTCCATATTGTTCCTGTTGTTATTCTAAATGTTGCATTGTTGTCATAGCTGGACTTGTTGTTTTTGTGGTCGTTGTGGTAATAATATAATAAAAACAAACCCTTTGTACATTTTTTTGTGAACTCTGGTAGAAAATTTTAAAAGTTTCCATTGTTTTGGCATCACTAAAAAAATTTGTTAGATCATTTCTGTCATTGCCACGAGCCTGCATGCAAAATTTCAGATCGATTGGCTCACGGGAAAGGGGCTAAAAATCGATCCAAAATTTTGTCGACAAGCAGACACTACCAGTTAATATAAAGGCAGTAAATAAAGGGAGTAAAAGTTCACCAATAATTTAAAAAACAAATTTTTATGTATTAATTTATTTAAAGAAAAAAATAATTAAATGAAATAGTAATAATAATAAAAAAAATAATATACAATACAAAAAAAAAAGAATATATAAATAAAATAAAATAAAAATAAATGCATTCATAGCATTATAATACATATAAAAGGTCATTGTTTTCTAACCGTAACCGTAACGAGTCAGTTGTTTTTTTTTTTTACATGAAAATCATTTAAAACAGTTACCGAACGTAACCGGAACGTCCCAATACTTTTCATGTGAAAAAAAGGCTGACACGTTACGTAACAGTTACATGTCGCTAACTTGTTCTTTACACAGGCTACTGCTTTTGGAGCCAACTTCAAGTCTATTTATATAGTTTCGTAAGCATAACTGATAAAATTGTTTCTATTATTTTTTGCTGTAAGTAATAAATTATAAATATACTGAATTTGCAAACTAAAATGGATACATATATTGGAGGTGCTTTAATACAAAAGAGTTAACGAAACAAAATCAAAAAAAAAAACAACTCTACAACATCAACAATGGCAGTCATATGTTCTTCAAATAAAAAAAAAACTGCAAGTGTGTTTTGTTGGCTACAAAACAAAAATAGTGTTGACAATATAACAAAATATGTAAAAGAAGTTAGTGCTATGAAATATTTTATTTTGTTTAAAAAAAAAATCGCAAAATGAAAGGCTATAATTCCATTAATAATCAAAAGGCGTTAAACTAATTTATTTATTTTTACGTTGTACTAATGCATTTTAAATAAGTAAAAGTAATTGTATATTTAAATAAAAATGCATTTGTATTATATGTTGCTGTCGTATTCAGAAAAATCAAGTAGCTGACTATACGACTACAAATGCTGCTGCCAGCAGTCGTCTATGTGTTTCATTCATGATGTTGCATTTTTTTGCGAGCAATACTTACATATATTCTAAATAAAGAAATAATAGTTCTTTTCATACTGCGAAATCTATACAAATATATGTACAAATACTATATGTCAAATTTCAAATTTGCAATAATTGATACATTTTTGAAAGAAAATTGTATAATATGAAATGTCTTTAATTTATTTCATAGAAAACAATTTTTTGAGGTGCGTGGATTTTCCATATTTACTGTTTTACTATTTTCGTAATGAGGTTAAATGAGTTAAAAAGAATTTAAAATATTTGAAAATATTAGGTGAGGATCCTCAAGATGTAATATACGATCGGTCTAAAACTTTTCACTTAGAGCCACAGTTAAATTCGAAACAACAAAAACCCATATATATTGTGCATAAAGTTTAACATTAAATGTGCTTTTCTAAAATGTCTATATATTTTTCTCATTCATTTCTGACCATCTTCAATGTAAATTTACCAAAGTTTTTTTTATTGCAATATGTATATAAAACTTAAAAATTTAATATTTTTTATTGTGTATTAACTTATTATTCTGCGATTTTCATTACATCACAAAATGTTACAAATTGGCACTACTGTTTCAAAAACAGAAAACTACTAAATCAGTTGAAAACAGTTGATCTGTAAAACTGTGTGTGAAATTGTGTCAAATAAAATTACAAATATTAAGGTGCTATTACACGAAATGTTTTTTACATATGTACTGTCACTTTTTTATCCATATGAAATTCTTCATGTCTGTCAAAATTGTCTTCTTACATACGATTCATAATTTTTGCTATCACACGTGCGTATGTATTTCCGTATGACATAACCTCTAAATGTAAACAACAGCTGATTTAATTTGTGAATTTACAAAAATTTTTTGTTAAAAAAAAGGTTATGTATTTTTTAATTGTTAATTAATACAATTTATTTTTCTTTCAATATTAATCTTTAAAATGTACTCTGTTTTTCTTTCGCCACAAGCAGTGTTGTATTTTCACTTGTTTGTCATGCAAAAATAGAACCTGTTCTAATTGAAAAATGTACATGTGACTTTTCTCATGTATTGTACATAAACAATGTTTTATATGTATCAGACGATGTTTACAACTTTTGTTGTGGGAAAATTTGACAGTACATATGTAAAAAACACATCATGTAATAGCACCTTTAATAAATATAATAATACATATATATATATTTTATTAATTTTGTTAAGAATTAGCACAAAATTGATTTTCCATTTTGCATTTCATTTATAAAGAATTCTGCCATATTTTGTTAAAGGGAAAATCCATTTTTGTTATATTAAAAAAAACAGACTTGCATTTAATTTTTCCGTGACTGCCTCAATAATTGCGTAGATGCCACCACAATATTTTTTCTAATTAAAACAGTTGATCTGTAAAACTGTGTGTGAAATTATGTCAAATAAAATTACAAATATTAATAAATATAATAATACATATATATATATTATTAATTTTGTTAAGAATTAGCACAAAATTGATTTTCCATTTTGCATTTCATTTATAAAGAATTCTGCCATATTTTGTTAAAGGGAAAATCCATTTTTGTTATATTAAAAAAAACAGACTTGCATTTAATTTTTCCGTGACTGCCTCAATAATTGCGTAGATGCCACCACAATATTTTTTTTTATTAAATATTAACCAATATCTAACTAGAATTATGATTTATTCTGACTAAAAAGTTCCAATTAAAAGTTATTCATCCCAATTATGAATATTCTCAAGGAATTTCTTTCTCACGGAAAATACATTTCTCGAGAAAAAAATTCCTCCAATTATAAATTCCGCGTGAACAAAAAATGATTAACTGGCATCATCGAATTTCGAAGCCACTTGCTTTGCTTATTGACAATTTATTTTCTATTTTTTGTGTGTGTGCAAACGACCCTACAATAAATGTCCCAATAAACATTTTTGTTTGCTATCAACTTGAGGTGCATTTGAGATCAAATACATTTCTCAAATCTCCAGCGTTAATTCTCAAATGCCCTCAATAGTTCGAATATAGTCTTCTCAACTTAAAAGGCACATTTTTATATGGCGATTTTCATAGTTATCAAATTGAGAAATTTTTGATTCTCAACTTGATAGCAAAGAAATATTTCCAATCGGTATCAAATGGAAGGTACGGAATTGCCATATTAAAAAATATTATACTAATTTTAGAAATGAAAACAATGTACTTATTTTAATGTTTCAATTTAATTTCATTATATATTTAACATTACTATGTACATATTTAACATTAAATGTACATATTATGTACATTTTTTAAAATCTAGAATTAAAAATAAATGAATTAATTAGTTGTACATTTTTTGAAAAATTCGACAAAAAGCAGAAATAATTAAAAATATATCAATGATTTATTTGTACTTTTTTGGCATTTTTTAATTTAATTTATTATTTATGACATATTTAAATAATATCTCAGACTTAACACAAATCGTATTCAAGTTGAAAAAATGTTTGGTCTCAAGTGGAGAAAAGTGTTGGATATCCAATTGAGAGTAAAAATGTTTCTCAAAGATTGGAAAAAATGTTAAGTCTCAACCTGATGTCAAGTTGAAAGCAAACAAGGAGAAAAATTGTTCAACCCAAGTTGAGAATTACATTTGACATCAATTTAAGAACTTAACTTTTCTCCAACATTGGAGAAATAATATTTCAATGCATACTGGGGAATGACCGAAACTAACACATAAACAGTTTTTTCCTATTTGAAAAACATATGACTGTCATTGTTGCTGTTGTAGAGTTGTTATACCCTCCACTCCAGTTTGTCATTCCGTTTGTAATAATTAGAAAAAAAATTTTGGACCCCATAAAATTTATATATTTGTGATCCTTATAACAACCGGAGTTGATATAGCGATGTCCGTCTGTCCGTCTGTGGAAATCACGACGACGGCATCAATCCGGCAGCTAGGGTACTCGTTGACATAAAAATGATTCACTAACATCATGAGAAGTTTGCAATTTAAAATCGTCCAAATCGGTCGATTAGGGCCCGAGATTTGAATGAAGAACTAAAAAAGTCTTGAAAAAAAAAATAATTTTCTATGTTGTTCTTGTCACGATCACGCCCTCAATAGTGCAGCTACAGTGATCATTTTTAGTGAGAATGATTCACCAAATTCATGGAAAGATTTCTACTTCAAAAATCATTAAAATCGGTGGAACAGGTCCAGGGAAATCTCTGAAAAAGTAAAAAAAAATGAAAAACATGATATTTCTATATTTTTCTTGTTGTTATTCTAAATTTTGCATTGTTTTCATAGCTGGACTTGTTGTTTTTGTGGTCGTTATGGTAATAATATAACAAAAACAAACCCTTTGTACATTTTTTTATCAACTCTGGTAGAAAAATTTAAAAGTTTCCATTGTTTTGGCATCACTAAAAAAATATGTTAGATCATTTCTGTCATTGCCACAAGCCTGCCTGCAAAATTTCAGATCGATTGAGTCACGGGAAAGTGGTTAAAATCGATCCAAAATTTTTTCGACAAGCAGACACTACGAGTTAATACAAAGGGAGTAAAAATTCACCAACATCTAAAGCAAATAATGCTAAAATACCTAGTTGTTAATAAAAAAAACAATTGGGCAATTCACAATGGGTAATGTATCGTTGTATCTCTTGTATCGTGTATCACTTTACAATAGTGTAAAATTGTTGTTGGTAATTTTCACTGAAAAATCTGATACACGATCCAACTTCATTTGCTATGTTTTGTAAATGTTGTATATTGTATCATAACATATCAGTTCCAAGTGAATGCCAGTTTTTATGAAAAAGAAAAAACAAATACATAGAATATTATCAGCATAAATAATTATAAAATAAAATATGGCAAATAATGCAAATAACGCAAATACATCGATAAGTTTATTTATATAAAAATTAATGTTTATATTTTTAGTATGTATTTTCTCTTTCAGTACCAACCAAAACATTTAAAAAATTTTTTTTTTTTCATTATAAATTAAAATGCAAGAGGTACGTAACTAAAACTCCAGGGTATATCTCACGACCAAAAAGCAAACACTGACAAGTGTTTTCTCTTATACAAAATAGCAGAAGCGACGAAGCGATCTTTCCTCGTTGGATCGAAAATTACTAAAGAAAGCGTTTTACAATATGAAAATACAACTGAGTGTTCACAACAAATGATTGTATTGTGTATTTCAATACAACATACAATATACAACACCTGTTGTGAATTGCCCAAATGTAAATTTAGCAAAAAAATTTATGTATTAATTTATTTAAAGAGAAAAACACAAAAATAACGTTTGATGTTGTATTTTTTGTGTGTAATATTTAAATATACATACATACACATATTAAATAATACAAATAATGTACATATATTATATATATGTATGTATGTATATTGATAGTAACTGCATGTTAGAAATAAATCGGTTATTTTATTTACATAAAATTCTGCAGTATTTTGTTGTGGGGAAAATACATTTCTTTTGTATTAACAGAGTGTCACTTCATTTTGCTCAGCGTGACTATGCCACAGTAGATGCCGCCATAATTTTTGTTTGTTCTAATTAGCTTTGCAATAGTTATTTCTATTTTAACATGAATGTTAATATTTTCAACTAGATATCATACAGAACAATGTTAAGAGTATACACGGGTTGGTCTTTTATTTCATACGTTTTTTCATTATTCTTTTACAAATATGAACATAAGTTTGGCATATTACCCACCAATCTCACATCACACTGCAAGTTCGAAAAACTCAATACACTCACATTTTTTTTTACTAATACACACACATTTTCCGCAGTGGTCACACTAATGGCACCAAATTTTTCGTGCGAATAGTGGCAGACACTAAAGGTGCTATTACATGATGTGTTTTTTACATATGTACTGTCAAATTTTCCCACAACAAAAGTAGTACACATCGTGTGATACATATGAAACATTGTTTATGTACAATACATGAGGAAAGTCACGTACATTTTTCAATTAGAACAGGTTCTATTTTTGCATGACAAACATGTGAAAATACAACACTGCTTGTGGCGAAAGAAAAACAGAGTAAATTTTAAAGATTAATATTGAAAGAAAAATAAATTGTTTAGTATTAATTAACAATTAAAAAATATATATTTTTTTTTAACAATTCATTTTTGTAAATTCACAAATTAAATCAGCTGTTGTTTACATTTAGAGGTTAAGTCATACGGAAATTCATATGCACGTGTGAAGCAAAAATTATGAATCGTATGTAAGAAGACAATTTTGACAGACATGAGGAATTTCATATGGATAAAAAAAGTGACAGTACATATGTAAAAAACATTTCGTGTAATAGCACCATAACGATGATTAATGTTACCCTGTTATAAATTTAATGCAAATTTACTGGATCCTGTAAAATTGTAATTAAAGTTTTAACTTGTTAAATCTATTATAATGATTTATTTTTTGAAATGCGCATACAAAAACGTTTGTTAATTATAGAGCATAAATATTATTAACTATTATTAAAATAATACTAATAATAATAAATGTAAACATTTTCGCTCAAACATGTGCCTGTATAATAAACTTAGTAACTCTACTTAAAATAAAATAAGAGAGAGAAGTATACAAATTTTTTCAAGTTTACGCTTCGACAACATTTTAAAAATGAGATTGCAGTCAGATGTTTGAGCATAAAATTTAATGGCGATGGATTCGACTAATTCGAACAATTTTTCGTTGATAATACGTACACAACGATTTTAGAATTTCAGTGTGATGTGAGATTGGGGGGTTAACTTTTTGTTGTCTTTACAAAATAGAGTTACCGAGTTCGTCAATGAGTTTTTTGCTTACAAAACAGTTCTACATAGTTATATAGAATTATTATTCTGCTTTACCTATAAAATATCTGATTGCGATTACATCTAATTTTTAAAAATTGTTTATAATTAATAAAGCATTATTATTCACATAAATACAAAATTTCACTTTTTAAATTTTCCATTCAAATTTAAGAAAATATCAATTATAATAAAAACTGAAAATAAAATTTCCAATTATAAATTAGAAAATATTAATTGAGTTTCAGAAAATCATATCAAAACGTCGGAAATAATTATTTTAAATTTAGAAATATCTTTACATTTAAAAATGTTTACATTTAAAAAAAATATTGCCATTCAGGAGATATTAATAACTTTTCAGTACCGCGATTCAGTAACTTCTTTTAACGATAGTCGAATTGTAAAAAAAAAGAAAATTGCAAAATGATCAGTAAAATTTTGAAACGATATTCGCTATTGTTAAAGTCAGCTGTTGTTGTTATCTAAACGACAACCATTTTTGTGTGTTTTATCCAATCGATAAAAACTTAAATTTTTAGGTGAAATGTCGTCATACATAAATTAAAATCATGAAATAGTGAAAATATTTTGCTTTAATTAAAACACTTTTTTATATAAATAAAAAAATTAAATAGCATATTCAATTCATTATTTCATTTTCAAATAAATAAACAGAAATATTAGTAAAAAAAATAAAGATATTAAACATAAACATAAAATCATCCTGTCAAACACGAAGTAATTTGTTTTTTTCTATTCTTTGTGTTTTTCGCTTATTTTGACAGAGATGCCACTCCTTTACAATTTAAATAAATAGAAAAACAGATTTGTCGATATTAATTTAAATTCAATGAATTTAAGAAAACTTCAAATGATATTTAAGAATTGCTAACATAAAAATTGTTACATAAGTAAACGTAATTTTATGAGAATGTTATTTTTTATATATAAATTTTCACAATTTTTTTTGGATGAAAATTTGAAGTTTTTCAGAAAATAAAGATAACATTAAATTATTTTATTTAAAATGTTTGGGACTTTTCGTTTTTTGCGTTTTTCATCCCTAATTTGATTATTTATTATTATAAATTTATTCTCTATGTTTTCAAAATATGGCAATATTTTAAAAAAAAGTTGAGAGAGCTTTTTTTTTTTGGTTATTATTTTGTTACTCCATCCGACCTATATGGCCACAATGAAGAAATATTTGACCAGTTAAAAGAAACTATACAGCCATCTCCAATTAGCACGATTTAATGCATATAGCCACTCTACACAACCATTACCTTTGCAATGGAGGTTAGGGCGAGCTATTTAATTAGCAAAAACTAAATTAAACGAGAAGTTATGTCATATAACCGGAAACGCATGCATATAGGTATATAACCAAAATGCATGCCGATCAGCAACCACGATGACCAAAAAGCAAACACCGAAATATATCCGAAATAATAGAAAAGAAGAAAACCAACCCAAAGAATTTGCTGAAATAATTTGGTATTAAGTTTAACAAATTGTTTACTTTTTCATTTACATTTATTATCAAGACTCAAACCGAGGTGGAGGGTATCAAAGATTCGGCACAGCCGAATTTAACACTCTTACTTGTTTACATATGTACTGTCAAATTTTCCCACAACAAAAGTTGTACACATCGTGTGATACATATGAAACATTGTTTATGTACAATACATGAGGAAAGTCACATGTACATTTTTCAATTAGAACAGGTTCTATTTTTGCATGACAAACATAAGAAAATACAACACTGCTTGTGGCGAAAGAAAAACAGAGTAAATTTTAAAGATTAATATAGAATGAAAAATAAATTGTTTAGTATTAATTAACAATTAAAAAATATATAACCTTTTTTTTAACAATATATTTTTGTAAATGCAACAAATTAAATCAGCTGTTGTTTACATTTAGAGGTTATGTCATACGGAAATACATATGCACGTGTGATAGCAAAAATTATGAATCGTATGTAAAAGACAATTTTGACAGACATGTGGAATTTCATATGGATAAAAAAAGTGACAGTACATATGTAAAAAACACTTCGTGTAATAGCACCTTTAGCTGATTTGAATTTCTATCTTTCAGAATCGGCACTACGCGCGAAATTTTCCAATACTTAAGGTCATAAATACTGTATTTATAATGTGCACTAATGCGACAGAGATAAAACGATAAATAATTTTAACAAATTTAAGTGGTATGCCAGTCATGGCCAGCTGCATTCGATTTCATCTTCCGCAGTGCTAAAAAGACATCCCTCTCTTCTATACATTGAAATGAAAAAGAATTATTGTCAGCATGAACCAACTCATTTAAAACATTCGGTAATGGTTCAACCGACTGATTCGAAATTTCAAAATAATTAATAATATCAGGGTTTACATCAGCTAGCCCCTCCCCTGTCCAATTTGTCCTCAAGACATTCCACTTCTAGTGTTTAGCCCCCTAAATAAATGCTCATGTGCCCTTCGTTTCGCATTTATAATTACCGTTTTCATTTTGATTCTAGTCCGATAATACACCTTCCAATTCTACAAATTAGGATCTTGCATATGCACCCTATATGCGAGATCACGAAGCGAAATATTATGTGATTTCCTTTGCTTAAGCCAAGAGTTATCCTTAAAATTTCCTATTTTGCATCTGGAAATCGGTACTAAATCATGTATGGCATTTACATGCGACATAAGAGTAGGGAGCTGAACATTAACATCATTGATCCGAAAGATTAGATCAAAGTGACATGAATAGGCTACTTGCTCTAATCTACCAAAAATCGAATAGTTGAAAAAAATGTTTTCAAAAAAAACGTTTCGGACAACTCGTATAAGACAAACTCATTCTATAAAAGCAAACGGTCAAAATTTATATGAAAAAATTTGAAATATATTTCAAAATTTTAAATTAATTAATTTTGAAATATATTTCAAAATTTAAAATTTTTCATACAATTTTTAATCGTTACGTGTTTTAAGAATGAGCCCCTTAATTAAAAAAAAATCAACGAAATAGTTGTAGTTTTAAAAATGTAAATACATTTTAATATATTTCAACTACCTGGCGTTGTAGATGTCCTTGGTGTCATCGGTGTGATGGGTGGTGTACTAGTCGAATCATTTTCATTTATAATACCGTTTGTTTTTAACATCAGCTTTGGACGATTACCGACAGTTTTACTGGCCACGGTAGCCACTTCGTTAGTGAAACCATCAATAATACTGCCACCAGCAACAATACCACCACCAACACCTGCCAGGCTGGCATTACTAACGCCACTAACAGAACCCACAATAGATGGGGGTGGTGTTGGCACAGCATTAACAACACCAACCAGTTCATCAGTTTGTGATAAATTACGATCCATTAGTGATGAAGTACCCGAAGTGCTACTTGTTGAGCAAACACTATTGTTGCGGCCACGTGAAAGGATATGTGCTTGAGGGAAATTGGTATCATCAATGGCATCATTTAATTCACTAGCACTCATTTCAGATAATTGTCGGGTAAAACTCATGTTCGCTATGATTGTGTATTTTTGTTGTTTTTGTATAGAGAAGCCAAATTGATTTTGGGATTTACGCGAACAAATAACAATTAATTTTTTTCAAACTAATATTTGTTTATTTATTTCTTGCTAATACCATTAATTGATACCGTAGAGCTTCAAGATAGACAATAAATATTTGATTATAGTTTATATTGCACACTTTATCGTTGATATTCAATTTTGTTTTTGTTTTTTTTTTTTAGTTTTTTTTTTAAATTTTTAACAAACTTCAGCTTTAACCGTTATTTCGTCTTTGCTGTACGAATTAAATTCAACAACTGATTTTCTACTTAAGTATACAAAAATTCAAATTGGTTTTTAAGAAGTTTTTATTTTTGTGTTTAAGCTGAGCATTTTTTTAAATCATCCCAAATAACACACACTTACACTTTTATGCACACACAGCTAAAAGCTTTTAAGCTTTAATAAAAAAATCCTCTTACTAATAAAAATCCCCACTCTCAAAATTCTTCTTTGTAACCGTTATTTTATATTGTCTCCCCACTTGTCACTCTAACAGAACATTGGAGAACCCAACACATACGAAGCAATAAAGCTTTTGAGCTTTAAAACATGAATAGCTCTCAAAAATTAAACCCCACTCATTATAAATAACAAAGAGCTATAGCCAGGCAGTGAGTATGTGTATTTGGTTTGCTAAGTAATTGTGGAAATAAGTGTTCTCTATAATTCAAAATAAATAAAAACTCAATCTTTTAAATCATTTGAACTTCGTTTTAAAATTGAAAGCTTCGTTTTTATGTTTTGCTCTCAAACCGCATTTAATAAAATCTACGAAATCATGTTCTTAACAATGAGACATGTAAAAAAGTAATTGTTGAGAGTGTTTCTAACATTCGGCTCTACTTTTTGAACTTAATCGCCACAAGGTATTTATTACTTTAAAGCGGTTTTACTGTTTTTAGCATGTGTGCAAGGTTAATGTTGTTGCTATGTTTTGTAATTCGATAACAAGCAACAAGTGCAAGACATCTAATTCAACCTTAAATACGAATAATCAGCGATGCTAACTTTTTCAAGCAAAAAGCGCAAAACAGTGGCCGCCAAAAAAAGCGCCAAAAGGCTCTAAATTCAAATAAAACGAAAAGTGCTAAAAATAAGCTATTTTTAAGCTCGAAATATATAATGTATTATTATTAATTTAAAAAAAGTAATTTATTTGTACATTTCACATCAATTACAATTTGATACTTTTTATATAAATAAAAAAAAGATATATAAAGTACTTAAAATTTTTTGGTACAAGAAGTATCATTTTCCGACTCATCTTGAGGCCATAGTATTGGAAATGAATTAATTTTGAGTAGAAACAAAAGTGAAAAAATTGGCTTTTTGGATCGTTAAAAGACGCTGAACTTAGCGTAAAAAGCGCTAAGTTGGCATCGCTGAGAATAGTGCTGGTCATTTATTTTTTTTTTTTTTTAGTTTATAACAATTTTTAAGTGTTCTTTTAGATTTTTTTTAAATAAGAAAACACGTAGTTTTAATGATATTTAAATATACATATATCTAATGAGTTTAAGAATATTGTAAAAAACAATTTGCTTGAAACTTATAAAAACGTGTTATCGAACAACATAAACGCACCTATGAAATATGCTAAGACCTCGTACAACTTACCTAATAGAAATCAAGCTACATGTGGCTACTTCCATTTATACAAAAAAAAAAAAATTAAGATGAATGTTCTTACTAAACTAAATAATATTTAAAATTTTCGATGTCGAGCTGTAACAGTACCTGAAATACGGCGGCGCGAAAAGTTAAATATTCATTTAAAAAACTCAATGAATATTTGTGTTTCGCTTCAAAACTTATCAATATAAGTATGCCTCACTTGCCAAATCGATTAAATCCACTTTCAGATTTATTTAAATTTAAATATCAACACGCTTGATATCTCAAACAAGTTTATTTAATAACAAGTAAGAGTGTTAAATTCGGCTGTGCCGAATTTTCGATACCCTCCACCTGCGTCTTAAACTCAATATTACAACCAATGTTGGGTACGGCTACCAGATTAAAACTGTTGCCGATACTGAAACTTTAATCTCCTATACCAATTGAACTTAAAGCTGATTGCTTTTCTTTTCTTCCAGTTTCTATTATAATTTCTTGTTATAATTTTAATTTATAAGTTTTTTAATTTTTCTTTTCGAATTATTATTTATATTTATTTTTTTTTCTTTTGAATTTTTAAAATTTAATTTTTAATTTTTAGTTTTTTAATTTTTAATTTTTAATTTTTAATTTTTAATTTTTAATTTTTAATTTTTAATTTTTAATTTTTAATTTTTAATTTTTAATTTTTAATTTTTAATTTTTAATTTTTAATTTTTAATTTTTAATTTTTAATGTTTAATTTTTAATGTTTAATTTTTAATTTTTAATTTTTAATTTTTAATGTTTAATTTTTAATGTTTAATTTTTAATGTTTAATTTTTAATTTTTAATTTTTAATTTTTAATTTTTAATTTTTAATTTTTAATTTTTAATTTTTAATTTTTAATTTTTAATTTTTAATTTTTAATTTTTAATTTTTAATTTTTAATTTTTAATTTTTAATTTTTAATTTTTAATTTTTAATTTTTAATTTTTAATTTTTAATTTTTAATTTTTAATTTTTAATTTTTAATTTTTAATTTTTAATTTTTAATTTTTAATTTTTAATTTTTAATTTTTAATTTTTAATTTTTAATTTTTAATTTTTAATTTTTAATTTTTAATTTTTAATTTTTAATTTTTAATTTTTAATTTTTAATTTTTAATTTTCAATTTTTAATTTTTAATTTTTAATTTTTAATTTTTAATTTTTAATTTTTAGTTTTTTAATTTTTAAATTTTAATTTTTAATTTTTAATTCTTAATTTTTAATTTTTAAATTTTAATTTTTAATTTTTAATTTTTAATTTTTAATTTTTAATTTTTAATTTTTAATTTTTAATTTTTAATTTTTAATTTTTAATTTTTAATTTTTAATTTTTAATTTTTAATTTTTAATTTTTAATTTTTAATTTTTAATTTTTAATTTTTAATTTTTAATTTTTAATTTTTAATTTTTAATTTTTAATTTTTAATTTTTAATTTTTAATTTTTAATTTTTAATTTTTAATTTTTAATTTTTAATTTTTAATTTTTAATTTTTAATTTTTAATTTTTAATTTTTAATTTTTAATTTTTAATTTTTAATTTTTAATTTTTAATTTTTAATTTTTAATTTTTAATTTTTAATTTTTAATTTTTAATTTTTAATTTTTAATTTTTAATTTTTAATTTTTAATTTTTAATTTTTAATTTTTAATTTTTAATTTTTAATTTTTAATTTTTAATTTTTAATTTTTAATTTTTAATTTTTAATTTTTAATTTTTAATTTTTAATTTTTAATTTTTAATTTTTAATTTTTAATTTTTAATTTTTAATTTTTAATTTTTAATTTTTAATTTTTAATTTTTAATTTTTAATTTTTAATTTTTAATTTTTAATTTTTAATTTTTAATTTTTAATTTTTAATTTTTAATTTTTAATTTTTAATTTTTAATTTTTAATTTTTAATTTTTAATTTTTAATTTTTAATTTTTAATTTTTAATTTTTAATTTTTAATTTTTAATTTTTAATTTTTAATTTTTAATTTTTAATTTTTAATTTTTAATTTTAATTTTAAATTTTTAATTTTTAATTTTTAATTTTTAATTTTTAATTTATAATTTTTAATTTTTAATATTTTAATATTTTAATATTTTAATATTTTTAATTTTTAATTTTTAATTTTTAGTTTTTAATTTTTAATTTTTCATTTTTCATTTTTCATTTTTCATTTTTAATTTTTAATTTTTAATTTTTAATAATAATTATAATTTTATAAGTTTTATTTTTTTATTTTTAATTTTTAACTTTTAATTTTTAGTTTTTTATTTTTAATTTTTATTTTTTAACTTTTTTAAATAAGGTACTTTTGTTTGACTCTTTTAGGGATTTTATTGGCGATTTATTATTATGTCGCAATAATGATAAAAAATATGTGGCAATACTACTAACATAGTTCATGGTAGTTGTGGTTGTTCGTGTGGTTAATATAATGTGAATGTTGTTGTACAACAATTATGTTCAACCAGTAAAATATTAAAAGAAACACACGGGTTTTTAGTTTTTTTAGAGGTGTCTAAAAATTTTAGGTCAAATCTCAGCACAATGAAGCCGATTTACCCAATTTTAAATATTAACCTGCTCGAAATAATGGCAAACAATAGTACTGTAACAATAGTAGCAAACAATAGTACTGTAACTTTACCCAGGTAAATGGCTTATTTTGTGAATGATCGTGATTTCAACAGATATACGGACAGATGGACAGACGGGCATCGCTATATCGAAAAAAAACATTACTCTGCTTTTAAAATTACCAGACTTCCGTATTGAAGTGGCGGATGTGCTTTGCCGTTATGTAAACACAACCGCCAAGTTTTTACTAAAAAGTATTTTTTTTTCCAAACACTACCCTAGTAAAATTTTTGTAGATCAAAATAAAATTGGCCGGTTAGAGGGTTAATATTTAGTTTAGTTTTCATGGATTTTTAACTAAACATTTTATCCAGAGTGAGTAATATTAGATTAATTTTAAACTCCGAAAAATTTAGAGATTTAAAATTATTTAATAGCTATAAAAAGTTTGCTCACTGGGATATTTTATTTCAAAATTCCTTTAAACAATTATTTTTTTTAGTTCAACACAATATTTTTTTCCGTTTGGAATTTTTGCCTAAAAAATTTTTATTTATCCGAAAATATAGCTTTAAAATTTTTTAATGCACGATGCGTGGTATTGAAATGCAGACATCATTTTTCCGAAAGAAAGTGGACCAGCAGGCCAATTCAAAGAATGATAAAATCATAGGGAATTATTTGAAACAAAAAAATGTAGCACCATGGTTTCGCGGCACTTCAATGTATCACTTGCAAGGAGCCAACATGTTGCTGAATGCCCTACGAGATGATGCCGAACAAAGGACAACACATCGAATACGATCTTGTTTGAATTTGATTGGTTTGGTGCCCATGATAACCACCAAGGAAATAACATGTCTAATGCATTTGAGTCGCGGCAACGATTTAGCATTTCTATGGTTTCTCATGGAAATGCATTATAAGACTCCCAAACCCGGTGTATACAGTATAAATGAACAATTGATATGTTCGGCCATCTGTCACTTGGATACAATAACGACTCTAAGGGAATTGGATAAGATACTACCAGCTGGTCATGCCTCCAGACGTGATATGAGGGATGCTCAAGCAAAACGCAATGATTTAAAGATGAAATACGTTGGAGCCACAAATAAAAATAAAAAGCAGGGCAAATATGTGCTGCCGTATTTCGAAAAAATTAGACGTCCGGTGCCGTATGGTAAGCCCTTAACATTAGAGATACCTAGTTTTAGGGTAGGCTTTGACAATTACAAAGCCTACAGTGATCCAAATCACGTAGTACACAACGAATCTAATCGTTGGTATGCCAACTATGAATTCAATGTGGGCGGGCGTATAGCTTTTCGTATTATTAGGGAAACGATAGGTTCCTTATTTGAAAATTTCAAGTCGGCCTCTTTGAAAGCCCACACCATTGAAATACTGTGTGATTATCATAAGACCATCAAAGAAATGGAATTGAAATTGGAGCGTGAATTGAAAGTCAAAGCCAGGGATAAATGCTTGCAACAATATTTTGGAACCGGAGAGGAGCAAGAAGTAAGTTGCGGTATTAATTTGTTTTAATTTTTTTTTTATTCTTCATACGAGTAGTAAATTGTTATGGCGCTTTTTTTTTTGCTTTAGAAACGCGCCCAACATATTAAACAGCTGCTGGACAAAGCAATCGAACAGCAATTGTCGAAATTTCGCAAAGAAGCCCATACGCTGAGAAAGGAAATGACTTTGAAAACAATCACCAGTGATTGTGATATAATCGATATAATGTTGGGAGGGGAATACAATGAATGCTGTAAAGCTCCACCGAAAGACATTGAATCTTGTCTACCACCACAAATGGAAGGCAAAATTAGTAAAGAAAAGCCTAAGGGAAAAGCAAATATTTTACCAATGAATAATAAATTGAACGAAAGTAACAAAGAAGAAAAAGCCAAGGGAGATAAAGCTTCGGGTGATGGCTCAAAAAACGAACACTTTGGTGACGACATGCAGCCGTTATGTGAAATCAGGCAGGGTTCGGGCGATTCTAACAGCAAAAAGACTTGCCAGACCGATTTAAAAAAAAATGTCAAAATAAATACTGAAGAGAAATCTTCAACGTCTGTCTTCCATATCGAGGAATTTGCCGAAAGATATATGCGTAACTATAAATTTCGTAATATAAACGAAACACCAACGCCTTCACAAACATTTTTTCATCGACCCAGAGAACATCAGCCCTATGAATTCGATTATAGAAAAATCTTCATAACAAAACCTAAAACGGACGAAATGAGACAACTGAAAATGGCTTTCCTAGAAGCTTTGGACAAAGATGTTTCAACTTTGACGGAATTGCAAGATGCCGAACTGGACTTGATAGGGGCTGCCAGTGAGTGTGCCGATGAGATATTTGATCAGGCCGTCAGTGATTACGAGCTAGAACACAAGGATGAGATTGCAGCAAAAGCTCTCGAAATGAAGAGACCCCTCAGCCAATATCCCAAACTGGGCTATTACGATTGCAACGATTACGAACTCATGGACCGCATGCTCTTTGATGCTTTTGCATATTTACGCAAAAATCCAAAATTTGTTTTGGCTCAACTGCCCGATTCCCATAAGCTGCCAATGTTCAGAGAATGGATTTATCAGCGTTTCGGCAAGGAATACTCGCCGAAAGAACGAGCCGCTGCCTATCGGTATTCATGTAAAATATTTCGTGCCCTGGATAAGGTTAAGTTTGATTTTCCCATGCCAACTGCTAAGCAGTTGGGCAACAATCAAACAGCAAATTATAATTCTCGCAAATATTTCGAGAAAAAGGTAGGTCAAATCAAAAAAAAAAAAATAATCTGTACAAATATTTATCCCTTAAATCTTATAAAATTCTACACTCTAGTGCAAAGAAATCAAGGAAGCATACTATCGTCGTTTTAATAATGCCTACATGAAATATACACGTATATTTTGGTTTGCCACGCGTGCCTATATCTGCTCAAGTGGACCGCCACGTAAAATCTATTATTCCTATATGCCTTCGCGTATCCAGGATATCCAACATTTTCGTTTATGGAAATCATCCGAATATCGCAATTACATTGGAGCTTGGAATGCCCGTCAACGTGCCAAAAGACGTGAACAATTTTTGGGTTAAATCAGTTTATTTTTTTTTTAATTATTTGAACTTTCTAAATTCAAAGAGAGTAATGTATTGTAATGTAATGTAAGTATAAATAAATTTTTAAAAATGTCATCAATATGTTCTTTGCTTCCATATTATATGACTCGTCTATATGTATTCCTGCTGCAATGAAACCTTATTTTTGTTAATAACTAATTACTTTTTATAATAATGACCTTAGAGCAAAAAGAAAACAATTAGAAATCTTAGTTTGTTACAATTTTTATGGCTTCACAAAGTTGATAATGCTGAGACTAAAAAGTAATAGCCGATGACAAGTCAAATCTTAGGTCACTTTCTAAGGTTATCAGTAAATAGTTTGAAACAAAAACGATGTTTTGAACATCGAAAATAATCACATAAAACAATCCAACATATTTTTTGGACTGATATTAAAATTATATATTTAAATTACACTCGCGTTACCAGCCTAGCCCAAACTTACAACAGACTTATATAAAAACAATAGCGTACACGAAAATTGAGTAAATGAGAGTGCTCAGGAGAGAGCAATCAGAGTAATCAGAATTTACTCATAGAATTTTCTTTGAGTAACGCTGGCGTTCCACATGCAAGTAGTGGCATGCAAATACTGTATACGTATTATCAAAGATAAATTCTTCGAAATAGTCGAATCTCCTGCCATTTGCATTTCTGTTTGCACATGCCAGTGCAAGTTCATTTTGAAAATATTGCCGAAGCGTAAACTTGACAAAATCTGTTTACTCCTCAAATTAAAAAAAAATCATGTGAGTCCGATCACAGGGGAGAAAATCTGGTAATAAATAAAATGCAGAAAACAGCGACAAAAAGGTTATTTCATATAATAATTTTTTCACCAAACAATCATAAGTCCTCCGATTTGTCTTAATGGTCGCATAAGATGTGACTCTCAAATGGACGCTGTTTTTGTGATTGTATTGTGAAATAGAAATTTACCCCCTGCGCGTATAGATATTTACACATCAAAAAAAATTTAACCACTTCCACCATCATACCCATCTCTTTTGCTACATATTGGTAGGCCTTGTTTTTTAAATCGTTACGCCTGTAAGATTTATTGTACATGTCCCACAAGAAAAAGTGGGAATGTTATAAATTAATTTTAAAATATTCTGGTTCAATTTGGCATCCATATTGACTATTTGTTTTGTTTACAAAATAGAGTTACCGAGTTCATAATAATAGGCACATTTTTGGGGAAACGGTTAACATTTATTGTTATTAATATTATTTTAATATTAATGCTCTATAATTAACAAACTTGCGTTTTTATAGTAAAAAATCGTTATCGTGAGTTTTTTGAACTCTCAGTAGCTTGGTAAAAGTGTCAAGTTATCAGTGATGCATTTTTAACTTTTTTTGTTTTGGGCCAAAATACCTTTGACAAAAAAAATTTTTCGAATATATTTGAATTTGTGGTTTTTATTTAACTAAAAGCAATAGTCCCATTAACATATTATATGTTTTATTTTATTTTGAACAAAAACAAAAATTAATAACAAAAATTCACATTTTTAAAAGTATTGTTTGTTAAAGTTATATTAAAGTAAATACATATTTTATACGTAATTAAAAAAATAAAATTGAATTGTTTAATATATTTTAAATATGGACTAAAGACATTATTATAAAGACATTAATTAAAGATATTAATTATAAAATTCCATCAAATGTTTCTATTAAAATCAATTCTCTTCAAACATATAAAAAAAAATCAAAATTTTATATTAAAACAATACTATGGCCACAAGATGAGGAATAAAATGTCATGTTTTCATTTGTAAATGAACGTAATTATCTTGAACGTATTTTATTTTTTAATTATTGACATACATACACATCTAAACTTTCATTAAATACTAAATGATCTCAAATTTGCAAGTAATATATGCATAAGTTATTTGAAAATTTATAAAAATAATTTTATTTTTTACAAATATATTACTAGCGTTTGTAGTTTCATGCAAATTCAACGCTTTTTAGCGCTCTGTCTAAAATTGACGAGTCTTGGATCCAATATTGCTGAGGATATAGAAAATATGTACAAACCAAATTTTAGTGTTATTGTTAATAATATGTGGCGTGCAGATATGGAAAAGTTCATATCTGATGTTATTTTTACATGGGGACTAGGTCAAAAAGTGGACCGATCATGATCATGCAGATTTAGTATAGTCACTTACTTTCCTCAAAAACATAATCAACAAATTTAAAAAAAATCTATCCAATATATTTCTTTTTTTTTTTAGTCCTACAGGGTTTATTTTTGAACTACTGATTATTGGGTATAATACACACACATAAACCAAATTTTATCGTTATATATACATATATATGATAATCTGGATCTTGCGACAATTTAAGTTGGTCTGATAGAGATTATTTGTATGGGAGATAGGTCTGAACATGCATCGATTTTCAACATTTTCAACAACGGCCGTTCTATACCAAATTTCAATAAAATATATTCTTATTTACGACCTGTAGTTTTATTACAAGGTTTACATTGACACACGAGAGACGGACGGACGGACGTCACTAAATCAACTCAGAAAATGATTGGAGTCTATTGGTATAACAAAAGGCATATTTGAAATATTTTTGTTACTAAGTTACAGAATATGAAAAAAAAAGTTTATTTAGATACATTTTAAATTTTTATTTGATTGTCATCCTCTTTTTTACATACTTTTATCTAATTCTCTCTGTCTATTTGTCTGTAACTAAAAAAATCCACTAACTCCACTACTAGCACGAACTGTAAAACTTTCAGCATTTACCTAAAATGCATAACCAACACATTATTTAATGATTTCCTAAATGATTCAATCATCTGTTGAGACTGATTTTTATAATTGTATTTCCAACAAATTCCCCCGAGTATCTAGAGCTTTGAAATTTTCAGTAAGTATGTAAAGTAGGGCGGGTCGATTTGTAGGGAGGCCAAAAAATCGCCCAAGTGACAAGTAAACTCATATTCTAGGGATCAAAATAAGCAACTTTGCCCAAGGAACCATACCTCTAAAACGAATTCTGATGTCCCGACTTTTGACCTGTCTGTCTGTCTGTCTGTCTGCCATTGGGCAACCCCATTCCCCCTCATGCAATTGATCTGAAACTTGGCCCATAGTCTTGTTGTGACTACAGATTAATTTTGGGGTAGTCACGTATAGTCACGCATAGTCACGGAGTGATCTAAAAATTATTTACACTCATCCGATCTATCTTTTTGAATAACATAACATAGTCAAGGCGTATGATTATTATTTATTAGCAGAGTAGAAGATACGTGTACGTATGAGTGTTAATTTTAATATTAAATCAAACTTAGTCAGCCCAATTCTAAACAAAAAATGGTGATTTTTTAAATGTTTGTCTGGGGAACCTCCCAGGGGATTCCAGGGGGTGTGCCACTGGCATGGGTGGATCGGCCCTCCAAAGTTAGTGGGATACATTTGGACTCGATTGGGGCACTCTAAATGGGTCAAAGTGAGACAGACAGGTCAAAAGTCGGGACATCAGAATTCGTTTTAGAGGTATGGTTCCTCGGGAAAAGTTTCTTATTTTGATCCCTAGAATACGATTTTCCTTTCACTTGGGCGATTTTTAAATCGACCCGCTTTAATGTAAAATGAATGACCACACATTATTTAATCATAATTTGATCATTATTTTTCGTGATTAAGCGTACGAAAGAATTTCTTAAAAAAATTTTAGATTTTTCGTACTAAAAAATTCTTGGCGTTAACTTTGTATAAAACAAGGGGAAAACATTTTTAAAAATGTATCTCAAAACAAAAATGTTTTTTTGTTCTCCATATTCTGAAAAATTTTATATATAGCATTTTACAGTTTAAGTTTTTGCATTCCCGAATTTTTTGTTTATTCTCATTTTATAATGAAATTTAAAGAAATGAACCCCTCATTATCAGCTAAAACTAAGAATCTGTTGTTGTTTTCAGAATATAAACACAGCCTCCGCGTTTTCTTTGCGTTTCGTTTTTATACCCTATACCACTATGTGGTTTGGGTATAATGACTTTGTGCTGCTGTTTGTAACAACCAAAAATATTTGACCTAGACCCATCTTTAATTATACCGATCGAATCAGAATCACTTTCTGAGTTGATTTAACAATGTCCGTCCGTCCGTCCGTCCGTCCGTCCGTCCGTCCGTCCGTCTGTGTGTCCATGTAAAGCTTGTAATCAAACTGCAGGTCGCAAATATGAATATATTTTGATGAAATTTGGTATATAAGCTTTTATCGGCCATGGGATGAACGCTATTGAAATTGGTGAGAATCGGTCCATGTTCAGACCTAGCCCCCATACAAATTACCCATATGAAATCGACATAAATTGCCATAAGATCCAAATTGTCATATAGATCTTACTCAAATTGGGTTTGTATGCGTTCATTACATCCACTAATGAGTAGTCCAAAAATGATCCCTTTGACCCCATATAGAGCTGCTTCCCGATCTTCAGTTAAATCTATTAAAAAACAAAAATATTGCACTGATTCTTCTCAAATTTTGTTTGTACATATTTTTGCAAAATACAAGAGACTTTACCAAACATGATCAGGATCGGTCCATTTTTGGACCTAGCCCCTTTATAGATATAGCATCCGATATGAACTTTTTTATATCTGCAGCCAAAAAAATTAATAAAAATCCCACTCAAATTTGGTTTTTGCTTATTTTCTATGTCCAGTTAGTTGGGCCTAAGAGATAGGAATTCTAAACGCATGGTATAGGGTATCGTATAGTCGGTCTAGACCGACTATAATTTTCTTACTTGTTTGTAGTGTTTTCGTTTTCAATGTTGGCAGCGCATTAATATTGTAAACGGAAAGCATACGGTACATCAAACATTGTGAATTTTTCATAAAGATCATAAAAATAAATTGTTTGGCCAAACCCTTTGTAGGTTTTCCTATAGTGGCCTAGATCATTCACCCTGACTTGCAATGTCTCACCACCCAAAAATGTTCCACAGTGTTGTGAACGGTAAACATAAAATTTTTTTCGTTCCAAGATATCAATTTAGTAGAACTTTGTGGCATATTTAGAACGTTTTTCCATTTGTATATTTTTTGTTTTCTTCTAAAAATGTCAAATGTTTGTAAGAATAATGCTTTCTTTTCGAAAAATTTCAAACTACAAAATACTAAAAAGGTACATAACAGGGATCTACAACCTACTACTATAGTACAAATACTAATACTCCTTCTAAAACTATTTTAAAATAACAAGTACCTTTTCTTAATAAAGTAAACTAGCAGATTCTAGCGCTCGAAATTCGAGTGCAATTTCTAGGCAAATTTATTTCTCAACTTAGCCAATTCACAAACCAACACACACACATAGCATACGTATAATTTTATGTATGTGTTAGTAGCAACTTTAAATGCAATTTACTCAAAATAAAGGAAAAAATTTAAAAATCTGTAAATCTGGTGAACTTTTTAGCTGTTACCTTTCAAATCATATATGTTTGGTCCAAATCGGGATAAAACGGTAGAATAAAACATCGGTAACAAGAAATCACCTAGCCTATTAATATTATAGATTTTCTAAAAAAAGAATTTTTATTAAAAAAATACATTTTCTCAAAATATTCCTTATAAAAAAAAAAATACCTATCTTTCAACAACAACAAGTACATTTTCTTTAAAAAAAAAATTTATAACAAACACACTCTCTTTAAAAAGTACCTTTTCTTAAAAAAAATATTCTTTCTTAAAAAGTACATTTTCTTAAAAAAGTAATTTTCTTGAAAAAGTACCTTTTTTAAAAAAGCACTTTTCTTAAAAAAGTAACCCACATTTTGAGCATCCCACGGGTTAATTTCAGAAAATAAGTCCAGAATATTATTTTTTGGAATTATTAAAATATTATCAACAAGTTTTATCGGAATCCTTCCACAAATATATATTACTTCGATATTTTGTTTTAAAAAAATGTAAATATCCTTAAATTTGACCTTTGACCTTAAAGGGGGACAATTTATAGTGCTTCAATTTAACCTTAATTTCCAGGATTGAGAACTTATATCAAGTGGTATAATATTTTGACAAAAGATATTTGAAATATGAAAACACGAAAAACATGTAGCCTAACAGTTGAAAAAGTATGAAAAATCACATTTTTCTTCAAATCCGCTGAAATAAAAACGCTGCTCTCGCCAAATTAAGAACAGGATACCTACAATATTTGGCATTTTTAATCAGATATATTATGTTAATAAGACCTTAAAGTCCAATCGTCGATTTCGGAAAATTTCTTGAACAAAATTTTTGAAAAAGTAAAATTGGTGATTTTGAAATAGTGCTAAAAAATACGTAACATTTTGACATTAATTTAGAACGGCATAACAATAGACAAGATGAATAATACTTTACATAAGATCATTTTGGGATTTGGAGAATGCAAAAATATTGTTGTTGTAAATTATTTCAATTTCTTTAAAAATGTGAGCTCGATTTTCTTAATCAAGTGGTATGCGGCGCATTTATTGCCTGGGGAACTTGATATAACTTGGCTGTTTTTCAATCGATAATAGATTTTGTTGTTTTATGAGAAAGAGAATTTACTCTAGATTATGGTTTATTAATTAATTTAATTGAAACGCAATTATTAATATCAAAATTTTTGTGAAAAATGATTTTTTTTTGATAATTTTTACATATAAATTCATATTTGAACTTTGAACTCAATGCGCGTCCAAAAAGCATTGTGCGATTTGGCTCAAATTTTGCGAACTAAAGTTTTAGATCCAGTGTCACAATAATCAGACCCGCACGTCTTGAAAATCAAAAAAAAAATGGCTGTTACCCTAATGTACATATATACAAAATCAAATTGTTCAGTTTGCAACCAAACTCTTATTTTTGTGACTTAATATCTCCTACAACGCGATTTCTTACAACGCGGCATTTTTTAGGAATCTATTCCCCGCGTTGTGGGAGGGTTGCCTGTATACAGCATGCGTTTCGATGGCAACGCTTTTTCAGCTTTCCATGAGTTTTGTGCTTTATACACGACAAGTTACATAGAACGCGAAAATAAAATAATTTTTCTTTCTCGGCTTATTTTTGCTTTTTCAAAACTAAAATTTTCTTTTTCATACACAAATTTATATTTTTTTATTTTTTTCTATTAGATTTTCATTCATACTTTCACATATATATTTCAGTTTCCTTGTTTTTCACATTCACAAATAAACAACAACAGCTGATTAGCTGTCAAAATCCTACAACCTACAAGTTGCAACCCTACAAGTTGAAAGTTAAGGTGCTATTACACGATGTGTTTTTTACATATGTACTGTCAAATTTTCCCACAACAAAAGTTGTACACATCGTGTGATACATATGAAACATTGTTTATGTACAATACATGAGGAAAGTCACATGTACATTTTTGAATTAGAACAGGTTCTATTTTGGCATGACAAACATATGAAAATACAACACTGCTTGTGGCGAAAGAAAAACAGAGTAAATTATAAAGATTAATATTGAAAGAAAAATAAATTGTTTAATATTAATTAACAATTAAAAAATATTAAATATTTTAACAATAAATATTTGTAAATTCACAAATTAAATCAGCTGTTGTTTACATTTAGAGGTTATGTCATACGGAAATGCATATGCACGTGTGATAGCAAAAATTATGAATCGTATGTAAAAGACAATTTTGACAGACATGCGGAATTTCATATGGATAAAAAAAAGTGATAGTACATATGTAAAAAACACATCGTGTAATAGCACCTTTAGTAAACTTTTGTACATCGATCATTGAAAATACACTATTTCAACGTTTTTGACAGTAGTCCAAAACGCGTTGAAGCGTATAAAGTGTACCTTCACCTTAAGGTTTAAATGTTAATTTTTTTTTCGCCCCTCATAAGTCATCAGTCGAAAGGAGACTGTGTACAACCATTTTCAGTCTTAGACTTTGACTTATGGGGATTATGACTAACAATCCTCACACCAAAAATGAGGGTTATGACTACTGATCCGTTGGGGTAATGTCATGTCATACAAATCTTTTTCAAAAGGAATTTGTGACTTGCCCTGTTCTCGTTTGAATTTTAATAAACATCTGTTTTAAATATTCTATTGTATTAAAACTAGTTTTAAGTTCAAAGAATGCAGTTTTATTGTATTAATTGTGTTAAAAAAGTTAATAAATTGAAAATTTTTGTGATAAATAAATTTTTAAAATACATATTTACAGTATGCAAATTCAATATTCGCACAGCCTGAGTTTTTAGTTAAATTTGTTAATCTCGTTAATATGAATAAAAGGTTGGAGAAAAGGTTGGAGAAAATTATATTTTTTTTTGCGACAAACGCAAATTTAATATTGAAGTCTGCAATGGATGTGTAAAGAAAGATTCGTACAGAGAATTAATAAATTAAGTTAATAATTAAGTGAATGACATGTCATTTTGTAAATTTGCTTAAAATAAATTTGATGTAATTGTTTTACTAGTTATATGTTTTTTTATTAAAAATCATTGTTGTACGAATACAGATTTTGCATACTGTTGTTGTACAAAATTAAACATCCACCTAATAGTATGTTTATTATGATTATTCAAAATGTTTATATTAGTCCAAGTTTATTCCTATTTTGCAGCTGTGGAAAGTTTCAATTGGATTATTTAAATTAATCATTTTTATTAAAACATGAGAAAAATTGACAATGAGTGAGACAATAATTTATAATGAGTTTACGATTTAAAAAATTAACCAGTGCTATAGCACAAATATAAAATAAACTCTCAAAAAAGAAGATTACACTGGATTTCATTAAAGAAGATAGCATTGGACGTTGGCCATCCAAATCGTGTTCATCAGCCCAGATTTAATATATTCATTCGGGCTATAAGCAAATTTTTCGCATAGTACCACGAGGTGTGTAATGATGTTTAATTAAATTAATTAATTAATTAATTAAACCATTATCTTGGTTTATGTTACAAAAAAAAAAAAAAAACTTCACGCACCAAATTCATTTTCTAAATCAATAAAAAAAAAATTTTTTTAACAAGCTATACACCCCCTGTTCTTGAAACCACTATCACAAAAAAAAAACTCGTAAATGAGGTTCTCTAATTTCAATAAGAATATTTTTTCTCGTTTTAATTCACATAGAAAAGGCTTTGTGAAATCAAAACAAATGCCCTTTTTTTCTACTAAGCAGGTCTTAAGAGATAAAAAAAACTAATTGATATTTAAACTCTAACATGTTTTTTATTGAACCTTGTCATTATTTTAAAAAATTAGACATTAATTTTATGAAAAAAAAACAATTTTAAAAAACGTCTACATTTTGCGCTGATTAAAAAAAAAACTCGTAATCAGTAGTCAATGTTAATAAAACACACTTTTGGAGATGATGTTGTTCTATAACTATAATAAAAACTTTTTATTTGCACAATCTATTTTCCTTTATAATTTTTTCAATTATAACATAGATTCTTTATGTACTAATTATTACGAATAAAGGAATTTAAAATAATATTTCACTCAAATCACATATTTTTATTTTCTTTTTGCATATGACTGCCACAACTTTGTTTATGTTCGAAACAGTAGTGATGCCAGTCAAATTTCGCATTTTCTTTGGTGATGCCTAACTTATTTCAAAAAGAGAAGTCATTCTTAATTGAATGAAATTGAAGAATAAAAACAATTAAATGAACAAGTAATTTGTTATTTTAAAAGAAAATATTTTTTTTTTACTTTCTTTATAATCTTAAGGAAAAACATGCAAAAATTACTTAAGGTTTTTTTTGTGAAAGTGACTAAAGAACCATATGGCACCTCGGTTTCTAGATAACATATGGTTCTGAAGCTAAACAATATGTTTCATGTCATTTGATAATAAAAAATATGATTTCGAAAAATACTTCGAAAATATAAAATTTGTGTTTTCAAGAAACCCAAAATTTCAATTTCATGATATTTCAAATTCATTCTTATTCAAATAACAACGTGTCAAGAACAGGGCTGATATTATTTCATATCATAACGAGTTATTTAAATTCATATACAATGGTTATATTATTAAGAAAAAAAAAAAACAACAATATTATAGCATCATTAAATTATTATTGTTAGATAAAAATTTTAAATTTAAAGCATGTGTGATTTGCAAAATGAATATATATCCTGCTCAGTTTTTATTGCACGTTCTGCACGAACGTGCAATGTATCCAATGTTTAAGAAAGCATTTCTTGGCGTTTTTTGAATCTTGCTAATGACTGGTTTAAAAGTTGAAAGTTATTTTCGTGAAATCGGTGATCTGAGAACCATATATCGTACCATTAACCGGAAATAAAATCACAAATTGGGTACAACTCAGATTGATAAGTTGTTATTAGTATAAATTATAAAAGTTCGATTTCTCGATTTCTATCGTACATTGCTGATCGGCGGAATAGCTTTAAATTTTATAAATGAAAACTTTTGGTTTTTTGAAAATATCTGGAATGCATTTCCCAATTCAAACAAAGACTACATAACATCATGCCACTTTATGTTTTTGGGGTCAATTTTTTTCTTTATTTTGGGTATAGCTAAAGTGACCATATTTTTTTACCTGAAAACGGGACATCGAATAATTCTGATGGGTTCGGTTATATGAAATGGAAATGCATAGATAATATAATAATATTTTATAGCAGATTCCAGCCCTCGAAATTCGAGTGCAATTTCTAGGAAATTTTATTTTTTCATTAAATAAAGACCCTGCAGGTATTCTAATCAATTATAACCAACTCACAAATCAACACAAAACAAGTAAGAGTGTTAAATTCGGCTGTGCCGAATCTTTGATACCCTCCACCTCGGTTTGAGTCTTGATAATAAATGTAAATGAAAAAGTAAACAATTTGTTAAACTTAATACCAAATTATTTCAGCAAATTCTTTGGGTTGGTTTTCTTCTTTTCTATTATTTCGGATATATTTCGGTGTTTGCTTTTTGGTCATCGTGGTTGCTGATCGGCATGCATTTTGGTTATATACCTATATGCATGCGTTTCCGGTTATATGACATAACTTCTCGTTTAATTTAGTTTTTGCTAATTAAATAGCTCGCCCTAACCTCCATTGCAAAGGTAATGGTTGTGTAGAGTGGCTATATGCATTAAATCGTGCTAATTGGAGATGGCTGTATAGTTTCTTTTAACTGGTCAAATATTTCTTCATTGTGGCCATATAGGTCGGATGGAGTAACAAAATAATAACCAAAAAAAAAAAGCTCTCTCAACTTTTTTTTAAAATATTGCCATATTTTGAAAACATAGAGAATAAATTTATAATAATAAATAATCAAATTAGGGATGAAAAACGCAAAAAACGAAAAGTCCCAAACATTTTAAATAAAATAATTTAATGTTATCTTTATTTTCTGAAAAACTTCAAATTTTCATCCAAAAAAAATTGTGAAAATTTATATATAAAAAATAACATTCTCATAAAATTACGTTTACTTATGTAACAATTTTTATGTTAGCAATTCTTAAATATCATTTGAAGTTTTCTTAAATTCATTGAATTTAAATTAATATCGACAAATCTGTTTTTCTATTTATTTAAATTGTAAAGGAGTGGCATCTCTGTCAAAATAAGCGAAAAACACAAAGAATAGAAAAAAACAAATTACTTCGTGTTTGACAGGATGATTTTATGTTTATGTTTAATATCTTTATTTTTTTTACTAATATTTCTGTTTATTTATTTGAAAATGAAATAATGAATTGAATATGCTATTTAATTTTTTTATTTATATAAAAAAGTGTTTTAATTAAAGCAAAATATTTTCACTATTTCATGATTTTAATTTATGTATGACGACATTTCACCTAAAAATTTAAGTTTTTATCGATTGGATAAAACACACAAAAATGGTTGTCGTTTAGATAACAACAACAGCTGACTTTAACAATAGCGAATATCGTTTCAAAATTTTACTGATCATTTTGCAATTTTCTTTTTTTTTACAATTCGACTATCGTTAAAAGAAGTTACTGAATCGCGGTACTGAAAAGTTATTAATATCTCCTGAATGGCAATATTTTTTTTAAATGTAAACATTTTTAAATGTAAAGATATTTCTAAATTTAAAATAATTATTTCCGACGTTTTGATATGATTTTCTGAAACTCAATTAATATTTTCTAATTTATAATTGGAAATTTTATTTTCAGTTTTTATTATAATTGATATTTTCTTAAATTTGAATGGAAAATTTAAAAAGTGAAATTTTGTATTTATGTGAATAATAATGCTTTATTAATTATAAACAATTTTTAAAAATTAGATGTAATCGCAATCAGATATTTTATAGGTAAAGCAGAATAATAATTCTATATAACTATGTAGAACTGTTTTGTAAGCAAAAAACTCATTGACGAACTCGGTAACTCTATTTTGTAAAGACAACAAAAAGTTAACCCCCCAATCTCACATCACACTGAAATTCTAAAATCGTTGTGTACGTATTATCAACGAAAAATTGTTCGAATTAGTCGAATCCATCGCCATTAAATTTTATGCTCAAACATCTGACTGCAATCTCATTTTTAAAATGTTGTCGAAGCGTAAACTTGAAAAAATTTGTATACTTCTCTCTCTTATTTTATTTTAAGTAGAGTTACTAAGTTTATTATACAGGCACATGTTTGAGCGAAAATGTTTACATTTATTATTATTAGTATTATTTTAATAATAGTTAATAATATTTATGCTCTATAATTAACAAACGTTTTTGTATGCGCATTTCAAAAAATAAATCATTATAATAGATTTAACAAGTTAAAACTTTAATTACAATTTTACAGGATCCAGTAAATTTGCATTAAATTTATAACAGGGTAACATTAATCATCGTTATGGTGCTATTACACGAAATGTTTTTTACATATGTACTGTCACTTTTTTTATCCATATGAAATTCCTCATGTCTGTCAAAATTGTCTTCTTACATACGATTCATAATTTTTGCTTCACACGTGCATATGAATTTCCGTATGACTTAACCTCTAAATGTAAACAACAGCTGATTTAATTTGTGAATTTACAAAAATGAATTGTTAAAAAAAAATATATATTTTTTAATTGTTAATTAATACTAAACAATTTATTTTTCTTTCAATATTAATCTTTAAAATTTACTCTGTTTTTCTTTCGCCACAAGCAGTGTTGTATTTTCACATGTTTGTCATGCAAAAATAGAACCTGTTCTAATTGAAAAATGTACGTGACTTTCCTCATGTATTGTACATAAACAATGTTTCATATGTATCACACGATGTGTACTACTTTTGTTGTGGGAAAATTTGACAGTACATATGTAAAAAACACATCATGTAATAGCACCTTTAGTGTCTGCCACTATTCGCACGAAAAATTTGGTGCCATTAGTGTGACCACTGCGGAAAATGTGTGTGTATTAGTAAAAAAAAATGTGAGTGTATTGAGTTTTTCGAACTTGCAGTGTGATGTGAGATTGGTGGGTAATATGCCAAACTTATGTTCATATTTGTAAAAGAATAATGAAAAAACGTATGAAATAAAAGACCAACCCGTGTATACTCTTAACATTGTTCTGTATGATATCTAGTTGAAAATATTAACATTCATGTTAAAATAGAAATAACTATTGCAAAGCTAATTAGAACAAACAAAAATTATGGCGGCATCTACTGTGGCATAGTCACGCTGAGCAAAATGAAGTGACACTCTGTTAATACAAAAGAAATGTATTTTCCCCACAACAAAATACTGCAGAATTTTATGTAAATAAAATAACCGATTTATTTCTAACATGCAGTTACTATCAATATACATACATACATATATATAATATATGTACATTATTTGTATTATTTAATATGTGTATGTATGTATATTTAAATATTACACACAAAAAATACAACATCAAACGTTATTTTTGTGTTTTTCTCTTTAAATAAATTAATACATAAATTTTTTTGCTAAATTTACATTTGGGCAATTCACAACAGGTGTTGTATATTGTATGTTGTATTGAAATACACAATACAATCATTTGTTGTGAACACTCAGTTGTATTTTCATATTGTAAAACGCTTTCTTTAGTAATTTTCGATCCAACGAGGAAAGATCGCTTCGTCGCTTCTGCTATTTTGTATAAGAGAAAACACTTGTCAGTGTTTGCTTTTTGGTCGTGAGATATACCCTGGAGTTTTAGTTACGTACCTCTTGCATTTTAATTTATAATGAAAAAAAAAAAATTTTTTAAATGTTTTGGTTGGTACTGAAAGAGAAAATACATACTAAAAATATAAACATTAATTTTTATATAAATAAACTTATCGATGTATTTGCGTTATTTGCATTATTTGCCATATTTTATTTTATAATTATTTATGCTGATAATATTCTATGTATTTGTTTTTTCTTTTTCATAAAAACTGGCATTCACTTGGAACTGATATGTTATGATACAATATACAACATTTACAAAACATAGCAAATGAAGTTGGATCGTGTATCAGATTTTTCAGTGAAAATTACCAACAACAATTTTACACTATTGTAAAGTGATACACGATACAAGAGATACAACGATACATTACCCATTGTGAATTGCCCAATTGTTTTTTTTATTAACAACTAGGTATTTTAGCATTATTTGCTTTAGATGTTGGTGAATTTTTACTCCCTTTGTATTAACTCGTAGTGTCTGCTTGTCGAAAAAATTTTGGATCGATTTTAACCACTTTCCCGTGACTCAATCGATCTGAAATTTTGCAGGCAGGCTTGTGGCAATGACAGAAATGATCTAACATATTTTTTTAGTGATGCCAAAACAATGGAAACTTTTAAATTTTTCTACCAGAGTTGATAAAAAAATGTACAAAGGGTTTGTTTTTGTTATATTATTACCATAACGACCACAAAAACAACAAGTCCAGCTATGAAAACAATGCAAAATTTAGAATAACAACAAGAAAAATATAGAAATATCATGTTTTTCATTTTTTTTTACTTTTTCAGAGATTTCCCTGGACCTGTTCCACCGATTTTAATGATTTTTGAAGTAGAAATCTTTCCATGAATTTGGTGAATCATTCTCACTAAAAATGATCACTGTAGCTGCACTATTGAGGGCGTGATCGTGACAAGAACAACATAGAAAATTATTTTTTTTTTCAAGACTTTTTTAGTTCTTCATTCAAATCTCGGGCCCTAATCGACCGATTTGGACGATTTTAAATTGCAAACTTCTCATGATGTTAGTGAATCATTTTTATGTCAACGAGTACCCTAGCTGCCGGATTGATGCCGTCGTCGTGATTTCCACAGACGGACAGACGGACATCGCTATATCAACTCCGGTTGTTATAAGGATCACAAATATATAAATTTTATGGGGTCCAAAATTTTTTTTCTAATTATTACAAACGGAATGACAAACTGGAGTGGAGGGTATAACAACTCTACAACAGCAACAATGACAGTCATATGTTTTTCAAATAGGAAAAAACTGTTTATGTGTTAGTTTCGGTCATTCCCCAGTATGCATTGAAATATTATTTCTCCAATGTTGGAGAAAAGTTAAGTTCTTAAATTGATGTCAAATGTAATTCTCAACTTGGGTTGAACAATTTTTCTCCTTGTTTGCTTTCAACTTGACATCAGGTTGAGACTTAACATTTTTTCCAATCTTTGAGAAACATTTTTACTCTCAATTGGATATCCAACACTTTTCTCCACTTGAGACCAAACATTTTTTCAACTTGAATACGATTTGTGTTAAGTCTGAGATATTATTTAAATATGTCATAAATAATAAATTAAATTAAAAAATGCCAAAAAAGTACAAATAAATCATTGATATATTTTTAATTATTTCTGCTTTTTGTCGAATTTTTCAAAAAATGTACAACTAATTAATTCATTTATTTTTAATTCTAGATTTTAAAAAATGTACATAATATGTACATTTAATGTTAAATATGTACATAGTAATGTTAAATATATAATGAAATTAAATTGAAACATTAAAATAAGTACATTGTTTTCATTTCTAAAATTAGTATAATATTTTTTAATATGGCAATTCCGTACCTTCCATTTGATACCGATTGGAAATATTTCTTTGCTATCAAGTTGAGAATCAAAAATTTCTCAATTTGATAACTATGAAAATCGCCATATAAAAATGTGCCTTTTAAGTTGAGAAGACTATATTCGAACTATTGAGGGCATTTGAGAATTAACGCTGGAGATTTGAGAAATGTATTTGATCTCAAATGCACCTCAAGTTGATAGCAAACAAAAATGTTTATTGGGACATTTATTGTAGGGTCGTTTGCACACACACAAAAAATAGAAAATAAATTGTCAATAAGCAAAGCAAGTGGCTTCGAAATTCGATGATGCCAGTTAATCATTTTTTGTTCACGCGGAATTTATAATTGGAGGAATTTTTTTCTCGAGAAATGTATTTTCCGTGAGAAAGAAATTCCTTGAGAATATTCATAATTGGGATGAATAACTTTTAATTGGAACTTTTTAGTCAGAATAAATCATAATTCTAGTTAGATATTGGTTAATATTTAATAAAAAAAAATATTGTGGTGGCATCTACGCAATTATTGAGGCAGTCACGGAAAAATTAAATGCAAGTCTGTTTTTTTTAATATAACAAAAATGGATTTTCCCTTTAACAAAATATGGCAGAATTCTTTATAAATGAAATGCAAAATGGAAAATCAATTTTGTGCTAATTCTTAACAAAATTAATAATATATATATATGTATTATTATATTTATTAATATTTGTAATTTTATTTGACATAATTTCACACACAGTTTTACAGATCAACTGTTTTAATTAGAAAAAATATTGTGGTGGCATCTACGCAATTATTGAGGCAGTCACGGAAAAATTAAATGCAAGTCTGTTTTTTTTAATATAACAAAAATGGATTTTCCCTTTAACAAAATATGGCAGAATTCTTTATAAATGAAATGCAAAATGGAAAATCAATTTTGTGCTAATTCTTAACAAAATTAATAAAATATATATATATGTATTATTATATTTATTAAAGGTGCTATTACATGATGTGTTTTTTACATATGTACTGTCAAATTTTCCCACAACAAAAGTTGTAAACATCGTCTGATACATATAAAACATTGTTTATGTACAATACATGAGAAAAGTCACATGTACATTTTTCAATTAGAACAGGTTCTATTTTTGCATGACAAACAAGTGAAAATACAACACTGCTTGTGGCGAAAGAAAAACAGAGTACATTTTAAAGATTAATATTGAAAGAAAAATAAATTGTATTAATTAACAATTAAAAAATACATAACCTTTTTTTTAACAAAAAATTTTTGTAAATTCACAAATTAAATCAGCTGTTGTTTACATTTAGAGGTTATGTCATACGGAAATACATACGCACGTGTGATAGCAAAAATTATGAATCGTATGTAAGAAGACAATTTTGACAGACATGAAGAATTTCATATGGATAAAAAAGTGACAGTACATATGTAAAAAACATTTCGTGTAATAGCACCTTAATATTTGTAATTTTATTTGACACAATTTCACACACAGTTTTACAGATCAACTGTTTTCAACTGATTTAGTAGTTTTCTGTTTTTGAAACAGTAGTGCCAATTTGTAACATTTTGTGATGTAATGAAAATCGCAGAATAATAAGTTAATACACAATAAAAAATATTAAATTTTTAAGTTTTATATACATATTGCAATAAAAAAAACTTTGGTAAATTTACATTGAAGATGGTCAGAAATGAATGAGAAAAATATATAGACATTTTAGAAAAGCACATTTAATGTTAAACTTTATGCACAATATATATGGGTTTTTGTTGTTTCGAATTTAACTGTGGCTCTAAGTGAAAAGTTTTAGACCGATCGTATATTACATCTTGAGGATCCTCACCTAATATTTTCAAATATTTTAAATTCTTTTTAACTCATTTAACCTCATTACGAAAATAGTAAAACAGTAAATATGGAAAATCCACGCACCTCAAAAAATTGTTTTCTATGAAATAAATTAAAGACATTTCATATTATACAATTTTCTTTCAAAAATGTATCAATTATTGCAAATTTGAAATTTGACATATAGTATTTGTACATATATTTGTATAGATTTCGCAGTATGAAAAGAACTATTATTTCTTTATTTAGAATATATGTAAGTATTGCTCGCAAAAAAATGCAACATCATGAATGAAACACATAGACGACTGCTGGCAGCAGCATTTGTAGTCGTATAGTCAGCTACTTGATTTTTCTGAATACGACAGCAACATATAATACAAATGCATTTTTATTTAAATATACAATTACTTTTACTTATTTAAAATGCATTAGTACAACGTAAAAATAAATAAATTAGTTTAACGCCTTTTGATTATTAATGGAATTATAGCCTTTCATTTTGCGATTTTTTTTTTAAACAAAATAAAATATTTCATAGCACTAACTTCTTTTACATATTTTGTTATATTGTCAACACTATTTTTGTTTTGTAGCCAACAAAACACACTTGCAGTTTTTTTTTTATTTGAAGAACATATGACTGCCATTGTTGATGTTGTAGAGTTGTTTTTTTTTTTGATTTTGTTTCGTTAACTCTTTTGTATTAAAGCACCTCCAATATATGTATCCATTTTAGTTTGCAAATTCAGTATATTTATAATTTATTACTTACAGCAAAAAATAATAGAAACAATTTTATCAGTTATGCTTACGAAACTATATAAATAGACTTGAAGTTGGCTCCAAAAGCAGTAGCCTGTGTAAAGAACAAGTTAGCGACATGTAACTGTTACGTAACGTGTCAGCCTTTTTTTCACATGAAAAGTATTGGGACGTTCCGGTTACGTTCGGTAACTGTTTTAAATGATTTTCATGTAAAAAAAAAAAACAACTGACTCGTTACGGTTACGGTTAGAAAACAATGACCTTTTATATGTATTATAATGCTATGAATGCATTTATTTTTATTTTATTTTATTTATATATTCTTTTTTTTTTGTATTGTATATTATTTTTTTTTATTATTATTACTATTTCATTTAATTATTTTTTTCTTTAAATAAATTAATACATAAAAATTTGTTTTTTAAATTATTGGTGAACTTTTACTCCCTTTATTTACTGCCTTTATATTAACTGGTAGTGTCTGCTTGTCGACAAAATTTTGGATCGATTTTTAGCCCCTTTCCCGTGAGCCAATCGATCTGAAATTTTGCATGCAGGCTCGTGGCAATGACAGAAATGATCTAACAAATTTTTTTAGTGATGCCAAAACAATGGAAACTTTTAAAATTTTCTACCAGAGTTCACAAAAAAATGTACAAAGGGTTTGTTTTTATTATATTATTACCACAACGACCACAAAAACAACAAGTCCAGCTATGACAACAATGCAACATTTAGAATAACAACAGGAACAATATGGAAACATCATGTTTTTCATTTTTTTTTTAATTTTTCATAGATTTACCTGGACCTGTTCCACCGATTTTAATGATTTTTGAAGTAGAAATCTTCCCATGAATTTGGTGAATCATTCTCATTAAAAATTATCACCCTAGCTATCCTATTGAGGGCGTGATCGTGACAAGAACAACATAGAAAATTATATTTTTTCAAGACTTTTTTTAGTTCTTCATTCAAATCTCGGGCCCTAACCGACCGATTTGGACGATTTTAAATAGCAAACTTTTCAGGATGTTAATGAATCATTTTTTATGCCAACGAGCATCCTAGCTGCCCGATTGATGCCGTCATCGTGATTTCCACAGACGGACAGACGGACAGACGGACAGACGGACAGACGGACAGACGGACATCGCTATATCAACTCCGGTTGTTATAACGATCACAAATATATATATTTTATGGGGTCCAAATTTTTTTTTCTAATTATTACAAACGGAATGACAAACTTATATATACCCTCTGCACACTGGAGTGGAGGGTATAAAAATTGAAAATTAAAAATCAAAAATAAAAAATTAAAAAATTAATAAATAAAAATTAAAAATTAAAAATTAGAAATTAAAAATTAAAAATAAAAAATTGAAAATCAAAAATTAATAATTAAAATTTAGAATTAAAAATTAAAAATTAAATATTAAAAATTGAAAATTAAAAATTAAAAATTAAAAATTAAAAATTAAAAGTTAAAAATTAATTAATTAGTAAAAATTAGAAATTAATAAAACTTAAAAATGAAAATTAAAAATAAAAAATTAAAAATTAAAAATTAAATATTAAAAATTATAAATTAAAAATTAAAAATTAAAAATTAAAAATTAAAAATTAAAAATTAAAAATGAAAGATGAAAAATAGATATGAAAATTAAAAATTTAAATTTTAAAATTAAAAATTGAAAATAAAAAAAGAAAAATGAAAAATGGAAAATGGAAAATGAAAACTGAAAACTGAAAACTGAAAAATGTTTTTTTGTATTAAATAAAATTATTTAATTAATTAAATTATTTAATTAATTAAAATTATTTTGAATTTCATTGGTGTTCTATAAAGTACTTAGAGGTTTTCTACTCTAGTAAAAGAAAAGTAATGAAATTTTTCAAATAGTATTTAATTCTTTTTAAGCATCATTCTTTTTTATAATAGAAATTGACCAACAAGAAAGCCAATTAACTTTAAATTTAATTGGTATTCGGATTCAATGTTTCAGTATCGGCAACAATTTCAAAGTGGTAGCCGTACCTAATATTGGGAGGAGGGTATCAAAAATTCGGCACAGCCGAATTTAACACTCTTACTTGTTTTTTGTTTTCTTTTATATTACATTTTACCATTTTTCTATTAAAAATAAAAATGAAGATTAAAAATTAATAGTTTATAATATAATGAAAGAAAAAAATTAAAGAAAACTAGTTTTAGTAAAAAAAAATTTTTCATTTAAAATTGAAAACCATGACTTTTACCATTTTGCAAAAAATTAGTTGACAAACAGAATATAATTTAATATTCATGTGTTGTAACTACAACCATACAAAGCCATTGAAATTTTAAGGGGATTTTTAATATCGCGAGCTTTTTAGTATTTAAGGTTTGCGATTACATTTCACACGATGTATAATTTGTATATGTGAAAAACCTTTAAAAAAAACGGTTGTTTTTTGACCATTTCTTACCCCTAAATATGAGATGCAGGTTACTTTTTCGTATTTTATAACATATCCAAGATTCATCGTATTCCGTGAATGCCCCCCATTATACTGTCCTTTTGAGCTGTATTATACGTAGTTCACCTGTCTGTTGTCAAAAAATGTGGTACTAGAAATTAGCAATATCGGTGTTGGGGTCTAAATGTTATGAGACCAAATGTGAAGCAGCGTTTGATAAAAAAAAAATATGACAGTATTGTTTAGTCAGTGGTTAAAATATATATATTTTTTATCTAAAAATGCTGTTTCATACAAAAGTTTTTTTTATCCATGTCAAAATTATATTTCTCCTCCAAATTTCTTATTCTATTTGATAACTACAGACGTGAAGGATACAAAGGTGTTTTACCAATAATTTCAATCGGAAAAGAATTGGAACGACATAGTTTTCTAAGAGATGCTTTTTTTTACTGGGATTAAGAATTTTGTTTGATTAAAAAAAATTATTTTGAATAATTTCGAATAATTTTTTTTTTACTTTTAATAAAAGTCTATTTTATATATATTTTTCAAGTTATGTTTTTAAAAATCAAACTGCCGAGAAGAATTTACATTGTCTGGAATACTGGCTGACTATATGGAATAAATTAAATAACTGTACCATCTCAAAGATAAGACGACAAAAAATGTTAATTGAATATCTACTTAAAACTATGCTCGACAACATTCCCGATAGTGTGGTCCAGCAAAATTGCTCTAATTTACAAAGCATCGAAATTATAATGCTTGTTTGTGGTAAAAGAAGTGCTGAATTACAACAATATTTTGAAATTAATTTAATTAAAAATTTAGGAAAAATGCAAGAGTATCTAATTGATCAAAAATCCTTCAGAGAATTGGTAAGTTTAAAAAAACAATAATTTTGAAAAACCAAATATTTATCATATTAATTACAAATTGAGCTATTTAATTAAATTGTAAACTTATACTTGTCATATTTTTTTCAGATTAACTTACTGCATATCGGCCTTTTAAACACTGACTGGCTTAACACAGCTATCAGAGAAAATTTAATTAAAACCTTTACAGGTTTATTTGCTATAGCACCTTCGGAAATTCATAGATTTAGTGAATTTTTAAATAAGTGTTTTAAAATATTTATCCATTTAAATGATAAACAACTGAACAACATTGCATTTCAAAGTTTAATGAACCACTTACAACATGTTGAAAATATTTGGAGTGTATTTCTAATCGAATTTTTACTGAAACTAAGACCACAATCTGCAAATTTACTACAATCAGTTAATTCAGCGGAACTTAAACAAATTTTCAATTTATTAGACTACAAATCCTTGGTTGGCTATAAAAATCCAACAATTGATTTACAAGTTTTACGGCATCTGGACAACAATAGTAAAGAGCTAGCAAATTCATCCGATAAAGATATAAAAAAAATCGCTAAAAAACTTCGTTTAGGTGAGAGTAACTTTTCAAATATTAAATTTATTTTAAATGAAATGAATTTACAATCGCAACATCTCTTAAACATTGAGCCAAGACATTTTGATACCACCGACTATGACTTACTAAATGTTATAAAAAATGATATCGAAAAATGTTTAACAAAATAAATACATCATTTATTTAAAACTATGTAAAAAAAATATTAAACTTATACTTTACTTAAACAAAACTTACACAACTAATGGAATGGGCAAGTCAAAAAAAGCATCAGTTACACACAACTAATGGAATGGGCATCTCAAAAAAAAGCATCAGTTACTATATTTGTTTCTGAAATAACGCTATGGTTATATTTTTACGATCCATTGTTTCAAATATTCTTGCATAGGCACGTTGTTCTTCTTCCTCCTGCATTAAAATTCCTTAAAAAAAACAACAATAAATCATTTATTTAAGTATTTTTTTGTTGTTGTTGCTTTAACACTTACCAGCAAAACTGGCTGATACAAAACACACTATACTTCCTACAATAAACGCTCTTAAAGCTACAGATGTAATAAGACCTCTACGTTCAGGAGCCATGACTCCTAAAGATCCTATTAAAATGCCCAAGGAACTGGGATTTGCAAACCCACAAATGGCAAAAGTGGTAATACCTGCACTTCGAGCCTGTAAATCAAAGAAAAGTTTTAGAAATTAATAGAAAAAATTAAAAAAAATAGAATTTTAAAGTTATTTAAAACTAGAAATGTTTTCTTAAATTATGGTCTCTTTCTAAATTTTTTTCACAAACATTTCTTTTAATCACTCACACAATAGAAAAACAGGTAAAGACTGGTTTGTACTATGTCATGTTCTGTGTTGTTAGTGGTATTAATATTAAAAAATATAAATATCTAATGAGGTTTTGTTTAGCTCAATTTTATTTCGCCCAGTCTCCGAATTTAGAAGGAAGACAAATCGTGTTGTTTAACATTGATTGTTTTTGCTTATAAACTTGTATAGGAAAACGGTCTGCAACATGAATGAAGTTTAACAAGTAAGAGTGTTAAATTCGGCTGTGCCGAATCTTTGATACCCCCCACCTGCATCTAAATCTCAATGTTACACCACTATTGGATACCAATTAAAATTTAAATTTAAAGTTAATTGCTTTTCTTGTTAGCCAGTTTCTATTATAATTTTTTGTTATAAAAAACAAAGATTGTGTCTTCTATTTGAAAAATGAAATTATTTTTCTTTTTCATAGAACACCAATGAAATTCATTATTAAACGCAGCCGGCATTTGTTTTGAGATATCAGAAGTCATATGATAATTTAAAACAAGTAAGAGTGTAAAATTCGGCTGGCCGAATTTTTGATACCCTCCACCTGCATCTTAAACTCAATATTACAACCAATATTGGGTACGGCTACCACTTTAAAAATGTTGTCGGTACTGAAATTTAAATACCAATTAAATTTAAAGTTAACTGCTTTTCTTGTTGGTCAGTTTCTATTATAATTCCTTGTTATAAAAAACAATAATCGTGTCTTCTATAGAAAGAATTCGTTACTATTTGCAAAATGGCATTATTTTTCTTTTACTAGAGTAGAAAACCCCTAATGAAATTCATTATATAACGCAGCCAGCATTATAACACCCAAAGTTTGATCCCTATAAAAATTTTTGGGATAATTCATGATAATTCAAAAAAAAAAACTGATTCTTGGCTAAAAATTTCCAGATAATATGAAAAAAAAACCAAATTATAAAATATTTTTTTCTGAATTAGGTAGTAATTTTTAATTTTTATTTTCAATTTTTAACTTTTAATTTTTAATTTTTTTTTAATTTTAAATTTCTAATTTTTAATTTTTAATATTTAATTTTTAATTTTAATTTTTAATTTTTAATTTTAATTTTTAATTTCTAAATTTTAATTTTTAATTTCTAATTTTTAATTTTTAATTTTTAATTTTTAATTTTTAATTTTTAATTTTTAATTTTTAATTTTTATTTTTTAATTTTTAATTTTTAATTTTTAATTTTTATTTTTTAATTTTTAGTTTTTAATTTTTAATTTTTAATATTTAATTTTTAATTTTTAATTTTTAATTTTTAATTTTTATTTTTAATTTTTATTTTTCAATTTTTAATTTTTCTGTTTTCATTTTCATTTTTTATTTTTCAATTTTCAATTTTAATTTTTCATTTTCCATTTGCCATTTTCCATTTTTCGTTTTTCATTTTCCATTTTTTATTTTTCGTATTTTATTTTTAGGTTTTCATTTTTCATTTCTCATTTTCCATATTCCATTTTTCATTTTTCCTTTTCCAAACTCCATTTCCATTTTCCATTTTTCATTTTTCATTTTGCATTTTCCATTTTTAATTTATCACTTTTCAATATTAATTTTTCATTTAAATTTTTAATTTCTAATTTTTAATTTTTATTTTTTAATTATTAAATTTTAATTTTTAACATTTAACTTTTATTTTAATTTTTATTTTTCAGTTAAATTTTAAACACGACTTAAAATATAACTGAACTCGAACCTGTTTATTGTACATGTTGTGTTTTTTCTTACTACACGAGCCACAACACGACTTAAAATATAACTGAACTCGAACCTGTTTATTGTATATTTTCTGTGTTTTTTTTCATTACACGTACCAGAACATGAACTTCAAATAAAGCAACACTCAAAAATGTGTGCTTTATGTGTGATTGAAACAAAAAGTATGTGATACAAAAATGTTCGTGTAAATAACGAAATATTAAAACGAACACAGTCATGGTTGTCTTGGGCACCGAAGAAAATTTAAAAACAAACATAATTGGTATGAAAATAAAAATATGTGTGTGTTGGTCTAAGTTATGTTTGTTTACATATATGTACGAGTTTTTTATTCAGTGTGTGTTTTTTTCTGAACTCTGATTAATATACACACAACTTTAATGACTTCAACAATATGAAGAATTACAACATATACAACATATCTTAAGAAAAACAACAAACACACTGAAAAATTTTATTTTTTCAAGAGTTTTTTCAAAGTTTCATTCATAACTCGTGACCCCTTTGACCGATTTTGACGATTTTAAATAGCAACTCCTTTGGGATGTTGAACGAATTTATACAAAAACGAACGGTCTAGCTTAGATATTGACATCGTGATCGTGATTTCCACAGACAGACGGAACGGTCATCGGTAAATCAACTTCCCTTGTTATAATGATCAAGAAAATATGTGGCCCCAACCTCAAGAATATATTTCGATGCGTTACAAACGGAATGACAAACCTATATAGACCCTCTGCCACTGAGGTGTGGAGGGTATAAAAATGTGAATGCTATGAAAATGACGGTCTTGAATTTTTTGACAAGTACATTAATTACCAGTATGAATACTGGTGCAAAATATGGGGGAAATCGTCAAAATCAAAAATCACCAACCCCAAAAATCGAGAATAACAAAGATTGCCAAAATCAAAAATCACCACAATTAAAAATCACAAAAAAAACAAAAATCGTCGAAGTCAAAAAATAAATAAAATTGATTTCTAGAAAATGTATTGCCAGTTTTTAATTTCGTTACGATGGGTGTAGCGAAAAGCACATCGGGTTGCAGCTAGTCTACAATAAAAATACGAGGGTTTAAATAAAATACTTTTTATTAACATAAAAAAATATAAATTCACTTTTTCTCTGCTCAAAATAATAAATTTATTTTAATTATCATAAAAAATCTTATTTTGTTTTAAACTAGAAAGAAGAATTAAATCAAAACTTATTTTATGTTTAACACCGATTATATTTACTTATATTAATAACTCGAATGTCCACCATTATTATCTAACACAGCTCGAATTCGAAAAAAAAAAATACATAAACAAAAAATATATTCACTAACGTTATTTATGTCACGGACTCGTAAACACAAACATTTTAGAATCTTTTGTATTGAAATCAGTATTCATATTGTATTAGTTTAAATTCGGGCCTGTTATGACATTTTTCTATATTTAGCGTAATTTTCACACGGGGAAAATTTTTGTAATGTGTTGTTGACAACACTTTGTTCAAAACGTAGTACAAAATTGAAATTCAATATTATTATACAAAATAATTTAATAAAAGCGGGTTATCCATAAAATTGTATGCTATACAAAATTGTGTAACAAATTTTAAAAAAGTTATAAAAAAAACTAAAATTTTATTTATAAAAGTAAAAAATCATATTCATATATTATTATTTTATATTTTACCCTTTTTACCCCCAAAAGGTTATATATTTTGAATTTTATAAATCAGGCATACATATTCTCTAGCACACTTAATCAAATTTCGGTGAGTTCTATTTCGTCGAATGAGAACATTTTTTTTTATATCATCTGGCCACCCTGCCATTCAATTAGGTATATTCGAATCAAGTTTTGTAAATACTTGTACGGGGATTAGCTGACATTGAATTTCCGTTATTAAATGTTTGGTCAAAATGTATTTTAATCGAATATATTTTGATTAGTTTGTAGTCATGGTTAATATGCCCATGATAGATACAATAAATCAAGTGTTAAGCATGTGGATGATCATAAACAATTTTTAATAACAACGATTAAAAGAAGTACTTGCAATTTATCCTAATTAAACGGTTAGATTGTAGTTACGATCTTTAAATATATACAAGATGAAATTTGTTAGCAATAACTGGGAATCATACATATCGTTTTAAAAAACAAAAATATTAGGACGTTACACTATGTATATCCTTTGTATATTGTACAACTTTATTTGTACTCGTAATTGCTCGTTATATCGTTCGTTGTAGCCAAATAACAAAAAATAAATAATACCCAAATTAACATAAGACCTTCTCCGAAATATCTTCAATAAAAATAATTTTTTGACTTTTATTTTTAAAGCAACCCCTTAGATTATGAGAAATTGTTTTTAAGAACTCTAATTGCCTGCAAGATGATAATGTTACTGTTTGTGAATCAGTTTTCTTTCCCAAATCAATTGCATCTTATGCCTAGTTTTAACTTTGTCATTTTCAATGACAATTGTCTTGTCAGTTGTATGAAAACGGGCTGTAATGTCTTCTCATTTGCAACCCTGGCAACATGTAATGCAAACGTAATTAATAGAAAATTACGAGATGTCAATTAAGGCAATTGTTTGATGTCAGTTTATATGAAATAGTGAAAACCTGGCCTTACCAAAACAAAAAATGGTTCTAACATGAGCTATGACAGCTACCGTTTGACCAGAGCTATAAAATACACATCTGGCAATACCTTTAGTAAGAAAAGAATAAATTGCAAATGTTAACAAAGAATTCGGTGTGTCTGTGTAAAAATATAAATTAAAATAGTTTAATTAACAAGAACATAAATTATATTTTAATAAATTGGTAAGACGATTGTTGCACTTTGAGTAGAAAGCAAAAGTTTATGTGTGCAAGTGTTTTTTGTGAAAATATATCAAAAATCATATAAAGCCTGTTATCTGTCAAAAGTGTTGTGTTTTAGTTGTTTGTGTTCCTTAAATTAAGGCCGTAAATTGTTGTAAAGTCATGTTTTTAGTTAATAAATTTTAAAGGGGCATCCCATTTATCAATTTAATGAAGAAAATTTTAAGATGCTAATGGATCTTTGTTCAATTTCAGATCAGAGACTCCACTGGCCAGTTTTTTTTTTTGCTTTATTAGTGCTTGGTAGGTTTCATATCAAGAGTGGTGTGTTTTTTTCTATATATAAAAAAAATTAGTGTTATTTGTTGTTATGTATGGTGAAATTTGTATTAATTGGCAATTATAATGGAGTAATACAAATTCTGGCATAAAATAGAGGTGAGTTAAATTAAATTTAAAAAATATTTCTGAGTTGTTATTGGAGTTTTTATTTATTGTAGAACTAAATGCCGACTCACAAAAATGTTAACAGGTATTTACAAAATTTTATTTATTCTTATCCTTCAAAAATATACAAAAAATGCTGGTAAAAGGCATTGAATATAGTCAAGGAATTTCCTCCATAAAAAATTTGTTTTCGGAAACCAATATCAGGGGCCAATTAATTTTTTTTTTAACATTAAAGTGCTTTTCAATATGTTATGTACATTCAAATGAAAAATAATTTGCTCAAATAATCTTTCAGATTTAATTTCACTATGCAACAAAATTAAAATTTATGAGACCTGATAAGCACTATATTTTTTTAATGGTTGTGGTCCACTAACAACAAAAACAGTCGAAATTTAATATTTTACGGATAAGTTTTTTTTAATTTTTTCTTCTCTAATTTGACATTTTTGTACAAGATACTTCACCGATTTTATCATAACTTGAGAACAACTTGACAAATTTCCTTATTAAAAATAAAAGAATATTTTAATAAAAAAAACCATTTATAAAATATTTTTGTCTGAAAAGCTAATTATAATTTATAATTTAATTTTATAATTTTATAATTTTATAATTTTATAATTTTATAATTTTATAATTTTATAATTTTATAATTTATAATTTATAACTTATAATTTATAATTTATAATTTATAATTTATAATTTATAATTTATAATTTATAATTTATAATTTATGAGTTATAATTTATAATTTATGATTTTTAATTTATAAATTATAAATTATAAATTATAAATTATAAATTATAAATTATAATTATAATTATAATTATAATTATAATTTATAATTTATAATTTATAATTTATAATTTATAATTTATAATTTATAATTTATAATTTATAATTTATAATTTATAATTTATAATTTATAATTTATAATTTATAATTTATAATTTATAATTTATAATTTATAATTTATAATTTATAATTTATAATTTATAATTTATAATTTATAATTTATAATTTATAATTTATAATTTATAATTTATAATTTATAATTTATAATTTATAATTTATAATTTATAATTTATAATTTATAATTTATAATTTATAATTTATAATTTATAATTTATAATTTATAATTTATAATTTATAATTTATAATTTATAATTTATAATTTATAATTTATAATTTATAATTTATAATTTATAATTTATAATTTATAATTTATAATTTATAATTTATAATTTATAATTTATAATTTATAATTTATAATTTATAATTTATAATTTATAATTTATAATTTATAATTTATAATTTATAATTTATAATTTATAATTTATAATTTATAATTTATAATTTATAATTTATAATTTATAATTTATAATTTATAATTTATAATTTATAATTTATAATTTATAATTTATAATTTATAATTTATAATTTATAATTATAATTTATAATTTATAATTTATAATTTATAATTTATAATTTATAATTTATAATTTATAATTTATAATTTATAATTTATAATTTATAATTTATAATTTATAATTTATAATTTATAATTTATAATTTATAATTTATAATTTATAATTTATAATTTATAATTTATAATTTATAATTTATAATTTATAATTTATAATTTATAATTTATAATTTATAATTTATAATTTATAATTTATAATTTATAATTTATAATTTATAATTTATAATTTATAATTTATAATTTATAATTTATAATTTATAATTTATAATTTATAATTTATAATTTATAATTTATAATTTATAATTTATAATTTATAATTTATAATTTATAATTTATAATTTATAATTTATAATTTATAATTTATAATTTATAATTTATAATTTATAATTTATAATTATAATTTATAATTTATAATTTATAATTTATAATTTATAATTTATAATTTATAATTTATAATTTATAATTTATAATTTATAATTTATAATTTATAATTTATAATTTATAATTTATAGTTTATAATTTATAATTTATAATTTATAATTCATAATTTATAATTTATAATTTATAATTTATAATTTATAATTTATTATTTATAATTTATAATTTATAATTTATAATTTATAATTTATAATTTATTATTTATAATTTATAATTTATAATTTATAATTTGTAATTTATTATTTATAATTTATAATTTATAATTTATAATTTATAATTTATAATTTATAATTTATAATTTATAATTTATTATTTATAATTTATAATTTATAATTTATAATTTATAATTTATAATTTATAATTTATAATTTATAATTTATAATTTATAATTTATAATTTATAATTTATAATTTATAATTTATAATTTATAATTTATAATTTATAATTTATAATTTATAATTTATAATTTATAATTTAGATTTTATAATTTATAATTTAGAATTTATAATTTATAATTTATAATTTATAATTTATAATTTATAATTTATAATTTATAATTTATAATTTATAATTTATAATTTATAATTTATAATTTATAATTTATAATTTATAATTTATAATTTATAATTTATAATTTATTATTTATAATTTATAATTCATAATTTATAATTTATAATTTATAATTTATAATTTATAATTTATAATTTATTATTTATAATTTATAATTTATAATTTATAATTTATTATTTATAATTTATAATTTATAATTTATAATTTATAATTTATAATTTATAATTTATAATTTATAATTTATAATTTATAATTTATAATTTATAATTTATAATTTATAATTTATAATTTATAATTTATAATTTATAATTTATAATTTATAATTTATAATTTATAATTTATAATTTATAATTTATAATTTATAATTTATAATTTATAATTTATAATTTATAATTTATAATTTATAATTTATAATTTATAATTTATAATTTATAATTTATAATTTATAATTTATAATTTATAATTTATAATTTATAATTTATAATTTATAATTTATAATTTATAATTTATAATTTATAATTTATAATTTATAATTTATAATTTATAATTTATAATTTATAATTTATAATTTATAATTTATAATTTATAATTTATAATTTATAATTTATAATTTATAATTTATAATTTATAATTTATAATTTATAATTTATAATTTATAATTTATAATTTATAATTTATAATTTATAATTTATAATTTATAATTTATAATTTATAATTTATAATTTATAATTTATAATTTATAATTTATAATTTATAATTTATAATTTATAATTTATAATTTATAATTTATAATTTATAATTTATAATTTATAATTTATAATTTATAATTTATAATTTATAATTTATAATTTATAATTTATAATTTATAATTTATAATTTATAATTTATAATTTATAATTTATAATTTATAATTTATAATTTATAATTTATAATTTATAATTTATAATTTATAATTTATAATTTATAATTTATAATTTATAATTTATAATTTATAATTTATAATTTATAATTTATAATTTATAATTTATAATTTATAATTTATAATTTATAATTTATAATTTATAATTTATAGTTTATAATTTATAATTTATAATTTATAATTTATAATTTATAATTTATAATTTATAATTTATAATTTATTATTTATAATTTATAATTTATAATTTATAATTTATAATTTATAATTTATAATTTATAATTTATAATTTATAATTTATAATTTATAATTTATAATTTATAATTTATAATTTATAATTTATAATTTATAATTTATAATTTATAATTTATAATTTATAATTTATAATTTATAATTTATAATTTATAATTTATAATTTATAATTTATAATTTATAATTTATAATTTATAATTTATAATTTATAATTTATAATTATAATTTATAATTTATAATTTATAATTTATAATTTATAATTTATAATTTATAATTTATAATTTATAATTTATAATTTATAATTTATAATTTATAATTTATAATTTATAATTTATAATTTATAATTTATAATTTATAATTTATAATTTATAATTTATAATTTAAATAATTTATAATTTATAATTTATAATTTATAATTTATAATTTATAATTTATAATTTATAATTTATAATTTATAATTTATAATTTATAATTTATAATTTATAATTTATAATTTATAATTTATAATTTATAATTTATAATTTATAATTTATAATTTATAATTTATAATTTATAATTTATAATTTATAATTTATAATTTATAATTTATAATTTATAATTTATAATTTATAATTTATAATTTATAATTTATAATTTATAATTTATAATTTATAATTTATAATTTATAATTTATAATTTATAATTTATAATTTATAATTTATAATTTATAATTTATAATTTATAATTTATAATTTATAATTTATAATTTATAATTTATAATTATAATTTATAATTTATAATTTATAATTTATAATTTATAATTTATAATTTATAATTTATAATTTATAATTTATAATTTATAATTTATAATTTATAATTTATAATTTATAATTTATAATTTATAATTTATAATTTATAATTTATAATTTATAATTTATAATTTATAATTTATAATTTATAATTTATAATTTATAATTTATAATTTATAATTTATAATTTATAATTTATAATTTATAATTTATAATTTATAATTTATAATTTATAATTTATAATTTATAATTTATAATTTATAATTTATAATTTATAATTTATAATTTATAATTTATAATTTATAATTTATAATTTATAATTTATAATTTATAATTTATAATTTATAATTTATAATTTATAATTTATAATTTATAATTTATAATTTATAATTTATAATTTATAATTTATAATTTATAATTTATAGTTTATAATTTATAATTTATAATTCATAATTTATAATTTATAATTTATAATTTATAATTTATAATTTATTATTTATAATTTATAATTTATAATTTATAATTTATTATTTATAATTTATAATTTATAATTTATAATTTATAATTTATTATTTATAATTTATAATTTATAATTTATTATTTATAATTTATAATTTATAATTTATAATTTATTATTTATAATTTATAATTTATAATTTATAATTTATAATTTATAATTTATAATTTATAATTTATAATTTATAATTTATAATTTATAATTTAGATTTTATAATTTATAATTTATAATTTATAATTTATAATTTATAATTTATAATTTAGATTTTATAATTTATAATTTATAATTTATAATTTATAATTTATAATTTATAATTTATAATTTATAATTTATAATTTATAATTTATAATTTATAATTATAAATAATTTATAATTTATAATTTATAATTTATAATTTATAATTTATAATTTATAATTTATAATTATAATTTATAATTTATAATTTATAATTTATAATTTATAATTTATAATTTATAATTTATAATTTATAATTTATAATTTATAATTTATAATTTATAATTTATAATTTATAATTTATAATTTATAATTTATAATTTATAATTTATAATTTATAATTTATAATTTATAATTTATAATTTATAATTTATAATTTATAATTTATAATTTATAATTTATAATTTATAATTTATAATTTATAATTTATAATTTATAATTTATAATTTATAATTTATAATTTATAATTTATAATTTATAATTTATAATTTATAATTTATAATTTATAATTTATAATTTATAATTTATAATTTATAATTTATAATTTATAATTTATAATTTATAATTTATAATTTATAATTTATAATTTATAATTTATAATTTATAATTTATAATTTATAATTTATAGTTTATAATTTATAATTTATAATTTATAATTTATAATTCATAATTTATTATTTATAATTTATAATTTATAATTTATAATTTATAATTTATTATTTATAATTTATAATTTATAATTTATAATTTATAATTTATAATTTATAATTTATAATTTATAATTTATAATTTATAATTTATAATTTATAATTATAATTTATAATTTATAATTTATAATTTATAATTTATAATTTATAATTTATAATTTATAATTTATAATTTATAGTTTATAATTTATAATTTATAATTCATAATTTATAATTTATAATTTATAATTTATAATTTATTATTTATAATTTATAATTTATTATTTATAATTTATAATTTATAATTTATAATTTATTATTTATAATTTATAATTTATAATTTATAATTTATAATTTATAATATATTATTTATAATTTATAATTTATAATTTATAATTTATAATTTATAATTTATAATTTATTATTTATAATTTATAATTTATAATTTATAATTTATAATTTATAATTTATAATTTATAATTTATAATTTATAATTTATAATTTATAATTTATAATTTATAATTTATAATTTATAATTTATAATTTATAATTTATAATTTATAATTTATAATTTATAATTTATAATTTATAATTTATAATTTATAATTTATAATTTATAATTTATAATTTATAATTTATAATTTATAATTTATAATTTATAATTTATAATTTATAATTTATAATTTATAATTTATAATTTATAATTTATTATTTATAATTTATAATTTATAATTTATAATTTATAATTTATAATTTATAATTTATTATTTATAATTTATAATTTATAATTTATAATTTATAATTTATTATTTATTATTTATAATTTATAATTTATAATTTATAATTTATAATTTATAATTTATTATTTATAATTTATAATTTATAATTTATAATTTATAATTTATAATTTATAATTTATAATTTATAATTTATAATTTATAATTTATAATTTATAATTTATAATTTATAATTTATAATTTATAATTTATAATTTATAATTTATAATTTATAATTTATAATTTATAATTTATAATTTATAATTTATAATTTATAATTTATAATTTATAATTTATAATTTATAATTTATAATTTATAATTTATAATTTATAATTTATAATTTATAATTTATAATTTATAATTTATAATTTATAATTTATAATTTATAATTTATAATTTATAATTTATAATTTATAATTTATAATTTATAATTTATAATTTATAATTTATAATTTATAATTTATAATTTATAATTTATAATTTATAATTTATAATTTATAATTTATAATTTATAATTTATAATTTATAATTTATAATTTATAATTTATAATTTATAATTTATAATTTATAATTTATAATTTATAATTTATAATTTATAATTTATAATTTATAATTTATAATTTATAATTTATAATTTATAATTTATAATTTATAATTTATAATTTATAATTTATAATTTATAATTTATAATTTATAATTTATAATTTATAATTTATTATTTATTATTTATAATTTATAATTTATAATTTATAATTTATTATTTATAATTTATAATTTATAATTTATAATTTATAATTTATAATTTATAATTTATAATTTATAATTTATAATTTATAATTTATAATTTATAATTTATAATTTATAATTTATAATTTATAATTTATAATTTATAATTTATAATTTATAATTTATAATTTATAATTTATAATTTATAATTTATAATTTATAATTTATAATTTATAATTTATAATTTATAATTTATAATTTATAATTTATAATTTATAATTTATAATTTATAGTTTATAATTTATAATTTATAATTTATAATTCATAATTTATAATTTATAATTTATAATTTATAATTTATAATTTATTATTTATAATTTATAATTTATAATTTATTATTTATAATTTATAATTTATAATTTATAATTTATAATTTATAATTTATTATTTATAATTTATAATTTATAATTTATAATTTATAATTTATAATTTATTATTTATAATTTATAATTTATAATTTATAATTTATAATTTATTATTTATAATTTATAATTTATAATTTATAATTTATAATTTATAATTTATAATTTATAATTTATAATTTATAATTTATAATTTATAATTTATAATTTATAATTTATAATTTATAATTTATAATTTATAATTTATAATTTATAATTTATAATTTATAATTTATAATTTATAATTTATAATTTATAATTTATAATTTATAATTTATAATTTATAATTTATAATTTATAATTTATAATTTATAATTTATAATTTATAATTTATAATTTATAATTTATAATTTATAATTTATAATTTATAATTTATAATTTATAATTTATAATTTATAATTTATAATTTATAATTTATAATTTATAATTTATAATTTATAATTTATAATTTATAATTTATAATTTATAATTTATAATTTATAATTTATAATTTATAATTTATAATTTATAATTTATAATTTATAATTTATAATTTATAATTTATAATTTATAATTTATAATTTATAATTTATAATTTATAATTTATAATTTATAATTTATAATTTATAATTTATAATTTATAATTTATAATTTATAATTTATAATTTATAATTTATAATTTATAATTTATAATTTATAATTTATAATTTATAATTTATAATTTATAATTTATAATTTATAATTTATAATTTATAATTTATAATTTATAATTTATAATTTATAATTTATAATTTATAATTTATAATTTATAATTTATAATTTATAATTTATAATTTATAATTTATAATTTATAATTTATAATTTATAATTTATAATTTATAATTTATAATTTATAATTTATAATTTATAATTTATAATTTATAATTTATAATTTATAATTTATAATTTATTATTTATAATTTATAATTTATAATTTATAATTTATAATTTATAATTTATAATTTATTATTTATAATTTATAATTTATAATTTATAATTTATAATTTATAATTTATAATTTATAATTTATAATTTATAATTTTCAATTTTAATTTTTTAATTTTTAATTTATAATTTTTATTGTTAAATTTTTAATTTTTAATTAAACATAACACAAATGAAAAATGAAAATGAAAATGAAAAATTAAACATTAAAAATTAGAGATTAAAAATTAAAAATTTTAATTTCTTTCCTTAGTGCTTACCTGTTTTTATTATTTTTGAATTTTTTTTTGTATTAAATGAATCCTTACATAAAAATATTACTAGCTAATTCAGATAAAAATATTATATTTTTTTTTATATATATTAATAATTTTCATTCAAGAATCATTTTATTATTTTTTCAACTATCGTATAAGGTCTCAAAACATTCTTATAGGGATCAAACTTTGGGTATTATTATGCCGGCTGCATTAAATAATGAAGTACTTAGGGAAGTTATTGGTTTTCTACTCTAGTAAAAGAAAAACAACGCAATTTTACAATAGTAATTCATTCTTTCTATAGAAGACATGATCATTATTTTTTATAAAATGAAATTATAATAAAAACTGGCCAACAAGAGAAATAATTAACTTTAAATTTAATTGATATCTATAATATTAATAGGCTAGGCGATTTCTTGTGACTGATATTTTGTTCTACCGTTTTATCCCGATTTTAACCAAACGTATATTATTTGAAAGGTATTTCTTTTTAGCCGTTTTTCAGATTTACATATTTTAAAATTTTTTCCTTTATTTTGGGTAAATTGCATTTAAAGTTGCAATGCATACATAAAATTATACAATCCTATGTGTGTGTTTATTAAATTTGTTAATGTGTTTGTAATAAAAATGAGTTTGTTTTTTGTGTTGATTTGTGAATTGGCTATAATTGATTAGCATACTTTTAGGGTCTTTATTTAATGAAAAAATAAAATTTCCTAGAATTTGTGCTCGAATTTCGAAGGCTGGAATCTGCTACTTCGGAATTAATGTTTCAGTATCGGCAACAGTTTTAAAGTGGTAGCCATATTGAGTTTGAGATGCAGGTGGAGGGTAACAAAGATTCGGCACAGCCGAATTTAAAACTCTTACTTGTTATTTTATTACTCGTACTTTCAACAATTAGCTGTTTAATTAAAATTGTTACAATTTTCTTTTTGAGTATTTTTTGGATATATTTTGAAACTACTCAAACACATCTATTATTCTACCAAGTATAAAGTATAAACATAGGAAGAGGTTTTGTTTCGCTCAATTTTATTTCGCCCAGTCTTCGAACTCAGAAGATTTTGTTGCTCAAATAGTGTTTGTATACATTTGTTCTTATAAACATTCATGGGAAACCCGCCCGCAACATGTTTCAAAACACATGTTTCAAGATCACAATAAAGTATAAAACACATGCTAAAAAAAAAAATAAATGTTGCCGAAAATCTTTGACGCATTTTTGATTCACCTCATACGTATCATGAGAACACTTTTCAGATATTGAGATTGACTTTGGTGGTATTTAATATATTGTTGAAAGTTAATTTCAAAATATTAGAATATAATATAATAATATTATAGGTAAAAACAAATGTCTGGTGGGGATTAAAAATGTTTGTGAATGCAATTAATCTTCAACAAAATAATTGTATTAAAAATGTAAAAGACTTATTGGCTTTTCAATTTGTACCCATAACATTTGTTGAAGTAGAAGGAAGCTTTTCAATAAAGAAAATTGTTCCAAGTTTTTAGATATTAGTTAGTTAAATTGAGTTGTGGGTTAATATAAAAAAGAATTAATTTTATAATATTAAAAATTAGATCATATTTTTAAAAAATTTTATAGCAATTTTTTCGGTTTTTAATGAATTTTTAAGCACATATTTTTGATTGTTGATAACAATAACATTCATATTTATCACGTATTACGACTTGAAAATTTTTACCAGAGTGTATCGTTTTGTGTGAAAAATTTAGAGGTCTCTTCTTAAGTTCAGATATACAGACAAACAGAGGAACTTCGCTATATCGAATCCGGGTGATATAAGGGTTTAGTAATTTCAATAATATTCACTTACACTTATCTGATTATTGTTTATTATTTGTCCTAATTTTTCATAAGCCACAAATTCATTAACTATCGTTTTACTAGCCACCACCTTGGCCACATTATCACAATCTTTCCATGGTACACCCATACCCCAAGCCAAAGGTATGAAGATTTTTGAGAAAATCCATTCGAAATCAATATCAGTAAAGCCAATCAACAAACCGAACCAGTTGACGACAGCATTCAAGAAAGCAACAAAGGCCACAAAAGCCACAATGTTGGATATGATACCCCAAACAATGGGTACAGCATTACTGGCACCATTCGAAGCAGCATCCAATATCGAAGAATCTTCACTGAAAAGAAATAAAAAGAAAAAATATTAAAACGAGATAGACATGAGTGATAAAAATCGTTAAAAAAAACTTACGATTTTTCCAATTGTATGTTATCCGATGTTGTCTTGCTCTCTTCCGTTTCAGGCATGTATAATTTCGATATGGCCAAGGTAGCCGGAGCAGCCATAACACTTGATGTTATTAAATGGGCTGCCGAAGCACCAAAACTAAGATATGCGGCCAATACCGTACCCGAAACAGTAGCAAATCCAGAAACCATTATAGAGTGTATCTCACTAGCTGTCAAGATCTTAATATAAGGACGTATCAATAAAGGACTTTCGGACATTCCCAAAAATATATTGGCCGCCGCCGTCGACGAAACGACTACCCTCATCGGCGAAACTTAAAAAAGTGGCAGTTCTATTACCAATACATTCGAAAATACTCCGACCAACACTCCAACGTATACAAATAACGCCCAATATAAATTGACAGGTAATACCAGTTATCACAACACGCCACTTAATGGCAGAACGATCGGTGGAGAATATAAATCCAAGTAATATGAAGCAACAGGGTGCCACAAGAGACGTTAATTTTTGCGGTTCATCTTTAGTTTGAAAGTATAAAAATATGGCGAAAGCTATTAACAGCAAACCCATTAAGAGGCTAGATATGAATCTGTAAAAATAAGATTTAAAAAATCCGATAAAAAGATACGATGCCGATCATTGCAAAATTAAGATAATGTTTAGAATTTTAACACAAATATACTACAATACATTCTCGGCTTTAAAAGAATAAAATTTTTCATAAAAGTATAAAAAATTTATTAAATTTTTTATATTTTATGCCGTTTTCTTTTCTGACAAAAAATGTCGCACTTTATTTGCACTTTTTTCGAAAAGTGTGTTTTTTTATATATTTTGAATTAAGAGCTACCTTATCTTATACATCAACCGAAAGATCTCAAAGGCAAGCCCTCGTAAATCACAAAAAATTGCAGCCATTGGCTTTTTTCAGATCATAGTGTGAGTATATTTAACCATTGTTCCCTTTTTTTTTTTTTTGAATATTTTCACCCTATGACTTCAAAGAGGAAAATAATCAAATTTTTTTGCATTTTATGAACACAGCTCTTTGAGACCTTTCGATTGATGTATAAGATAACAAATGAAACAAATTTTAATCAGAGTAGATATATTCGGTATTAATTTAGTTTAATTTACAGTTCGTTAATCTTAATTTTTTTTTAGTTGTCTTTAAAAAGGACTTGTTAATCTGTTTCTTAATAATTAGCTTACAAAAAGGAATCTCGTTGGTGGCATCAGCAACTCAAGCTGAAACTAAGATATATTATAGAACACGAAAAAATAAGTGACCCGTATTTTTTTATCTTCCCAATTTAAGCGCAAAAACTATCCAAAAAAAGGCGTGTTTCGTTATTAGCAAATTGTTTTCAAATGTAAAATCAAATACAAAGAAAAGAAAAATAAATCATATACAAATATCTTATGAAAGGTATTTGTAAGACCTATCCATTTGTATATATATAAAACATGTACAATCATTCTTAAATGGTTGTTATTTAAAAAAAAAATCTAAGGAGGAGGTTTTGTTTTGCTCAATTTTAATTCGCCCAGACTCGGAACTCAGATAAAAGCCAGATTGTGTTGCTCAGTATTGTTTAAATAAAATAAATATAAAATAAATAAAAAATACAATAAATATTGCATAACAATTTGACATATTTCTGATTTACCATTTATGATGCAAGAGAGAGCATTTTTTGAAATATGAGCAAAATGAATAGATAGCCTTTGGTAATCTCAAATCTTTGGACATCTAAAATGAAATTGACAACGTTTGTAACGTATCGAAAAACTCTAGTCGATATAACTCTAGTCATTCACAAAATAAAACAAGTAAGAAAATTATAGTCGGTCTATATACCATGGTTTAGGGACCTTATCTCTTCGATCTAACTAATTGGATATTGGAATCGGCACATGTCAGTATAAAAAGTTATAACTTTTCAATTACTAAATATTTTTATATTATAGATTCGTAATTTTTTTTGTTAATAATTAATATTTCATTTCCTTTTTATTCAACGTGCTTGCTTTTGTTTTTAAATGTCAATTTTTCAGTCACTGCGACTACTACAATATTAAAAAAACACAGTAGTATCATTTGGTAGTGCCCAAGTTTGACAAGATTTTGTGTGATTTTGCGCAAATCTAGTAACGAGCTAGATTTTGTTTTGTATGGGAAATCTAGTAAAAATTATCTAGATTTCGCTCGAAATCTCGTATATTACTAGATTTTGCTTAGATGTAAACGCACTATTATGGCACTTTATGTCGATTTCATAGGGGTCATTTGTATGGGGACTAGGTCTGATCATGGACCGATTCTCACCAATTTCAATAGCGTTCATCCCAAGGCCGATGAAAGCTTATACATATACCAAATTTCATCAAAATATATTCATATTTGCGACCTTTAGTTTGATTACAAGGTTTACATGGACACACAGACGGACGGACGGACGGACAGACATTGCTATTTCGACTCAAAAAGCGATTCTGAGTCGATCGGTATAATTAATGATGGATCTAGGACGAATAGTTTTGGTTGTTACAAACAGCAGCACAAAGTCATTATACCCAAACCACATAGTGGTATAGGGTATACAAATAATTTATTAATTTAAAAAATAACTTAAACATATGTTTAATATTTTTTCATACATATTTATTTATTTTCCTTACTTTCATTTCGTAATTTTCCTTTGTTATACCCTATACCACTAGGTGGTCAGGTTATAATGACCACCCAAATTTGGTTTATGCTTATTTTTTATATCCAATTAGTTGGGCCTAAGAGATGGGGTCTCTAAACGAATGGTATAGCGTATCGAATAGTCAGTCTAGATCGACTATAATTTTCTTGTTATAGTTGATTTTGTATATTATTATTTTGTAATCGTTTATTTAAATAAGAAATTAAACTAATATGAAATTTTAAAAATTGAAAAATGTGTACTTTTTACTTTATTGAAGGCAGTGTCCCCTATACTGTCGTTGACGATAGTATGAGTGAAAGTGTCTCTCATACTGTCGTTGACTTTAGTGTGAGGGTATTTGTCTTTTTTTGTCTTATGGAAGTGTAAACACTAATACATTTAAAGAAAACAATTTTTTTTTTCATATTTTTATTCCCTACTGAAAAAAAAGAAAAAAATTTATCTGAAATAAAATGTCTTAAAATTCTTTTCAATATGATACTCGCAGAGCCCAGCCCTCGAAATTCGAGTGCAAATTCTAGGAAATTTTATTTTATCATTCAATTTATTTTTTTTTTTCAATGTTTTTTGATCTATTTAATTCATTAAGTTTATTTCATTATGAATATTTGTTGAACACACAGAAATAAAGGCCACCTTGTATGTCACCTAAACTAAAGGTATTCAAATTTTTGGCAATTCACAATTCAACACAGGGTATGTGTTATGCAATTATTGTAATGAAATCTGTACGTTAACTTTCGTGTTGCATAATGTAAAGTTGATTGTGCACGCAAAACTTTCCTCAAACTCAACGAATTTAAACATTTAATAGCTCAAAAGAAAGAGCTTGATCCACTGAGTGTTCTTAGATTTGTGTAAACAGCCTACGTTAATTAGAACTCTAGTTATAGAGGTTTGAGTGAAGGAAAATATTGAAAAAAATCTTGAAAAAAATTGAATGCAAAGTTGATTGTGCACGCAAAACTTTCCTCAAACTAAACGAATTTAAACAGTTAATAGCTCAAAAGAAAGAGCTTAATCCACTGAGTGTTCTGACTGTGAAACGATCAAGATCCATTCATTAGAGGAGGAGCTGTGGGAATTCGAATTGCTTGAGTGAATGTGTCCCATAAGAAATGTACAGGGAAGAATCGCGTTTGAGTATAACTTGAGTGAGGTGGGAGTTGAGTAAATTTCAATGATTGATGATATATCTGTGTCTAAATACCTTTCATTAAAAAAGAAAATGAAGGAAATCGGCCGGATAGAACGGCCAGACGGACTGACTTTAGTTTTCATAATTTTTTTTTAATATATAAGATTTTTTTTAATTTGAAAGCATATGGGCAATTCCACGGTGTCGAACGTGACCGTTGTACACATTTAAAGCGAAAAAGAGGTCAGAATAAAACATATTTTAGATTCATCTATTACAAAATCGTGTAGATCCTTAATAGTACTATCACTGGTGGTTTAGTCTTTTTCAGACGAAATGTTGTTTATAAAATAAGTACAAAAAAATGAGCGGTTCGAACGTGACAAAAACAGAAGTAGTTTCTGTGAACATCTGTAAAAACATGAGAATCAGCGAAATCAAACACAACATGTTATAGATGAAAATTTTAAAATGTTACAAAATAACAAAGTTTTCGAATCCTCTTTATTTGATAGAAATATCGTGGGTAGTTTTTTTACATTTAATTTTTAGGTTGGTTCGAACGTGACATGTCGATCGTGACATTTTTATATATAATTAAACAAAACAAAAAGAACTGTATGTGTATTTGTGTATATGCCTCTCCCAAAAACCAAGTCACACAGGTGAAAATAGTTACTTGCCGGTAACTAAAATGTGCACTCTGTATCTCATTTTGAGTTATAAGGCGGTAATTTTCAGCGAAATCGATTTGAATTACTAGCTCGAAAGGCTGTAAACTTTTCTTGATTTCCTCAAAATGTTTTTGTTGGGCTCTTTTAATAAAATAATGCAACTTAAACGAAGATAGCTGCGTTTGAAGTTCGTACATGAGGTCTGATAAAGTGCCAACGATTTCTGATAAGACTATACGATTGTCTATTTTCCGCCAATTTTGCCAGTTCACATCGTCCTCCATATTTAATAAATAGATAAGAGGAACTATGTCTTTTTGTCCAAAACGCATTTCTCGCAATCGCCTGCCATGCATTTTTCACTGGCAATGTCACAACAAACGGACTCTAAGAAGGTTTGATAATCGGTTGGAAAATTCTGTATTAATTTTGCGCACCCTTCTAAGAAGGCGAAATTTGCATGATACATGCAAACACACATGTTATGCGGCATCTTACTCGACAATTGAACATAGCTTGGTCTATATTTAAAAAACAGCGACTTGCCAACTGCCTCATTTCCAAACTCCTCTTTATACAATTGATAGGCCTCAAGCACCGTCATCAGCATGAAGCGTTTTGGAACTATTATTCCATTTAATATAATAGTGTCCTTTTTTCAAGCAGATTGTAAGCTTATATTGTCGGTAATATAAAAATCTTTGACGGCCTCCATGACCTTGTTGTTGAATTGGCTAATCTGGTTGTCATTATTGTTATTTACATATTTTTTGTTGAAAACGTCTAGAACTTTTAATTTTTTTGTTATGTGTCTTGTAAGTGCATTCTCTACTTTTTTTACGGCTTTATACAATGTCTGTTTACATTTGTACGGCGCCGAGGGACTGTTTTGTGTTTCTCTTATTTTCTCTCGACTTCTTTGCCGAATTCGGTCCATTTCTTTCTTCTGCTCAATCATTTTCTTATCAGCCAATTTTTTCCACTTGCTTCTATTTTTCTTCATTCTCTCCTTGATTTTTAATTGGTAGGTTTTTAGTTTTAATGGATTATTTTTGATATCTTCTCTCTCCATTTTTGGCATTTTTCTTTATTTTTTGCATTACTGCTTTCGCTCATCTGCATATAATAAAGATATAAACACATCTATATAAATATATACGTTATGGTGGAGCGATTTCGACTTCATGAATTTCAAATTCGAGCAGAGCGTACAATGCTCTACATACTTAATTTTTTTTTTTTTGCGAATTTAATGGGCTGTTTACCGTAAGCAATGTCCGATGAAGAAATTCGTAACAACCCGAAATCGCTCTATCAAAACCAAATTTACACTTGCAGTGTCGAACGTGACAAACTTCAAATCGCTAATGAAAATTGTGCATATAATTTCTCAACCCGATTTTTTGTTTATATTGTTATTAACTTCAAATGCTATTTGTACGCCTACTTTGATGCACTTTGTTTGAATATTTCTGGTCTACTGATAACTAATACTTCTTTACGCTGTCGAACATGACAATAGAATTTGTAGTAGTGATAAGCCAAAAAGTACCGTTATTATTCATTCCTTTTGATTCGTCTATTCCATTTAAGATTACTTATGCTCTTAGAAACATTATTTATAATAAGCCTCTTTTCACATAAGCCTCTCTTTATGAAGGAAATTTAAAAAAAAATGAGCAACTAAAAATGTTAAAATGATCCAAAACTACAATTTGCCACTTTGCAATGGGTTTTCGTAAAGTGTTGAGTATATAGAGTACATGTGAAGTTTTTTCGTTTTATTAAAATTTGACTATTTTTGTATAATAATATATTACATTAATGTGATTTGAATAACTTTTAATTTTATTATCACGGTAGACCTTTTGGTGGAATTACCCATATCAAACATTCTGCTTCAGCCTTAAAGTTATAAGTGAAAAAAATCACTTTCCCATTTCTCGTCTGAATACATATACGATACCCTATACCATGAGGTTAGATAAAGGATATTAGGCCCAAGTAATTGGAGCCAATTTTCCGATAGGAAAATTTTCATATAAGATGTTATTTTAATATGGAGACTAGGTCGAAAAATGGACCAATTAGACCATATTAGGTAAAGTCACTTATTTTTCACAAAAACATATATAAACCAAATTTGAGAAAAATCTGTGTAATATTTTTGTTTTTTATAGTTTTTACTGGAGATCGGAAAGCAGCTTTATATGGGGACTATGAATTACAATGGTACTACAGGGTTGAATATTAGGGAACTAACTAATGGGTGTAATAGACACACACTTATCAAATTTGATAATTTGGATCTTAGGGCAATTTATGTCGATCTCATTACCAATTCATCATCAATTTCAATAGCGATTATCATTTGGCCATCAGAAGCTTAAATACTGAATTTCATGGAAATAATTTCTATTTGCGAGCTGTAGTTTGGTTACAAGGTTTACATGGACACACAGACAGTCAGACGAATGGAAGGACAACGCTACATCGACTGAGAAAATGATTCTGAAGACGATTTTGAGTCGCTACAACGACTGAGAAAATGATTCTGAAGACGATTTTGAGTCGATATTAATATAATATAATATGGTCAGCATAAACTCATTATACCCTGACCACAGGTTGTTATAGCGTACAAAAATCATTAGAAAAGAAGCAATCATGCATTTAAGGGTTACTTAACACAAGCATTTAAGAATTATCGTGCATGTTTTATATACTATGGCATAGCCCTTGGAAATACTCGTACCTTTGGATCAAATGTAAGAAATCTGAAAAAAATACAAAATATGCGATTGGGCAGCTAAAAAACAATACGGGTGATTTTTGATTTTGTTTTCTATAACATATTCAAGTTTTAGTTCAATTGGAAGATGCCCCCAATGAGACCGTTCTTATTAGTCTTAAACTTACGTAGTTCTACTAACATCCATCCACCATTTATCGAGTGGTGCCAAATATTGCCTATGTAAACGTCGTCCCATTGTTGGCTTAAATATATGATAGTAAATAAGTCCCAAATATATGAAGCCAAGAAAAAGTATCAGAAATCCATAGCCACTACAGAATCTCATTTGACATTGTTGTTTAACTTGACCGAAGGCAGAATCACATCGACTTTCATTTCCTGTAATAGAATAGATAATATAAATTAAGGGGGGACATGCCATTGGTCGTTTTTTGAAATCTTTTTTTTTAATAATGTTTTTTAGTAAATATTCTTAAGATTCTAAGAAAAAAATTTCATGGAAAAATTCCTACGGGTTCAAAAGTTACAGCCGGATTAGTGAGAGCGCATTTTTAATTTTCGCGCTACCTACGTACGGCAGCTAGTGTATACTTGTTTTACTTGCTACCTGACTTTTGGTGGCTGTTATTTCGTACCTACTTGAAGGGTGGGTTTTTTTTTTGTGTTTTTGAATTTCTTGAAATAAAAAGGCATCTTTATACCTCATATAGTGGAAAGGCATACAGTACGAAGCAGGCATGGCAGATTGAAGGTAACCTTTTTTTTCTTTGTTCGCAAACTTTGAACGCGTTTATCTCGAAACCATGTTTTTCGTACTGGTTGCGGCATTTTTTGACGAAATTTTTTTTTGTATTTTTTAAACTTGATTCGCTATCGTATGACACGAGCTTTTTTTAATTTTTTTTTTCGAGTTTTTATGAATTTTTAAAGTCAATATTTTTTTTTCGAAAAAACACACTTTTAAATTTGGAACATCACCAAAAATTAAAAAAAAAAAAAACGCGTGTCATACGATAACCAATTTTGTTAAATTTAAAAAAGTCAGCGCTGCAACCACGAGGCCCCGTTTTTCTCTGCCGCCAGTTTGGAGCTCTATAAAACCATGTTGGAGTGAAAAATATATTTTTTTGAATTTTTTTTTCTTGTAATTTCTTCAATTCTCTACAATAATTTTGGGAAAATGTTTGTTTTTAACTGAGTTATGAATTTTTGAAAAAAGGTCAGTTTTTATTAAAACTTTCTTTCCTTATGCATATGAGTTTTGAATATCTCAGTGACTGTGCGTGACAAAGTTTCAGATCGTTCGGATAAGGGGAAATGGGTTTTAAATCACTCCGTGACTGTGTGTGACTATTCGTGACTCTGCGTGACTATGTCGAAGTTAATCTTTTTTCACAGCAAGTGTATGGACCAAGTTTCAGATCGATCGGATGAGGGGAAATGACATTTAGATCACTCCGTGACTGTGCGTGACTGTGCGTGACTACCCCAAAATTAATCTGTAGTCACAACAAGACTATGGGCCAAGTTTCAGGTCAATTGGATAAAGGTCGAATGGGGTTGCCCCACGACAGACAGAGAGATTGATTGAGTTAAACAAAACAAACCACAAATTGTTTATTTTTTGTTTTGTCGTTAAAATTTTCATTTCATAATTCATTTTTATGCATTTTTAAATTATTTTTTCGACAATTAAGTAATGTTTAGGGTCATATATTTTGATTTTTGTTTTATTTGGAAAATGAATTCTAGAAATTGTTGCCAATTTCAATAGGGCTGCAAATATTTTTTTCAACTAATCTCTGGACAATGTAAGCTTTCCTTTAATATATATCTCTTATGCTTAGACCATTTTGTTGTCCCAAAAAAAGTGGGATTGTTTTATACAGCGTTGTTGTTCCAATAAAAAGGTCTTAAACACCAAAAGTGGGATTTTTTTATACAGCGGTATAATAATCAGAGCTCAGATTTACTCGATTTTACTCGCGAGTGAAAAATACTCGCGAAGAAGAGTACTCGAAGAGCACGAGTGTTACAAAAAGTTTACTCTCCACTCGTTTGTTTTATGTGGGAGTACTCGCGAGTACTCCTTCTTGAAAATTAAGAGTGGGAGCAAAAATCTTCGAAATAGAGTGAGAGTTTACTCTTAAGAGTGAAATCGAGTGGAAAATATAAATTGCAGGTATGTATGTAAAAAATAAGCACTCAATAATATTTTGATACTAAAATTAAATAATGAACTACTTAAAAATATAAAATATTGAAAAATATAAAATATTAAAAACCTAAAAGGATACAATTCCCACTGTCATTAATTATAATTGCAAAATTCTTACCGAGTGCTATGTAGCTGTGTAATTAACTTCAAAGAACATACATAATTACACACATTCATTCATTCATACATATACATAAATATATTTTATAAAATAAAACTATTAAAAAAAATAAAGACTAGAGTACTCGGTAAGAGTATAATCTGCTCGATTTCGAGCGTATTTTACTCGCACCCGAAATCGAGCAAAGCATATGCGCTCTTATTCGAGTGGCATAGAAAAATAGAGTATAGAAGTCGAGCGAGTTTCACTCTCTACTCGAATTCGAGCGAAGATTTCGGAGCTCTGATAATAATACAAAATTAACGTTATAATCCCGCCAAAAGCTGCATGAAGTCAGTCAGATTATTAACATGAACTGACTTTTATGAGAATTTGTTCCAAATATAGTTTTTACTTGTTTCTTGGAAAAAGAAAAAATCTTTTTGCACCAGTAACATTTATTTTTTGGCCTTAGTTGATTTTGTTTTATATACATCAACACTCAGGGGATGTCCCCTAGTAATTGTGTTCATATCTGGAAAAGGAGATCGGATGGGGTGCAGTAGTTCTTAAACCGATTTAGGAATTCTAGGTATTTGAAAGCTTCTTTCGACAATTAAAAAATGTGTTTATTTGAACGGACATTACACTGATTTTCATGCCCAGAACATCAAGAGAGTCTGATTCTTCAATATCTATACCATGCATGGATACAGATGACATTGATGACTCCATGGTCCGTCTATGGGTCGATAAACAATATTCTGTCTTACGAGCATTAAATTGACCCTATTCACTCGACCACACTTGGAGATTGTTCAGTACCAGTACTGATATTCCATCCAGTCCCGTTGAATCGTTTACATTGAGCCCTGCAAGGTCCCTCTTAACAGCACGAGCTCGATAGAATATCTTGGGCACAGTATAAGGTACATTTTCAAGTTCGGGCAATGGCTAGCTTTTTAAACCGGGTCAGTGAATATTAGGTCACCCTTTATAAGAGTTGTAATGGAGGAACTGGTTTTGTTCTTTACTCTTTTAACGAATAACAAGAAGGTCTTAATGCCCCGAGGAGCAGAAAGAACTTTAATCTTAAGACGCTGTTCGTAGAGAAACTAAGCATTTTAACACATTCGGCTCTCGCCTGTTTGCGTAGGAGATCAGTACTTCTATCTTAATTCATACGCCAATTACTGAACGCTTCCTCTCTGGAACTGATTGCATTTCTGCACGTCTGGTTAAACCAACACTTGTGTTTTGGTTGAGGCGAAATTAGTTTTATAGGAATCATTCCAAGCAAAATCACATTTTCTACCATTTTGGCAGTGACATTGATATTATCGTCGAGGAAACAAAGTTTCCAATTTAGATGCCGATAAAAATCGTTGAGTTCAGCCCAATGAGACTTTTTTATTAAAAAAAAATTTCTCAGAGATTTTTTTACTCCAAAAAAAATAGTTTTTCTTTAAATTTTCTTTAATTGTATTCTTCACTTACTTTCATGCATATAATAATAAGTGGCATAGCCAAAATAAGCTCCAACAGCAGCATGTATTAAAAATATTAATGATTTTTGAGACAGTTTCCTTAATCTACTAACTGAAGCATCATTCTTTTCGTCAGTTTCGAATTCAGCTATTTGAAAGTCACTCCTAGTAGTTTTTTCACCATTTTCAAGAGACTGTAAATAAATAGAATAATTAGAATTTTTTTTAGCAAACATACAGCTAAATTCATTCATTATTATTGTACCTCGTCTTTGGAAAAGCCAACATTAACTTCACCGTTTTTAGTTTCGTCCATGATTCCTAAAAAAAAAATGTATTGCATTAAATATTTTTTCTTAATAATAATTTGCTGTTAACAAATACCTAATAAATAATAAAATATATGAAAAAACTTATCAGACAACATTATATATATATATATATATTTTTTTTTTGTATTATCTGGTATAGATTAGTGATTTCTTTTAATTCGGAAATATTATGGGTTTATCTATGTTTGGGTGTGTTATATTATTGTGGGGAATTCTGTGATTTGTTTGAGTTAATTCGGTACCTTTTATAGCAAAATGAAGCCTACAAATATTGATATGCTAAACATTTTAGCGATATAGAATTCAAATAAATAAGTTCTACCTTTTTGCCAAAGGTTCCTTAGTGAGCAGTGGTTTTTTTTTGCTGGCTTGGAGCTTCGGAAACCTGCTTCTAATATTCGGCGACGAACAGTTCTTGAATCTATATTTAAGTTTAACTCATTTAAAATGGTTTTTGATGATTTAAATTGATATTTTTGCACAATTTGTACAATGTGACGGACTGTCCTTTCATCTGTCTTCCGTGGTGCTCGTCCCAAATGCACCGTTTTTACAGATTTTGTAGTTTTATATTTTTTTATAAGCCGAGATTTTGTAGATTTATTAATATTACGCATTTTAGCTAGTTCTATTTAACTCGTTCCATTAAAAAAAATCCTTAATTATTTAATTTTTTTAAGTTTTCGGAGTATTTATCATGAGCCATGACGATTTCATTTAAATATGATCAATTTCACAACGCAACTAGCTGTCAGTCGACTTAAATTAAACTAAATTAAAAGAGAATGCAAAAATAAGCCATTAGACTTGAAAGTAGAGACAATGCAATTTGTTCTTGCTTAAAGTTGCTTTTGTTTTGTCCAAATGAAATAGCGCCTTTTTGAGTTAAAAAAAATATATATACGGTTCTTTTAGTTTACAATTTTAGTTTTGTCCTTTTATTTGTAATGTTATAAAGAGTAAGATTTTGGAAAAACAACAATAACATGCTTAAAAATGCAACAAATGTCAATAGTGATTTTGGTTGTTTTTGTTCTGAGCACAATCTGATACTCTTCGATACTAGAGACAGAGCGATATAAAAGTGAGCGAAACAAAATCACTTCCTACATTTATACTTTTTAGATTAAAAAAGTAATCGAACAATTTTATCATGTGCCACTAATAATAAAATCAGAAAACCACAAAATATATATAAATGTTTATTAATTATTGCACTGTTATTGATCATTTCTGAATACAAATTCCTATTAAAGGTTTAAAAATCATATGGTTCATTAAAAAATGTATTCATCCAAGCGGAAATTGGAATTTATTTTGAATAGGACGGTCGAATATTTTTTAATAATTATTTTGATGAAATTTTCCAACCAGGTACAATTCTAAAATTTTTCAAATACTGAATTTATTTTTTATTAAATAAATTCAAAATTAGTTTGAATATTGAAAAAGGACATTAGTTAGAAAAACAATATGTTAAAAAAAATTTATTGTTGCTAGAAATCTAGGGTTTTGGAATTGCTGATGGAAAATTCTGGGCGCTATAAAAATAAGTGACCTTACCAAATATGGTCCAGATCGGTCCATTTTTCGACCTAGTCCCCATATCCGAAGGCAAAAAATTTATTAAAAATGCCACTTAAATTTGGTTTATGCTTATATTTTATATCCAATTAGTTGGACCTAAGAGATAGGGTCCCTAAACGCATGGTATAGGGTATCGTATAGTCGATAATATATAATATATAATATATAATATATAATATATAATATATAATATATAATATATAATATATAATATATAATATATAATATATAATATATAATATATAATATATAATATATAATATATAATATATAATATATAATATATAATATATAATATATAATATATAATATATAATATATAATATATAATATATAATATATAATATATAATATATAATATATAATATATAATATATAATATATAATATATAATATATAATATATAATATATAATATATAATATATAATATATAATATATAATATATAATATATAATATATAATATATAATATATAATATATAATATATAATATATAATATATAATATATAATATATAATATATAATATATAATATATAATATATAATATATAATATATAATATATAATATATAATATATAATATATAATATATAATATATAATATATAATATATAATATATAATATATAATATATAATATATAATATATAATATATAATATATAATATATAATATATAATATATAATATATAATATATAATATATAATATATAATATATAATATATAATATATAATATATAATATATAATATATAATATATAATATATAATATAATTTAAAGTATTCATATTTATGCCGTTGAGAAAACAATGGAAACCATACCTATACAATAATTGAAAACTTTTCCTCAATTTTTGGTTTCAATAATTTGTGAGTATAAATTATATTTTAGTACTGCTTCGGTTACAAAGTAAAGTATGCAGACACCTCTAAAAATTGTGAAATTCTGTGTGTTATTCAAATGTGTACTTATTCAAATATTTCGTTTACATTTGTAATAACTCTAAATTTTGCTGTAACCGTAAAACCCAGGTGGATGGTATCACAGATTCTACGTTGCCGAATTTAACAATCTTGTTTTATATTTATTTCTTAGTATTTTTGATTACCTCTATTGTTACTTACCATGGAGCCATTGAAATTAAATAAAGAAACACTATATTGACTTTTATAAAATATATTTTATTTATTGCAAATATATAAGAAATTAAAGTTTATTATAGTTACAATATAATTGGCAAAATAGGCATTATTGATAAAAAAAAAAATATCTTGCAGCGTTACGTATCATATTGATTTTTTATCGACCTTCTCTGGTCTAGATCCGCCATGTTTTGTTAGAAACAGCACCACCTCGAGAAGGATGTGGTTCTACACCACGCATGGCGGTCTTGGGTAAGGAGAAGCTAGGTGTTTCAAATGCATTGGTGCATTGTTATACACTATGTATCACGCTACACTTACCCCTGGATTATAGCGAGTGACAATACAATTGATTCTTTAATAAATTAAATGAATAGTTTAATTTTTTAAATTGCATTGTATTGTCACTTTCTGAAACTCCTAGGTCCCAAAAAATTAATCGGTCCATCCACAACCAAAAACTAAAAATAAAAAATCATAAAAATTAAAAAAATCATAAAATTCAAATACTGTACTCATAAGATAACAAAAGAAAAATTAAAAATTAGTTAATGAAAATGAAAAGCATATTATATAATAATCCTTGTCTCTTTTTAAGCGAATATTGATTTAATGTTTCAGTCGATCATAAATCGCTTATAAAAAGACCTGGGTGCAATACATGCAAATGATTAATTACAGAAAACAAAATAATAAAACATATTTACATCAATTAATAATAAAAATATATTGTGTGTGTTTTTTACATTTTAATCATTAATTGTGCTGTAAGGAGTGAATGTTAATATATGGTTTGTGTTAATATATAATATATACCGGTTTGGATCTTTCGGCATCGAATGGAGTGTTGCCTCACCAAGATGACATCCCATTAACCACTTTCTATATCTAAATAAAAAAATATTTTATTAATATTTTGTAAAAAAAATAGCTAACAATACTTGTACTCCACAAGTATACGAAACAATTCATGGTGGTCACATTTCATTGGTTATGGAGTTGTGGAGGTGGAGTACTTGTTGCTTAAGCTTTTTGTTCTAAATTTTGTTGCACGTTTTCAATTAAAACTATTATGTTAAACACACTCACTTTGACATTCTTATTTTGCTTGCAAATTTAAATTTATTATAATGTAAAATTTTTTTTGCAAACTTATTTCAATTTATAATACAATTAACAGAAATAAAAACACTCGTTAATTTATCCACAGAAATTTCAATTTGTGACAATGAATAAGCAGAAATAAATAATAAAAAAAATATACAACGTGTATAAGGGTGAGAGCATATTATATTAATATAGTTGTTTCCTCTAAAAGTGCTTGTAAAAATATTATGAAAATTTCTGTAATACACAAAGAAAAATGTAGATGTCACTAGTGTGTGTCTGGACTGGTTGGACGGTGCTCTTAACATTGTTCTGTATGATATCTATTTGAAAATATTTACATTCATGTTGAAATATAAATAACTATTGCAAAGCTTATTAGAACAAAAATTGTGGCGCCATCTACTGTGGCATAGCAACACTGAGCGAAATGAAGTTTGATATCTAATTGAAAATGTTGACATTCATGTTAAAATAGAAATAACTATTGCAAAGCAAATTAGAACAAAAATTGTGGCGTTTTTCTCTTTAAATAAATTAATCCATCAATTTTTTTTTGCTAAATTTACATTGTTTTTTTTTTTATTAACAACTAGGTATTTTAGCATTATTTGCTTTAGATGTTGGTGAATTTTTACTCCCTTTATATTAACTCGTAGTGTCTGCTTGTCGAACAAATTTTGGATCGATTTTAACCACTTTCCCGTGACCCAATCGATCTGAAATTTTGCAGGCGGGCTCGTGGCAATGACAGAAATGATCTAACAAATTTTTTTTGTGATGCCAAAACAATGGAAACTTTTAAATTTATACCAGAGTTGATAAAAAAATGTACAAAGGGTTTGTTTTTATTATATTATTACCACAACGACCACAAAAACAACAAGTCCAGCTATGACTAGAATGCAACATTTAGAATAACAACAAGAACTATATAGAAACATCATGTTTTTCATTTTTTTTTTTACTTTTTCAGAGATTTCCCTGAACCTGTTCCACCGATTTTAATGATTTTTGAAGTAGAAATATTCCCATGAATTTGGTGAATCATTCTCAGTAAAAATTATCACCCTAGCTGTCCTATTGAGGGCGTGATCGTGACAAGAACAACATAGAAAATTATATTTTTTCAAGACTTTTTTTTAGTTCTTCATTCAAATCTCGGGCCCTAATCGACCGATTTGGACGATTTTAAATACCAAACTTTTCAGGATGTTAGTGAATCATTTTTTATGCCAACGAGCACCCTAGCTGCCCGATTGATGCCGTCATCGTGATTTCCACAGACGGACAGACGGACAGACGGACTTCGCTATATCAACTCCGCTTGTTATAACGATCACAAATATATACATTTTATGGGGTCCAAAAATTTTTTTCTAATTATTACAAACGGAATGACAAACTTATATATACCCTCTGCACACTGGAGTGGAGGGTATAAAAAATTCAGCTCGGTAACGAAGTTTTTCTAAAAAAGTATATCTTCTTAAAATGTACTCTTTCTTAAAAAATTAAATTTTCTTTAAAAAGTGCCTTTTCTAAATAAATACCTTTCCTTAAAAAAATACATCTTCTTAAAAAAGTGTCTCTTCTTAAAAAAGTACCTTTTCTGAAAAAACTACAATTTCTAATAAAATTACCTTTTTGTTGTAAAGTAAATGTTCTCAAAAAAATTAGTCTTGCTAAAAAATTAGTCTTCATAAAAAAATCACCTTTCCTTAAAAAAGTTTCTTTTATAAAAAAATACGTTTTCTTAAAAAAAATTACCTTATCTTAAAAAGGTACTTTTTGTTAAAAAATTGTATTTTCTTAAAAAAGCATCTTTTCATAAAAAAGTATCTTATCTTAAGAGAGTATATTTTTTTAAAAAAAGTACCTTCTCTTAAAAAACGTATCTATCTATCTATGCCCCTTTTCTTAAAATGATCATTTTCTTAAAAACTACCTTTTCCTTAAAAGTACATCTTTTAAAAAGAACATTTTCTTAAAAACTATATTTTCTTTAAAGACAACTTTTTCTTTGAGAAGTAACTTTTTTTTAAAAACAAATTTTCTTAAAAAGTTTCCTTAAAAAGTTTCCTTAAAAAATTACCTTTTCTTAAAAAAGTTAATTTTCTTAAAAGTACCTTTTTCTTAACAAGTAAGTAAATTAAGAAAGTAAAAGTTTTTAAAAGAAATTACCTTCTCTTAAAAAGTACTTTTTCCTAAAAAATAGTCCTTCTTAAAAAGTACCTTTCCTTAAGTCATACCTTTTCTTAAAGACTACATTTTCTTATAAAATATGTTTTCTTAAAAAGTACCTTTTCTGAAAAGTGACCTTTTCTTAAAGTGTACATTTTCTAAAAAGAACCTTTTCTTAAAAATTTAACTTTTCTTAAAAAAGTACCTTTTCTTAAAAAAGTACCTTTTGTTAAAAAAGTACCTTTTAAAAAAAGTCCTTTACATAAAAAAGTACCTTTTCTTAAAAATTTACATTTTCTTAAAAAAGTACCTTTTCTTCAAAATTTACATTTTCTTAAAAAAGTAGTTTTTTTTTAAAAATTTACATTTTCTTAAAAAACGTACCTTTTCATGAAAAGTAACTTTTCTTATAAAATTATCTTTTCGTAAATAAGTAAATTTTTTTAAAAAATTACCTTTGCTAAAAAAAGTACATTTACTTAAAAAATTACCTTTTCTAATAAAATTACCTTTTCTTAAAAAAGTGCCTTTTCGAAACAAATATCTTTTCTAATAAATTTGCCTTTTCTTAAAAAGTTCCGTTACTCAAAAAGTTTATTTTCTTACCTTTTCTGAAAAATTTACATTTTCTTCGAAAAGTAACTTTTCTTAAAAAAGTAAATTTTCTTAAAAAAGTTCCTTTTTTTAAATTTACATTTTCTTAAATTTCCTTTTCGTAAATAGGTAAAATTTAAAAAAAAAGTACCTTTGTTAAAAAACGTATCTTTTCATGAAAAGTAACTTTTCTTATAAAATTATCTTTTCGTAAATAAGTGCATTTTTAAAAAAAATTACATTTGCTAAAAAAAAGTACCTTTACTTAAAAAATTACCATTTCTAATAAAATTACCTTTTTCTTAAAAAAGTACCTTTTCGAAACAAATATCTTTTTTAATAAATTTGCCTTTTCTTAAAAAGTTCCGTTACTCAAAAAGTTTATTTTCTTACCTTTTCTTAAAATTTTATATTTTCTTAGAAAAGTACCTTTTCTTAAAAAAGTACCTTTTCTTAAAATAGTACATTTTCTTAAAAAATTCAATTTTCTTAAAAAAGTTCCTATTTTTTAAATTTACATTTTCTTAAATTTCCTTTTCGTAAATAAGTAAATTTTTTTTTTTAAAAAGTACCTTTGCTAAAAAAGTACATTTTCTTAAAACAGTACCTTTTCTAATAAAATTAGATTTTCTTAAAAAAGTATATTTTCGAAACAAGTACCTTTTTTAATAAATTTACCTTTTCTTAAAAAGTTCAGTGTCTTAAAAAGTTAATTTTCTTAAAAAAGTACATTTTCTTTAAAAAGTGCCTTTTAAAATTTATTATTTATTTTATTATTAAATGAGGATATCACATAGGTACATCAAGATATACATAAATGTTTTTAATTACAGTATGTGATCTTACAACGATACATTAAATTTGAGATAAATAGTAGTTACAATACTTTTAAGAAACAAGAAATATATATACATAAATAAAAACTAATTTAAATTATAAAAGTATAAAAATATAAGTAAAAAATTAAAACAGAGAGTGTATGAAATATATGTATAATATAATCAAAAATGAAACAATTATTAAGAAACTTGCAAATCTGAGACCAAATCATTTTTAAACAGTTAATTTTTAAATTGTAAAGCGTTGCGCGTTGTTTGTAAATTGTTAGGTAATGAGTTTCAAAGACGTATCCCAATAAACATTTTTGTTAGCTATCAACTTGAGATGCATTTAAGATCAAATACATTTCTCAAATCTCCAACGCTATTTCTCAAATGCACCTCAATAGTCCGATTATAGTCTTCTCAAATTAAAGGCACTTTTTTTATGTGGTGATTTTCTTAGTTATCAAATTGAGAAATTTGTGATTCTCAACTTGATAGCAAAGAAATTTCTCCAATCGGTATCAAATGGAAGGTACGGAACTGCCATATTAAAAAAAAATTATACTAATTTTAGAAATGAAAACAATGTACATTTTTTGAATGTTTAATGTTCTTATGTACATGTTAATATTTTTTTAAAATTAATAATTAAAAATAAATTAATTAATTATTTCTACATTTTATGAATATTAATATTAACTATGTCATAAATAAGAATTTAAATTAAGAAATTCGAAAAAGTAGAAATAATTAAAAATGTATCAATTAATTACTTGTACTTTTTTTTTTTGGCAATTTTTAATTTAATTTATTATTTATGACATATTTAATATTAGATGTTAAAAAATTTTTAAATTTAGAATTGAAAATAAATGAATTGATTATTTGTTAATTTTTTGAATATTTATATTATAGATGTCAGAAATACGAAACTATAATATTAATAGGTTAGGCGATTTCTTGTTACCGATGATTTGTTCTACTGTTTTATCCCGATTTTGACCAAACGTATATTATTTCAAAGGTATTTCTTTTTAGCTGTTCACCAGATTTACAGATTTTTAATTTTTTTCTTTATTTTGCGTAAATTGAATTTAAAGTTGCTACTAACACATACATAAAATTATACATATGCTATGTGTGTGTTTATTTAATTTGTTCTTTTTTCCTTTAAAACAATAATAAACCAAACAAGTAAGAAAATTATAGTCGGTCTAGACCGACTATATGATACTACTGACTATATGGTTTAGAGACCCTATCTCTTCGATCCAACTAAGTGGATAAAGAAAATAAGCATAAAGCAAATTTGAGTGGCATTGTTATTAATTTTTTTGGCTGCAGATATGAAAAAGATCATATTGGATGCTATATATTTTTATGGGGCCTAGGTCGAAAAATGTACCGATCCTGACCATATTTGGTAAAGTCACTTATATTTTGAAAAAAATATATACAAACCAAATTTGAGAAAAATCTGTACAATATTTTTGGTTTTTGATAGATATAAGTGATTTAAGCGTTATATGGGGGCTATGACAAAGAATTGCCACATGGGGTTTATTTTTGGACAACTGATAAATGGATGTAATAAACACACACAAACCCAATTTGACTGAGATCTATATGATAATTTGGATCTTATGGCAATTTCAGTCGATTTTTCATAGGGGTCATTTGTATGGGGACTAGGTCTGAACGTGAACCGAATTTCACCAATTCCCATAGTGTTCATCCCATGGCCGATAAAAGCTTATTGTATACTAAATTTCATTACAATATATTCATATATGCGACCTGTACTTTGATTACAAGGTTTACATGGACACACAGACGGACGGACGGAAGATGGGTCTAGGTCAAATATTTTTGGTAGTTACAAACAGCAGCACAAAGTCATTATACCCAAACCACATAGTGGTATAGGGTATAAAAAGTGTCGGTTTGTGAGTTGAATAAGTTTAAAAATAAAGTTGCCTAGAAATTGCACTCGAACTTCGAGCGCTGGAATCTACTAGTTTAAATTAAAGAATGCAAAGAATGTAGAAATAGTTAAAAATATATCAATTAATTATTTGTACTTGTTTTTGACATTTTTATACCCTCCACACGTCAGTGGCAGAGGGTATATATAGGTTTCTCATTCCGTTTGTAACGCATCGAAAAACTAATTTCCGACCCCATAAAGTATATATATTCTTGATCCTTTTCACAGCTCGAGTCGATATAGCGATGTCCGTCTGTCCGTCTGTCTGTTGAAATCACGCTCATTCACAAAAAAAGCAATCTTACTGGATAAGGCTACAATAATATCATTTGCCATAATTCCCAGCAGGTTGGTATTGAAAATTGGCTAAATCGGGCATCATCGTGATTAGATACGAGCAAAAATATGTAGATACCTCTAAAAAAACATAAAACCCAGTGTGTTTGTTGTAACAGTTTAGTGGTTGAACATTATAATTGTACAACAACATAAAAAAATGCCACAAAAAAATTATGCATATACATACATATATTAACAATATCAAGAACACAATACATAGCTCATGTTAGTAGTATTGCCACATATTTTTTTATCGTTATCACGTTATAATAAAAACAAGTAAGAGTGTTAAATTCGGCTGTGCCGAATCTTTGATACCCTCCACTTCGGTTTGTTAAACTTAATACCAAATTATTTCAGCAAATTCTTTGGGTTGGTTTTCTTCTTTTCTATTATTTCGGATTTATTTCGGTGTTTGCTTTTTGGTCATCGTGGTTGCTGATCGGCATGCATTTTGGTTATATACCTATATGCATGCGTTTCCGGTTATATGACATAACTTCTCGTTTAATTTAGTTTTTGCTAATTAAATAGCTCGCCCTAACCTCCATTGCAAAGGTAATGGTTGTGTAGAGTGGCTATATGCATTAAATCGTGCTAATTGGAGATGGCTGTATAGTTTCTTTTAACTGGCCAAATATTTCTTCATTGTGGCCATATAGGTTGGATGGAGTAACAAAATAATAACCAAAAAAAAAGCTCTCTCAACTTTTTTTTAAAATATTGCCATATTTTGAAAACATAGAGAATAAATTTATAATAATAAATAATCAAATTAGGGATGAAAAACGCAAAAAACGAAAAGTCCCAAACATTTTAAATAAAATAATTTAATGTTATCTTTATTTTCTGAAAAACTTCAAATTTTCATCCAAAAAAAATTTTGAAAATTTATATATAAAAAATAACATTCTCATAAAATTACGTTTACTTATGTAACAATTTTTATGTTAGCAATTCTTAAATATCATTTGAGGTTTTCTTAAATTCATTGAATTTAAATTAATATCGACAAATCTGTTTTTCTATTTATTTAAATTGTAAAGGAGTGGCATCTCTGTCAAAATAAGCGAAAAACACAAAGAATAGAAAAAAACAAATTACTTCGTGTTTGACAGGATGATTTTATGTTTATGTTTAATATCTTTATTTTTTTTACTAATATTTCTGTTTATTTATTTGAAAATGAAATAATGAATTGAATATGCTATTTAATTTTTTTATTTATATAAAAAAGTTTTTTAATTAAAGCAAAATATTTTCACTATTTCATGATTTTTATTTATGTATGACGACATTTCAACCTAAAAATTTAAGTTTTTATCGATTGGATAAACAACACAAAAATGGTTGTCGTTTAGATAACAACAACAGCTGACTTTAACAATAGCGAATATCGTTTCAAAATTTTACTGATAATTTTGCAATTTTCTTTTTTTTTTACAATTCGACTATCGTTAAAAGAAGTTACTGAATCGCGGTACTGAAAAGTTATTAATATCTCCTGAATGGCAATATTTTTTTTAAATGTAAACATTTTTATATGTAAAGATATTTCTAAATTTAAAATTATTATTTCCGACGTTTTGATATGATTTTCTGAAACTCAATTAATATTTTCTAATTTATAATTGGAAATTTTATTTTCAGTTTAAAAAGTGAAATTTTGTATTTATGTGAATAATAATGCTTTATTAATTATAAACAATTTTTAAAAATTAGATGTAATCGCAATCAGATATTTTATAGGTAAAGCAGAATAATAATTCTATATAACTATGTAGAACTGTTTTGTAAGCAAAAAACTCATTGACGAACTCGGTAACTCTATTTTGTAAAGACAACAAAAAGTTAACCCCCCAATCTCACATCACACTGAAATTGTAAAATCGTTGTGTACGTATTATCAACGAAAAATTGTTCGAATTAGTCGAATCCATCGCCATTAAATTTTATGCTCAAACATCTGACTGCAATCTCATTTTTAAAATGTTGTCGAAGCGTAAACTTGAAAAAATTTGTATACTTCTCTCTCTTATTTTATTTTAAGTAGATTTACCAAGTTTATTATACAGGCACATGTTTGAGGGAAAATGTTTACATTTATTATTATTAGTATTAGTTTAATAATAGTTAATAATATTTATGCTCTATAATTAACAAACTTGCGTTTTTGTATGCGCATTTCAAAAAATAAATCATTATAATAGATTTAACAAGTTAAAACTTTAATTACAATTTTACAGAATCCAGTAAATTTGCATTAAATTTATAACAGGGTAACATTAATCATCGTTAGTGTCTGCCACTATTCGCACGAAAAATTTGGTGCCATTAGTGTGACCACTGCGGAAAATGTGTGTGTATTAGTAAAAAAAAATGTGAGTGTATTGAGTTTTTCGAACTTGCAGTGTGATGTGAGATTGGTGGGTAATATGCAAAACTTATGTTCATATTTGTAAAAGAATAATGAAAAAACGTATGAAATAAAAGACCAACCCGTGTATACTCTTAACATTGTTCTGTATGATATCTAGTTGAAAATATTAACATTCATGTTAAAATAGAAAAAACTAATTAGAACAAACAAAAATTATGCCGGCATCTACTGTGGCATAGTCACGCTGAGCAAAATGAAGTGACACTCTGTTAATACAAAAGAAATGTATTTTCCCCACAACAAAATACTGCAGAATTTTATGTAAATAAAATAACCGATTTATTTCTAACATGCAGTTACTATGAATATACATACATACATATATATAATATATGTACATTATTTGTATTATTTAATATGTGTATGTATGTATATTTAAATATTACACACAAAAAATACAACATCAAACGTTATTTTTGTGTTTTTCTCTTTAAATAAATTAATACATAAATTTTTTGCTAAATTTACATTTGGGCAATTCACAACAGGTGTTGTACATTGTATGTTGTATTGAAATACACAATACAATCATTTGTTGTGAACACTCAGTTGTATTTTCATATTGTAAAACGCTTTCTTTAGTAATTTTCGATCCAACGAGGAAAGATCGCTTCGTCGCTTCTGCTATTTTGTATAAGAGAAAACACTTGTCAGTGTTTGCTTTTTGGTCGTGAGATATACCCTGGAGTTTTAGTTACGTACCTCTTGCATTTTAATTTATAATGAAAAAAAAAATGTTAAATGTTTTGGTTGGTACTGAAAGAGAAAATACATACTAAAAATATAAACATTAATTTTTATATAAATAAACTTATCGATGTATTTGCGTTATTTGCATTATTTGCCATATTTTATTTTATAATTATTTATGCTGATAATATTCAATGTATTTGTTTTTTCTTTTTCATAAAAACTGGCATTCACTTGGAACTGATATTTTATGATACAATATACAACATTTACTAAACATAGCAAATGAAGTTGGATCGTGTATCAGATTTTTCAGTGAAAATTATCAACAACAGTTTTACACTATTGTAAAGTGATACACGATACAGGAGAAAAAACGATACATTACCCATTGTGAATTGCCCAATTGTTTTTTTTTATTAACAACTAGGTATTTTAGCATTATTTGCTTTAGATGTTGGTGAATTTTTACTCCCTTTATATTAACTCGTAGTGTCTGCTTGTCGAAAAAATTTTGGATCGATTTTAACCACTTTCCCGTGACCCAATCGATCTGAAATTTTGCAGGCAGGCTTGTGGCAATGACAGAAATGATCTAACATATTTTTTTAGTGATGCCAAAACAATGGAAACTTTAAAATTTTTCTACCAGAGTTGATAAAAAAATGTACAAAGGGTTTGTTTTTGTTATATTATTACCATAACGACCACAAAAACAACAAGTCCAGCTATGAAAACAATGCAACATTTAGAATAACAACAAGAACAATATAGAAATATCATGTTTTTCATTTTTTTTTTACTTTTTCAGAGATTTCCCTGGACCTGTTCCACCGATTTTAATGATTTTTGAAGTAGAAATCTTTCCATGAATTTGGTGAATCATTCTCACTAAAAATGATCACTGTAGCTGCACTATTGAGGGCGTGATCGTGACAAGAACAACATAGAAAATTATTTTTTTTTCAAGACTTTTTTAGTTCTTCATTCAAATCTCGGGCCCTAATCGACCGATTTGGACGATTTTAAATAGCAAACTTCTCAGGATGTTAGTGAATCATTCTTATGTCAACGAGTACCCTAGCTGCCGGATTGATGCCGTCATCGTGATTTCCACAGACGGACATCGCTATATCAACTCCGGTTGTTATAAGGATCACAAATATATAAATTTTATGGGGTCCAAAATTTTTTTTCTAATTATTACAAACGGAATGACAAACTTATATATACCCTCTGCACACTGGAGTGGAGGGTATAACAACTCTACAACAGCAACAATGACAGTCATATGTTTTTCAAATAGGAAAAAACTGTTTATGTGTTAGTTTCGGTCATTCCCCAGTATGCATTGAAATATTATTTCTCCAATGTTGGAGAAAAGTTAAGTTCTTAAATTGATGTCAAATGTAATTCTCAACTTGGGTTGAACAATTTTTCTCCTTGTTTGCTTTCAACTTGACATCAAGTTGAGATTTAACATTTTTTCCAATCTTTGAGAAACATTTTTACTCTCAATTGGATATCCAACACTTTTCTCCACTTGAGACAAACATTTTTTCAACTTGAATACGATTTGTGTTAAGTCTGAGATATTATTTAAATATGTCATAAATAATAAATTAAATTAAAAAATGCCAAAAAAGTACAAATAAATCATTGATATATTTTTAATTATTTTTGCTTTTTGTCGAATTTTTCAAAAAATGTACAACTAATTAATTCATTTATTTTTAATTCTAGATTTTAAAAAATGTACATAATATGTACATTTAATGTTAAATATGTACATAGTAATGTTAAATATATAATGAAATTAAATTGAAACATTAAAAAAAGTACATTGTTTTCATTTCTAAAATTAGTATAATATTTTTTAATATGGCAATTCCGTACCTTCCATTTGATACCGATTGGAAATATTTCTTTGCTATCAAGTTGAGAATCACAAATTTCTCAATTTGATAACTATGAAAATCGCCATATAAAAAATGTGCCTTTTAAGTTGAGAAGACTATATTCGAACTATTGAGGGCATTTGAGAATTAACGTTGGAGATTTGAGAAATGTATTTGATCTCAAATGCACCTCAAGTTGATAGCAAACAAAAATGTTTATTGGGACATTTATTGTAGGGTCGTTTGCACACACACAAAAAATAGAAAATAAATTGTCAATAAAGGTGCTATTACACGATGTGTTTTTTACATATGTACTGTCACTTTTTTTTATCCATATGAAATTCCTCATGTCTGTCAAAATTGTCTTTTACATACGATTCATAATTTTTGCTATCACACGTGCATATGTATTTACGTATGACATAAGCTCTAAATGTAAACAACAGCTGATTTAATTTGTGAATTTACAAAAATTTATTGTTAAAAAAAAGTTATATATTTTTTAATTGTTAATTAATATTAAACAATTTATTTTTCTTTCAATATTAATCTTCATAATTTACTCTGTTTTTCTTTCGCCACAATCAGTGTTGTATTCTCATAGGATTGTCATACAAAAATAGAACCTGCTCTAATTGAAAAATGTACATGTGCCTTTCCTCATGTATTGTACATAAACAATGTTTCATATGTATCACACGATGTGTACAACTTTTGTTGTGGGAAAATTTGACAGTACATATGTAAAAAACACATCATGTAATAGCACCTTAAGCAAAGCAAGTGGCTTCGAAATTCGATGATGCCAGTTAATCATTTTTTGTTCACGCGGAATTTATAATTGGAGGAATTTTTTTCTCGAGAAATGTATTTTCCGTGAGAAAGAAATTCCTTGAGAATATTCATAATTGGGATGAATAACTTTTAATTGGAACTTTTTAGTCGGAATAAATCATAATTCTAGTTAGATATTGGTTAATATTTAATTAGAAAAAATATTGTGGTGGCATCTACGCAATTATTGAGGCAGTCACGGAAAAATTAAATGCAAGTCTGTTTTTTTTAATATAACAAAAATGGATTTTCCCTTTAACAAAATATGGCAGAATTCTTTATAAATGAAATGCAAAATGGAAAATCAATTTTGTGCTAATTCTTAACAAAATTAATAAAATATATATATGTATTATTATATTTATTAATATTTGTAATTTTATTTGACACAATTTCACACACAGTTTTACAGATCAACTGTTTTAATTAGAAAAAATATTGTGGTGGCATCTACGCAATTATTGAGGCAGTCACGGAAAATTTAAATGCAAGTCTGTTTTTTTTAATATAACAAAAATGGATTTTCCCTTTAACAAAATATGGCAGAATTCTTTATAAATGAAATGCAAAATGGAAAATCAATTTTGTGCTAATTCTTAACAAAATTAATAATATATATATATATATATATATGTATTATTATATTTATTAATATTTGTAATTTTATTTGACACAATTTCACACACAGTTTTACAGATCAACTGTTTTCAACTGATTTAGAAGTTTTCTGTTTTTGAAACAGTAGTGCCAATTTGTAACATTTTGTGATGTAATGAAAATCGCAGAATAATAAGTTAATACACAATAAAAAATATTAAATTTTTAAGTTTTATATACATATTGCAATAAAAAAAACTTTGGTAAATTTACATTGAAGATGGTCAGAAATGAATGAGAAAAAATATATAGACATTTTAGAAAAGCACATTTAATGTTAAACTTTATGCACAAAATATATGGGTTTTTGTTGTTTCGAATTTAACTGTGGCTCTAAGTGAAAAGTTTTAGACCGATCGTATATTACATCTTGAGGATCCTCACCTAATATTTTCAAATATTTTAAATTCTTTTTAACTCATTTAACCTCATTACGAAAATAGTAAAACAGTAAATATAGAAAATCCACGCACCTCAAAAAATTGTTTTCTATGAAATAAATTAAAGACATTTCATATTATACAATTTTCTTTCAAAAATGTATCAATTATTGCAAATTTGAAATTTGACATATAGTATTTGTACATATATTTGTATAGATTTCGCAGTATGAAAAGAACTATTATTTCTTTATTTAGAATATATGTAAGTATTGCTCGCAAAAAAATGCAACATCATGAATGAAACACATAGACGACTGCTGGCAGCAGCATTTGTAGTCGTATAGTCAGCTACTTGATTTTTCTGAATACGACAGCAACATATAATACAAATGCATTTTTATTTAAATATACAATTACTTTTACTTATTTAAAATGCATTAGTACAACGTAAAAATAAATAAATTAGTTTAACGCCTTTTGATTATTAATGGAATTATAGCCTTTCATTTTGCGATTTTTTTTTTAAACAAAATAAAATATTTCATAGCACTAACTTCTTTTACATATTTTGTTATATTGTCAACACTATTTTTGTTTTGTAGGCAACAAAACACACTTGCAGTTTTTTTTTTCTATTTGAAGAACATATGACTGCCATTGTTGATGTTGTAGAGTTGTTTTTTTTTTTGATTTTGTTTCGTTAACTCTTTTGTATTAAAGCACCTCCAATATATGTATCCATTTTAGTTTGCAAATTCAGTATATTTATAATTTATTACTTACAGCAAAAAATAATAGAAACAATTTTATCAGTTATGCTTACGAAACTATATAAATAGACTTGAAGTTGGCTGCAAAAGCAGTAGCCTGTGTAAAGAACAAGTTAGCGACATGTAACTGTTACGTAACGTGTCAGCCTTTTTTTCACATGAAAAGTATTGGGACGTTCCGGTTACGTTCGGTAACTGTTTTAAATGATTTTCATGTAAAAAAAAACAACTGACTCGTTACGGTTACGGTTAGAAAACATTGACCTTTTATATGTATTATAATGCTATGAATGCATTTATCTTTATTTTATTTTATTTATATATTCTTTTTTTTTGTATTGTATATTATTTTTTTATTATTATTACTATTTCATTTAATTATTTTTTTCTTTAAATAAATTAACACATAAAAATTTGTTTTTTAAATTATTGGTGAACTTTTACTCCCTTTATTTACTGCCTTTATATTAACTGGTAGTGTCTGCTTGTCGACAAAATTTTGGATCGATTTTTAGCCCCTTTCCCGTGAGCTAATCGATCTGAAATTTTGCATGCAGGCTCGTGGCAATGACAGAAATGATCTAACAAATTTTTTTAGTGATGCCAAAACAATGGAAACTTTTAAAATTTTCTACCAGAGTTCACAAAAAAAATGTACAAAGGGTTTGTTTTTATTATATTATTACCACAACGACCACAAAAACAACAAGTCCAGCTATGACAACAATGCAATATTTAGAATAACAACAGGAACAATATGGAAACATCATGTTTTTCATTTTTTTTTTTAATTTTTCATAGATTTACCTGGACCTGTTCCACCGATTTTAATGATTTTTGAAGTAGAAATCTTCCCATGAATTCGGTGAATCATTCTCACTAAAAATTATCACCCTAGCTATCCTATTGAGGGCGTGATCGTGACAAGAACAACATAGAAAATTATATTTTTTCAAGACTTTTTTTAGTTCTTCATTCAAATCTCGGGCCCTAATCGACCGATTTGGACGATTTTAAATAGCAAACTTTTCAGGATGTTAATGAATCATTTTTTATGCCAACGAGCACCCTAGCTGCCCGATTGATGCCGTCATCGTGATTTCCACAGACGGACAGACGGACAGACGGACAGACGGACAGACGGACAGACGAACATCGCTATATCAACTCCGGTTGTTATAAGGATCACAAATATATATATTTTATGGGGTCCAAATTTTTTTTTCTAATTATTACAAACGGAATGACAAACTTATATATACCCTCTGCACACTGGAGTGGAGGGTATAAAAAATCGCCAATATGAAAGAAAAATGAAAACGAAAAATGAAAACGAAAAATGAAAAATGGAAAATGAAAAATGGAAAATGAAAATGGAAAATGGAAAATGGAGAATGGAAAATGGAAAATGAAAAACAGAAAATCGAAAATCGAAAATGTAAAATGTAAAATGTAAAATGTAAAATGTAAAATGTAAAATGTAAAATGTAAAATGTAAAATGTAAAATGTGAAATGTAAAATGTAAAATGTAAAATGTGAAATGTAAAATGTAAAATGTAAAATGTAAAATGTAAAATGTAAAATGTAAAATGTAAAATGTAAAATGTAAAATGTAAAATGTAAAATGTAAAATGTAAAATGTAAAATGTAAAATGTAAAATGTAAAATGTAAAATGTAAAATGTAAAATGTAAAATGTAAAATGTAAAATGTAAAATGTAAAATGTAAAATGTAAAATGTAAAATGTAAAATGTAAAATGTAAAATGTAAAATGTAAAATGTAAAATGTAAAATGTAAAATGTAAAATGTAAAATGTAAAATGTAAAATGTAAAATGTAAAATGTAAAATGTAAAATGTAAAATGTAAAATGTAAAATGTAAAATGTAAAATGTAAAATGTAAAATGTAAAATGTAAAATGTAAAATGTAAAATGTAAAATGTAAAATGTAAAATGTAAAATGTAAAATGTAAAATGTAAAATGTAAAATGTAAAATGTAAAATGTAAAATGTAAAATGTAAAATGTAAAATGTAAAATGTAAAATGTAAAATGTAAAATGTAAAATGTAAAATGTAAAATGTAAACTGTAAAATGTAAAATGTAAAATGTAAAATGTAAAATGTAAAATGTAAATGTAAAATGTAAAATGTAAAATGTAGAATGTAAAATGTAAAATGTAAAATGTAAAATGTAAAGTGTAAATTGTAAAATGTAAAAAATGAAAATGAAAAAAGAAAATTGAAAAATAAAAAAATTAAAATGGAAAATGAAAAATGGAAAATAGAAAATGGAGAATGGAAAATGAAAAATGAAAAATGAAAAATGGAAAATGAAAAACGGAAAATGAAAAATGGAAAATAGAAAATGGGAAATGAAAAATGGAAAATGAAAAATGGAAAATGAAAATTGAAAATTGAAAAATTAAAAATGGAAAATGAAACATGAAAAATGAAAAATGGAAAATGAAAATTGAAAAATGGAAAATGAAAATTAAAACATGGAAAATGGAATATGAGAATTGAAAAATGGAAAATTGAAAAATGAAGAATGGAAAATGAAAATTGAAAAATGAAAAATGGAAAATGAAAAATGAAAAACGAAAAATGGAAAATAAAAATTGAAAAATTAGAAACGGAAAATGGAAAATAAAAAATGGAAAAGGAAAAATAAAAAATTAAAAATGGAAAAAAAACTGAAAAATGAAAATTGAAAAATGGAAAATGAAAAATGAAAATTGAAAATTGAAAAATTAAAAATGCAATTTGGAAAATGAAAAATGGAAAATGGAACATGAAAATTGAAAAATTAAAAATGGAAAACGCAAAATGGAAAATGAAAATTGAAAAATGGAAAATGAAAATTGAAAAATTAAAAATTGAAAATGAAAAATGAAAATTGAAAAATGGAAAATGCAAAATGGAAAATTGAAAATGAAAATTGAAAAATGGAAAATGAAAATTGAAAATTGAATATTGTAAATTGAAAAATTGAAAATGGAAAATGAAAAATTAAAAATGGAAATTGGAAAATGAAAATTGAAAAATTAATAATGAAAAATGGAAAATGGAAAACACAAAAATTAAAAATTAGATATTAAATATTAAAAATTAAAAATTAAAAATTAAAAATTAAAAATTAAAAATTAAAAATTAAAAACTAAAAATTAAAAATTAAAAATTAAAAACTAAAAATTAAATATTAAAAATTAAAAATTAAAAATCAAAAACTAAAAATTAAAGACTCAGGTGGAGGGTATCAAAAAATTCGGCACAGCCGAATTTAACACTCTTACTTGTTTTAATTTAATTTATTATTTATGACATATTTAAATAATATCTCAAAATTAACACAAATCGTATTCAAGTTGAAAAAATGTTTGGTCTCAAGTGGAGAATAGTGTTGGATATCCAATTGAGAGTTAAAATATTTCTCAAAGATTGGAAAAATTTTAAGTCTCAACTTGATGTCAAGTTGAAAACAAACAGGGAGAAAAGTTGTTCATCTCATTACATTAGACATCAATTTGAGAACTTAACTATTCTTCAACATTGGAGAAATAATTTTTCAATGCATACTGGGATGGTGTTTATAAAAAATTACCAATTAGAGATTAAAGTTCGATATCGAAATAGTATAAGGTTATTTCCTCTATTGGCTCAAGCGAATTGAAGGCGTTCAAGTAATTAAGTTGGTTCCTTCGTGTATATTACTTTGTGTGGTAGAATTAATGATCTTATTCTTAGTAGTTCCACGAGGTCAACTCCGTACAGAGACTGAGAATACAAAAAAGTTCCATCATATCTCTTTATACCGTACACATAACGTAGGATCGCATTGTACGCTACTAATATTCTCCTCTTACTTTCTGAATCAAAATAAGCAAAAATTTCACAACATCGGCATAATGAAAGTTTTCGCTAGAAGCACATGAATATTTAAAGGAGAAAGATGTGTAGGGTACAATGTTCTTAAGAAAGTACCTTTTCTTAAAAAGTACCTTTCCTTAAAAAAGTACCTTTTAGAAACAAGTACCTTGTCTAATAAATTTAACTTTTCTAAAAAAGTTCCGTTTCTTAAAAAGTTTATTTTCTTAGAAAAGTAAATTTTCTTAAGAAAGTAGCTTTTCTATAAAAGTACCTTGTCTTAAAAAATACCTTTTCTAAGTAAGTATCTTTTATAATAATATTTCCTTTTCTTAAAAAAGTACATTTTCTAAACAAGTATCTTGTCTAATAAATTTACAATACATTTTCTAAATAAATTACCTTTTCTTAAAAAAATATCTTTTCTCAAAAGGACTTTTTCTGAAAAAGTACATTTTCTGAAAAGAACCTTTTCTTAGAAATTTCCCTTTTCTAAAAAAGTTCCGTTTCTTTTCTTAGAAAAGTAAATTTTCTTAAGAAAGTACCGTTTATAAAATAGTACCTTTTCTTAAAAAATACCTTTTCTAAGTAAGTACCTCTTATAATAAAATTACCTTTTTTTAAAAAACACATTTTCTAAACAAGTATCTTCTCAAATAAATTTACGTTTTCTAAACAAAGTACCATTTCTTTAAAAAAATATCTTTTCTTAAAAGGACCTTTTCTGAAAAAGTACATTTTCTGAAAAGAACCTTTTATTAGAAATTTCCCTTTTCTTATAAAACTACTTTTTCTTAAAAAATATCTTTTCACAAGAAGTACCTTTATAAAATTATCATTTAGGAAACTTTTTTAAAACTCCTATAAAAATACTAACAATGTTAAAAAAGGACAAAAATTAATATTGCAGATTATAAATTTAGTTAGTTTATTATTTTACTTCTAAGTGTAATTGTTTCTACCCTAAGTCAATTTGTAGTCACGGTATAATGAGTTTGTGCAGCTATTTGTAACTACAAAAAATAACTACCAGCTTTTGTTGAAACGATCGCTGATGAGAAACATTTTCCAAATCGTAGTAAGCAAATTCTATCCACTTTGCTCAAACCCTAAAAAGATCTTTTTGAAAAATATATGGTAAATCAGAAATGTGTCAAACCTTTTCTCGTCTTATATTTATTAGTTAAAAATTTTAGTCCCTCTGTCCGTTTCACTTCAATATGGTCATCTTACCTCAATGTGCTTGAACTTATAACTCCTTTACGGAACTCATGGAATAGGGTATCGCCTAGACCGATTATAACTTTCTCAATTGATTTTTATTTAAGATTTGACATATTTTACCCAACAATTACAATATTCATAAACAAATCATTTGCTACAAAATTTAATTAACTTTTTTTAAATAAATATTTCAGCAAATAAAAACACTTGTTTACACACGCGCAATTATAAAACAACTGAATATATATTAACAATTGATTTTTTTTTATAACAGTTCTCCTTTATTGTAACGATGTGGAATAAGTTCTCATTGAACTGATACTGTTTTTTTTAAGCACGAAAGCTCACTTGGATGGACAAAATGACGGGACAATTTTTTAAATACAAATTAAATACTTAATTTAATCCGACTATGGTGCGTCATTAAATGTTAACATTATCGAATGTACTGAACAAAAATGTTTTTAACTTTTATGTTAACGCTTTTTTGTTTTTTTTTGTGGCGTGTGATCGGTAGAAAAATAAACAACGAAAATACTTTTAAGAATATGGTTTGTTTTGTTTGGTTAAAAAACGATTGTAAATAAAACGACACCGACCACTGTGATATGCTACGCCATATGATCAAGTCATATAACTGCTGGGAATTTATAATCTTAACTTGATAATTATGGTTAATATTCAATAGATTTCATATCTAAAAATTGTAGTCAAGGGCCGAAAATAATAAATATTTAAAAATTGTTTTACATAGAAGTAAATGTCGAAGAATTGATTCAAGTATACAATATTTATCATTGTTAAGTAGGCTTTCAGGAAATGTTTTGTTTTTTTTTTAAATTTTTGGTTTCGTTTTTTTTTCGAGTAAAAATTAAAGATTTTTATTTATTCAAGCCAAAATAAATGTTATTTTTGATTTTTTTTAATTAGAAGAAAAATAAAAAAATTTTTTTAATTTTTTTAATAAAAAATAGTTATATTTAGATTCCTATTTTTTTCGAGCTAAGCTAGCAAGAGAGCCAAAAAGTGGTACCTTTTTAAGAAAATTTATTTTTTTTAAGAAAGGGTAGTTTTAAAGAAAAGGTGCTTTATAAGAAAAGGTAACTTTCTAAGAAAAATTTATTTTTTCAAAAATGTATTTTAAAAAAATGTACTTTTTTAAGAAAAGGTATTTTTTAAGAAAATGTATGTTTTGAGAGAAAATATACCTTTTTTAAAGTAACTTTTTTTAGTAAAAGGAAAATTTAAAAAAATTTACTTTTTTATGAAATGTTACTATTTAAAAAAAGATAATTTTTTAAGAAAATTTAATTTTTCAAAAAAAGGTTCTTTATTTATTAATCAAATGTACTTGTTAAGAGAAGGTACTTTTTAAAGAAAAATTACTATTCTAAGAAAAGGCACTTTTTAAGAAAAGGTAATTTTTTAAGAAAAGGTAGTTTTTAACACCTTGCCTTATGATTTAATTTAAAAGAATGAGTGTGGAGACTATTTAATTTTAATGCAACTCTGTGCGGGCATTATCAGTGTTAATATATTTATAAAAATAACGTTTGTTTGTTAAGTACATATAATAAATTTGCTACTACTACTTTAAAGCATTTAAATCCGTGGCGGGCTTAGCAAGTCAATGTCGAATTTGGCACAGAAAATGTTTGCGGGCGACACTCGTCATTTCCACTTAAGAGGTTAAGAAAATGTACTTTTTAAGAAAATGTACTTTTTTAAGAAAAGGTACTTCTTAAGAAAAGGTACTTTTTTTTAGAAAAGGTAATTTTTAAGAAAATGCAATTTGTTAAAAAAGGTACTTCGTTAAGAAAAGTCATTTTTTAAGAAAAGGTAATTTTCTAAGAAAAGGTACTTTTTTAAGAAGAGGGAATTTTTTACGTTTTATAAAATGTACTTTTTTATGAAATTGTACTTTTAAAACAATAGAATTTTTAAGAAGTGGTACTTTTTGAGAAAAGGTAGTTTTTTTAGAAAAGTTACTTTTTAGAAAATTCACTTTTTGAGAAACGGAACTTTTTTTAAAGAGAAGGTATTTTTTAAGAATTGGTACTTTTTAGGAATTTCTGCGACACAAACAAAGGTCGCATATGAAAAGATATTTTCATTCAATTTGGTGTAGGTCTCTCGATTTGTAAGCCCCTCATATGTATTTCAAATTGGCCATGTACAAAATATTAACACAACATGTTTGTAAGCACTGTCCTGATGTCAAATTTTGCTTACTCTCCTAATAAATATAAAAATACATTGATTAGATCATATCAAGATTAAGATATCCCTTGACTACCATTTATTATGAAAAAAGTTTAACTCTCAAAATAGTCACATGCTTAGCAACAAGATTGTTGCTAAAAATGTTTTTGTATGCTAAATTTGAGTGTATAAACATTTTTGGCCCAGTAACATAATAAAACATTAAGAGTATAATGAAGTTTCATTAAAATTATTTCATATAATTTATAAAAATATTTATTTATATATCGTCCTAAATCTGGCCGGAAGTCATTTAAAATTAATATTTTCCACACATATACTCTAGCAGAGATTTCATTTAGCACAGTTCGATTTTCAGTATTCAGTTTTTTGATTTTTTTTTAACAAGCCTAATCTCGATCTGGAAGTACCATTGCAACTAAATGCTTCAAACATATTAAACAACTTATAATACTGTTTTATGGAATATACATTTTTTTAAGGTTTATTTATTTCACGAATCGTGTAAAACAATAATCTTCATTTGCTTATTTTAATGATTATATTTGTTACAATCTTCTGGTTTGTTTTTAAACTTGTTAACAGAGTTTTAGTTAAAAGAGAAAATTCGAACCAAAGAGAAATGTATCGTATCGAATAAAAATATGAGACTCAGTTTCATGTTTTAAAATAATTGAGAAAATTAACGAAAAACTCTCTTATATATGTATTTATAAATTTAAAGGTCATTTGGTGTTTAAAACTTTTTCAATAAAATTAAGATTTATTAGAAATCAGTGAGGGCAAGATATTGCTTTTTAAATTAAGTATATAGTATACCAGTAGTTATTTCTAGTCGCAGTTTGATTTACGTCAAATGTGGTCGCATCAATGGATGTAGTATTTTGCTCAAAAAGCATAGAGAGCAATATCGTAATTAAGTTATTTCTTATTCAATAATTTTAAAACAGATACGTTTAATAAAATTTCAATTTTTTGTAAGGAACACGGCAACGGCAATAGTTTACTTTATAAATGGACTAACTATTTTTTTAAGCCTAGTATAACTTTGATTATCACTCTTTAAATGCTCTTAAACTTTATAATTTTAAAAAGTCTCATTAATTGGAGTCATAAAGAAACATATTTAAATTTTTAGAATATTTTTATACCATCTGGACCCCATAATATATATATATATATATATATATATTCCTTATAACGAGCGGAGTTGAATAGCGATGTCCTCAATGGGTTAACCAGAGTGTTTAGTTTAAGTTGAAATGATTCATTGACATCCTGAGAAGTTTGCTATTAAAAATCATTAAAAATCGGTTTAATAAGTCCCGAGATATCAATGAAGAAGTAAAGAAATCTTGAAAAAAATATGATGATTATATGTTGTTCTTGTCATGATCACGCAATCAAAATGATAGCTAAGGTTCTTATTTTTAGTGAAAATGATTCATTAATGCTAAACTAAGTAATTAATAATAAAACAATTTAAATCAAAAAAATTAACAATGTAAATTTACCAAAGTTTTCTCTTTCGTAATATGTCTACATATGTATATAACTTAAACTTTTTTATATTTTTGCTTATGTATTAACTTATTTCATATATAAAATATATATATATATATATATATATATATATATATATATATATATATATATATGGGGCGTTTCATGGCAAGTGAACCAACTTTTGAAACTGATGCCTTCCGAGGTTAATCCTATTGGATAGCAGTGTAGACACAATTTTTTAACAAGATCGGTCCAGAACTCTCTGAGTTAGAGGGGGTCAAAATTTGACATTTTGGCTAAGCAGGTGTTTTTTTCTCCTTGTAACTTATTAACTATTGTTTTTATCAAAATTTGTCCCAAATAATATACATAGATAGCTATTTCTTCAATCTTTCGGAAAAAAAATTAAAAAAAAAATAAAAAATTTTTTTGGCAAAATCAAAATTCTTTTACTTTTTAAAAAAAAAAATCCCTTTTTTTTGCTCAAAAGAAAGCTTAAGTTTTTTGCTTTAAGAGGTTTTTGGTCGCTTAATGGGATGCGAGTGGGAAATCTATAAAAGAAATGTTTTGTAACTCAAGACAACGGTTTTTCAATTTTTAGCAAATGCACTAATTTGAATTTTTTTCCTATTAGTGTGTAAGTGTTTCTAAAACCTTAAGAATAAAACGCACACCGAGAAACTAGACAAATTAACCTTTCCGACGCACAGTGGCGCCCGTAGAGCAAACGAGGTTGCAAAAATCAAAATTTTCATGTGCGCCGACGAAGTTTTGAATAAACCCATGGAAACCCATAGGAAACTTTTCAACGATTTCAAATATGCTACTCTTAATAATATCACATTTTTAGTTTAGAAGATATAACCGTTCAAAGTTGACCGACATTCGGTTTTCAAAAAAACACACAATTTTTAGTCAATTTGTTGCGATTTCAGGTGTAATATCACGAAAAATAGTTAACGAATCGCCTTTTTTTTTGTTTGTATTGATTGATGTATTTATTAAATGTATAATGATAAAAAAAAAAATTAACTGTTTGCTTTGTGTTTCTCCTGGTAAATCACTATTTAAAAACTATCCGTTTTTTCACTATTTTTCAACTTTGACGGAAAATAAAAAAATCTATATTTTTCTATATTTGCCATATTTGCAAAACATGTTCTTTGATCATTTCTTTACATAATTCAAAAGGTTTTATCTGCCCGTACGTGCCCGTTTGGCTTCTAGAGGTAAAAAAGGTTAAAAAGACATGGTTGCAGAAATTGTATGGCGTGCATCACTTACATGTTTTGATTGACAGTGTTTGATCTAATAGTTTGAAAATTGCATTTTAAGTCGGTTGTCTACCTGTGAGCCTCTGCCAAAGTCTACTCCCAATATTCTGTTACAGACACAGGATGCACAAAAAACTACTCATTGAAATTCGCAGGTATGCACCTCACTTAAAAATTACTTTGGAGTACAAATGGTCAAGAACAATATTGACTTATGGTCCCTCCAGGTAGGCACAAATCTTATTTAGCCACGAGCATAATATCAAAATTGCATAATTCAGCCTAAATCCATATGTATGCAGGGAACAGGTAAATTTTTAGGCATGGTAGCATAAGCCTATATATTGCAAAATAAGCATAATGTCTGGATTAGTCTACGACTGAAAGTTGGCGCAACAAGTAGTGAAACCATGGCGTTAAACAATTTAAAATTATTTGAACTGTTTAGAAGGTCAACCACACCAAAGTTTTTCACGGAAGCTGCTTTAGAAGAACTTGATAGCTTATACGGAAATGTTGAGAGAAGCAAAATTATAAAAAATAATTTTTATCTGATATATGCAAATATTAAGGCAAAATGGGTGAAATCTAATCGAACCATTCAGAACTTCAACTCCAAATACGAGGACTGGCTGAATGAAGACACCATCCTGGATATATTGGCAGTAGATAAACCCACCACATCAACCAGAGGAGCAAAAGGAAGGCCAAAAAAAGTATTGAGGAGTGTTCAATTTTCACAAGAAAGAGGAAACTTGCCGATGCCACCAATGACTTGACCACGAAGCATTTATCGGACGCGCTTTCTATTAAATATACAAAGGATAGTGGAAGAGTTAGCTCGCAGATTACAAAATCTGTTGCTGATGCAAGCCCACTGCGACTAAAAAGGATTAAGGAAAGCATTCCCACGTCCACAAACGCACACATTAAAAAGTATGGTTCCGAAGAAGCCTTGGCCTTGTTTATGGACTTACAACTTTCCAAAGAAAAATATGAGATACTACGGGCGTCCTTGATGCGACACGGGGCTGACGTTTTACCAGGATACACGCATATTACGCAAGCCAAAATAAATTCACGACCACTGCATACGGAGTTTACGGAAGTCTCTGTGAAAGCCAATCTGCAGGATCTCATGGGCCATACAGCAAAACGGTTGTTGGGGAGTCTTCCTGAAAATGAGGTGAAAATTCTTCCTGAGAAACTGACATTGATCAGCAAATGGGGCTGCGATGGATCATCCGGACAAAGCGTTTATAAGCAAAGGATATCTTCCGATGACGCTACAATATCGGACGGAAATATGTTTATGGCATCTGTTGTTCCTTTGCGGCTAAAATCTGATGTTTCCCTACACTGGAAAAATCCACGTCCGTCATCAGTGCATTATTGCCGACCATTAATGTTTCAGTTTGCAAGGGAATCGGCAGAACTCATAAGGACCACGGTGAAGGACATTGAAGAACAAATAAGCAAGATTAAGCCTACAAAGCTGCAAATTGGAGAAGGAAAATATATTGAATGCAATTACGAGTTCCACCTGACCATGGTTGACGGAAAAGTCGTAAACGAACTGACAGGAACAACCTCAACATTGTCATGCCCGATTTGAAAAAGGAGTCAGAAGAACTTTGGTAGTTTAAACGATTCTACAAACGAGGAGAATTACGAATATGGAATGTCACTATTGCACGCAAGGATAAGGTGTATGGAGTTCTTGCTAAAACTAGCGTATACCCTACCACAAGAGGAAGAAAACTTCGATGAAAATACATCAATAAAGGATAAGGAAAAGATCAGAAAGAAGCAAATACAGGATGCTTTTTTTAAACAAGTTGGACTAAAAGTAGACTGTCCCAAGCACGGATACGGTAACTCAAATGATGGAAACACTTCTAGGAGATTTTTTGAAAATGATGAGGCAGTAACTAGAATCACTGGAATTGACAATCAAATCGTGAAAAGATTGGAAACGATCTTGAATGTTTTAAACTGCAAAGAAAATGTCAATTCTACAAAATATGGAGAATATGCATCGAAAACTGCATCTCTTTTAGCAGAAATGTATCCACAGAAGAAGTTGACCCCGACCGTCCATAAAATATTGGCGCATGGCAAAGATATAATTGAGTACCAGTCTTTGCCAATTGGAGAGCTTTCTGAAGAATCACAGGAGTCTCTTAACAAATTTTATAAAAAATATAGATTGCAGAACACATTCAAAGCATCAAGGGTAAGGCAAAATGAGGACCTCTTCAACATGTTGGCAGCATCTTCCGATCCACTTATTTCTTCCCTGCGGCATGTGAAGTCACGAGTAGAGTTAGAAAATAATTATAGTTTAGAAATGATTAGTCTTTTAGATATACCTTCTCTTACGAATTGTGATGAATATTTTGCAGAAAATTGAAAAAATAAATTTAAAAAAGAAGTAATTTTTTTTTAATTTGTTGGGTAATAATTTAAAACATAAAACCCTAAAGAAAAAAAATAAAAACAATCTAAAAATGTAAAAATAATTTTTTTTAGTTACCATAAAATTGATTTTTCTACAAATTTTAACTTTGATAACCCATAAGTAGGCCCCTACAAAGCGTAGCACCCTTTCCAAACGCTCATTTCATAGGCTGAACAGTTATCTACCATATGCTGTTTAAACTGTTCAATTTTGTGATTCGGTTCAAAAGAAATGATTTTTGCAACGAAAAAACTCAAATGGCGCCACTGTGCGACGGAATGTATAATACCTAACTAAAATTTCATACCTTCGATAGTGTAATACCCGCAATATGTTAACCTTAGGAAAAAAAATCCCTTTTTTGTATAGAAATGTTGAAAAATTATTTTTTTTATTTGTAATCTATAATATTAATATGCTATGCGATTTCTTGTGACCGATGTTTTGTTCTACCGTTTTATCCCGATTTTGACCAAACGTTTATTATTTGAAAGGTATTTCTTTTTAGCCGTTTTGCAGATTTACAGATTTTTAAAGTTTTTCCTTTAGTTTGAGTAAATTGCATTTAAAGTTGCTACTAACACATACATAAAATTATACATATGCTATGTGTGTTTTATTAAATTTGTTAATGTGTTTGTTAATGAGTTTGTTATTTTCATTCACAATAATAATAAACCATAAAAGTGTTGGTTTTTGAATTGGCTAAGTTGAACAATAAAGCTGCCTAGAAATTGCACTCGAATTTCGAGCGCTGGAATCTGCTAGTAATTAATTATTACTATTATGTTTGTTTGTCTCTTTGGTTTATAGGAGACTACACCACTGGACCGATCGTCTTGAAATTTTTACAGTAGGTAACTGCCTATCCGGAAGGAAAAATAGGCTATATTTTTTTTGATTTTTCAAGTGGGCGTGGCACCTCCCAAACAAAGTGAATTTTTAACATCTAATTTTAACATATAATATCTGGAGTACTACGACATCAAGAGTTCTGAAACTATGTACATATACATATTTAAATAATTCGAAGAGTTGCGGAAAAAGGGCGTGATCGGACCAATGGGCGTGGTACCCACCATACAAAGTAAATATTAAATATCATATATCTAGAGTACTGTTATAGATAAAGTCTTCAGACTGTGTGAGTTCATAAGTTAGCAACGTTAGTACTCGAAAAAAAATGGCCGGAATCCGATCAGTGGGCGTGGTACCTCCCATACAAAGTAAATGTATATTGTCATATATCCAGAGTACTGTAATAGTGAAAGCCTTGGAACTTCGTCTGAGTTCATGAGTTATTAATGTGAGTATTCCCATAAAAAATGGGCGGGATCGGACCAGTGGGCGTGGTACGCCCCACACAAAGTAAGTATTTAATATAGTATAACTGGACTACTATAATAGTGAAAGTCTTGGGACTTTGTCTGTTTTCATGACTTATTAATGTGAGTAGTTTCATAAAAATGGGCGGTACCGGACCAGTGGGCGTGGCACCCCCATAAAAAGTAAATGTTTAATGTCATATATCTAGAGTACTGTAATAGATAAAGTCTTGGGACTTTGTGTGAGTTCATAAGTTATCAACGTCAGTACTCGAAAAAAAAAATGGGCGGAATCAGATCAGTGGGCGTGGTACCTCCCATACAAAGTAAATATATAATGTCATATATCTGAAGTACTGTAACACTGAAAGCCTTGGAACTTTGTCTGAGTTCATGAGTTATTAATGTGAGTAGTCCCATAAAAAAAATGGGCGGGATTGGACCAGTGAGCGTGGTACTCCCCATACAAAGTAAGTAATACCCAGTCTTTCATCCAGCTTATTTGTCGCCTTTATTTGCTGCTTTTTTGCCAATCTCTCTTGCAACATGCTTACTTACTCTCTTAACAGGTCAGAAATGTATCAGATAATTTTTCTGCAACATTCATTATGCAAAAATGCATACAGAGGGTTTTCCTATATACGTTTACAAATGCTGTTAAGTAGCACATGCTAAATATTGACTCATTCCATTAACCAGCTGAATTAAAATTGAAACCTCTTTCTATGTATATTTTCGATTATTTAATAAAAGTATTACAAATAATTGCTGGCTTCAAATGTAATCTAATTTCAGCATAAGAGAAAAGTACCGTAAATTTTAAGCATCAGTTGTATTTTTAACATTTAAGCCAAAATATGTTTGATCATACTAACAAAATTTATTTTAAAATTTAATTTGAATTTTGTAATGATGATGAAAGTGTTGTTTTATTGACTTGTTTTATTATTTTATATGTAAATTATTTTAATCACAGTTACTGATACATATGTACCTTCTTTTATTTTCGCATCACTTAATTATGGAAATACAGATTTTTAGTGTGAAAAAGCCTCGCTTTTTTTGTCTAGTTGTTTAACGAATTGCTGACTTCAAATTATTTCTTTTTGTTTAATCGTATAATCGAAATCGGTTTTTCATTGGTTACAAAGTACTATAACTATAACATTGTCAATTTTTAACTGATTTAAACAAATTAAAGCTTTTTTTACTCAGAAAAACACAGACTTTGAGACTATTGTTGTTCAAAAAGAAGATTCGAAAAAAACCCTCGTAGCAGTTGAAAGAGTTAACAAAAAACTGAAAAATTAAGATATTATTGAAAAAATCTAGATATTTTATTAACAGTACAGTGAAGGTATATATATTTGGAAAGACCAAGTTCGTTTCTTATTTTTGTAGCACCGTGTTATTTGTCACCATTGAGTTTAGTTTTTTAGCGTGTATTTTATTCATGTTTCAAAAATCTTTTTAATTTCAGCAGGAAAACGTTTTTAAGATTTCTTTATACATAATGGCACATGTCGAATATTTTTTGGTAAAACATACTTTTTATTAATAATAAACAAAATTTATGACCAGCATATATTATCATATTATTAATATTATTGAAATTCCGTTAATCTTTGGAAGCAAATACATTAATGCACTGGTTATTTTATAACGAAAAAGATTAACAAGTGATTAAATATTAGTTGAAATATTATAAATTATAAGTTTACCTGAGATATGAATGCACTGATAGCCAACGAAGAAAACAAGAAATGTTCAATAAAAAGCTTGTATAAATGTATGTATTAGTGTTTATAAACATCAACTCAATTTATCAGCCTAAAAACATTTTTGAACTATGAATGGCAATCACCTATGTCTTTTGTATATTTTCCTCAAATTGTAAAATTGTTAATATTTTATTTATTTCAGATGTCAAAACTAGCTCACCTCGAATGAGGCAAAAAAAATTGTATTTGGCTTCCAAAATTTAATTATATCATATACCACTATGTGTTTTGGGTATAATGAATTTGTGCTGCTGTTTGTAACTACCAAAAATATTTGACCTAGACCCATCTTTTATTATACCGATCGAATCAGAATCACTAACTGATTCGATTTAACGATGTCCGTCCGTCCGTCCGTCTATGTGTCCATGTAAACCTTGTAATCAAACTGCAGGTCGCAAATATGAATATATTTTGATGAAATTTGGTATATAAGCTTTTATCGGCCATAGGATGAACGCTATTGAAATTGGTGAGAATCGGTCCATGTTCAGACCTAGGGATCATTTTTGGACTACTCATTAATGCATGTAATAAACGCATACAAACCCAATTTGAGTAAGATCTATATGACAATTTGGATCTTATGGCAATTTATGTCGATTTCATAGGGGTCATTTGTATGGGGACTAGGTCTGAACATGGACCGAAATTCACCAATTTCAATAGAGTTCATCCTTATATACCAATTTTCATTAAAATATATTCATATTTGCGACCTGTAGATTGATTACAAGGTTTACATGGACACACAGATGGACAGACGGAGTCGATCGGTGTAATAAAAGATGGGTCTTGGTTAAATATTTTTGGTAGTTACAAATAGCAGCACAAAGTCATTATACCCAAACCACATAGTGGTATAGGGTATAAAAAAAGGTATATAAAGACTACCGACAGTACCAACCATGTTAAAGTTCGAATGTTCACGCAGAATTGGGGAACAGTTCAGGAAAAATTTTACATTAATTTATCCACAAGCACAATAAAAAACAGACTGCGTGAAAATAATCTTAAACGTTCTGCAAAGTCTGTACAAAAATGGCTGTGACAAAAGAAATCGATCTTATAAAATGGCCCGCCAAAATTCCGGATCCAAAACTAATCGAAAATCCATGGCGGGATTTACGAATTGGCCGTACTAAATTTACAAATTTAAATATATTATTGGAAGAATGTAAAAAGTATTACAAATAAACAAAAATTAAGTGTGTTCATATTTTTTATATGAAACGGGCTATTTAAAATTTATATATATGGGATAAAGTTCTGCAACATGTTTCAAGATATCAATAAATAGCAAAACGTGTGCGAAAAAAAATCTATTAAATATTGCAGAAAAATCACGCAGTTTCAGAGTAGTGGTGAAGCTTTGCATCAAGAATCTAAAATATCCTTAAATAAAACAGTGTATGTAGGGCGTTTCATTTTTGCAACTCTTGGGCGGAATATGAATTCTAATGGAAAAAATATTTATAAAAATAATTTTCTTAAAAAATACTTTATATTAAAAAAAAGTAAATTTTCTTAAAAAAGTACATTTACTTTAAAAAGTATCTGCGTATTCCGACCTAGGTTTTTTTTTTTTTGGCTTAAGTCTAGTTTAGGGGCGATGCCCCGATCGGTTCAAAATTTTTACCACTTATAAAACTTTTTAATGTGATTCCAGGGAAATATTTTTTTTTTGTCGGTCGAGCCTATTTTCCGAGTTATGGACCCCCAAAGTTTTGATATTGACTACTGTATAACTTTGATATTTAGTATCGGATTTCGACAATATATATATCGTTGGAAAGCTTATTTGAGTGCCTTCTATGTGGTATTTTAAAATTTGAAATCCATTAACCCATTATGAACCTATTGCAAATTTTGCATTTTTGTGAGAGAGTATTTTTTTTAATATGGGATTATCTCATAAATAGACGTATGTCATGTATGGTTTTATATTAACTGAATAAAAGGTAGGTCCACAAGCTTTATTTTGATGTATCTCATGGCAACTTAACCCTTTCAGAACCGGATATATTTGGTATTTTATCTTCATTTTTAAGGCTTTTTGAAAAATTTATTCCTAATTCTAGCCTACAGCGCTTTAAAACAACACAACAAAATTCTTTATCCGTCCTATTAGGAAAATTTTTTAGAAAAAATCGCGCGATTTTTTCTAAAAAATTTTCGCCTGCGGCGCTTTAAAATGAGACAATTAATTGTTTATATTTTTTAAAACAACACAACAAAATTCTTTATCCGTCCTATTATGAAAATTTTTTAGAACAAATCGCGCGATTTTTTCTACAAAATTTTCGCCTGCGGCGCTTTAAAATGAGACAACTAATTGTTTATATTTTTTAAAACAACAGAACAAATTTTTTGATGAAAATTTTTTAAATCAATAAAGTTGCCACAATTTAAAAAAATTATATAAATTTTAACTACCTTCGAAATACAAATATATTTTCCAAAAAGCATTACAAATATGACTAAATATATAAAATAAATACACAAATAAAATAAAAAAAATATTAAAAATCCATAAAATATCATATATTTTTCAAAAAGCATAAAAATGTAGATAAAATACCAAATATGTCCGGTTCTGAAAGGGTTAAGTTGCCATGAGATACATCAAAATAAAGCTTGTGGACCCACCTTTTATTCAGTTAATATAAAACCATACATGACATACGTCTGTTTATGAGATAATCCCATATTAAAAAAAATACTCTCTCACAAAAATGCAAAATTTGCAGTAGGTTCATAATGGGTTAATGGATTTCAAATTTTAAAATACCACATAGAAGGCACTCAAATAAGCTTTCCAACGATATATATATTGTCGAAATCCGATACTAAATAACAAAGTTATACAGTAGTCAATATCAAAATTTTGGGGGTCCATAACTCGGAAAATAGGCTCGACCGACAAAAAAAAATATTTCCCTGGAATCACCCCAAAAGCCCCTACCCCCTCCAAAAAAATCTAAAATATCGGGGCATCGCCCCTAAACTAGACTTGTTCCGAAGTTTTCTTCTCAGCTACCTCCTCATGATTCGATTATTTGTTTCGAATTAATCTTTCAAATAACACACTTTTTTTTAATTTATATCATTTATTGAAATTAAATTGAATTTACACAAGCTGCTAATACTTTCATTAGTTCTAAAATTGCTGGTTCTACCCCTCCGAGCTCTGCAGCTACAACAAACTTATTTAAAAAATATTTTTTCATTGAATCAATTTCATTTTCAATGTAATTTTGGAAATTAGCATAATGTTGAAATATTTCCAACTCCTTATAAAATGCGTTTTTATTTTTCTTTAGTTCTAATTTGAATTGAAGTTCCAGAATTTTTCGATGTAATGAACCGCAAAATTGCTCTAAAGTAAAGAGGCAATTCATGTGTCGACAAAATATTAAGTCCAACAATTCGTCGGAGATATCATCCTTACGAGGTAATAGTGCAATATACTTTTCTGTTGAATTTTTAGACTTTTGAAAAAGTTGTTTAAATTGCGAATCTAAAGCACGCAGATCCTTCATTTTTTAATGTTTAATACTACAAACGACGTACAAAAATAATAGACGTATAACACGATACCACACTATTTTGCGAATTGATTTGGGAAATCCCTGTATTTCATTGCGTTATTAACAGCGTCGTCAAAATTAGCGGCTTGATATTAAGGGCACTATACACTTATCAAATTACCATCAAGCATTGTGGTGATGCTTGGTGAAAAATGATTTCTGGCATGTTGTACGAGTGATTTTTATGAATGTATTGTATATTCTCATCAAGCACGTACACACTTTAAAGCGGAATATACACGGTCAAAATGCTTGACGTCAAATTCATGTATGTGTGCATGAAGCTTCGAACATACACGGTACTGCATAGCACTTCAATCATTCATTTGGTTTTTGATTTTGTGCTGTAAACATCATGTCGGTAGCGGACGATACACTTATCGCCATTTTGGCAGTGTGCTTAAAAGCAAAAGAAAGTGAAAAAAGAAGAAGAGACGTATCTGGATGAAGGAGTGGTTAAAAAAAGGAATTCATTTACCCATGAAAACTTAATGGCAATTCTAAAATATTTTGCCTTTCATCCGACATCTCCTCACAACCATTTGCTTCAAAGTCACATTAAAAATGAGAACGTGCTTGATCAATCAACGATATACACACATCAAATTCGTATGTCATGCAAACAGAAAATCTAAAATTTTTGATTTTGCTCAATCATCGTCGGTGTGACATTTACAAACACATTTTCACTAATACCACCAAAATGCAGTTCAATCATTTTGACCGTGTATATCCCGCTTAAACGAGGTTTCAAAGAGAACGGACGCTAAAAATGAGGAATGTTTTTTTTAATCAATTCTTTTCTGAATAAAACGTTAGGAAACTTGGCCTATGTAATCAATTTTATTTGTTTTATTTATTAAAAAACAAATAAGTTTGAAATCACATTAAAATTAACACTTTTTATTTTTTTTTCTATTTTGTTTCTCCCGTCAAAACTTGAAAGTAAAATAAAAAATGAATGCTGTACATTTCGTATGTGTATGTACATAAACATAATAGTTTGACAGCTCAAAATTATTAGCCAATTTGCCTGACGTCTTGTGGCTTACCGGCGTAGAACATTTTAATAATGTCCGCGGGATGGCGGGATTCTATCATTCTTGATGCTAGCTTAATAGGGCCCATACGGTCAATCAGCTGGCGCAATCACTTGATTGCGCATGCATGCTGGTGTCGTGTATGGGCCTGTGGTGTGATTGTGCCAGCCGATTGTGCGAAATCAAAATGAGGTTGATATATTTGTGATTGCACAATCGTGCTGGTGTCGTATATGGGCCATATTTCTTATTACAATAGAATTTTTGAAGAGTAAACATCGCGCATGGATGAATTTTATAAACGAATTTTATGATGAACAAAAAAAAATTATTTTTAAACTTAATAATTAATATTGTATAATATAAATATATAATATATTTAGTTAATAAATGTAAAAAATAAAACAGAAAAATTTTTGAGGTCACTAACCGTATCGATGTTTTCAACACACTACTTGGAAAGAAATGATGATTGTCCAGCATGCTGGTGTGTTGTGTGCTTCGATCTTGATTGTACTATCACTTGATTGTGCCAGCATGCTGGTGTTGTGTATGGGACCTATAACATGGTGTCTCGACTAGCCATAATTCATGACAATGTTCAAGTCAATGGCTAGTGGAGACCGCTAATGTTCATGTCATGACGAAAAATCCAACTTTTTGCCATGACAGAAAGTCTATCATAAACTCAGCCATTTATTTGAACTTTCATTCGATTTTGACGTTCAAGCATTTTAAAATGGCGCAACTTATATTAAATAAAAGCGAAATTATTAATTTCATTCTAAAAAAAGATTCACCCAAAATCTCATGCTTTTTCTCTCATTATTTCTTCTTCAATTTGTATTTTTAGTTTTTCTAACTCTTTTAAAGCATTGGGTACAAGAACGCATTTTTGTTGTTTACGGTTCAAAGACATTTTGGAAATGAAATGTCTAAACATAATTTGCCCACTTCGCGTTTTCTCCCATTTTGTTTCTCTGACTTGAACATGAACATTGTCATAAATTATAGCTAGTCGAGACAGCGTGTAAGCACTTTTCAGTCCAGCTGTTAGCAACCTGCTCAACCTAGGCAACCCAGCTGACTTACTTCTGGGTCACACGAAGCAATTCTTGTAGCTCAACTTCTTTTCAATTCTCTTCTAAAGTTACCTTAATGTTCACACAGAGAAATTTGTTTCAAGCAATTTTCGTTTTTTTTGCTTCCAAATTCTTACATTTTTGACAGTTCATTTTATAATTTATAATTTATAATTTATAATTTATAATTTATAATTTATAATTTATAATTTATAATTTATAATTTATAATTTATAATTTATAATTTATAATTTATAATTTATAATTCATAATTTATAATTTATAATTTATAATTTATAATTTATAATTTATAATTTATAATTTATAATTTATAATTTATAATTTATAATTTATAATTTATAATTTATAATTTATAATTTATAATTTATAATTCATTAAACAAATTAAACAAGAGCGGACCCAAACAACAACAACGATTAAGAGAAGTACTTACAATGTATCCTAATTAAACGGTTAGCTTATAGTTACGGTCATTAAATATATACAAGATGAAATTGGTTAGCAATAACTGGGGAGTCATACATATTGTTTTAAAAAATTGAAAGTCAATTCGATCTCCATATCCAACAAAACTATTAGGACGTTACACTATGTATATACCCTTTGTATATTGTACAACTTTATTTGTACTCATAATTGCTCTGTTATTGTCGTTGTAGCCAAATAACAAAAAATAAATAATACCCAAATTAACATAAGATCTTCTCCGAAATATCTTCAATAAAAATAATTTTTTGAATTTTTTTTTAAAGCAAGAGTTTTCTTTCCCATATCAATTGCATCTCCGGTTTACACATGAAAGTTTTCTTGTTAAGTCTGGATTCACACAAGGCAATTTTTGTTGCGCAACTTTTTTTCAATTCTCTTTTAAAATTGCCTTAATGTTCACACAGAGAAATTTATTGCCGCAACTTTTCGTTTTCTTTTACTTTCAAATTCTTACATTTTTGACAGTTCACTTTATTAGCTTGTGTAAAAAGAATTTATTATTGGTCCAAAGTGAAAAATCTATTTGTGTGAAAAAATGGAAGTCAAAGAAAAAACGAAATAATAAAAACAAATCATAAAATAAATGAAATAATAACAATAATTTTTCACAGCGAAGCAAAGAATAAAAACAAATGTCGAATAATAAGCTGCAGCTAACTTCGTGTTTATAATTACGATTTGGAGAGCAAAACGAGTTGCCGAGTACAAGCAACTCCGTACCAAATACCACTCTTCTTTCCCTTCTCTCCTACAAACTCAAGAATTGCGCAACAAAAGTTGCCTTGTGTGAATTCGGACTAAAAGTCTTGAGTTTATAGGTGACACGGGAGAGAAGAATAGCAGGGGGTACATACTGTCATGTGCTCTGAAATTTTCTTTTGTCTCTTGCTTCGCAATTGTCAAAGTAGTTATTTTAAGTTTTCTTTAATTTTTATGTTTTGTTTGTGTTAAGAAAGATAATAAATTGAAATGAAGTTAATTCTAATGAAATAAAATGATATAATAAATAGATTAAGTAAACTTGAACAAATCTAGAATTTCAATACAAAAATTTCAGTGTGTAGACACGGATGAAAGTTCAAAAGAGAACTTCAAACAGTTTCAGAAAGAAAAATTTCATTTGTAAACCAGGACTTACCAAAACAAAAAAATGGTTCTAACCTTAGCTATGACAGCGACCCTTTGACCAGAGCTATAAAATACACATCTGGCAGTACCTTTAGTAAGAAAAGAATAAATTGCAAATCTTAACAAGGAATTCAGTGTGGCTGTGTAAAAATATAAATTAAAATAGTTTAATTAACAAGAACATAAATTATATTTTAATAAATTGGTAAAATGATTGTTGCACTTTGAGTGAAATCAAAAGTTTATGTGTGCAAGTGTTTTTTGTGAAAGTATATCAAAAATCATATAAAGCCGGTTATCTGGCAAGTGTTGTGTTTTAGTTGTTTGTGTTCTTTAAATTAAGGCTGTAAATTGTTGTAAAGTCATGTTTTTAGTTAATAAATTACAAAAGGGCATCTCATTTATAAATTTAATTAAGAAAATTTTAAGATGCCAATGGATCTTTGTTCAATTTCAGAACAGAGACTCCTCTGGCCAAAGTTTTTTTTTGTTTTATTAGTGCTTGGTAGGTTTCATAACAAAAGTGGTGTGTTTTTTGTGCTATATGTATATGAAAAAAAATTAGTGTTATTTGTTGTTATATATGGTGAAATTTATATTAATTGGCATTTATAATAGAGTAATACAAATTCTAACATAAAATAGAGGTGAGTTAAAATTAAATTTAAAAAATATTTCTGTGTTCTTATTGGAGTTTTTATTTATTGTAGAACTAAATGCCGACTCACAAGAATGTTATCAGGTATGTATTTACAAAATTTTTTTTATTTTTATCCTTCAAAAATATACAAAAAATGCTGGTAAAAGCGATTGAATTCCCTCCATAAAAAATTTGTTTTCGGAAACCAATATCAGGGATCAATTAAATTTTTTTAACATTAAATTGCTTTTCAATATGTTATGTACATTCAAATTAAAAATAATTTGCTCAAATAATCTTTCAGATTTAATTTCACTATGCAACAAACTTAAAATTCATGACACCTGATAAGCACTATATTTTTTTTTTTAAATCAGTCGAAATTTAAAATTTTATGGATAAGTTTTTTTTAATTTTTTTTTTCTAAAATTTGACATTTTTGTACAGCATAATTCACCGATTTTATCATAACTTGAGAACAATTTGACAAATTTCGTTATAAAAAATAAAAGATTTTAATTGAAATTACCTCATTCGGAATAATTCTGAATATGATGTTTTTTTGCAGGATTGAAATATTTTTATTTTCAAAAAATGCTTAAAATATTGCAAATGGCAAATCATGAAATTTTTTATTACTAAATCATAAAGCTTTATGTCCCTATAGGAACTTATACATGTATAGGAATATATATGTATAGGAACTTATATAATTCATATGTATATATATGTATATATATATCATAAAGCTACATACACTGCAAATCTGAAATCTCTTATATATTTTTTTTTATTAAATAAATTTTACAAAATTTTATAAAAAATCTAAAAGTGATTCCGACTTTTGTTTCAGGTTGATTCTTTTACAAGGACCCAAATAAAATCTCCCTTCATATTTTTGTTCCACAATTCCTGATAAAGTTACTCCATGGTCCCAAGTTGTTGGTGAAATCATTCACTGACTATTAAGGTTTGAAGGGAAAAATTCGAAATGTAAAAGTAAAAACTGTTTTTTTGGAGACATATTTACACCTGAATTTATAAACTTCTATGCCTGAAATTTGCTTGACTCTACGGAAAAAAAAATAACAATTACACATCCTTACCGATTTTTGAGTAGTTGTTAATTGAATCACGAATGGTTTCCTCATAATCTGGACTCCGCTTATTTTCTAATAAGTTCGAAACAATCAATTGAAATGACTTCGGGTAATAATAATGTCTCAAATGTAGGGCTTCGAAGTGGTTATCGGATTTGTTGACCATTAAACACGCCTTCAGAAACTTTTCTCAATGACAGATTTGTGAATATTGTTTTTAAATAAGCAAAAGCTTCATTATCTTTGTGTAGGGCCTTAACACAATTTTTTACTAATCCATTACATTCTCCTTTTTGATATGGGCAGCATGTTTCACATTGTGATTGCCTATTGTGCTCTAGATTCTTGTCGACCAATCTTTCTTTACATAATACATGTTTCGTGTTCGACTATCACAAAGACTGAGAAAACAGCAGTTCTTTATGCAACCACCTTGTAGACAACACACTTTCCAATCGTAATTTTCATAATTTATTATTTTTAATAAATTGGCCGTGGTTTTATATGATCCCTTGATATCTACGGCATGTGCGATGGGTATTGATGGCTTCTTATTGTCATTGTAGTAGACCGTTGTTTTAATATTTTTTCTAATAAATTTCTATCTCTTAAGCGAGATGCAAGGATCTCCGATTATTCTTTCGTGAGATCATTTAATTCTTGCTGCATCAAAAGCTTCGGTACATGGTACAGGATACATGGGATAATGAATTGATTACACTAAATGTAGCATCCGGCTTTTCGTGATTTGGAACCCCATGTGAATGTAGAACAGGAAGTGTAAATCGACCACCTTAAAATGATGGGTTAAGACACTTGTTACCCTTTACAACGTAACCTAAATAAAAATTCGCAATTTTTGTCAAAACCAGGTACCTTCTCTTTATTAACCCTTTCATGCTCGAATTAATTGGGGCGTGGTTAAACATTTTTCAAGTTAATGTAGTTGTTAGTTTAGAGCTAAATATGAATTGGTATCAATTTCAAAGTCCTATAAATCCTGGTTTAGCCGTTATGAAACGTTGCCTATAGGCAACATTGTGGTTGAAAAATGACTGACCACCATCTATTTTTTAATTTTTTTTTCTAATTTCCTTACCTTAAAACAATATATTTAATCATTTAAATTTAAACCTTTAAATATCTTTATTACTTTTTTTGACTATTTGTAAACTCACCTTTTGCAGAAAAAAAATTTACATCTCTATCAATACTTACAATAAAATATTTGCAATTGGGCTTGCATTACTCTGAGAAAAAAAAACCGTAAGTGAAAAAAATAAAAGTTACGGGACTTACATATAAGGTATAATATACATAGGCATAAAAATATTTTTTCATAATTTCATTCTGAAAAACTCCGAAAGTGCTGAGTATCTACAGAAAAAACAAGTAAGAGTGTTAAATTCGGCTGGGCCGAATCTTTGATACCCTCCACCTGCATCTTAAACTTAATATTACAACCAATATTGGGTACGGTCATTGCAGTTGTGTGTATATTAATACTGCATATTTTTTTTATCGTTAAAATTAAAAATTTTAAATTCAAAATGAAAAATTAATAATAGAAAATGGAAAATGAAAAATGGAATATGAAAAACGAAAAATGAAAAATGGAAAATGAAAAATGAAAAGTGAAAAATGAAATATGAAGAATGGAAAATGAAAAATTAAAAATTGAAAAAAATGAAAAATGGAAAATGAATAACGAAAAGTGGAAAATTGAAAATGAAAAATTTAAAATTAAAATTAAGATTTATTTTGTGACCAATATTATTTATGGGATTTTTTTATTTTTTCGGGCTAATTATGGTCAATTAAATATTAAGATGATAATAAAAAAAAATTCAAATTATTACATCTTTTTCACTCGACGTTTCGTTGACGGTATTTCAACTTCTTCTGAAGTGTGAACTTTATTGATTTGATTTTATTTTATTACATTGTAAAGTATTAAATTTGTATAAAAAACTGGACATCACGACACATAATTTTAATAAAATTAATAAATAATTACAATTTTAAAAAGATTACAGTTTAACCTAACTAGTATCACAGATTGTTTTTATTATTAAAATTAAAATTAAAAATTAAAATTAAAAGTTAAAAATTAAAATTTAAAAATTAAAAATTAAAAATAAAAAATTAAAAGTGAAAAGTTAAAAATTAAAATTTAAAATTTAAAATTTAAAATTTAAAATTAAAAATTAAAAATTAAAGATTAAAAATTAAAAATCAAAAATTCAAAATAAAAAATTTAAAATTAAAAATTAAAATTTAAAAATTAAAATTAAAAAATTAAAAAATTAAAAATTAAAGATTAAAAATTAAAATTTAAAAATTAAAATTTAAAATTAAATTTTAAAAATTAAAATTAAAAATTAAAAACTACTAGCTAATTCAGAAAATTTGGCCATGTGAAATGGGAAATGAAAATTGAAAAGTGAAAAATGAAATATGAAAAATGGAAAATGAAAAATTAAAAATTGAAAAAAAAAAATGAAAAATGGAAAGTGAATAATGAAAAGTAGAAAATTGAAAATTTAAAATCAAAAATTAAAATGTAAAAATTAAATATTAAAAATTTTAATTAAAAATAACTAGCTAATTCAGATAATTTGGCCAAGAATCAGTTGATTTTTTTTTAATTATGAATTATTTGAAAACTTTTTTATAGGGATTAAAACTTTGGGTGTTTTATTAGTGGTTTTCTACTCCAGTAAAACAAAAATAATGCCATTATTCAAATAATAACGAATTCTTTCTTTAGAAGACACGATCAATGTTTTTTATAACAAGGAATTATAATAGAAACTGGCCAACAAGAAAAGCAATTAACTTTAAATTTAATTGGTATTCGAAATTTAAATTTCAGTACCGACAACAGTTTTAAAGTGGTAGCCGTACCCAATATTGGTTGTAATAATGGAGGGTATCAAAGATTCGGCACAGCCGAATTTAACACTCTTACTTGTTAGTATCTAAGCCACAGTTTGGACATTCAAAAATATCTGTCCGGGAAGGGAGCAATATATTCAATACGACAAAGGTTAGTCCTCCAATTACATCTTTAAAAAAATGTTGAAAATGTAAGTCAATAATCTACAAAAAGTAGTTGTACCGAAATTGTCAGAAAAATTCACATAAAGTTGGATGCCATGATAGTTGCTCGACGAAAATCTTACGCCCGTATTCATAATCAAATTCTAGCAGTTGGCTAACTTTTTTTCATACGAAAATTTCAAAATTTGTATGAAAAAAAGTTAGCTAACTTTTTTTCATACAAATTTTGAAATTTTCGTATGAAAGTTAGCTAACTTTTTTTCATACAAATTTTGAAATTTTCGTATGAAAAAAAGTTAGCCAACTGCTAGAATTTGATTATGAATACGAAAATTTCAAAATTTGTATGAAAAAAGTTAGCCAACTGGTAGAATTTGATTATGAATACGGGCGTTAACTTTAGCCGTGAACAGACGAAATTGTATTAAATAGGCTCAACTATATAAATAAGGCTCCAAAATTTTGGAAACAAGGCATATTTTCACAAATTGTGAGGTGCAAAAACTGCGCTTAAGAAAAAAAAACTTGTGTGTACAATCAAACCCGATGGTGGTGGTGGAATTATCGTGTGGTGTGGTCAGATGGAATTTATGGAATCGAGGATATATGATATATGGTTAAATGAGGATATATGAACATAAAAAAAAAATTGAAACAAAGTGCAGCAAACTTAACGTATCAACAACCTTTTGGTTAAAACAAGATATCGATCCAAAACACTCAGCAAAAATCGTTAGACTTTGCCTTTGTACAATGCTCCAAGACAGCTTAAAACACCCCACCAATCGACCGATCACAATCCTATCAGCATGTAATATGTAACGAGGCTGTGAGAAATTTTATGCAGATAGAGGGCGAAAATTGCAGCTGTGGAAAGAGAGATGATATTAAATACTCAATGCCAAGCAGACTGAGGGAAGTCTTGAAAGAGCATGGCTATCTAACAAAATATTAAATTAAAATTATCTTCCTTATTTCAAAAGATTTTGTAATTTGTTTTAAGACTGAACGCAGACTTTTTGTTTGCTATATTTACTTGGTGTGACACATATTTACATGCCCGGTATCCCAATAGCGAAGAGGGTATGACTTTGTACTGATGTTTATAACTGCCGAAAATACTCGACCTAGACCAATCTTTTATTATACCGATCGATCGCTGCATGTTCCGACTTAGTTTTTATACCCTATACCTCTATGCGGTCAGGGTATAATGACTTTGATAACTGATGTTTGTAACTTCCAAAAATATTTGACCTGGACCCACCTTGTAATCAAACTACAGGTCGCAAATGTGAACATATTTTGATGTAAGCTTCTATCAGTCATAGCTTAAACGCTATTGAAATTGACTTTGATAACTGATGTTTGTAACTTCCAAAAATATTTGACCTGGACCCACCTTGTAATCAAACTACAGGTCGCAAATGTGAACATATTTTGATGTAAGCTTCTATCAGTCATAGCTTAAACGCTATTGAAATTGGCGAAAATCGGTGCTATGAAATCGACGCAAATTGCCATATGTTACAAATTATCATATAGACCTCGGTCAAATTGGGGTTGCGTGTGTTTATTACACCCATTAATCAGTAGTCCAAAAATAAAACCCTATAGGACAATACTTAATCATAGCCCCCATATAAAGCTGCTTCCCGATCTTCACTTAAATCTATCAAAAAACAAAAATATTGCACAGATTTTTCTCAAATTTGGTTTGTATATGACTTTCCAAAAAATAAGTGACCTTACCAAATACGTTCAGGATCAGTCCATTTTTCGACATAGTACCCATATAAATATAGCAACCGATATGAACTTTTTTCATATTCAAAGGAAAAAAAAATTAACAGTGCCACTCAAATTTAGTTTATATTTATTTTCTGTATCCAATTAGTTGGGCCTAAGAGATATGGTCTCTAACCGCATGGTATAGGGTATCGTATAGCCGGTCTAGACTGTAAACCGACTATAATTTTCTTACTAGTTTATTTTTTAAGTTTTTTTTATTCCGTGAACAACTAATGTTGATGACAATTGGCATAAAACTCACAGTAAAAAATAATATATGTACATAAATATCAAACAATAATGTATAAAAGAAAATAATTTGCAATGAAATATTAAAGTAGGTAAATGATGACAAAATGAAAGAAATTGATAATTAACAAATTTAAAATAAAACTAAATAAAAGAAATCATATAAATAATAAGGAATACAAGGAAAAAGGGACAAAATATTAGGCTGGTTCACATAAATACATAACTCTGAGATCGGCTTATATTGCAAAAAGATCCAATTATCATATAGATCTAAGTAAAATTTGGTTTGTATGCGTTTATCACACCCATTAATCAGGAGTCCAAAATAAACCATGTAGGACAGTTCTTAGTTACATCCCATAAGCTGCTTCCCGATCTTCATTAAATCTAACAAAATAAGTTTTCTTTTCAGCTACATACCTCCTCATGATTCGATTATTAGTTTAGAATCAGTCTTTCAAATAACACACATTTTTTTTATTACATATGTACATATGTATATCATTTATTGAAATTTAATTGAATTTACAAAAGCTTCTAATACTTTCAGTAGTTCTACATCTGCTGGTTCTACCCCTCCGGCCTCTGCAGGGATCACATTTTTAAAATATCTTTGGATTGAATCAATTTCATTTTGAATGTAATTTTCGAAATTAGCATAATGATGCAATATTTCCAACTCCTTAAAAAATGGGTTTTTGTTAGCTTTCTTTTGTTCCAATTTGATGTGTCGTTCCAGAAATTTTCGATGAAATGAAAAGCAAAATTGCTCTAAAGTCAAGAGGCATTTCATTTGTCGACAACGTACTAACTCCAAAAATTCGCCGGGAATATCATCCTTACGAGGTAATAGTGCAATGTACTCATCTGTTAAATTTTTTGTCTCTTGAAAAATTTGTTTAAATTGCGAATCTAAAGCACGCAGATCCTTAATTTTTTTTAATGTTAAATACTACAAACTTCACGTACAAAAATAATAGACGTATAACGCGATAACAGATTTACTTTACGCCGTAGCGCACTATTATTTTGCGAATTGATTTGGGAAATCCCTGTCTATCATTGTGTCATTAACAGCGTTGTCGAAATAAGGGATCATATTATTAAGGGCACTATACACATATCACATATGTTGGTATTAGTGAAAATTTGTTAGTATGTGCGACACCGACGATGCTTGATAGAAATTTTTGGCATGCTGTACGAGTGATTTTGAATGTATTGTATTTTCTCGTCAAGCACGTACACACTTTAAACGAGATTTCAAACAGAACAGACCCTAAAAATGTCGGATGAAAAATGTGTTTTTTTAATCAATTATTTTCTGAATAAAACGTTAGTAAAATTGGCCTATGTAATCAATTTTATTTGTTTTATTTATTAAAAAGCAAATAAGTTTGAATTCACATTAAAATTAACACTTTTTATTTTTTTTCTATTTTGTTTCTCCCGCTGTTGACACTTCAAAGTAAAATGAAAATTAAATGCTGGACAGGCCGTCATGCAAATGTATGTGCTAACGTCCATCATTTGACAAGTGTGTAGTGCCCTTTACGTTTTTATACTCTTAAGGCCTAGTTAGCCACACGTAACCTTAACCAAACGTGTCAGCTGTTTTTTTCTGTTACATGAAAAGCAATTAGAGCAGTTACCGAATTCAACTGTCACGTAACCGGAACGTTCCTATCTGTTGAAAATAGATTTTTGTTACGTTTGTACGTGACATTTGTGAACAGCTGATAAAGTTTGGTTAATTTTACACAGCAACATGCTGATCCATTTTTTACGTTCTATAATTGCACTAAATGTCAACATTACATTTACGGTACGGATAAATTAAAGCAACGTGTGGCCAACTAGGCCTTTACCACTACTGTGCAGAGGGTATTTATCAAGTCCTAGTTAGCCACACGTAACAGTAACCAAACGTGTCAGCGTTTTTTTCTGTTACATGAAAAGCAATTATACCAGTTACCGAACTCAACTGTTACGTATCCGGAACGTCCCAATCTGTTGAAAATAGAATTTTGCTACGTTTCTACGTGACATATGTGAACAGCTGGTAAAATTTGGTTAATTTTACACAGCAACATGCTGGTTCGTTTTTACGTTCTATAATTGCATTTAACGCCAACGTTACATTTACGGTACGGATACATTTTAACAACGTGTGGCTAACTAGGCCTTCAATTATTCCGTTGTAACGCATGGAAAAAATAATTTGAAATCCCGTAAAGTGTATATATTCTTGACCCATAGAACAACTCGAGTCGATATAGCGATGTCCGTCTATCAGATGTCTGTTTCTCTGCTGAAATACTAAATACTTAATTAATAAAAAAAAAATATAACAAATATTGTTGGAGACCTTAATATTTAGACCTTAATATTTAAGGCGATTTGAAATTGATTCTACCAATTTCTTTGTAGTTTCCGACGATATTTTAGCCCATTTCTCAGTTAAGGCAGCTTTTAAATCGTTTTATTCGAAATTTTACTTTTGCGGATATTGGTGACCAAAGCGGCCCACAGATGACATTAAGATCTGGTGATTGTGCTGGCGGTTTCATAACGTGGTTGTGTAATTGTAGATACGCAAAGTTTGGACAATTCCCGAAGTATATTTTAGATCGTTGTCCTGGTGCAATCGAAAAGTATCTTTTATTCCCAAAGTATCTTTGTTCATGAGGATATTAGTAAAAAATTGTATCCATGTACTTTCACTTAACTGTTGCTCTTCAATAACATGGCTACCGCCATGTTTAACAGTTGGCCTTAACTACTTGCCCTGTATCTATGTAATGATTTTCTGCTATACGGTTCCAAAAATTTTAGATTTGGACTCATCGGAAAATATGACTTGCACCCAGAAGTCATTGTTTATTTGATCGTTTGCGAATTTGAGACGATTATCACGGTGTTTCTTATTTAAAAACGACTTCTTACGTGCAACTCTTTCGTGCAAATCATTATTCCATAGAACACGTCGGGTGGTTTTTGAACAAAATGACTTTCTTCTTATGCTCTGCATTTTACTAGCCAATTTTGGTGCCGATATATTTGGATTTTTCCTAACTTTTTGGATAATAAACCATCATCTGAGGCTTCTTTTGTTTTCCACGCAATTTAAAAAAAACTATGGATTATGTTATTACCGTGTCATCTGGTAAATCTACCATTCCACCTATTCTTCGGGCAGAAAGAACAACTTTCGTTGCTCAATTGTTGTGTGCTTTTCCAACGTCTTAACATGTGCTTCCTTGATGAAATCGAAGTCAAAATGAGAATTATAATTAAGAATGTTTGACTAAAACATAGACATAACATGTGCTGTTATGCCAAATTCCTTGCGATAACAGCTGATCAAGCGGGTCAACATTGAAATATTTTTTTTTTTGATTTTTGTGGCAATGTTTTTTTGCTGTAATTTAAAGTAAAAACATTTTATCTTGAGCCTGATTAATTTGGTTTTTGTTATTATGAATCTGTATTTTAAAACAAATAAATTAAAACATTTTATTTAAGTTAACATCTCAATTAACCATTCTGCATTTATATTTTGTTGATATCTTTTTGGATATACTCATTTAAAAATTATGAAGATCAGGTGCGCCAAATATGCTGTAGTAAGCCACTTTAGGTTTTTACAAAATTGAATTGGTAGATTTGTAGTTTTGAAGGACGTATTTCACGAAAAGATTTACCCCTCAGGACAATTTTTCTCTCGTCAGCACCGATTTCTCTGATTTTGGGACACATCTCAAAATACAGTTTCCATGAAAAATATAATTAAGTCAAACCAACTTTGTAAATGAATGAACACTGTTTCTGGCACTTATAGTTGCCATACTGCGTCCATGGTAATAGTGTAGTGATACTTTTTCCATCAAGTGTATGTCTATTTTTGATGGCCAAAAAGTTGGATGATTATACGCAGAACATATTATCCTCGCTTTCCAATTTAGAACTGTTTTAACAAAAAACAAGTAAGAGTGTTAAATTCGGCTGTGCCGAATTTTTTGATACCCTCCACCTGAGTCTTAAACTCTATATTACACCCAATGTTGAGTACGGCTACCACTTTTAAACTTTTGCCGATACTGAAACATTAAATCCGAATACCAAAATTCAAATGATTCTTGGCTAAAAATTATTATTATTCATTTTTCAATTTTCATTTTCCATTTTTCATTTACAATTTGAATTTTCCATTTGCCATTTGCCATTTTTTAATTTTCATTTTCCATTTTTCAATTTTCAATTTCCATCTTTCATTTTTAAATTTTCATTTTCCATTTTTCATTTTTCATTTTTCAATTTTCAATTTTCATTTTTCATTTTTCAGTTTTCATTTTCCATTTTTCATTTTTCATTTTCCATTTTCCGATTTTCATTTTCCATTTTTCAATTTTTCATTTTCCATTTTTCAATTTTTCATTTTCCATTTTTCATTTTTCAGTTTTTATTTTTCATTATTCATTTTTCATTTTCCATTTTCCGTTTTCCATTTTTATACCCTATACCACTATGTGGTTTGGGTATAATGACTTTGTGCTGCTGTTTGTAACAACCAAAAATATTTGACCCAGACCCATCTTTAATTATACCGATCGAATCAGAATCACTTTTTAAGTAGATTTAACAATGTCCGTCCGTCCGTCCGTCCGTCTGTGTGTCCATGTAAACCTTGTAATCAAACTGCAGGTCGCAAATATGAATATATTTTGATGAAATTTAGTAATAAGCTTCTGTCGGCCATGGGATGAACGCTATTGAAATTGGTGAAATTCGGTCCATGTTCACCTAGCCCCCATACAAATTACCCCTATGAAATCGACATAAATTGCCATAAGATCCAAATTGTCATATAGATCTTACTCAAATTGGGTTTGTATGTGCGTTCATTACATCCATTAATGAGTAGTCCAAAAATGATCCCTTTGGCCCCATATCGACTGCTTCCCGATCTTCACTTAAATCTATTAAAAACAAAAATAATGCACTGATTCTTCTCAAATTTTGTTTGTATATATTTTTGCAAAATACAAGAGACTTTACCAAACATGATCAGGATTGGTCCATTTTTGGACCTAGTCCCCATATAGATATAACATCCGATATGAACTTTTTCATATCTGCAGCCAAAAAAATTAATAAAAATCCAATTCAAATTTGGTTTTTGCTTATTTTCTATGTCCAGTTAGTTGGGCCTAAGAGATAGGGTTTCTAAGCGCATGGTATAGGGTATCGTATAGTCGGTCTAGACCGACTATAATTTTCTTACTTGTTAAATTTTCATTTTCCAATTTCCATTTTTCAGTTTTCATTTTCCATTTTTCAATTTTCTATTTTCTATTCTCCATTTTTCATTTTCTATTTTCCGTTTTACGTTTTTCATTTTCCATTTTCATTTTCCATTCTCCATTTTCCATTTTCTATTTTTCGTTTTCATTTTTTCTTTCATATTGGCGATTTTTTATGTTGTTGTGCAATTTTTATGTTCAACTACTAAACTGTTACAGCAAACACACTGGGTTTTATGTTTTTTTTAGAGGTATCTACATATTTTTGCTCGTATCTAATCACAATGATGCCCGATTTAGCCCATTTTCAATACCAACCTGCTGGGAATTATGGCAAATGATATTATTGTAACCTTATCCAGTTAGATTAGCTTTTTTTGTGAATGAGCGTGATTTCAACAGACAGACGAACAGACGAACATCGCTACATCGACTCGAGCTGTGATAAGGATGAGGAATATATATACTTTATGGGGTTGGAAATTACTTTTTCGATGCATTACAAACGGAATGACAAACCTATATATACCCTCTGCCACTGACGTGTGGAGGGTATAAAAAAACGTCATAAATGGATTTAGATTTTTTTTATTTATATATAATTTATATGAATTACAATTTAAAACTTATATAATACTTAAGTAAATTTCTGGGCCTTTAAATCAAATGAATAAATGTTTATATTAAAAAAAAATATATACAAATGAAAAAAAAAAAAATGTTTTGTGCAAAAGTAATGACAACAGTGTATAAATTGTTGCATATGTATAAACACACGGAATTATAAAATAATAGGTTTCTTATACATATACATTGATTTCTTTTAATATATTGAAATCAATAATAATAATAATAATTAATAATAATAATAATAAGAATTATAATAATAATAATGATAATAATAATAATATTAATAATAATAATAATAGAATTCAACCACATATAAAATACACAAAAAATTATAAACAATCACAGGAAATGCAGCAAGGTTCTCATAGATTCATGTATAGTTTTTTTTTTTTTTAATTTTAATATCTACTTATTTCAAATAATAAACTTATGTGCGCAATGTATGTATTTTTAAAACTATAATATAAAAAAATTTCGTATAGAAATTCGATAGCCTTTTCATGGAGGTTAATAGGAAATGAAATGATGACTCTAGACAACAAAAATGTATAGAAACAATGTTCCTTGTAAAAGTTGAATATTGATTTTCATACAATTTTAATTTAACTTTAATGGCAATTCAATTTAATTTGCTTCAAGTTAAGAATTAGTTTGGTCAGATCGCAGCCAGTCTTTATTATTTTGTTATTATTCGAAATTACTTGAGTGTGAGTTGTATGAGGAAATGTTTGTGCCATAATCTAAAATCACTAATATCTAACTTTACTGGAGATATGTTTTGTTGCTGGAAATGTATCGTATGAGTTTTTGAATGGCATTTAATTTAAATGTCAAATGCCTCAGTTGACTGTTGTTGCTGCTGATGTAACAAATACAATTGTTTCTCTTCTTGTTGTAATTTATGGGCAATATGTTGTAAGAGTTTAGCATCATGTTGCTGTTGCTGTTGTTCAATTTCAAACAGTTGCTGCTTATCTTCAGAAACTACATGATCGTAACGAGCAGGATGATGATGATGATGATGATGATGATGATGGTTTTGTTGCTCTGCAACATGTTCTCCATTAGCGTTATATTCATCATGTTGCTGACGATGATTGTGCCTATGATGTTTGTAGTTATGTTGTGGCCGATATTCGTTCATTTCATTGTCTGACTTTCCCTTTAGTTTCTCCTCCTCTAGTTGTTGATTTATTTGTGTCAGCTTCAAGTGTCGCTTATGTTGAATGTGCTCACGTTGCTGTTGTTGTTGCTGCTGCTGCTGTTGTTGCATTTCCTTTTTCACTCTTATCAAGCCGGTATCATCGCAAGAATCCAAATGATTGTCTGCTGTTGGTGCTATATATGTGGTTGATTCAGCGGTTATATTGAATACTCGTAATTTAAGATTAGCATACAGTTTGTCGCCTTGCTCGGTATGACGTTGATTAATGGGCGCAAATGAGGCGTAGCCAATCATTTTAACATCTAATCTTGGGTACCTGTTAATGATAAAATAATTGGGTTAGCAAGAAATTACTAAATATTATTTCTAAAAAACATGTTTAACATAAATTTTTTTACAATAAAAAATTAATTTTATATTGTTACAAATATAAAAACCAAAAAAATGTTATTTTGTATCTAATCCAAACCACTTTGTTCAAACTCCGAAAAGTACTCTCCGGCAACATAAGTGTGTATGTATATGGTAAATCTGAAATGTTTCAGAATTTTTTCATACGTTATGTTATTTATGTTGCAGTTCGTATTCTCATATACAGTGGATGAAAATACATTGGAAACTTTTACAAAATTCTAAATTTACCAATTTTTTTTTTTATTACGCGTTAACTCCTAAAAGATAACAAAGTTGTTATAAAAAATACAATAAAAAAATACAAACTACAAAACAATGAAAACTTTTAAACTTCTGTGCCAGTGTTGATCTGGAGCAGGCTAAATATAATAGACCGTATCCGAAGCATGATTTGCAGATTTGCATTGGCTAGCATTTGAGATTTGTTGTTGAGAGTTGCAAGAATTTTAATATAATTGGAGAATCTGTTGGAATTATCGTGATTCTTGGCAATATTATATGCTCTCCTTTGAATTTGCCATTGATAATTCTGTGGTTTTCTAGAATAACCGCGTATGTCATAAAATCAAAATGTTCAGGGGAGCCAAAAAACGTTATATTTGAAATTATGGGCTCGATGTAAAGATTTTAAAGCTTTTTATTTAACAGTCCTGTAGATATGGGCAATAAATACTTTATATAAAATTTTGAGTCAAAAATCTTCAGAGGAATAGATCCTAGAGAAGGACGAAAAAAACTATATGTAAATTACACTTAAAGTGTGTGCAGATAAAACAACTTATGTCGACAAACGTCGTTTTCTTTGAAAAAGAAAACTACCAATGCAACCACCCATGTAGACATAAGTTGTTGTTGCTTGAAAAATGCATTTTTTTGTTCGTCAACAAAAAGTTAACGGGACTTAGGATGAGAATATAACAACGTATCAACAATAATAGTCACCAAAATAACAGAAATAAACACACAAGTTTTTATAAGTGGTTAAACACTGAAAACTAATCCAAAATTATTTTGCATTTTTTTCATTAATAACAATGTATGTCGCTATGTGTCGTTTTCTGAGAAAATAATTCGTCAGCGATCAAACGTAGGTTGACGTACGTCGTTAGTGCTGCAAATTAATTTAATAAACATTGAAGTTACGTCGTTATTTAAAGAAAAAACTCAGAAATGGCCAATTTAAAAAAAAAATTTAACACATGTAAAGAACGTTAAAAATTAATATATTTAGCATCATTAACTCAAAACTGACAAAAATGAACATACGCGGTTATTCCAGAAAACCACAGAATTGTTGATTCAATAATGTTACCAAATATTTTCTTTAAGTGGAAGACCTGGCAAATGAAGTGAATTTAAAAAAGTCAGTTCGAAAATTCACTGTTTCATCTTCTTCTAAAATTATAGATAACATCACACAAATTTGTAAAGCTTTCCCTATTACAGTATTCGAGATATGTGATATTAAATATTGGGAGGTGCCACGCCTAGTGATCCAATACCGCCACGGCTACTCGAACTAATAACCTAATAAAAATGTCCAAAAATGCTACCTAAAGAAGCCATTAACAAAACAAGTAAGAAATTATAGTCTGTGTAGACCGACTATACGATACCTTATTAGAGACCTAGGTTTAGAGACCATATCTCTTCGGTCCAACTAATACGATATAGAAAATAAGCATAAACCAAATTTGAGTGGCATTGTTATTAATTTTTTGGGCTGCAGATATGAAAAAGTTCATATCGGATGTTATTTTTATATGGGGACTAAGTCGAAATATGGACCGATCCTGACCATATTTGGTAAAGTCACTTATATTTTGGAAAAATAAATACAAACCAAATTTGAGAAAAATCTGTACAATATTTTTGTTTTTGATAGATTTTAGTAAAGATCGGGAAGCAGCTCTATATGGGGCCTATGACTAAGAATTGTCCTATAGGGATTATTTTTGGACTACTAATTAATGGATATAATAAACACATACAAACCCAATTTGACTGAGATCTATATGATAATTTGGATCTTATGGCAATTTATTTCGAAGTCATAGGGGTCATTTGTATGGGGACTAGGTCTGAACATGGACCGAATTTCACCAATTTCAACAGCGTTCATTCTGTGGCCGATGAAAGCTTATATACCAAATTTCATCAAAATATATTCATATTTGCGACCTGCAGTTTGATTACAAGGTTTACATGGACACACAGACGGACGGACGGACATCGCTAAATCGACTCAGAAAGTGATTATCATACGTTTAGAGAATTGTTCTTAGGTCCAGCTAATTGGGTATAAAAAATAAGCATAACCCAATTATGAGTGGAATTTTTTGTTAATTTGTTTGCTTGCAGATTTGAAAAAGTTCATATCGGATGCTATATTTATATGTGGACAAGCTCGCAAAATGAACCGATCCTGACCATATTCGGAAAAAAACATATAGAAACCAAATTTTAGATAAATCTATGCAATATTTTTGTTTTCGATAGGTTTATATAGAGGCTATGACTAAGAATTTTACTTTAGGGTTTATTTTTGGACTACTGATTAATGGATGCAATAAATACACGAAATTTTACAAACAAGACAGATCTCATAAAGGCAGTTAGTTGTTCATTCAGAGTGGGAAAAATTTCACTGAATGTCATCAACAATTTAATTGACTCTATGACTCCACAGAAAAAAACAAAATCAAACAAAAAACAAATAAAAACTTGAAAACACAAACAAAAAAAAAAATAATAATAGTAATGGACACCCAACAAAATATTGAAACCAAAACCAAAGGTTTGTAAAGGACTCCATTGTTTTGTCAACAGCATAAAAATAAAAACTTTTAAATATTGTAATTTTTTTCTCAAGTTAAGCTATTTTAAGTTAATATTTTTTCTTTAAAAAAAAAATAAAACATACAAATTTTTAAATAAATAAAAGAGATTTTAATTTCGTAATGCAATTTTTCGGTATTGACCTTTCAAGTAGTCAACACTTTATTTTGTTAAAAGTTTCCGTTGTATTGTCACTCACTGTATATAGAAAATCGAAAATATTTAATAGTGCGTTTACATCTGAGTAAAATTAGTAGATTTTAGTTGAAATCTATTTCAAAATCTCTACCGTTTACATCTAACTTTTTTGACATTTTGTGAGATTTTGTTTCCACAACAATAAACAGCTGATTAAAATAAAACATATAAACTAGAAATACCAAAAATAAACAAAACAATAGTAAAATGGAAAATTCTAAAAAGGAACAGATTTTATAGTTATATTATGCATCAAAAATGAAAAAAGCACAAACTGAAATAGAAATTTTGCGTAAAAAAACACCAGCATTTGTTAAATGTATTGTTTGAACAACAAAAACAAATTCATTTTCTACAATTATTATTTAGCAGATTGGAATGAGCACATGTCAGTATAAAAAGTTATAACTTTTCATTTATTAAATATTTTTTTATTATGGATTCCTCAGTTTTGTTAGTAATTAATAGGGATCGGAATTATATGCACAGACAATATGCAAAAAATATGCAAAATATATGCAAAATATATGCAAACATCCCTATTATTATTATTTGTTTTTTTTTAGAGCTAGAAGGCTGAAAATATTTCCATGTAGGTATAGTATTGACGATGGGGAAGACTTATTTGTTACAAGTGGTTAGTTTAAAAAATACTTCTAGGTATTTGGCGAAACACAAACATCTTTAGACTCCAAAGCTACCAGATGTTCAGGAGTTTATAAAAAAATAATACTCTTTCGGATCCCGAGCAACGCAGGGTACGAATAAGCTAGTATGCTCTATACATGCAAAAAATTCTAATAATATGCACCTTATTAAAACAACAGAATATTATTTGGTGTAATAAAAAAAGTTCTTTTTTTATTTATATATTGCAATAAGTGACCATAATAGCCTCTAAACTCTTCAAAGAGAATCTGCACCTTTTGTCACTCAATATATTCTTGTAAGCAGAACATGACCTTTCCACGTCGCAAGAAGTAATTGGCGCAAAAGTGTATTTTGATATATACTCAGCTTTTACTTCATTTTCTGAAATATTGTGAGCATGTGAATTTTGGAAAACGTCCGAAATCTTTTTTAGCATGCCGAATGATGGGTTTTTTTCTAAAACCATACTGAACTTTTCTCGAGTCACAACTCCATATTCACCTGGAACGTTTTCAAAATCTTTTTTTAAATCCATGATTATTTTTACGGATTCAGTTAGCCGGGTTCCTTGCTCCTCAAGCCTTTTGATCGCAGTCGGTAAAGTATGGAAGTGTTGTTGAATAAATATCAAACTATTTATGACCGAAGGTTTGTCAACCATAGTCTTGGCAGTTCTAATTGCTTCGGCTTCCGAATAGTCAAGAAGATTAAGAACCTGTAATGTAGTTAAAGAAAGTCTATATAGGGATAGATCTAAGCAAACTGGGCGTAGTCCAACACATTTTTGGTTAAATTATAATACATCTTACCCTTTTAATATTGTTGACGTTTTCTGCATAAAAAAGGGCCGCCTCAATCCAAGTACCCCATCTCGTTATAATCGGATTTGGTGGAAGCGGGCAATCGATCATTATGTCTTTATATAAGCAAATCCGAGATGGAGCCTTCAAAAATACTTTTTTAATAGAGGAAATTAAACTCTTGACTTCTGGGAAGATTTCTCGAATTTTTTCAGCTACGCGATGCACGGCATGTGCTAAACATGTTACGTGCTTCATGTTGGGGTAAAAAATTGTCAAATGTTTGCCTGCTTTAACCATGTAAGTTGCATCGTCGGTCACCAATAATAACACTTTGTCTGTGCTGTCCCCGTTAGGCCACAACTTTAAGAGGGACGTGTTGACGAATCGCGCAATAGAAGCATGATCAGTTTTTTCTAATTCCTGACATGTCAATAAGTAAGATTTTGTAGGCTCGTATTCGCTTATTTTTCCAACTAAATATTAGATTAGATAAGTCGGCTCGAATTTTGTTTAAACTATCTTCATGACACTTATCTAAATAAGTTTTTCGCAAAGTTGATTCGTCTGGTATCTGCTGATTCATATGTTTCTCCAGAAACGAACGCCATGTGCTGTTATTTAAAGAGTTCCATGGAATATTTGCAGCTATCATGGCTTTGCATAAATCATAAGAAAAGTTTCTATTCCCATTTGAATTGTTTTCGAACTGATTTGCCAGTCGGTTTTTGTGGGTTTTTGTACTTATATCCTGTTGTATTAAAAACTTTTTATCTGAACAAAGCTACAGACAAACATTTTCAGTATGAGCATTTTGTTGGCTTTTTTCTCAAATGTGCTTACCTTTTTTTGCATATGTTGCAGAATATGCATTCATTTTCAATTATTAATGAATTGTCGCCAAAGCCTTTAATCCATTTTTTTAACAAGCAAGTTACCGACATTTTGCTTTTAACAAATTTATAAAGGCTGTGAAAATTTTATTGCACTATATCGCTTTAATAAGGTTTTAACACAAAACAAACAGTGAACTATGTTCAGTAAAGTTAAATAAAACAATGTTCCCGATCCAGCACAGTGTAATTAAAATTAAGAAATTTATGGAAAGAAATATGCAAATATGCAAAAAAATATGGAAATATGCACCAAAATATGCAAATATGCAAAACATATGCAAATATGCAATGCATATGTTATGCAGTTCCTTTTATTTTTTGATGAAACAAATTTGTGTCTTGGTCCCGCATTGCTAAGACGCCCCAATCTGATATGCATTTGCATATAATTCCGATCCTTAGTAATTAATATTTTGTTTCCTTTTTATTCAACTTTACTTTTGTTTTTGTTGTTAAATGTCAATTTTTCAGTCACTGCGCAGCAATTTTCTACTACGATATTATAAAAATACAGTAGTATCATTTGGTAGTGCCCAAGTTTGACAAGATTTTGTGAGATTTTCCACAAATCTAATAACGAGCTAGATTTTGTTTTATATAGGAAATCTAGATTTCGTTCGGAATCTCGTATATACTAGATTTTGCTTAGATGTAAACGCAATTTAAGGCATTTTTATGCAACATATTTATGCAACATTTTTTTGCATACATTTTGTTGTTTATTGAGATTTTGTTTAAAAACAAAAAAAAATTGCCTCAACTGACATCACATAATTTTCTATTAATTACGCTTGTATTACAGCTTATAAACTAACAAAAAATCCGGCTGTCAAACAAAAGCAAATTATCAACATGTTGGCAATTTCTTCTTTGATGTCAAATATTGCCAGGGGTCGCAAACGACATGATTTTACAACCCGTTTTCATACAACTGACAATAATTGACAATAATTACAACCCGTTTTCATACAACTGACAATAATTGACAAATATTGACATTGAAAATGACATAGTGAAAACCAAGCATTAATAAAACAACAAAACTACAAAGTGTATTGCATAGAACCGTTAACTAAAATACTTGTTGCTCAAATGTTGTTTTCAAATACATCATTTGCTCTCAATTGTTTACCGTTAGTTCTATTTATAAACCAAAATATCAAAAATTATCATTTTGATGCATTAAAAAACTAAAATTTGCAATGAGTCAAATGTTAAAGGTGTTAAGGTCAGTGCTAATTTATCTGTAATCATTAACGCATTGTTATTTTTGTGAAATTTTTATTTATGAAATATTCAAATTGAAACAAAATGGGACGGGGAAAAGCGTTGTCAGAAATTGAGAAGAATCAGATTAATGCATTTTTCGACATGCAATTGGGGTGCGAGAAATTGCACGAAAATTGGGCCGTTGGCTTTGTGTAGTGCAAAAATATCGTAAAGATCGTGAGATCGACCGAAAGTCCTATATGTCAAATTTCCAGAATGGCTTCAAATACTGTACGCAGCGCAAATGTGATTAAAATGCAATTGGGTTTGAATACGTCAAAAAGTACGGTTTTGCGAGCCATTAAAGCACAGCCCCACATTATCCGAGCTAAACTAAAGAAAGCTCCATGTTTGAACGCAAATCATAAAATGAAACGTTTAGAATTTGCGAAAAAACACATGTGAACTAACTGGCATCAGGTACTAATTTTTTACAAACTAGCAGCTGGTATCATTTGAACTAATTTTCTAATTTTTTGATTTGAAGATTATTTTTTCAAATGAAAAAAAAACAAGTAAGAAAATTATAGTCGGTCTAGACCGACTATACGATACCCTATACCATGCCCTATCACTTAGGCCCAACTAACTGGACATAGAAAATAAGCAAAAACCAAATTTGAGTCTGATTTTTATTAATTTTTTTGGCAGAAGATATGAAAAAGTTCATATCGGATGCTATATCTATATGGGGACTAGGTCCAAAAATGGACCGATCCTGCTTATGTTTACTAAAGTATCTTGTATTTTGCAAAAATATATACAAACAAAATCTGAGAAGAATCAGTGCAATATTTTTGTTTTTTAATAGATTTAAGTGAAGATCGGGAAGCAGCTCTATATGGGGCCAAAGGTATCATTTTTGGACTACTCATTAATGGACGTAATGAACGCATACAAAACCCAATTTGAGTAAGATCTATATGACAATTTGGATCTTATGGCAATTTATGTCGATTTCATATGGGTAATTTGTATGGAGGCTAGGTCTGAACATGGACCGATTCTCACCAATTTCAATAGCGTTCATCCCATGACAGATAAAAGCTTATATACCAAATTTCATCAAAATATATTCATATTTGCGACCTGCAGTTTGATTACAAGCTTTACATGGACACACAGACGGACGGACGGACGGACGGACGGACGGACATTGTTAAATCAACTCAGAAAGTGATTCTGATTCGATCGGTATAATTAAAGATAGGTCTAGGTCAAATATATTTGGTTGTTACAAACAGCAGCACAAAGTCATTATACCCAAACCACATAGTGGTATAGGGTATAATTAATCTCGATGGTCCAGATGGTTTCAGACATTATTGGCGAGATTTGAGAAAGGAAACTATGTATTTCTCAAAGTGAAATTTCGGTGGGGGTTCCCTAATGGTTTGGGGAGCGTGTAGCATAAGTGGAACCCTGGCATTTGCGTTTCCTTCCACACGAATGCATAGTCTGGAGTACCAAAGAGTGCTCTCAAATAATTTTAGCAGATCAATTAAGGCCTGGTTTGAGGAACATGAAGTGTCTGTTATGGAATGGCCGGCACATTCCCCAGATCTTAATGTTATGGAGAATATGTGGGGGACTACTTGTGCGGGAAGTTTATGCTGAAAACCATCAGTATAATTCGGTGGGAGAGTTAAAAGTAGCAATTTTGAATGCTTGGCGGGATATAAGGCTAGAAACTCTAGAAAATTTGTTTAATTTTATGCTTAATCGCATTTATAAAACAATCAATAAAAATGGTCAATGTATAAATTAAATTAAATTAAAAAAAAAAATAAATAAACTAACAGATTCCAACCCTCGAAAATCGAGCGCAAATTTTAGGAAATTTTATTATACCCTATATCACTATGTGGTTTGGGTATAATGACTTTGTGCTGCTGTTTGTAACTACCAAAAATATTTGACCTAGACCCATCTTTTATTATACCGATCAGCTCAGAATCACTTTATGAGTCGTTTTAGCGATGTCCGTCCGTCCGTCCGTCTGTGTGTCCATGTAAACCTTGTAATCAAACTACAGGTCGCAAATATGAAATTTGTTATATAAGCTTTTATCTGCCATAGAACGAACGCTATTGTAATTGGTGAGAATCGGTCCATGTTCAGACCTAGTCCCCATACAAATGACTCCTATGAAATCGACATAAATTGCCACAAGATCCAAATTATCCCATAGATCTTAGTTAAATTGGGTTTGTATGTTTTCATTGTATTCATTAATCAGTAGTCCAAAAATAATCCCTATAGGACAATTCTTAGTCATAGGCTCCATATAGAGCTGCTTCCCGATCTTCACTTAAATCTATCAAAAAATATAAATATTGCACAGATTTTTCTCAAATTTGGTTTGTGTATAGTTTTTCAAAATATAAGTGACTTTACCAAATACAGTCAGGATCGGTCCATTTTTCGCCGTAGTCCCCATATAGATATAGCACCCGATATGAACTTTTTCATATCTGCAGCAAAAAAATTAATAACAATGCCATTCAAATTTGGTTTATGCTTATTTTCTATATCCAATTAGTTGGACCGAAGAGATAGGGTCTCTAAACCATGGTTAGGGTATCGTATAGTCGATCTAGACCGACTATAATTTTCTTACTTGTTTTTTCATTAAATAAAGACCCTAGAAGTATGCTAATCAATTATAGCCAATTCACAAATCAACACAAAAAACAAACTCATTTTTATTACAAACACATTAACAAATTTAATATACACACACACAGCATTGTATAATTTTATGTATGTGTTAGTAGCAAGTTTTAATGAAATTTACTCAAAATAAAGGAAAAAATTTAAAAATCTGTAAATCTGCAAATCGGCTAAAAAAAATACCTTTCAAATAATATATGCTTGGTCAAAATCGGGATAAAATGCTAGAACAAAACATCAGTCACAAGAAATCGCCTAGCCTATTAATTTTATACATATTGTTTTATTTGAATAATATGCACTGACTGACCTCATCATTTTGACGCATGTTAAAATGCACATGTTTCATATTTTCCTTTATAATTAGAACTAACGGTAAACGAGGAGCAAATGATGCTTTTATAACAACGTTTAAGCAGCAAGTATTTTAAGAGAGTTTAAATGCATTTCGCTTTGAACTGTTGCTTATAGTACGTTTACATCTAAGCAAAATCTAGTATATACAAGATTTCGAAAATCTAGCACACTTTTACTAGATTTCCCATACAAAACAAAATCTAGCTCGTTACTAGATTTGTGCAAAATCTCATAAAATCTTGTCAAACTTGGGCACTACCAAATGATACTACTGTGTTTTCTTAATATTGTAGTAGAAAATTACAACGCAGTGGCTGAAAAATTGACATTTAACAACAAAAACAAAAGTAAACAAGTTGAATAAAAAGGAAACAAAATATTAATTATTAACAAAACTGATGAATCTATAATAAAAAAATATTTAGTAAATGAAAAGTTATAACTTTTTATACTGACATGTGCCCATTCCAATCTGCTATATAATAATTGTGGAAAATGCATTTGTTTTTGTTGTTCAAACAATATACATTTAACAAATGCTGATGTTTTTTCGCAAAATTTCTGTTTCAGCTTGTGACTTTTTCATTCTTGATATAATATAATAATAAAATTTTTTTCTTTTTAGAATTTCCCATTTTCCTATTGTTTTGTTTATTTTTGGCATTTTTAGTTTATATGTTTTATTTTAATCAGCTGTTTATTGTTGTGGAAACAAAATCTCCCAAAATGTCAAAAAAGTTAGATGTAAACGGTATAGATTTTGAAATAGATTTCAACTAAAATCTACTAGATTTTCCTCAGATGTAAACGCACTATTAAACCGCATACCTTAGTGTTGCTTCTTCGGAGTATAAAAATTAATTAAAAATTTAATTTAAAATTTATAAATCACGAAACACGGTATGATATAAAATTTATTTATATGAATAAAAAACTATTGCCTACTTTAAATTCTAACCCAAAAGCAATATTTACAAATTAAAGTCTAAATCATGGTCATAAATAGAATTTTCTTTTCTTACTTACCTAGGCACATCGTGCGTTGCAAATGTAGGCATAGTCGAGTCCGGTCTGTAATAATTCCATGGGATTGCAATATCTGTAAGTAGAAATTTTCGTTATTAAATACAGTCAAGTTAAGTTTAGAAAACTACAAGCAACATTATATAAAAAGCTTTTTTGAACAATATCGATGCGAGTTAGCAATTTTAATAGCCAAAGTTGGTCTCAACGCAAAATAAAAAATAAAGGTTTCGTAGCTAAAAATTAACTATATATATATTCATGCTTGCGTTAAGCCCTAAACACATAACTGCGAGTTGCGAGTGCGAGAAAAAACGAGAACGAGGCAGAAAGATTTTTTCTATATGTGGAAGCGAGATCGATAGTAAAGCTTTTTTGTGTGGCGTTGCCAACTTATATTGTAAAAACACTCGCAAGGGAAATAGAATTGATTCTATTTTCTGTGCGAGAAAATCAGATGACAGGAGAATCAGCTGGTAGGCATTAAACGCGATGTCTACTATAGTAATTACTTTATTTAACCCGTTAATAATTTCGATTTTATTCATTTTGTTATATTTATTGTTTGTTATATGAACAGCTTTGTATACAATTGAATGCATTTTGATGATTTTGTAAAAGCACAAAAGCACAAATTCTCGCATGCAAAAAGCTTAGCTTTTACTCGCACTCGCAACTCACCGTTATGTGTTTAGGGCTTTATACATATAAAGCTTTTTTTTAGACATTCTCATTAAACAAACGATTTATTTATGATTATTTAAAATTAATTTTTTAAACAGCTTTAAGCTTACTTATTAGAGCTTAACAATTTCAAATAGTTTTAAAGACAAAAATATTCCTTAGATAAAATTTCAGATGCATTTCTTTATAACATTTTCTTACCAATTTCGTGGAACTCTCATAAAAAAGTTTTACTTTGTAGCCATACCAAAGAATAAGGTAACCATACCAAGTAACAACGCTACGTAAATTGCGTAGAAATTAAATTGAATATAAGGAAATTTGGCTTCTAAAGTAGATTAGGATGCCAATTTAGTTCTTATCTGGTAGATTGGCCAGATAAAATGACAATTTCTAATATACTAGATTTGTATCTAATATTCTTAAAAAAGTGATACTATTTTAATATGACTTCATAATATAATTTGAGAGAAACTCTTCGTTTGTCCCATCAGAATACGGTTCAATTATTGAATTGCTACAAAAACTGAAAGTTTTTAATAAAGTATAAGAACTAATTATTTTAACTTTACCATTTTTGATGTGTAAACATCTATTCGCTCAGGGGGCGGGGGGGTAAAAATGTATTTCACAATACAATCACAAAAACAGCGTAAGGGAAAACCGGTGTGTGGTATTTGTATGTGTATTGGTGCAAATATTATGATTTAAATTTATTTAGCTGATTCAACAACCAACAGATAGTGCCATGAATGTATAGCAAACAACTTCAACCATCAAGTATAACAACCATAGCAGTTGCTTGGTATACATAGATGGCGCTTACTGTTTGATTTTAGTTGATGTGTAAATAGATGTTTATACATCTCCCCAGTGATCGGACTCACATAGTTTTTATTTATGAATTTTTAATGCTTTTATGTAAAAAAGTTGAAAAAAAATAGTATAAAAAATTGTTGGGGAAAACAGTCAATATTAGAAAATAGATTATCATCAAGATCTACTAGACTACATAGAATCCTAGCGAAAATTGACGAAAATTCACAATCGTATCAAAAATTCACATTCATAAAAACACTATAAAAACCTAAAACATGAACAAATACCGAAAATTAGAGTTGGTAGAAAAACTAGAAGTAGTATTAAATTGAAAAATGGACTGATTCTTATCATATTTGGTAAATACACTTATTTTCCCAAAAACGAATTTGAGAAAAATCTGTGCAATATTTATACTCTATACCACTATGTCCGTTCGTCCGTCCGTCTGTGTGTTCATGCCAGCATTGTAATCAAACTACAGGTCATAAATACGAATATATTTTGATAAAATTTAGTATATAAGCTTCGATTGGCCATATGATGGACTCAATAGAAATTGGTGAAAATCGGTTTATGTTCGGACCTAGTCCCCATACAAATGACCCCTATTACTTAAATTGACATAATATCCAAATTATCATATAGATCGCCGTAAAATTGGGTTTGTGTATTTTTATGATATCCATTTATCAGTGGTCCAAAAATAAATCCTATAGTACAATTCTTAGTCATAGCCCCCATATGAAGCTGATTCCCGATCTTCACTTAAATCTTTCAAAAAACAAAAATATTGCACAGATTTTTCCCAAAATTTTGTTTGTATATGGTTTTGCAAAAATAAATGACCTTACCAAATACAGTCAAGATCGGTCCGTTTTTCGACCTAGTCCCCATATAAATATAGCATCCAATATGAACTTTTTCTTATCGGAAGGCAAAAAAATTAATAACAATACCACTTAAATTTGGTTTATGCTTATTTTCTATATCTAATTAGTTGGACCTAAGAGATAGAGTCTCTAAACTTATGGTGTAGGTTATCGTATAGTCGCTTTAGAACGGCTATAATTTTCTTAACTGTTTTTTTTTTTGTTTGATAGAAGATCGGGAAGCCGCTTTGTATGAAGGCTATGACTAACAATTGTCGTAGAGTTTATTTTTGGACAACAAAATTTTTCAGAGATTAATAATATAATTTGGATCGAATGGCAATTTAAGTCGACCTCATATGTCAATGAAGAAAATATTTATAGATTTTCATAAAGAGTCAATTTGACATCAAGAGTACCCCACGGGATAATTTCAGAAAATAAGTCCAGAATATTATTTTTTAGAATTATTAAAATATTGTCAACAAGTTTTATTGAAATACTTCCACAAATCTATAATATTATTAGGATAGGTGATTTCTTGTGACTGATGTTTTGTTCTACCGTTTTATCCCGATTTTGACCAAACATATATTATTTGAAAGGTATTTCTTTTTAGCCCATTTGCAGATTTACAGATTTTTAAATTTTTTCCTTCATTTTGAGTAAATTGCATTTAAAGTTGCTACAAACACATACATAAAATTATACAATCCAATGTGTGTGTTTATTAAATTTGTTAATGTGTTTGTAATAAAAATGAGTTTGTTTTTTGTGTTGATTTGTGGATTGGCTATAATTGATTAGCATACTTTTAGGATCTTTATTTAATGAAAAAATAAAATTTCCTAGAATTTGCGCTCGAATATCGAGGGCTGGAATCTGCTAGTATGAATAATACGATATACCTATATCTGGGTAGCGATAACGACTATATAAAATTACTTTCAATAATGGTTATTGGTAATCAAAAAATTTTATTGGTTGTTGTAATAGCAATTATTCAAATTTACTTTCTAAATTAGTCATCGATTCGCGCAACTTAGAGACGACTTTTTATGGCGCACATAATCGTCCATCTGAGCAAGCCATTCATCGCACTGTGGATAAATTTCATACTACATACACTTATATGATGCAATAGCACTAATACGTTGAAGGAACGTGCGTACTGAAGAGAACATCGCTGAAAAAGGCCAAAATTTATTCGTTGTCGGTCGCAGGAATTGATGCTCTGTCTGTCCTCTACATGAAAAATTTTGCCCAAAGATCTTGGCCTACATTCGTACAAGACCTAGCTGGTGCAGAAAATAAAGCCATGAGAGCATCATATGCGTCGTTCTTTCGACGATTGGGTTCTAGAGCAGTAGGAAACTGCCCCAATGTTTTATCGGAAAATTGTGTTCAGAGATGACGCTCAATTTTGGCTTAATATGGTTGTTAATTAACAAAATTGCCGCATATGGAGTAAGACAAATCTTCAACAGACCCTACAGACACCATCACATCCAGAAACATGCACCGCTTGGTGCGGTTTACACGCTGGTGGCAGCATCGAGCCGGAGCTCACATTATGATCAATGGAGATCGTTATCGCACCATGACCATTGATTTTTTGTTTGAAAATATGGATCACATTAATCCGGACGAGATGTAGTTTTAAGAGGATGGCGCTACATGCCATACAGCGACGGCAACCATCGACTTATTGAAATAAAAATTTGGCGATAAGCAGCATTTGACGCCTTGGAAGTCAAATTGTTCGTGTTAGTTGTGATATAGGGACAGCAAATCTCGAAAAAGTGGCCCATAAATTGGACGTCCAGAATGCGTCAAGAGCTGTCGCTGTGGCCATATGCTCGAAATAATTTTCAAATGTTAATGTCATGTCGCGATCTTTCGAACAATATGTTATTTTTTTCCAATTTTAAATTCTATCGGGCTTAAAAAACGCCTTTATTTTTAAGCGAAATGCAAAGTTTACTGGTTGAAATATTTCGAAGGACCAATTTTGTGAACAAATTTTTGTATTGAGAAACAATATTGAAACAATACATATCCGAATAGTGATAATCAAAAAATAAAATTTCAATATTTTTTATTCATATACAAAGAAAAAAATATATTTCTCATTAATATTGGTTACGGTGACCAAAAATACTATATATCTTACGATATTGGTTAAAAATTTCCTCAAATAGATAAAGCGAATTTTAACGTAACCATTTCTTTCGAAAGAAAAAAAAAATGATTATTTCCCGTCCCTGGTTCAAAATAAATTTTGTTAAGGTGAACACTAATTAAATGAAAAAATAAATTTATAAGGTGAAAAATATGATTTGATCAGAAAACAAATTAAAATGGGTGAGATTTTTGAGATAAAAAACGAAGCTTGAAAAAATAATATTTCAAAAACATCCAATTTAGAAATATATTTGAGCGGAAAACAAATTTTATGGTTCAAAAATAATTTAAGAGAAAAAAAAAATATTGAGTTTAAAAAGACTGGTTGCGGTGCTATTTTTGAGCGCAATAAAAATTTAAATGGTGAATATATTGAGTTGAAAATTAATTTTTTGGGCAAAAAAATTTTATTGAGGTGAATATATTTGAGCGCAATGCAAATATCCTCATTTAACTTTCGGGATGAAATTTGTTTTTACAGAAAAGAAAATTAATCTTTAAAACATTTTTTGGGCGTAAATAAATTTTGAGGAAAACATATATTCGAGCAGAAACATGAAGTTAAATGCCATTTGTTGGGGTAACAAATTTTGTTGAGGTGAACACACTTTTTATTGATATACGACATTTTTTGAGGTGGAATTTTTTTTTAATGAAACACGATATTGTAGTATAGTTAACGGAAAAATTTAAATGAAATGAAAAATTTTTTTTATAAAAAATAAAAAAATAAAGTTAACGGAAAAATATTTTTGAAGACTGAACAAATATTGCTAAACAAATTTTTAGCTAAAAAAAATTTTTTTTGGAGGCCTAAAAATAATTTTGAGCAGACGAGAAATTTTGTAGCTGAACTATCATTTAAAATAAAAATGAATTATTGATGTAAAAACTTATGTCGAGGTGAATATATTATTGTGTTGAAAAACAATATGAAAAAAATTCAAGTTAAGCTTTTGAGGTGAAATATATAAACTAAATTTGTGTTAATGTTGTGTTAAATTCTCAAGAAATTTTTAAAGCTAAAGCCCTGATCCTAGCGTAATTTTCCATTTTCGTTCTTGTATCTTTCCTTTTTAAAATAACGTCGTAATATTTTAGAGTTAATTTTAAGTTGTTAGTTATGCATGGCAAACAAAAGACATACCTGCCTGATTGCAATTTGGTGGTTTAAAGAACAAGCCTGGCTTCAAGGGCTGCTTTTCCTCATCTTCAACTTCAATCATAAGCCAACCCACAAGCACCGATGGTCGATTTTGCTGAGTTTGTTGCAATTTCTCTTCCCAAATGTGTATGGCACGTTTGATATCAATTTCCACCCAACCCGTTTGGGTGACATTCATCATGACAGTATTGCAAATGCGCATTTTGCGTTCTGTGTCGGTGTTTTCAAGAAAAGAAAGAAGAAAATGCAGCGCAAAGAAAACAAAAAATTTAGGAAAAAGCGATTAAGCAAAAAATTAAAATCATCTTTCCTACAACAATTTCAATATTTACCATACACACCACGTTTGTTACGACGTAATTGTTGTACCAGCGATACGGTCACCCTAATTTGTGCATCCATATTTGGCTTGACACATCTCTTCAATTTACCGGCAACCGATTCTTCTGCCTGTGTCTCAACATCTTTTGTATTGTCAGCTATGGTTTCTTCCTTATCCGGCTCAACATTCTTCAGATCGTTGGTGGTAGCGTTGGGATTGATTTTGTACAACCTTAAGATGGCTGAATCCATGTTTAAATCTTTCCTCTGTTCGAAAAGTGTCTGAGAAAATTGTATGGTTATATTGTTGTCTTGCAACCATGAAGATTCAGTTGTTTCCGAATTGCAGGTGGGATAGGCGGCCATTTCATGTAACGGATGTTGTTCTTGATTCTCCTCGGAATGAACATTTTGTATGGCATTGCTAATTCGATTTTTAATATCGTTGACACTAAAATATAAGGAAAAAAAAAATAAAATAAAATTGAAACTTTTAATAAAAATTTAATTTTTCAAAGAACTTTTTATACTAGTATAGCCCAGCACTCGAAATTCGAGTGCAAATTCTAAGAAATATTATTTTTTCATTAAATTTTTGTCTTCCAATTTTTTTTTAACCTATATATGTGACCTTCTGCGAGAAAAGTGTGTAAAAAAACAGGTTGTGTCAAAAACGGTGGATTCTGGTACCTAAAAGGGTGAATAAACTTTAAATGGGTTTTTTTCTCAAAACTTAATTTTCACACACTAGGTCCCTTTTTTCGGAGAAGGTCACATATATAAAAAATTTATGAATATTTAAATGAGCCTAAAGGTATGTTAATCAATTTTAGTAATTCACAATTCAACACAGACCATCTGATATATAATTTAAATCATTCGCATTAACAGGGCGTAACGAACTATTATAAATATTTTGTTAGATTTAGTCATTTTTCAGACATATTGCAATTACTGCAAATTATAATTTTGTTTAAATGGTGCGTGGTAAAGAAGAAGAAAGTATATATTTCAAAAATTCATAACTGCACTGTATTCTTAATCGGACCGGTTTCTGGCATTTCAGCCTTCATCAGCGATTTATTGAACATTGTGATAATTGTTATGTTTTAATTGAATAGATTGTTTCTATATGAAAAATTTTTTTTGTTTGGACAGAGTTGTATCTTCTGAAATTAATACAAAGTAAAGCTGTATGGTACGAAAACTGAATCTAACCACACTGCTCGTAGGCCTGACTTTAGGTGAGTGTGTTAAAGCGCTGACCAAAAAGTGCAAGAACGAGTGTATGTGAAGGTTCATGGTTCAAAACCTCACGGCCGCCCTAAGTAGAAAAAATTTTCATATAGAAACAATCTATTCAATTAAAACATAGCATATTGCTTAAAAAGGGAACTAAAAATTTACCTTCACGTATTATTATATAGATAAAATAAGTGAAATTAAGACTTTCAAGCACTTAATGCTCAAAATATGGAATCATGAATGTAATAAATTCATTTAGTATGGAACTATCATTTTTTTAAATTCATTAAAATATCGCTGAAAGAATTTCTTCATGACTTAAGTCTTTGAGTTTTAATTTAAAAATTTCTACTTTTAAGTTGTCTTAAAACTTTATGTTCGTTAAACTCTTAACATTTCCATTTAAGTTCTTTTAGTTTTCTCTTAAAATCCTTAAACACCAACATTTTTTTCATAAGATCTTAAAGACCATCTTTGATTTTTTTTAAAGACTATATTGTTTACTTAAGTTTCTTAAAAACCTAATTTTTCACATAAGTTACATTAAGACTAAACATTTCTGTTGAAAGACTTAGCTTTTACTTAACTCCATAAAAAACTTTACCTAACTTGCTAAAAAGTTTAACTATTCACTTATATTTCATAAAGACTTATTTTTTCAATTAAGTTTCTTAACGCCTTAGCTTTAGCCATACGTTCCTTAAATAGCTAAATTTTTTTTTAATTTCTTCAGCATTTAACTCCGCACTTAAGCAAGGACCATATCTATAATATTAATAGGCTAGGCGATTTCTTGTGACCGATGTTTTGTTCTACCGTTTTATCCCGATTTTGATCAAACGTATATTATTTGAAAGGTATTTCTTTTTATCCGATTTGCAGATTTACAGATTTTTTAATTTTTTCCTTTACTTTGAGTAAATTGTATTTAAAGTTGCTACTAACACATGCATAAAATTATACAATGCTATGTGTGTGTTTATTAAATTTGTTAATGTATTTGTAATAAAAATGAGTTTGTTTTTTGTGTTGATTTGTGAATTGGCTATAATTGATTAGCATACCTTTAGGATCTTTATTTAATTAAAAAATAAAGTTTCCTTTAATTTGCACCCGAATTTCGAGGGCTGGAATCTGCTAGTATAATAGAATATAATATAATGGAATATAATAGGGCTCTTCAGCGATTTTCATTTCATTATAATTTGTGGTACTATTTTTGCACGTTTTGCTTTAGAAAAAGTGGCATCGCTGGCTTAGAAGCTCCGGTTGTAACCATAAGGGGAAGAATTTCAATATCTTAGCCTATATCCCATCTACCAAATCTCTTATGAAAACCGTATAGAATTTAAAATATAATTTTTTGAATCACTATAATTTTAAAAATTATTAAACCTAAAAAAAAAAAATCAAAAATTTGTAACACCATTCAATACCAACGATGGTAACTGATTATAATAATTGAACGAACTTAACATGACTCTTTGCTAGACAGGAAACATGTTTAAATGACATTGCATGTTGCCGTGCAGTAAATAAACAATCAAGCAGCAGCCAAAAACCGGACAATTTGTTAGTGAGAAAAATATACAAAAAAAAAAAAAAATAAAAAAATATTAAAAGAAAAAAAAAATGCAACCAGTTAAGATAAATGCAATGCAGCATGTACGAGTATATACGAATGTGTGTACGATTATGTAGTGGTGTGCGCATGATCGGAGGGCTCGTCTAGGCAGAAGACGAAAATGTTGCTGCTAAACATTGGTGATGTTGTTAATGCTTAAGATGATGATGTAGTTAACTTAACAGTTGCAATTGTAGCTGTCTTGTGTTTATTTTTTTTTGTGTGTCCGTTTATATGTTTTTGTCTGAAGAATGTCTAGACACGATTAGTAATTTTATTTTTCATTGCAGCTCGTAAAGGTTGCAGACATGAACAATTATCGTTTGAGAATTATTGTGTCTACTACCGCTTACAGCCACGGCTAGATAATTTTAGCAAAAAAAAAATGAGTCACCCGTTGAATTTTACATAAAGCAACCAAATAAGGTCTCATGGGCGGCACCCGCAAATCGCTTTGAAAAATGCATTATTTATAGCAAGAGAAAAAAAAATTAGTGAGCCGTATTTAATTTTTAGTGGGTAAAAAAGGTACCAAATAATGGTACCAAACTCATATATAGGGGGTAAAAAATATATCAAAAATTTTATTTTTTCAATATCTTTTTGTTGTTGTTGAGAATTTTCATATTTGAAACATAGAGAAATGACATCGTATGATAAGTATTATTATTATTATTTATTATTTATTTTATTTAGATTTGTATAATTATGCTATAAAATTAAATTTATTTATTAAATTATTTACAATCTATATTTGGCGTAGCATTATTGCTGTTACCCATTTGAATTAAAATAAGTAAGAATTAACACTCTTCGGCCGAATTTTTTGATACCCTCCACTCCCTAAACTCAATATTATTGCCGATACTGATACTGAAACATTAATTCCGAATACCAATTAAATTTAAAGTTAATTGTTTTTTTTTCTTTTTGGTCAGTTTCTATTATAATTTCATTTTATAAAAAATAATGATCATGTGTTCTATAGAAAGAATTAATTAATATTTGATTACTAGAGCAGCAATCCTATAAGTTCTTCATAGAATACTAACGAAATTCATTATTTAACACAGCCGGCGTTATAATACCAAAAGTTTGATCCCTCTTAGAATGTTTTGAGACCTTATAAGTTATACGATAATTAAAAAAAAGGCAAATGATTCTTGGCTAAAAATTATTAATGTTTAAAATAAGTGAATGTTAAAATCTTTTTATCTGAACTAGAAGATTCCAGCCCTCGAATTTCGAGTGCAGATTCTAGGACATTTTATTTTTTCATTAAATACGGACCCTAAAGGTATGCTAATCAATTATAGCCAATTCACAAATTAACACAAAAAATAAACTCATAAAGACACACATAGCACTGTATAATTTTATGTATGTGTTAGTAGCAACTTTAAATGCAATTTACTCAAAATGAAGGAAAAAATTTAAAAGTCTGTAAATCTGCAAATCGGCTAAAAAGAAATACCTTTCAAATAATATACGTTTGGTCAAAATCGGGATAAAACGGTAAAACAAAACATCGGTCACAAGAAATCGCCTAGCCTATTAATATTATAGATTAGCTAGTAATATATTAATTTAAGGCTACATTTAATACAAAAATATAACTACATAATAGGAACAAGTAAGAAACTAAATATAGAAATTAAAACTTTTAATATTTAATTTTTAATTTTTAATTTTTAATTTTTAATTTTTAATTTTTAATTTTTAATTTTTAATTTTTAATTTTTAATTTTTAATTTTTAATTTTTAATTTTTAATTTTTAATTTTTAATTTTTAATTTTTAATTTTTAATTTTTAATTTTTAATTTTTAATTTTTAATTTTTAATTTTTAATTTTTAATTTTTAATTTTTAATTTTTAATTTTTAATTTTTAATTTTTAATTTTTAATTATTAATTTTTAATTTTTAATTTTTAATTTTTAATTTTTAATTTTTAATTTTTAATTTTTAATTTTTAATTTTTAATTTTTAATTTTTAATTTTTAATTTTTAATTTTTAATTTTTAATTTTTAATTTTTAATTTTTAATTTTTAATTTTTAATTTTTAATTTTTAATTTTTAATTTTTAATTTTTAATTTTTAATTTTTAATTTTTAATTTTTAATTTTTAATTTTTAATTTTTAATTTTTAATTTTTAATTTTTAATTTTTAATTTTTAATTTTTAATTTTTAATTTTTAATTTTTAATTTTTAATTTTTAATTTTTAATTTTTAATTTTTAATTTTTAATTTTTAATTTTTAATTTTTAATTTTTAATTTTTAATTTTTAATTTTAATTTTTAATTTTTAATTTTTAATTTTTAATTTTTAATTTTGAATTTTGAATTTTTAATTTTTAATTTTTAATTTTTAATTTTTAATTTTTAATTTTTAATTTTTAATTTTTAATTTTTAATTTTTAATTTTTTAATTTTTAATTTTTAATTTTTAATTTTTAATTTTTAATTTTTAATTTTTAATTTTTAATTTTTAATTTTTATCTTTTAATTTTTAATTTTTAATTTTTAATTTTTAATTTTTAATTTTTAATTTTTAATTTTTAATTTTTAATTTTTAATTTTTAATTTTTAATTTTTAATTTTTAATTTTTAATTTTTAATTTTTAATTTTTAATTTTTAATTTTTAATTTTTAATTTTTAATTTTTAATTTTTAATTTTTAATTTTTAATTTTTAATTTTTAATTTTTAATTTTTAATTTTTAATTTTTAATTTTTAATTTTTAATTTTTAATTTTTAATTTTTAATTTTTAATTTTTAATTTTTAATTTTTAATTTTTAATTTTTAATTTTTAATTTTTAATTTTTAATTTTTAATTTTTAATTTTTAATTTTTAATTTTTAATTTTTAATTTTTAATTTTTAATATTTAATTTTTAATTTTTAATTTTTAATTTTTAATTTTTAATTTTTAATTTTTAATTTTTAATTTTTAATTTTTAATTTTTAATTTTTAATTTTTAATTTTTAATTTTTAATTTTTAATTTTTAATTTTTAATTTTTAATTTTTAATTTTGAATTTTTAATTTTTAATTTTTAATTTTTAAATTTAAATTTTTAATTTTTAATTTTTAATTTTTAATTTTTAATTTCTAATTTTTAATTTTTAATTCTTAATTTTTAATTTTTAATTTTTAATTTTTAATTTTTAATTTTTAATTTTTACCTTTTAATTTTTAATTTTTAATTTTTAATTTTTAATTTTATATTTTTAATTTTTTATTTTTAATTTTAATTTTAATTTTAATTTTTAATTTTTAATTTGTAATTTTTAGTTTTTAATTTTTAATTTTTAATTTTTAATTTTTAATTTTTAATTTTTAATTTTTAATTTTTAATTTTTAATTTTTAATTTTTAATTTTTAATTTTTAATTTTTAATTTTTAATTTTTAATTTTTAATTTTTAATTTTTAATTTTTAATTTTTAATTTTTAATTTTTAATTTTTAATTTTTAATTTTTAATTTTTAATTTTTAATTTTTAATTTTTAATTTTTAATTTTTAATTTTTAATTTTTAATTTTTGATTTTTAATTTTTAATTTTTAATTTTTAATTAACTTTTATTTTTTATTTTCTAATTTTAAATATTTAATTTTAACGATAAAAAATATGTGGTAATACTTGCTTAGGCCAATGTGACACGTGCAGTATTAATATAGACACAACTGCAATGACTTCAACAAGAAGAATAATTACAACATATACCACATATCTTAAGAAAAACAACAAACACACTGAAAAATTTTATTTTTTCAAGAGTTTTTTCATAGTTTCATTCATGACTCGTGAGCCCTTTGGCCTATTTTGACGATTTTAAATAGCAAGTCCTTTGTGATGTTAAACAAGTAAGAAAATTATAGTCGGTCTAGACCGACTATACGATATCCTATACCATGCGTTTAGAAACCCTATCTCTTAGGCCCAACTTACTGGACATTGAAAATAAGCAAAAACCAATATCTTTTGTTGTTGTTGAGAATTTTCATATTTGAAACATAGAGAAATGACATCGTATGATAAGTATTATTATTATTATTTATTATTTATTTTATTTAGATTTGTATAATTATGCTATAAAATTAAATTTATTTATTAAATTATTTACAATCTATATTTGGCGTAGCATTATTGCTGTTACCCATTTGAATTAAAATAAGTAAGAATTAACACTCTTCGGCCGAATTTTTTGATACCCTCCACTCCCTAAACTCAATATTATTGCCGATACTGATACTGAAACATTAATTCCGAATACCAATTAAATTTAAAGTTAATTGTTTTTTTTTTCTTTTTGGTCAGTTTCTATTATAATTTCATTTTATAAAAAATAATGATCATGTGTTCTATAGAAAGAATTAATTAATATTTGATTACTAGAGCAGCAATCCTATAAGTTCTTCATAGAATACTAACGAAATTCATTATTTAACACAGCCGGCGTTATAATACCAAAAGTTTGATCCCTCTTAGAATGTTTTGAGACCTTATAAGTTATACGATAATTAAAAAAAAGGCAAATGATTCTTGGCTAAAAATTATTAATGTTTAAAATAAGTGAATGTTAAAATCTTTTTATCTGAACTAGAAGATTCCAGCCCTCGAATTTCGAGTGCAGATTCTAGGACATTTTATTTTTTCATTAAATACGGACCCTAAAGGTATGCTAATCAATTATAGCCAATTCACAAATTAACACAAAAAATAAACTCATAAAGACACACATAGCACTGTATAATTTTATGTATGTGTTAGTAGCAAATTTAAATGCAATTTACTCAAAATGAAGGAAAAAATTTAAAAGTCTGTAAATCTGCAAATCGGCTAAAAAGAAATACCTTTCAAATAATATACGTTTGGTCAAAATCGGGATAAAACGGTAGAACAAAACATCGGTCACAAGAAATCGCCTAGCCTATTAATATTATAGATTAGCTAGTAATATATTAATTTAAGGCTACATTTAATACAAAAATATAACTACATAATAGGAACAAGTAAGAAACTAAATATAGAAATTAAAACTTTTAATATTTAATTTTTAATTTTTAATTTTTAATTTTTAATTTTTAATTTTTAATTTTTAATTTTTAATTTTTAATGTTTAATTTTTAATTTTTAATTTTTAATTTTTAATTTTTAAATTTTAATTTTTAATTTTTAATTTTTAATTTTTAATTTTTAATTTTTAATTTTTAATTTTTAATTTTTAGTTTTTAATTTTTAATTTTTAATTTTTAATTTTTAATTTTTAATTTTTAATTTTTAATTTTTAATTTTTAATTTTTAACTTTTAATTTTTAATTTTAATTTTTAATTTTTAAATTTTAATTTTTAAATTTTAATTTTTAATTTTTAATTTTTAACTTTTAATTTTTAACTTTTAATTTTAATTCTTAATTTTTAATTTTTAATTTTTAATTTTTAATTTTTAATTTTTAATTTTTAATTTTTAATTTTTAATTTTTAATTTTTAATTTTTAATTTTTAATTTTTAATTTTTAATTTTTAATTTTTAATTTTAAATTTTTAATTTTTAATTTTTAATTTTTAATTTTTAATTTTTAATTTTTAATTTTTAATTTTTAATTTTTAATTTTTAATTTTTAATTTTTAATTTTTAATTTTTAATTTTGAATTTTTAATTTATTTTTAATTTTAATTTTAATTTTATTTTTAATTTTTAATTTTTAATTTTTAATTTTAATTTTTAATTTTTAATTTTTAATTTTTAATTTTTAATTTTTTATATTTAATTTTAAATTTTAATTTTTAAATTTTAATTTTAAATTTTTAATTTTAATTTTTAATTTTTAATTTTTAATTTTTTAATTTTAATTTTTAATTTTTAATTTTTAATTTTTTATTTTAACTTTCTAATTTTTTAATTTTAATTTTAATTTTTAATTTTTAATTTTTAATTTTAATTTTTATTTTTTAATTTTTAATTTTAATTTTTTAATTTTTAATTTTTAATTTTTAATTTTTAATTTTATTTTTAATTTTTAATTTTTAATTTTTAATTTTTAATTTTTAATTTTTAATTTTTAATTTTTAATTTTCAATTTTTAATTTTTAATTTTTAATTTTTAATTTTTAATTTTTTAATTTTTAATTTTTAATTTTTAATTTTTAATTTTTAATTTTTAATTTTTATTTTTAATTTTTTATTTTTAATATTTTAATTTTTAATTTTTTAATTTTTAATTTTTATTTTTAATTTTTAATTTTTAATTTTTAATTTTTAATTTTTAATTTTTAATTTTTAATTTTTAATTTTAATTTTTAATTTTAATTTTTAATTTTTAATTTTTAATTTTAATTTTTAATTTTTAATTTTTAATTTTTAATTTTTAATTTTTATTTTAATTTTAATTTTTAATTTTTAATTTTTAATTTTTAATTATAATTTTAATTTTTAATTTTTAATTTTTAATTTTTATTTTTAATTTTTAATTTTTAATTTTTAATTTTTAATTTTTAAATTTTTATTTTTATTTTTAATTTTTAATTTTTAATTTTAATTTTAAATTTTTATTTATTATTTTTAATTTTTATTTTTTAATTTTAATTTTTAATTTTTAATTTTAATTTTTAATTTTTAATTTTTAATTTATATATTTTAATTTTTAATTTTTAATTTTTTATTTTTTAGTTTTAGTTTTTTAATTTTTAATTTTTAATTTTTAATTTTTAATTTTTAATTTTTAATTTTTAATTTTAATTTTTAATTTTTAATTTTAATTTTTAATTTTTAATTTTTATTTTTAATTTTTAATTTTTAATTTTTAATTTTTAATTTTTAATTTTTAATTTTTTAATTTTTAATTTTTAATTTTTAATTTTTAATTTTTAATTTTTAATTTTTAATTTTTAATTTTAAATTTTAATTTTTAATTTTTAATTTTAAATTTTAAATTTTTAATTTTTTAATTTTTAATTTTTAATTTTTAATTTTTAATTTTTAATTTTTTAATTTTTAATTTTTAATTTTTAATTTTTAATTTTTAATTTTTGATTTTTAATTTTTTAATTTTAATTTTTAAGTTTTAATTTTTAATTTTTAATTTTTAATTTTTAATTTTTAATTTTTAATTTTTATTTTTTATTTTTAATTTTTAATTTTTAGGTTTTAATTTTTAATTTTTAATTTTTAATTTTTAATTTTTAATTTTTAATTTTTAATTTTTAATTTTTAATTTTTTAATTTGTAATTTGTAATTTTTAATTTTTAATTTTAATTTTTAATTTTTAATGTTTATTTTTTAATTTTTAACTTTAATTTTTAATTTTTAATTTTTAATTTTAATTTTTAATTTTTAATTTTTAATTTTTAATTTTTAATTTTTAATTTTTAATTTTAATTTTAATTTTTAATTTTAATTTTTAATTTTTAATTTTTAATTTTTAATTTTTAATTTTTAATTTTTAATTTTTAATTTTTAATTTTTAATTTATTTTAATTTTTAATTTTTAATTTTTTATTTTTAATTTTTAATTTTTAATTTTTAATTTTTAATTTTTAATTTTTTAATTTTTAATTTTTAATTTTTAATTTTTAATTTTTAATTTTTAATTTTTAATTTTTTATTTTTTATTTTTAATTTTTAATTTTTAATTAACTTTTATTCTTTATTTTCTAATATTAAATATTTAATTTTAACGATAAAAAATATGTGGTAATACTTGCTTAGGCCAATGTGACACGTGAAGTATTAATATAGACACAACTGCAATGACTTCAACAATAAGAATAATTACAACATATACCACATATCATAAGAAAAACAAACAAACACACTGAAAAATTTTATTTTTTCAAGAGTTTTTTCATAGTTTCATTCATGACTCGTGAGCCCTTTGGCCTATTTTGACGATTTTAAATAGCAAGTCCTTTGTGATGTTAAAAAACGATTTTATACAAAAACGAACGGTGACGACGTGATCGTTATTTCCACAGACAGACGGACAGATGGTAATCGCCAAATCAACTTCCCTTGTATAATCATCAAGAAAATATATGGTTTTGGGGTTGTCCGGAATTTATTTCGATGCGTTACAAACGGAATGATAAATCTATATATACCCTCTGCCACTGAGGTATAATAAGGTCATCACTGGATTTATCATTACATTAGAATTTAAGAAATTATGTAAGGTTTTAGGATCAGGCTTGAAATTTATATTCATGTCATTAGTATATCACTTCAAGTTTAGTAAGTTGTATTCTGCACGTATTTGTGAATTTTCACCGTACTCAATAAGTTAGCCATATTCACTATATCGTTTTAAAGTGTGTTCTTTAAATTTTAAATTTTTGGTTCTTTCAATTTCAAGGAGGGACCGGTTTAGGCAGCACACACAGTGTCTTTTGGCATGCATTCATCAATAAAATCCAAAAGAGTTTATAAAAACAATTTATTATTCCATCAATGGCAGCAGGAACTCCCTTCATCCAGTACAGACCTCATCTAATGACAAAATCTAATATTTGATTTCTTATTTAATTTTACATATGTAAAACCAAAACAAGTAAGAAAATTATAGTCGGCCTTTACCGACTTATACGATAACATATACCATACGTTTAGAGACACTTTCTTTTAGGTCCAACTAAGTAGATATAGAAAATAAGCGCAAACCAAATATGAGTAACATTATTATTTTTCTGCCATTGAATATGAAAAAGTTCATATTCGGTTCTGAATATTGGTTAATTTCAATAGCGTTCGTCCCTATGGCCGATAGAAGCTTATACATTAAATTTCATCAAAATATACTAATATTTGCGACAAGGTTTACATGAATACACATGGACTCGGAAAATAACTTTGTTGTGTAAACACGAAGTTAGCTGCAGGTTGTTATCAATGGAAAAATTACTAAAATTGTCGTATTAAGTCCTTCAACAGTTCAGCACAGCCTTCTAAGGCCGATTTTTACACAATAAGATTTTTAGTGATAAGTTGGCAGTTGTGGCTGAAAAGTACTTAGGTAAGCCTGGCAATCCGCAAATAATTTGAAGAGTTTTGTAAGAAGACAATTATCATGGCCGTACTGCCCGAAACTAGCCATTGATCAATGCCACAAAGATAAAACTCAGAATATAGTATTCTCGACATTATAAAGGCAAAGTAATTTCTTTTGGGAAGTTTATTATATTTGCTGATGGCAAGTCCAATGTCTGGAAAAAACTGAACCCCTCTGTTCATATATGAACATGGCTTACATAATTTAACCTTTGTTTCACACAGTACGATATTTCGAAGAATATTTGTTATTACTAGCAGATTCCAGCCCTCGAAATTCGAGTGCAAATTCTATGAAATTTTATTTTTGCATTAAATAAAGACCCTAAAGGTATTCTAATGAATTATAGCCAATTCGCAAATCAACACAAAAAAACAAACTCATTTTTATTGCAAACATATTAACAAATTTAATAAACATACACATAGCATTGTATAATTTTATGTATGTGTTAGTAGCAACTTTAAATGCAATTTACTCAAAATAAAGGAAAAAATTTAAAAATCTGTAAATCTGTAAAACGGCTAAAAATAAATACGTTTCAAATAATATATGTTTGGTCAAAATTGGGATAAATCGGTAGAACAAAACATCGGTCAAAAGGAAGCGCCTAGCCTATTAATATTATAGATGTATTTTGAATAATAAGAAATCCCTAATTGTTTAGGACCACATAAATTATTTTAGGATAGTTTTGTTATCTGTTTTTTTCCAAGATAACACATGTGGGAAATTCATAATATTCATGTCATTCTGAAATATGACCTTTATTGGAGGAAAATGGACAAAAAAAATATATCTAGAATTCATAATATTCATGTCATTCTGAAATATGACCTTTATTGGAGGAAAATGGACAAAAAAAATATATCTAGATTTACTTAAAGATAATCTACTAAAAAGTGCGAAGAAACTTAATATAATTTAGATTCTACCCATTGTGAAGAATTTTCTGGGCTCATGCTCTGCATCGTTTAAGCTGTGACCTCATAAGTGTAAAGAATTTTTATACCCTATACCACTATGTGGTTTGGGTATAATGACTTTGTGCTGCTGTTTGTAGCTACCAAAAATATTTGACCTAGACCAATCTTTTATTATACCGAACGACCCAGAATCAGTTTCTGAGTCAATTTAGCGATGTCCGTCTGTCCGTCTGTCCGTCCGGCTGTGTGTCCATGTACACCTTGTAATCAAACTACAGGTCGCAAATATGAAAATATATTGATGAAATTTGCTATATATGGGCCATAGGACGAACGCTATTGAAATTGGTGAAATTCGGTCCATGTTCAGACCTAGTCCCCATTAACATGACCCCCATGAAATAGACATAAATTGCCATACGATCTAAATTATCATATAGATCTCAGGCAAAATGGGTTTGTATGTGTTTATTATATCCATTAATCAGTAGTCCAAAAATAATCCCTATAGGCCCCATATAGAGCTGTTTCCAGATCTTCACTTAAATCTATCAAAAAACAAAAATATTGCACAGATTTTTATCAAATTTGTTTTGTATATATTTTTGAAAATATAAGGGAATTTACCAAATATGGTCAGGATCGGTCCATTTTTCGACCTAGTCGCCATATAAATATAGCACCCGATATGAACTTTTTCATATATGCAGTCAAAAAAAACAATGCCACTCAAATTTGGTTTATGCTTATTTTCTATATCCAATTAGTTGGAGCGAAGAGATAGGGTCTCTAAACCATAGTAAAGGGTATCGTATAGTCGGTCTAGACCGACTATAATTTTCTTACTTGTTTTATTTCAATGTAACTTATGTATGGAAAAGTCTTTTCTGTTAAATTCTTAAAAATAAGTCTGTAATTTAATAATGTTATTGACCAGCGTGTTTTTTTTTTTATCTATTGGTAATAACTTTGGAAATATTTGAAATAGTTCTTAAATTCTATGAGTGCATCAAATAAACTGTCAGCGACTTTGTTTTTTCGTTTTACATAACATATCCATGAGAGTTTCCTTGTTATATTTTCTATTAAGAACGAAAGCTATAATTTCATAATTTTTTTTTTTAGAAAAATTTTTATAAAGTCAATGTCCGAGTATTTGAAGAGCCTAAGGGTCAAACTATTCATGAGTTAATAAACAAACATAAATTTCGGGGAAATTTGAAACTTTCGTTTACTAGTGAAACCAATATTCAAAGTCACGTTTATTGCAAAGACAAATTAACAACAATCGAAAACCACTTGTTTTTGGTTAGAATATTTATAAATATTACCAGACAGAGTTCACAAAAAAAAAAGTTTATAAAAAAAACTCATGCAAGAACTCTTTATGTAACAAAATACTTACGAGTACACTGACACTGCCTAGCGTCAAAATAACTACACATTTTATATTGATCAGCAAAATTTTAAAGTATTTGAAATATTAGTTTTTTTTATACGAACTTACAAGTATAAAAAACAACGTAAAATAAATTCATATTTGTCAATTCGATTTAATAAAATTGCCGAAAAATAACAACATGAAATTTGAGGATTTTTGCGTCGTTAAAATTTCTTTTTTTTTTTTCAAGAATTTAAAATATGATGAAATTTGTAATTTTTTTTTTAGTTTTTATGTGCAAGCTACCAGAAAAAAATATGGAAAATATAAACAAATAAAAATGGCATGAAGAAGAAGCATTTGCAATTAAATATTTATTTATATATAAAATAATAAAAAACTTATCGATTATATTTTTTTTGGAACTGCAGCCATCGACATTTGAATTTTATGTCTTACAATGATGTTGGCTTCGTTTCTTTTTGTTTCAATTATGCAGTTAACATATTTTACCATTTCTTTTATATTTATTTCTTATCAAATTTTCAAAAAATCAAAATTCCAATGATTTGGAGATCATTTGGCGGATTGATTCCATTTAGTACGAATTCAATCATTTATCTTTCTAAGTGTATAAATCAAGTCAGAAAATTATTTTGTCTGATCAATTGTAATTTTCAATAAATTTTTGAAGAGCTGGAATACACTCCTTTAAAAACACACTCTCATGAAAATCTGCGGGGGTTTTTCGGGTGATTCCAAACTGGAAATCTCAAAATAATATTTTAACTGTCACTCGTTGCCTTCAATAGTTGCCATCTACCATACATTTATACAGAGATGGAAAAAATGACGTAAACTGTCTTGGATCACATTTTTTTTTGCTGTCTCTGGTAGCTAGGACAGTTTTTTTTTTGGAATGCCCCTAAATTGTAAGTATTTTTTGATCGTGTTGATGTGGCATTTGCATCTTCTTCTCATTTATCAAGCAATTTCTAGTCTTACAACCGCCCGAACCTGGTTTTCTTTCTATGAAAGGCTTTTTAGATCATATATCCTTAAATAATATATCGTTTTTAGTTTTGAACAGATTTTCTTCACAAAATTTTCAAAATATTTTACGACGCTCTAATTTATTGAGAGACACTTTAAATTCTAATGGCGTTTTCTTTTCTGACAAAAAATGTCGCATTTTCACCTTTTTCGGAAAGTATATTTTTATACCCTATACCACTATGTGGTTTGGGTATAATGACTTTGTGCTGCTGTTTGTAACAACCAAAAATATTTGACCTAGACCCATCTTTAATTATACCGATCGAATCAGAATCACTATCTGATTCGATTTAACGATGTCCGTCCGTCCGTCCGTCCGTCCGTCCGTCCGTCCGTCCGTCTGTGTGTCCATGTAAAGCTTGTAATCAAACTGCAGGTCGCAAATATGAATATATTTTGATGAAATTTGGTATATAAGCTTTTATCGGCCATGGGATGAACGTTATTGAAATTGGTGAGAATCGGTCCATGTTCAGACCTAGCCCCCATACAAATTACCCCTCTGAAATCGACATAAATTGCCATAAGATCCAAATTGTCATATAGATCTTACTCAAATTGGGTTTGTATGCGTTCATTACATCCATTAATGAGTAGTCCAAAAATGATCCCTTTGGCCCCATATAGACTGCTTCCCGATCTTCACTTAAATCTATTAAAAACAAAAATAATGCACTGATTCTTCTCAAATTTTGTTTGTACGTCTTTTTGCAAAATACAAGAGACTTTACCAAACATGCTCAGGATTGGTCCATTTTTGGACCTAGTCCCCATATAGATATAGATCCGATATGAACTTTTTCATATCTGCAGCCAAAAAAAATTAATAAAAATACCACTCAAATTTGGTTTTTGCTTATTTTCTATGTCCAGTTAGTTGGGCCTAAGAGATAGGGTTTCTAAACGCATGGTATAGGGTATCGTATAGTCGGTCTAGACCGACTATAATTTTCTTACTTGTTTATATATTCGAAAATAAGAGCAACCTTATTTTATACATCAATCGAAAGGTCTCAAAGTGCTGTGTACATAAAATGCAAAAAAAAAAAAATTATTATTATCGTCTTTGAAGTCATAGGGTGATAATATTAAAAGAAGGTGAACAATGGGGAAATATTCTCACACTATGACCTGAAAGAATGTTTGCAATTTTTTGCGATTTACGAAGGTTCGACTTTGAGACCTTCTGATTGATGTATAAGATAAAGTTGCACTTTTCAAAAGAAGTGCAAATAAAATACGACATTTTTTGTGAGGAAAATGGCATAAGTAAACCTAAAATTAGTGTGTTTTTTTTTGTATAGTGTTTATTTATAGGCTTTTCCATATTTTACACCGTATTGCGTTTTAACTAACAAAAATTTGCAAATATTTCTTGAGTATTTCAAAAGTAAATTGCAATGCAATAATGATCATAAGGAACTAAAAAATAGCACGCATTATTTATCAGCAGATGTTCTTTAAATTTTTGAATTTCAACAATTAAAAAAGTTTTGTTTTTAGCAATATTTTAGTGCCCCATTTAAGTTCTCACAATATAATTTTTCTTAAGCACTTTTTAAAACTTAGTACAATTATATAAGTTTTTTTTGTAATCTTTTTTATATGCACACAAAAAACAGATTCGTTGTGGCTACCACATTTATTGCCCACCGAATTAATAGGAAATGAATAACCGAATATTGAATAGATTCTGTGGTTTTCTGGAATAACCGCGTATGTCCATTTTTGTCAGTTTTGAGTTAACGATGCCAATTATATTAATTTTTAACGCTCTTACCATGTGTTCAATTTTTTTTTTTAAAATATTGACCATTTGTGAGTTTTTCTTTAAATAACGACGTAACTTAAATGTTTATTAAATTAATTTGCAGCACTAACGACGTATGTCAACCTGCGTTTGATCGCTGACATATTATTTTCTCAGAAAACAACACATAGCGACATACGTTGTTATTAATGAAAAAAAAAAAAATGAAAAATTATTTTGGATTAGTTTTCAGTTTCTAACCACTTGTAAAAACTTTTGTGTTTATTATTGTTATTTTTTCTCGCTATTATTCTTGATACGTTGTTATATTCTCATCCTAAGTCCGTTAACCTTTTCAAGCAACAACAACTTATGTCTACATGGGTGGTAGCATTGGTAGTTTTCTTTTTCAAAGAAAACGACGTTTGTCGACATAAGTTATTTTTATCTGCACACATTTTAAGTGTAATTTACATATTGTTTTTCGTCCTTCTCCAGGATCCATTCCTCTGAAGATGTTTGACTCAAAATTTTATATAAAGTATTTATAAAAAAAAAAAAAAAATATCTACAGGACTGTAACATAAAAAGCTCTAAAATCTTTATATCGAGCCCATAATTTCAAATATAACGTTTTTTGGCTCCCCTGAACATTTTGATTTTATGACATACGCGGTTATTCTAGAAAACCACAGGATTATCTTAACAGTGAATATTTCATCACAATAGCAAATCTTCGCTATAAAATTTCTGTCGATACTATCAAAACTTCAGTTGTTAAACTTAAAAACAATTCAGTTGGGAAATTTTTTTTTCTGTACAAAAAATTTTAAAGAACTTTTATCTCTTGTTTCAAATTTTTATAATTATTATCAGAATGACGTTTCTTTAAGCCCGACAGATTTTGAAATTGTAAAAAATTCCAAAAAAATAAAGTTTTAATCAAAAGAACTATTTTATTAGAAAGTTCAATACATGGCATTAATATTTGAAAATGATTCCGCGCATTTTTGGGTCCAAGCTTAAGCATCTTTTTTAACGATTGCTGGCCGCATGTCACAAATTACACACACATTAATGGCCTTTAAGGCATCACTTGTTGCTGGTTTATCAGCTTAAACCAGTGACATCACTTAGACCCACAGGAAGCATTCGAGACGTATCAAATCGCACGACCTTGGAAGCCTATTGACAGTTCCATTTCTCGAAATCAACTTATCGCGAAATTTTGATTTCAATAAGACAGAGGTTGCGGTCGCCATATGGCACGAAGCCCCATCCCGTTGAAACCATATCTTACCCGTATCCATATTTTCAATTAAGAAATCATTGATCATTGTGCGGGAACGATCTCCATTGACAGTAACGCGAGTTCCGGCTTCATTTTTATTATAAAAGCCCCTTAAAAATTATGAAATACTTATTAAGAAATGGTACTTTTTAAAAGAAAGGCGCTTTTAAGAAAATGTGCTTTTTTGGAGAAGATACGTTTTTACGAAAATGTATTTTTTAAGGAGGTACTTTAAGGTACTTTTTGGAGAAAAGGTTCTTTTATAAGCAAATATACTTTTTTAAGACAAGATAATTTTTAAGAAAATTTACCTTTTAAAGGCGTATTTTCAAAATTTTTTTTGCAAATATGAATAATGCTGGATTATTTATTTCATATACACGTTACAGCATAACATTTGAGGAATCTTTGAAAAAATTTTTAATTAAAAATTATAATAAATACGTCCGTGATAGCGAATATCCGGAGGCATTGTTGTTTTGCGGGGAACATCATAACTCGTTACCGGATCATGTGAAATAAAAAAATTGAAATGCGTTTAAAAGCTGATATGTTTACCGAGGTAATCACGAAGATTTATTTTTTTTTATTTTTGGCTGCATTTTGAATTGAAAAACACGATTTTTGCTATAAATTTTCAGGAATTTGTTGTTAAAAAATGGGAAAGAAAATGGAAAATAAAAAAACCTTGTGTTTACTTGATGATTTATGTTTAGATATAGTGTGTAAAATTTCAAAAGAATCGGTAAGTAGATTTTGAGTTATGATGTTCACGGACTTCGACATGTTGTATCTGCAGAAATAGAAATGCAAAAAATGGTTTTAAAACCTTACCCCCATAAGAAAAGTTAATTTATTAAAAGAGATTTACTTTTTTAAGAAAAGGTACTTTTTTAAGAAAAGGTACTTTTTTAAGAAAACGCACTTTTTAACATAAGATACTTTTTTAAGAAAATTTATTTTTTAGGAAAAGGTACTTTTTTAAGAAAATTATCTTTTTTTAGGAAAACTCACTTTTTTAAGAAAATGTTCGTTTTTAAGAAAATACACTTTTTAAGACAATAAACTTTTTTTTTTAAGAAAACGCACTTTTTAAGAAAATGTGCGTTTTTAAGAAAAGACGCTTTTTTAAGTAAATGCATATTTTCTAAGAGAATGTACTTTTTATAACAAAAGATACTGTTTTAATAAATGGTTCTTTTTTAAGACGCGATTTTTTTAGAAAACTTACCTTTTTAAGAGACTGTTGTTTTCTAAGAAAAGGTAATTTTGTAATAACATGTACTTTCTCAAGAGAAGGTACTTTTATAAAAAAAAAAGGATTTTTTAAGAAGTGGAAAAGGTTGTTAATTAAGAAATGATGTTTTTTTAGGAAATGTACCTTTTTAATTAATGTGCCTTTTTAAGAAAATAAAATTTTTTAAGAAAAGTTACTTTTTTAAGAAAGGTCTGTAGTTTTAAAAAATACTTCTTTAAGAATATGTAGTTTTTTAAGAAAATGTATTTTTTAATAAATGACACTTTTCTAAGAAATTTTACTTGTTTAAGAAAAAGTACTTTTTTAAGAAAATATACTTTTTAAGAAAATGAATTTTTATGCAAAGGTCTTTCCTAAGAAATAGGTATTTATTTAAGAACATATACTTTTTAATAAATTTTATTATTTTTTATAAAAATAAAAAATCTTATTTTCGATCTTTATCATTTTAATGATTGAGTTTGAAATTATTCAGTCACCAACCCTCATCAGTAACCAAAAGCAGTAGATAGTTTGTTTGGTAAAAAGTTAAATTCATATATATTTGCTGAATTGTGCCAATGTTTTTGCTTTATTTAAAGTTAAAACATTTGATCTTGAACCTGAATAATTTCAAACTCAATCATTAAAATGATAAAGATCGAAAATAAGATTTTTAATTTATATAAAAAATAATAAAATTAAAAATTCGGAGGGCACGCCGTTAACGCTAAGTTTAGCAAAAACAAATTGTCTTTCTTGTTTCTTTAAGACAAAAACAAACATGTATGTATATTGTAGTATGCAATATGTACTCATATACAAACATATTTGTTTCAAAGTTGTTCTGTACTTTAGTTTGTTATATTGGAAGAGGCTTGACTAGTATAACTCTGCTTGAATTCTCATTTGGTTGTTTTCAGCAAATGTATGTAAATTTAACTTTTTACCAAACAAACTATCTACTGCTTTTGGTTACTGATGAGGATGGGTGACTCAGCCCGAAGCAGCTGTATAACCTGTCATGCAGAATATAGGTAAATTTTTAAAACAAAGGTGCCAATGTTTTTGCTTTATTTAAAGTTAAAATATTTAATCTTGAGCCTGAATAATTTCAAACTCAATCTTTTTTAATAAAAATTACTTTATTAAGAAAACGTTCTTTTTTAAGAAAATTTAATTTTTTAAGAAAAGGAGTTTTTTTTTTAAGAATAGGTACTTCCTTAAGAAATGGTACTTTTTTAAGAAAAGGTATTTCTTTAAGAAAGTTACTTTAAAAAATATTTTTTTTTTAAGAAAAAGTGGTTTGCTTTAAGAAAGGACAGTTTTTAAGAAAATGTTTTTATTTTAGGAAAGGTACTGTTTAGGACAACGTAATTAAAAAAAAAACACTTTTCCATGAAAAGTTACTTTAAAAACCAATATTTTTTTAAGAAAACGCACTTATGTTTAATAAAAGTCACATTATATTACTTTTGAAGAAAAAGTACTACCTTAAGAATAGGTACTTTCTAGGAAAAGGACTTTTTAATAAAAGTTACTCCTTGGAGAGAAAATTTTTTTTTATTAGAATAATTAAAATTTTAAGAAAGAGGATTTCTTTAAGAAAAGCTACTTTTTTAAGAAAATATACTTTTTTAAGAAAATATACTTATTTAAGAAATGTACTTATCCAGGAAAAGGTACTTTAAAAAATAATACTTTTTTAAGGAAACGCACTTGTGTATAATAAAAGTTACATTTTATTACTTTTGAAGAAAAAGTACTATTTAAAAAAAAAAAAATACTATTTAAGAAAACTATTTTTAAGAAAAAATACTTTTTAATAAAAATTACTCTTTGAAAAAAAATACTTTTTTTAGAATATTTAAAATTTTAAGAAAGAGTATTTTGGAAAGAGAAAAGATTTTTTAGGGTATTTTTTTGTAAGAAAAATTATTTTTTAAGCTACCTTTTTAAGGAGATATACTTTTTTAAGAAAATGTACTTATCTAAGAAAAAATATTTTTTTTTTAAGAAAATATGTTTTTTTTAAGAACATGTACTTTTTTGCAAAAATTTTTTTTATTGTTACTTTTTTAATTTACTTTGTACTATAATGAATTTAAACATTTTTAAATGAAATTTCCTGTATCAGTATTTTTAAGTATTGAAAAAAGGATCAAGAATTTGCGAACCACAAGTACTGCAAATTAAATTTAAAACAAAATTCACTTTATTTGCAATTAGTAAACTTCATTCGCAATAACTGTATAATGCAATTTTTGGAAGTTGTAACAACAAATTTTGAAAAAGCAGTAAATCTGCACGTATTGACACTTTGATAACAATGAAAACATGTTTCTAGAAGAATTACATACACTTTCAAATTAAATATCATATACATACATACTTAGGATAATCTACTGGAGAAAGGACGAGATGAAGAAAACATACTCGTACATGGGCATACTGCATTATACATATATCAAGTGAATTAAAAATTGTAGCTATCACTAAATCTATATTAATATTAATACGTGAAGGTAAATTTTTAGTTCCCTTTTTAAGCAATATGCGGGCACGGAGGAGTTTGAAAATTGGCAGAGTTATAGTTCATATGGAGGAGAAGCTGACAATGATAAAATTTATGTTTAATCTGTCTTAAAAATATATTAAATTAATTAAAATAAAATATTTATAATAATTCGTTACACCCTGTTAATGCGATTGATTTAAATTTTATATCGCATGCCCGGTGTTGAATTATGAATTTCTAAAATTGATTAGCATACCTGTAGGCATATTTAAATATTCATAAATTTTTTTACCCTATACCACTATGTGGTTTGGGTATAATGACTTTGTGCTGCTGTTTGTAAGAACCAAAAATATTTGACCAAGACCCATCTTTAATTATACCGATCGAATCCGAATCACTTTTTGAGTTGATTTAACAATGTCCGTCCGTCCGTCCGTCCGTCCGTCCGTCTGTGTGTCCATGTAAACCTTGTAATCAAACTGCAGGTCGCAAATATGAATCTATTTCGATGAAATTTGGTACATGAGCTTTCATCGGCCATGCGATGAACGCTGCTGAAATTGGTGAGAATCGGTCCATGTTCAGACCTAGCCCCCATACAAATTACCCTTATGAAATCGACATTACCCTTATGAAATCGACATAAATTGCCATAGGATCCAAATTGTCATATAGATCTTACTCAAATTGGGTTTGTATGCGTTCATTACATCCACTAATGAGTAGTCCAAAAATGCTCCCTTTGGCCCCATATAGAGCTGCTTCCCGATATTCACTTAAATCTATTAAAAAACAAGTAAGAAAATTATAGTCGGTCTAGACCGACTATACGATACCCTATACCATACGTTTAGAGACCCTATCTCTTAGGCCCAACTAACTGGACATAGAAGATAAGCAAAAACCAAATTTGAGTGGGATTTTTATTAATTTTTTTGGCTGCAGATATGAAAAAGTTCATATCGGATGCTATATCTATATAGGGACTTGGTCCAAAAATGGACCGATCCTGATCATGTTTGGTAAAGTCTCTTGTATTTTGCAAAAATATATACAAACAAAATTTGAGAAGAATCAGTGCAATATTTTTGTTTTTTAATAGATTTAAGTGAAGATCGGGAAGCAGCTCTATATGGGAACAAAGGGATCATTTTTGGACTACTCATTAATGGATGTAATGAACGCACAAAAACCCAATTTGAGTAAGTTCTATATGACAATTTGGATCTTATTGCAATTTATGTCGATTTCATATGGGTAATTTGTATGGGGGCTAGGTCTGAACATGGACCGATTCTCACCAGTTAGTTGGGCCTAAGAGATAGGGTTTCTAAACGCATGGTATAGGGTATCGTATAGTCGGTCTATACCGACTATAATTTTCTTACTTGTTTTGTATACAGATTAAAAAAACATTGAAAAAAAAAATTTTATGAAAAAATAACATTTCCTAGAATTTGCACTCGAATTTCGGGTGCTCGGCTATACTAGTATTTGGTGATAATTAAGTTTTATTTGCATTACCATTTTTTCCAGTAATCAGAAAAAATTTACTGGTAATGCAAACTAAATTTCATTATTAGTAAAAAATTTTGTATTTCTTTAAAATTTTCATTTAGAAAAAAGTTATGTCATTCACTCTTATTAATTGTCATTTAAAAAAATATTTATTAATACAATAAATTGACGTTCTTGCAGTCAAATATTTATTATTGGGCGACAAAGCAAGGCTGTATAATATTATACCCTGATAGCATTTCTGAACAGAACGATTCACAATCCCAGTAATTGAAAACAAACATTCTACAGTTGCAGATGTGTGTTAACCCATTACACAATGGGGTATTTTAGAAGTACGTTTTAAATACCATTGTATTTTTTTTTAACAATTTGTCGTAATGTCTGGTTCGGCTAGGTATAACGATGTTTCCTGAAAATAATTTCCCGAGTCACAGGAGACATGCCAATTCATTTTATTAAAAAATATTTATTTAAATGAAAAAAAAAACAATAATGAATAATATAATTTTATTTTTGAGTGAAAAAATTTCCTGTTAAAAATTTACTGGTAATGAAAATTAAATTTCATTGTCAGTGAAAATGTAATGATTACTTTAATTAATTACAAACTAAGTCGCAATATCATTAAAAATTTATTTTTACTGTAATTTTACTGGTTCTGCCCATCTATGGACGGAAAAACTATACTAAAATCTTAAAAACTTTGGATATAAAAAATAATTTTAAGTAATATTCAAACAAATCAGGCAATAAATTGAATGCAGAACCGTTTTATTTATGGTTTTTATTTATTTATTCTTTATTTTTATTTTTATTTTTATTTTTATTTTTTTATAACTGCTAATGAATTATATTAGATTTTTTTAATAAATTTGGTAGAAACAATTGTTGTCATTATTATAAGTATGCTTCAGATTTTTCCCATCGCGAGTGCGTAATGTTTTAATTTTTAGATGTACGCGTTCAAGAACATGTTCTTTTTTTTTACCAGTACACGTACAAGGAGACGAACTTAAAATAGAGCTACACTCGAATCTGTATGGTTTATGTGTGTTCGAAATAAAAAATACGTGATAGAAAAATGTTCGTGTAGATAACGAAATATTAAAACAAAACACTGTCATGATTGTGTTCGGCACCGTACAAAATTTATAAACACACGTAATTGGTATGAAAATAAAAATATGTATTGGCTGCTTTAGAACAGAACATTGTGTTTGATGTGTGTATTTTCTGAACTTTGCAATTATTTTTTGTGCTTAAGATATTACAAAATAAATAATGCGTTAATAAAAGTTATTCCCTAAATGTTATTGCTAATATTTTTGAAACGTTTTTTTGTGCTCAGGATGAAGATTTTCTAACTAAACTACTGTTTTCAAACTTTTCCATACTTAACGATGACGCTGAAACAGACAATTAATCATCAATCATCATGATTGTTTTAATTTTTTTTTTGGTGGTTTTCAGAAATGTGTCTTTAATTTTTTTTTATAGAAACATTAGACGTTGGCGTTTATGAAGGCATCATATTGCTCAGTCTGTCTCTAGTATGTCTGGTCTGGTCTGTGGCTTTCTGTTGGTCTTTTGTGTACGCATCTGCAAATTGTAGTAGTAGTAGTATTAGTAATAATAATAGTTGCAATTGTAGTAGTGTGACTAATTGCAACGAAACACCGAATTGTTGATAAGCATATGTGTGTGTGTGTGTGCTTGTGTGTGACTGCATTCAGACATCTACTACCAAATGTAAGGTGTAGTTCACATAGTAATAATTTTCTTGTTGTTGTTGTAGCTTAGGCTTGATATTATTCTTGTACATTTTTGTTGTTTTTGTATTGTGGCATACAAAACGCGGCTAGACACTGTCTAGCCGGCTATGTTGCTACTGTTGTGTTTGTTGTTTTTTGTTTAACATTTGCTTTTTCTGCCATTTAAACATTCAACATTTGCTGTCGACTTAAAAAAAAACAAAAAAAAAAGCCCACCAACAAACAACCGACAGACACATTTTACCAGTTTTAACCAGCCAGTTAACCTGAGTAGCCTTTAAACCATATTTTCTACATACTTAGATTTACTTCAATGCATTAAGTTACTGGTACTAAACAAAAGAAACAAACAACACTTACAACATTACAGCAGACTCATATACAAAACTTAGAATTTACTCGGTGTTATGCTTTTGATATGATGGATGCATCAATGAATAATTATGTTGTTGGAATTACTGAAATTATAGTTTAACTGTGGCTTGCCACAAATCCAGTTAATGTTAAGTTAATGCAGAATTATGGGGTGGTAATGTAACAACGGACGGAAGGACGGACAGTTATAAAAGCAGGCGTTTCTCTAAAATTTGTTTGAGATCAGAACGCTATTTTTGGTTTAAAAGTTTTGACGAGCGAAAATGGGAGGGAAAATCGAACGGAGTTGGAATATATATGATATCCAAAACACAAAACCACAAAAACTATTTTCATCCGTCCAGTTGTATGTTCTAAAAGTACGAGTGCTATTTATATCATTCACGAATCTATGATGAATTTGTACTGATGTTTGCGACTACAAAAAATACTTGATCTAAAACAATCTTTTATTATGTCGATATAATCAAAATCCCTTTTTTGGTTCAGTTAATGATGTGCGTCCGTCCGTCTGTCTGTCCGTGTGGTGTTCATGCAGTTTTTGTAATCAAACTAAAGGTCGCGAATACAAATATATTTTGATGACGCTATTGAAATTGGTGAAAATTGGTGTAGACAGACCATATGATAGGGTATCATATGCCATGCTTTTAGAGACCTCATCTCTTAGGTCCACCTCATTAGATATAGAAAATAAGCATAAACCAAATTTGAGCGACATCTATTATATTAATAGGCTAGGCGATTTCTTGTTACCGATGTTTTGTTCTACCGTTTTATCCTGATTTTGAGCAAACGTATATTATTTGAAAGGTATTTCTTTTTAGCTGTTCACCAGATTTACAGATTTTTTAATTTTTTTCTTTATTTTGAGTAAATTGCATTTAAAGTTGCTACTAACACATACATAAAATTATACATATGCTATGCGTGTGTTTATTAAATTTGTTGATGTGTTTGTTAATGAGTTCGTTATCTTCATTCACAATAATAAACCAAAAAAGTGTTGGTTTGTGAATTGGCTAAGTTGATAAACAAAGTTGCCTAGAATTGCATTCGAATTTCGAGCGCTGGAGTCTGCTAGTTGTTATTAATTTGGTTGGCTTTGAATATGAAAAAGTTCATATCGGCTGCTATATTTATATGGGCACTGGGTCGAAAAATGGACCGATTCGGACCATATTTGGTAAAGTCACTTACATTTAAAAAAAATACGTACAAACCAAATTTGAAAAAAATCTGTGCAATATTTGGGTTTTTTGATAGATTTAAGTGAAGATCGGGAATCAACTCTATATGGGGCCTATGACTAAGAATTGTCCAATAGGGATTATTTTTGAACTACTTATTAATGGATGTAATAAACACATGAAAACCCAATTTGACCGAGATCTATATGATAATTTTGATCTTAGGACAATTTAAGTCGATCTCATGGCGGTCATTTGTATGGGGACTAGGTCTGAACAAGTACCGATTTTCACCAATTTCAATAGCGTTTATACTAGGGCCTATATAAGTTCATCTGCTAAATTTAATCAAAATATATTCATATATGCCACCTGTAGTTTGATTACAAGGATTACATGGACACACAGACGGACGGACATCGCTAAATCGACTCAGAAAATGATTCTGTGTCGATCGGTATAATAAAAGATGGGTCTATGTCAAATATGTTTGGTAGTTACAAACATCAGCACAAAGTCATTATACCCTGACCACATAGTGGTATAGGGTATAAAAATGAACTGTTCTTATTCATGTGAGCGACAGTGTATTTTCTAGTTATTGAGATATTAAGATTCAATTTGCAAAAAAATAAAAAGGTAGAAAATATGGTTTTTCGTTTTGTTCTTGTTTTTTGCTAAAGTTTTCAAAAAATATTTTGAATTTTAGTTAATATAAGTATCTTACAACATGCCGAAATATTTCCACGCATACCATACTCCACAGCAAATGGTTATTTACTCTGAAATTATAAAACTCCCTTTCAGCTCGGTGGCTACATCAACATATCTGGAGTACAGAAAATCCACACATGACTGCTGGAAAGACAATGTACCATTCACGAATAACTTTTTTGGCAAAAGAGTGAATACATTTTTTTTTTTTCAAATAAAAACTGTTTCATTTTCTTCTTCATGTCCAGGCCATAGCATTGTTTTTATTTTATAAATTTTTAATATTTTTATATGTTTAAAGTGAATTGATTTTAGTAGAAATATTACACTTTTTTAGTCCATATTGAATCTGTATTAATGAATACTAGCAGATTCCAGCGCTCGAAATTCGAGTGCAATTTCTAGGCAGCTTTATTTCTCAACTTAGCCAATTCACAAACCAACATTTTTATGGTTTATTATTATTGTGAATGAAGATAACAAACTCGTTAGCAAACACATTAACAAATTTAATAAATACACACATGGCATACGTATAATTTTATGTATGTGTTTAGTAGCAACTTTAAATGCAATTTACTTAAAATAAAGGAAATAATTTAAAAATCTGTAAATCTGCTAAACGGCTTTTCAAATATTATATGTCTGGTCAAAGTCGGGATAAAACGGTAGAACAAAACATCGGTCACAAGAAATCGCCTTGCCTATTAATATTATATTAGCAGATTCCAGCCCTCGAAATTCGAGTGCAAATTCTAGGAAATTTTATTTTTTCATTAAATAAATACCCTAAAGGTATGCTTATCAATTATAGCCAATTCAAAAATCAACACAAAAAACAAACTCATTTTTACTAAAAACACATTAACAAATTTAATAAGCACACACATAGCATTGTATAATTTTATGTATGTGTTAGTAGCAACTTTAAATGCAATTTACTCAAAATAAAGGAAAAAATTAATCTGCAAATCTGGTGAACAGCTTAAAAGAAATACCTTTCAAATAATAAACGTTTGGTCAAATTCGGGATAAAACGGTAGAACAAAACTTCGGTCATAAGAAATCGCCTAGCCTATTAATATTATAGATATATTAGCAGATTCCAGCGCTCGAAATTCGAGAGCAATTTCTAGGCAAACTTATTTCTCAACTTAGCCAATTCACAAACCAACACTTTTTTGGTTTATTATTGTGAATGAAGATAACAAACTCATTAACAAACACATTAACAAATTTAATAAATACACACATGGCATACGTATAATTTTATGTATGTGTTAGTACCAATTTTAAATGCAATTTACTCAAAATAAAGGAAAAAATTTAAAGATCTGAAAATCTTCAAAACGGCAAAAAAGAAATACGTTTGAAATAAAATACGTTTGGTCAAAATAGGAATAAAACGGTAAAACAAAACATCGGTCACAAGAAATCGCCTAGCCTATTAATATTATACTAGCAGATTCCAGCGCTCGAAGTTCGAGTGCAATTTCTATGCAACTATATTTCTAAATGTAGCTAATTCACAAACCAACACTTTTGTGGTTTATTATTATATTTTGAATGAAGAGAACAAACTCATTAGCAAATTTAATAAACACACACATGGCATACGTATAATTTTATGTATGTGTTAGTAGCAACTTTAAATGCAATTTACTCAAAATAAAGCAAAAAATTTAAAAATCTGTAAGTCTGCAAAACTGCTAAAAAGAAATACCTTTCAAATATTATACGTTTGGTCCAAATCGGGATAAAACGGTAGAACAAAACATCGGCAACAAGAAATCACCCAGCCTATTATTATTACAGATGTTATTAAGAAATATATGTTAAATAATTTTTAAAACTGCTTTGCACTTGACTCTTTTCCGACTTCAGCCAATTTTTTTTCACTGTTTGACTTTATGAAGTTATGTAATTCAATCCAATATAAATAAGTTCTGCCTCGATTTTTTTATTTACTTAGTTTTAAATTGTTAAGACAGTTTTCGTACTCTTCAATTTCATTTTTACCTTGTAAGAACTCTTTGATAGAATTTTTTAGAATATTTTTTTTTGAAAATAATTAGTAATTAAATGTTTTTTTAATAACAGAGATTTTATGACATCAATAAACTATAGTTTTAATGCCTGACTCTTCAATATTACTGTCAAATCAGACCTTTTCATATTTGCCAAGGTCGCTTATTTTTTCCAAAGTGAAAAATCTGTGCAATAATTTTGTTTTTTTTTAAAGATTTAAGTGAAAATCGGGAAACAGCTTTATGGGGGGCAATGACTAAGAACTGCCCTATAGGGTTTAGTTTTGGACTACTGATAAATGTATGTAATAAACATACACAAACCCAATTTGACCGAGATCTATATGATAATTTGGATCTTATGGCAATTTAAATCGATTTCATAGGGTTCATTTGTATGGAGACTAGGTCTGAACATGGATCGATTTTCACCAATTTCAATAGCGTATAAGCTATGGCCAATATAAACTTATATACCAAACTTCATCAAAATATATTCCTATTTGCAACATATGTATAGTTTGATTACAAGGTTTACATTGACACCCAGACGGACGGATGGACAGACGGACATGGCTAAATCGACTGTAGAAAGTGATTCTGAGTCGATCGGTATAATAAAAGTTATAAACATCAGCACAAAGTCACTATACCCTGACCACATAGTATTGGGTATAAAAAGAAAATATTAAGTGCAGATTCGATCTGCTTCGATCGCTTTATGAGTCGTCAAAAAGCCTAAATCCAACGCGAACAGCGCTAAGTTGACATCGCTGCTGTTTGGTTTGGTTTTTGGGCCGGTAGCATCATTGGGCCATTTTTTGTCGAAGATGCGGAAGACGAAATTAAAAATTAGTGCAGTCAGCGGTAACGTACAGCTCCATACTGTCAAAAATGTACTGAGAAATTGGGTTGATTGTATTGGCCACTGCAGGGAAGTCATTTGAATGACTTCAATGATTATGATTAAACGCAGGGATTGTAGTTTTTAATAAAAAAAAAAAACCCGAATGAAATAAGTTCTGAATTTTGTATTTATAACAAAATCTAAATGCAAAATAATGGTTGAAAATAAAAGCAATATTTCATTTATCTTTTTTTTTTTGTAGTTTTTCTAATTTTGATACTTTAATTTAATGATTTAATTTTTACAATAATAATCACAAATTAATATTAATTCGGCTAGGAAATATTAGCAGCACTCAGCTGCCTACATCAGCGTCGACTCCAGCACTAAAGCTCGACTTAAATCTCCGGACATAACCCAACTTATGTATTCTCTATCTTTCTCTCGAACAAAAACACTTCTTTCCTACTTCGTCTTCAATCACATTTACCTGTAGTATTGAAATGGCCATTTGTGGTGGAATGTGCAATTTTAAATTTAGTTTGATGTCTGCATATTTAATAGTCTGTGAATGTGTGTCTATTAAATAATTCTAATTTCATTCATCATAATGATTTTAAATTCAATTGCATTGTAGACAAAACATGTTTGTTTGTTCTGATATTAAATTTAATTTCAATTCGTACATTTGTCTTTTTTTTTTTTTTTTTTTGAAGTAAAAATATTTCAAGATCACTCACTATTCGTTGTGATCGTATTAAATTCATTCATTTACTTTCGACTGCTGTCGACTAAGTAGATATTACTGCTGGAATTAAAAGTGCGGAATATTACTGATTACTTTGGTGTCATGCATAAAACCTGCTTCCAGCATTTAATGTCTAGTCTTTTGCTTTTTAGAAACATAAAAATAAAATGTTTAAAATAATGTTATGTCTGCCACGATCATTCTAATGATCATGTACGTGGCTCACATTGAAAATTGTTGAGTACTAAGTTTAAATAAACATTTATAAGAATTCAGAAAATTAATATTAAAAGGTAAAAAATTAATTAGAAATTACAAATAAATAAAGAAAAAAGTGGTGACAGAAAAGTTCTCAATAAGAATATTAATCATCTTTAAAAACAAAAAAAAAAAAAAAAAACAAAAACAAAAAGAAAAAAGAAAAGATTTTGCAAGTGCAATAATATTCACACTTTTGGCGACAAATGAAAATAGTACGTCTACAACATGTGTAAATCATATTTGTTATGAAGTCATATCTGTTTAAAAACGCTATTTAATGAATTATTAAAAAATTTTTTATATAAAAAATAGTATTTTTAGAATTTAAATCAGTATAATTTAAGACTCAATTTTATGAAAACTGTTTCTATAAACACTCATTTCTCTTTCAGTAGATACATTTCAGAGTTTCTTTTAGGATTATGTAAAAAGCATAATCTTTTTGTTCATTAAAATTTCGAAAATTGAGAACCATATTTTGTGTTCTTTTACATTGTGTTTCGTATTAAATATATATAGAATAATTAAATTTATTAATCCAAACAAATTACAAATAATTGTTATTTTTCATGTTAGCATTTTAATATTTGTACCTGGCAGATTTTTCGATGCCAGAAAGCGCTAAAATAATTTTTTGTTTGTGTTATTTTTTCAGTTCAAAAACAAAAAAGAAAAACCTTGTTTTTAGAAATTTTTATAAACAATTTTTAGAAAATCACCCAAAAACAAAAAAACAAACACAAAAATTGTCAAAAATAACGCCAAAATAAATTTTTTAAAGTTTTCATTAAAAAAAGTAATAATACAGAATGTATTGTCTGCTACATATGTATGTATATGTATGTTAAAAACATTTGTGGTGATCAACGATAGTGATTTTATTGCCGTCAGTCTTATTCTTAAATAATATTAAAGCGTTGTTTTTTATTTAAATACTATATAAAAAGTAGCAAAAAAAAAAAAATAAATAAATAAATAAAAACTAAAAAATATGGAAAAGCTTCAACAGCTTCATATCATGGTAATGGATTTCGTATTTTTTTTTGAAATAAAAGGCACTCAAGTTAGCTTTCTAATGATATATATACTATGGTGGGTCGATTTACCAATCGGAAAAAAAGTTTCACTACGCACGGTGGTGTTGAACCAACTTTTAATGAAGCGTCTTAGCACATGAATTTTTTTTCTGATTTGGGTTATTTACATTCTAAGTAGTGAGCGAAAAAATTATAGCCCATAACTTGTCGAGCCGTTTTTGAAAAAACTGATTTTGAAAAAAATTACTTTTATTAATTAAAATTTTTTATACGCGTATTAGTTGGCCAATTTCAGAGTTGTAATTTTTTCTGTACTGTAAATTGTATTGTAAATTTGACGAAATTATAGTGTACTAGTGATAATTTGACAGTTTATCAATAAACAATATGAAATATTAAAGAATTGTGAAAAACGAAATACAATTTTTTTGAATTATCAATATATTGTCTAACTCTTATAATAAAAATTTATGTCAAATCTATCATTTAACTCTTTAGGCCAAAATAAATCAAGAAACCTCCAATTTAATATTATTTATTATTTGCAACAGAATAACATTATCTGCAAAACGATATGTTCAAGCTTCCAAAAGACCGTCTTAAGATGTGTTTATTTTGTCTTAAGAAGAAAAATAGGACCATTAAAATTTCCGGAGTATTAAAGGAAAATATTGAAAAGGTCATCAACTACGATGAACGTCTTCCCATTGCAGCTTGATATGCTTGTCGAATTCTGATCTATCATGAAATAAAAAAAGAATTAAATTTACATACTATTAAATTACCAGATTACTCAAATTTTAGTGTAATAGATCCTAACACGAAATCTAAAATTGATTAAAGTACAAAATGTGAGGTACTCTGTGCGTTTTTAGTAGGAAACCGGGAAACGGAAATTTTTTAATTAATCCTGTTAATAATAAATAATAAATTAAAAAAATGTAGTAAATGTCGATCAGACTTGGTAATTGGTAAGCCCCATTCTGTAATAGGAATTCGAATCATCTGGATCATTTAGTAACTCATATTGATGAAGATCTTTCAACACAACGCAAAGAACAGCTGGATAGTAAGTTAATAAAAAACCTTGCAAATTCGAAAGGAAATAATCTTAATGATTTGTTCATAGCCCAAGAACGTGGACGACCAATGACAGTAACACTGAAGCCATCGAAGATTAAATAATAAAAACCCATTTCGCCGACGACGTTTCTAAAATAGCATTAGGTCTTGAAATATCAAAAAGAAAGTTGCTACTAGTAACAGAAATATGTTTGAATTAAATTTGGATGAAAAACTCAAGAATGTAAATCATTTGTAGATTCTTATTTTGAAGTTAGAATGTGTGACATTGTAAAATATGGTTAAATTATGTATAAAGCAAAACTTCCGAGAGCATATCATTTGAAGTTTGGCATCGATGGCGGGGCGGGTTCCTGAAAATTTGCATATCCATACTGATTTGGTTGAATCCGAAGATGCTGTAATACCAGCAAATCAACAAAAATATAGCGATAATGTAATTTTAAAAAAAATTTAGAGACAGTGGGATAAAACTGATTTTGTTGCTTGCAATAGTTGCTAATATATCTGAAAATAATGCCTTTTAAAGTTAGAAGGTATTATTGCAACTAGTATAAGTGCTGATGGATTAAAGGAATGTGGAGAACTAAGAGCCGTCGGCAGCTGCAAAGAATACTACCGTATATGGAAAGAAAATGGAGGTGATAAAGCATCTGCAAAACATTTTAAAAATTGAACGGTTAATCCTATATTTTTTGTAAAAGATGATACAGAACTACATCTGTTAATCGGTGTGGTAAATCCTATCTACAATAAATGTTGTTCAGTTACCGATGGGCTAAAAGATCAAACGTAACTCGAGAAGTCAATTATGATCTCAAGTATTTGCGGGAAATTCATTTAAAATCCTGTTAGATAGAACTGGTTTGTTAAGGCAGTTATGTATTATCAACTGCTTAAAATATGTAAAGTGTTTTGATGAGTTTAAAGACGTTGTACAGTCGTGATTATCTGTTACACTCGACTGCAATGAAATAAAATGTATTTCAAGCCTCAAAAGTAGTTATTGTGGTTTGGAAATTTCCGTGACGCCAAATGTTCATGCTGTATTCTTCCATGTTCTCAATTTTGTGAAACAGTTGGTCAAGGACTATGATTCTATCGCGAACAAGTCGTAGAATCTCTACACTTTGATTTTAGAACAACTAGAACCGATTTCAAAATATTCGAAAAGCATCCTAATTATCCGACTCGATCAGAGCAGTTCCAAAATATAACGCTCAACATATATAAACAAATCCAGAGAAAATACGTAAAATAGTTTTGAGTTATGATACATAATTATGTGGGAAACAAAAGTGTAAATTTATCCAAACTTAAATTCTTTGCAAAATATTGAAAATTATTACAACAAATTACGTAATACTTAATAAAAACTGATATTATTATATTGGAAATATTGTATTTCTTATATTATGATCTCATAAAAATATTACATATATTAATAAATTTAATGCTTAAATGTGAATATGTGAAATTTTTAATAAAAAACGAATAATTTTTTTAAAAATGAGTTTTTTCAAAAACTGCTCAACAAGTTATGGGCTATATAATTTTTTACTCACTATTTAGAATGTAAATAACCCAAATCAGAAAAAAAATCGATGTGCTAAGACCCTTCATTAAAAGTTTGTTCAGGACAACCGTGTACCAAAAAAAAAAAATCAAAAATCAAAAAAATCATTTTCGAGGCGTCCAAATTTAAATTTTTTGGTAGGTAATAAAAAAATTCGGCTGGTTAATTGCGATATAATTTTTGCGAAATTTTTTTTTTGGGTTTTTAGACGAGTTTTTGTCGAAAAAAGGTTTTTATTTTTCGATTTTTTACTATTTTTTTTTGTTATTTTTATTTTTGTTATTTTTTAAACCGTTTTTTTATGTATTTTCTCCCGTAACTAAATTAAATCAGTCGATTTTTTTTATTACCTACTAAAAAACCTTAAAAATAAAAGTTGAGAAAAAGTCAAAAAATTGAAATTTGGGTGCCTCGAAAATGATTTTTTTGATATGTCGTAGTGGAACTTTTTTGCTCATGCCAAAAGTTATCGAAAAATCGATGGCACAATATCGACAAATTTTTGTCCTTACAGAGCGGCCCACCCTAATATATACTGCAAAAATTAGAGGTCCATAATTTGAAGGTCCATATCTGGAGAAATATGGGCCGCCGAAAAAAATTTGTTTCTGCTAAATCACCCCCAAAACCAGACTAGTGTCCAAATTTTCGATAAAAAATTACAAACCTAGATACTTTCACTTTATCGGGAATAAAATTCGAATTTATCCATGGATTTTCATGAAATAAAATTAGTTTTATTTTTATGATATACAGCTTTACGATTAAGTACTGAAACTGATAAATATTTCTAGCTTTCTATTTTTATTAATTTTTGGAATTCAAAAATTTATTAATTTTTGTAAAAATAAATAATTTTTTTCCACTTATGCCATAATAATTCCAAAACTAATGGCTATATCAAAAAATAATATTAAGAAAACTTAAAGTTAGGATAATTCAAAGTTTTATTTTGACGTATTTCATAATAAAATCTAATACATCGTTTCAAAGTTACGACAAGATGTATGGCGCTGCCCCTTCAAAATCTAAAATTTTAGAAAAAATTTACAAAAACAAAACTTACCATAGAATTTGAAATAATAGCGGTATTCACTCTTGGTGTTAAATTTACAACCCTGTTATATTTACAACGATTTTATATTACAAAGCGTGAACGTCTTTTCCGTGTATATTGTATTATCTATTGTAACTTAATGAATCAGCTGATTTTTGTTTTGTTTACCATCAACTTGAAAACTAAAAAATATCAAAAGCATTTGAAGATTAGAAAAATGCCGAAATAATAATAATAGTGACCACAAAATGAACAATAAAATTAAACAATTGTTTTGGCAGCTCAACGATCAGCTGTTTTAGTCTTGTAAATGTTTAGTCTTGTTAATGTGCTATACCTTTTACCCTTGTACTTTAACCACAGCGTAATAAATTTTCATTTCATATATTTTGTTGTTGCGGTGTTGTAAATAATAGTACTTTTACTATATCTACAACATTTACAAGGGTTACAAGGGTACTTTACTACCAAGAGTGGAAACCCTTAATGATGATTTTTATACCCTATACCACTATGTGGTTTGGGTATAATGACTTTGTGCTGCTGTTTGTAACAACCAAAAATATTTGACCTAGACCCATCTTTAATTATACCGATCGAATCAGAATCACTTTCTGAGTTGATTTAACAATGTCCGTCCGTCAATCAAACTGCAGGTCGCAAATATGAATATATTTTGACGAAATTTGGTATATAAGCTTCTATCGGCCATGGGATGAACGCTATTGAAATTGGTGAGAATCGGTCCATGTTCAGACCTAGCCCCCATACAAATTACCCATATGAAATCGACATAAATTGCCATAAGATCCAAATTGTCATATAGATCTTACTCAAATTGGGTTTGTATTCGTTCATTACATCCATTAATGAGTAGTCCAAAAATGATCCCTTTGACCCCATATAGAGCTGCTTCCCGATCTTCACTTAAATCTATTAAAAAACAAAAATATTGCACTGATTCTTCTCAAATTTTGTTTGTATATATTTTTGCAAACTACAAGAGACTTTACCAAACATGATCAGGATCGGTCCATTTTTGGACCTAGTCCCTTTATAGATATAGCATCCGATATGAACTTTTTCATATCTGCAGGCAAAAAAATTAATAAAAATCCCACTCAAATTTGGTTTTTGCTTATTTTCAATGTCCAGTTAGTTGGGCCTAAGAGATAGGGTTTCTAAACGCATGGTATAGGGTATCGTATAGTCGGTCTAGACCGACTATAATTTTCTTACTTGTTGCATTTAGGATAATATAGCGGATCAAGAAATATTGTTGTTATATAAGGAAAAATATTGTTTCCCATTTGTCGCATAGAGTAATTATAGACCAAAAGCCATGCTATAAGTGATAGAAAAGCTATTGGAAGAAATCATTGTTAAGAGACTTAATAAATTCATACAAATAATAATTTATACAAATGCATAAGTAGCAGGAACTACTCTGTTCTGTCTACAGGTATACCAACGTATTGGCCTTCCGATCCGAACAAGGTGCCCTACTTGATGGATTTTGCAGTGTGTGCAGGAATACCAAATCACTGCTTACAAATACAACACCTTAATGACTTGAGCTATGATCATACACCTATCATTTCAACACTGGCTTGATGAAAATATTAACCTGAACGTTCGTATAAAATCTGGTAAAAAGCATGTTGATGGTGTTGAAAAATTAACAAATAACATTCACGAAACAAAAATACAGCCATTTCCGCAGAGATAAACAGAGATAAGGCAATTTATTATCGAAAAAAGAAGACTTAGAAGAAAATGACAGCTCAGTATGAACACCATAGATAAATGGTTATTTAATAAGGCTTGTAAAGACCTTAAAAATTTACTATAAATAACTCCAAATATGACGAACACCTTTTATGGAAGTCTACCAAATATTTAAAAATGGCAGTGAAGCGAAATGTGCTTATCAAAAGTGCTAATGGTACATGGGGTAGGTCCGATAAAAGTACACCAAAAGCATTTGCTGCCCACTTGAAAACTAAATTACAAAAACATAATCTAAATAGTATTGAAGGTTTTTAGATGCATGAAGTACAATCAGAAATTAAAAAGTTGAATAAACAGAAATCGCCTGGATATGAGAATAAATTTTTAAATGTGAAAATAATTTTTGGTGGAAAATATTTTTATATTCATCTAGCTAGTTATAAAATATAACTGACCAACAATTTTTTATATAAAAACAAGTAAGAAAATTATAGTCGGTCGAGACCGACTATATGACACCCTATACCATGCGTTTAGAGACCCTATCTCATAGGCCCAACTTACTGGACATAGAAAATAGGCATAAACCAAATTTGAGTGAGATTTTTATTAATTTTTTTGGCTGCAAATATGAAAAAGGTCATATTGGATGCTATATCTATAGGGGGTCTAGGCCCAAAAATGGACCGATCCTGACTATGTTTGGTAAAGTCTCTTGTGTTTTGCAAAAATATAAACAAACAAAATTTCAGAAGAATCAGTGCAATATTTTTGTTTTTTGATAGATTTAAGTGAAGATCGGGAAGCAGCTCTATATGGGGCCTATGACTAAGTGTTGTCCCAGGGATCATTTTTAGACTACTCATTAATGGATGTAATAAACGCATACAAACCCAATTTGAGTAAGATCTATATGACAATTTGGATCTTATGGCAATTTATGTCGATTTCATAGGGGTCATTTGTATGGGGGCTAGGTCTGAACATGAACCGATTCTCACCAATTTCAATAACGTTCATCCTATTTCCGATAGAAGCTTATATACCAAACTTCATCAAAATATATTCATATTTGCGACCTGCAGTTTGACTTTCTGCTGATGTTTGTAACTACCAAAAGTATTTGACCGAGATCCGCCTTTTATTATACCGATCGAATCAGAATCACTTTCTGAGTCGATTTAGCGATGATCGTCCATCCGTTCGTCCGTCTATGTGTCCATGTAAACCTTGTAATCAAACTACAGGTCGCAAATATACATACATATATATATTTTGATGAAATTTAGCATATAATCTATCGGCTATAGAATGAACGCTATTGAAATTGATGAAAATCGGTTCATGTTGAGACCTAGTCCCCTATGAGATCGACTTAAATTTCCATAATATCAAAATTATCATATGGATTTCGGTCAAATTGTGTTTGTGTGTGTTTATTACATCCATTTATCAGTAGTCAAAAAATAAACCCTATAGGATAATTCTTAGTTATAGCCCCTATATAAAGCTAATTTCCGATCTTCACTTAAATCTATCAAAAAACAAAAATATTGCATAGATTTTTCTCAAATTTGTTTTGTATATGTGTTTGAAAAAAAAATAAGTAACCTGACCAAATATAGTGAGGATCGGTCAATTTTTCGCCTTGTTCCGATATAAATATAAAATCCGGTATGAACTTCTCTTATGCGAAAGCAAAAAAGTTTAATCATAACGCCACTCAAATTTGTTTTATGCTTATTTTCTATATCCCTTTAGTTGGACCTAAGGGACAGGGTCTCTAAACGCACGGTAATTTAATATTCATTCTTACTGGTTTTAGTACAAAAATTGTATTCAACTTAATTTTTTGTTTTGGAAATTGTCATATTCATATTTTATAACCAGACGCCGATAGAGGTAAAATTTTGGGTTGCTTGTAAAATTTTTTAAAATGAAATATTTTTTACCTGAAAAAACCCTCATTTACCATTAAGAATTTCTGAAAACTTTTGCTGCTACCCACGTGTATTTTATGCCATAATTTTAGAAGTAAAATGACTGCAATTAATTTGTTTATGGCCAACACTGAATATTTTTACAATTTTATAACCCCATTAAGAAGCAACATAATGAATTAAAGCATATTTTAGAAAATCTAAAGAGAATCAAGAATTCTCGTTTCTGTTGGATAATCATTTCCTATTTTTTATTTTCAAAAAATATGTCATATTTTTATATCAGAATCCTTATATGATTCTGGCTGATTTTTTTTTTGTTACGAACAAATTGTTGTTCTGTTGTTTTTTCTTTAATTACAAAACATCTGCTGGTCAAGAACGGTGTTGTTGATCACATTAAGTGTTGAAAAGCAATAAACAGTAGCCACATGAACCAACATAGCTCTGTCTATAATTTTGTTGATATACATATGTATGGCAAAAAGAAAAAAAATAAATAAAAAAAATTTACAACAACGTTTTACACAATTTCACTGTCTGGCACCTTCGTTTTGTAGTCTCGAAAAACAGATAATCAACCAAACCGTTTAGACATGCTCAAAGCCAACAAACTTCTCTTCTATTTCACAGACAAAAGCAGACTATGAATTAAGTTACAATTAGAGCTACAGGCTACAGGCAACGTAAGAAAATTCAAGATTAAATGCCACAAATAAAATTATTTCAAAACAACTCAAATTATATTACAAAATGAATTAGAAAATTTGAGAAAATAAAATTCTATCAAAATTACGTTTGACTTAAAAGCGATTTATCAAAAGAAAAAACTGTGCGGTTGCAGCCAGACGACTCAGTCAAAAATAGTCTGCTGGTAAGAGCAAATGTTTGCTGTTATGTAAAAGAAAATTACAAAAAAAAAAAAAAAAAAAAATATATGTTGACAAAACAAATTAGTTTTGCATGATGCATGCACGCATAGTTTGCTGCAACATACAATAACAACAAACTAATTTTAACAGACATGTCTGTTTTTTTTCCCATTCGTCACATTGACAGACGACTCATGTTTGATATACATTCCATTTTACACCCTATACCACTATGTGGTCAGGGTATAATGACTTTGTGATGATGTTTGTAACTACCAAAAATATTTGACCTATACGGATCGACGCAGAATCGCTTTCTGAGTCGATTTAGTGATGTCCATTCGTCGGTCTGTCCGTCCGTCTGTGTGTCCATATAAACCTTTTAATCAAACTACAGGTCGAAATATTATATACTAGTATAGCCCAGCACTCGAAATTCGGGTGCAAATTCTAGGGAATATTATTTTTCATTCAATTTTTGTCTTCCAATGTTTTTCTAACCTATACTAGCAGATTCCAGCCCTGGAAATTGTGCAAATTCTAGGGAATATTATTTTTTCATTCAATTTTTGTCTTCCAATGTTTTTCTAATCTATACTAGCAGATTCCAGCCCTGGAGATTGTGCAAATTCTAGGAAATTTTATTTTTGCATTAAATAAAGACCCTAAAGGTATGCTAACCAATTATAGCCAATTCACAAATCAACACAAAAAACAAACTCATTTTTATTACAAATTTAATAAACACACACATAGCATTGTATAATTTTATGTATGTGTTAGTAGCAACTTTAAATGCAATTTACTCAAAATAAAGAAAAAAATTTAGAAATCTGTAAATCTGCAAAACCGCTAAAAAGAAATACCTTTAAAATAATATAAGTTTGGTAAAAATCGGGATAAAACGGTAGAACAAAACATCATTCACAAGTAATAGCCTAGCCTATTAATATTATAGATATATGTATATAAAATTTATGAATATTTAAATAGCCTCAAGGTATTGGAAAAATTCACAGTTCAACACAGAGCGTCTGATATACAATTTTACTCATTCACAATAACAGGGTAAAACGAATTATTATAAATATTTTATTTTATTTAATTTAATATATTTTTAAGACAGATTAAACATAAATTTTATCATTCTCAGCTTCTCCTCCATATGAGCTATTACCATGCCAATTTTTACACTCCTCCATGCCTGCATATTGCTTAAAAAGGGAACTAAAAATTTACCTTCACGTATTAATATATATACGTTATGGGAATTGGTGGAAATCGGTTCATGCTCAGACCTAGTCCCCATACAAATTACCTCTATGAGATCGACTTAAATTGCCATAATATCCAAATTGTCATATAGATCTCGGTCAAATTGGGTTTCTGTATGTTTATTGCTCTCATTAGTCAGTAGTCCAAAAATAGACCCTATACGATTCCCTATCTTCACTTAAATCTATCAAAAAACACAAATTCGTCTTAAATTTGGCTTTTAAGTGACCTTACCAAATATTGTCAAAATCGGTCTATTTTTCGACCTAGTTAACATATATATATACCATCCGATATGAACTTTTTCATATCCGAAGCCAAACAAATTAATAAGAACTAGCAGATTCCAGCACTCGAAACTCGAGTGCAAATTCTAGGAAATTTTATTTTTTCATTTAATAAAGACCCTAAAGATATGCTTCACAATTCAATTCATTTTAAATGGAGAAAACAAACTCAACACATTAACACAAACACATTAAAAAATTTAATAAACACACACATTGTATAAATTTATGTATGTGTTATTAGCAACTTTAAATGATCATAACTCCAAAAAAATATTCCAGACGATGAAAATCTGTAAATCTGGGTAACAGCTAAAAAGAAATACATTTCAAATGATAAATTTTGTGTCAAAATCGGAGTAAAACTGTGAAACTTACATCGGTCACAAGAAATCGCCTTGCCTATTAATATTATAGATACCACTTAAATTTGTTTTATGCTTATTTTCTATATCTAGTTGGATAGGGTCTCTAAGCCCATGGTATAGGGTATCGTATAGTCGGTATAGACCGACTATAATTTTCTTACTTGTCACACTTTGCTTAGATACAGAAGAAGACTAAATTGTTTTATTTTTATTTTTATATTACGATTATAGAAAAGTGTCGCCTATCCGTCATTTGATCACAGATAGGCAATTATGTATAAAATGTTGTTTTAAATTTTGCATAAAATCGTTATTTAAACACTCAACAACAACACTTTGTTGCGGTTAAAAGAAAACATTTAAAACAGAATGAGTGTCACTAGAAATGTATATTTTTTGATGTATTTACAGCTAGAATGTTTTTTTTCATCTATAGCAATAAGTTACAATTTAAACGACAGGCGACAACCACATTGACCAGTTTGCATTTGTAAGTGACAAACATAAGCAGAGTCCATTCATGCTGGGTGAGCTCATAAATGGACATAAGAAACATAAAGAAATGTATGCGAGATTGTCATATATTTTTGTGTCAAAAAATATTAAAATTCATGTGGGATGTTATTATTATGTGGGGACTAGCTCTAAAAATCAATTAATCAATCCAGACCACACTTAATAAGGCCACTTACACTTGTGGACATACAAAAAATAACGGTACGTTATTTGTTGATTCACTTAATTTTTTCCAAATATGCAGTATCAATGTTTAGTTTTGTAAATAATCACTCATTTCTTAACACATCGCCGAAGTTAAGTGGACAAATAATTAAGTCATTTTAATTATCAAAGGTAAATATTTGTGTCAAGAAAACTCTGTGGTAACCGAAAGGTTTGTTTTGGTCTTTTAAATCGTTTTAGCACCTTTTGATGTTGTTCCATTTGACGTTATTAAATTATGGGTAGAAATAAGAGCTCCACTACCGCCGGTAGGGAGATCGTTTGGAATTGCTTCCAAAAAGATGGTTATATTGCTGAAAAATGTAAGACTTTTGATAATTTTCAAAGACATAAATAACGCAAAACGACACAAGCGGAAGATAGGCTTATGGCCAGGATGCGTTAAATTTACCCATTCATCATATCAACTCAGATTAGATTGTGCATGGAGTCTAAAATTGGCACTAAAATAACGGCAAGGACCGTAAGAAGGCTTCTGACTGAAAATAAAGTTCATTGCCGCATAGCGAGAAAAAAATCAAATGTGTCAAAGAAAAATATTTTCAGCAGCGATTGTGGAGTGATGAAACATAGTTCAATATATTCGGAAACGATAGCAGACCTCATGTGTGATGACCAGTCAACAAATATTTGGACCCAAAATATTCAAAAAAAAAAAAAAACGGTAAAGCACGGAGGGTCGTCAGTAAGGGGTTGGTCCCCTAGTTACAATCGATGGGGAAAATGACTGGGGAAATGTACATAGATATCCTGCAGAATAATCTAGACAATGTTTATGCTGATAATTTACTACTACCATGGTTATTTCAGCAAGATAACGATCCGAAGCATACTTGTCGGGCCGTTAAGACTTCGTTTGATGAAAACAAAGTAAATATTCTTGAGTGGCCAGCTCAAAGTCCCAATATAAACCCCATAGAAAATCTATGTGGCATAGTAAAACGGGCACATGCGGCCAGAAAACCTACAAACAAAAATGTATTCTGGGATATTGTTCAGGCAGAATGGAACAATATTACTTCTCAGCAGTATTACTCGCTTTAGCTAAAACAATGCCAAACAGATGTGCCGAAGTAATCCTCCAAAGAGGAGACCCAAAAATATACTAAAGGTTCAAAATAGTTCGAAGTTAAAATAAGATAATTTTAACAAATTTTAACAATTTCTTTTCATAGAAAATATGACACTTACATTTGCTTTGTAAAAAAAAGTATTTGCAATGAATAATTTGTAAACTTTGTGTAATTAATAAACTGTTAGATATTTAAACTAAATAAATAGCAGTTGTTTTTGCTCAAATCTATAATATTAATAGGCCAGGCGATTTTTTGTGACTGATGTTTTGTTCTACCGTTTTATCCCGATTTTGACCAAACTTGTATTATTTGAAAGGTATTTCTTTTTAGCCGTTTTGCAGATTTACAGATTTTTAAATTTGTTCCTTTATTTTGAGTAAATTGCATTTAAAATTGCTACTAACACATACATAAAATTATACAACGCTATGTGTGTGTGTTTAATAAATTTGTTAATGCGTTTGTAATAAAAATGAGTTTGTTTTTTGTGTTGATTTGTAAATTGGCTATAATTGATTAGCATACCTTTTGGGTCTTTATTTAATGCAAAAATATAACCTCCTAGAATTTGAGCTCGAATTTCGAGGGCTGGAATCTGCTAGTTTTTATTAAAAGTGTTTTATTTTTAAAAAGATAAGTATTACTGCATAAATGACTTAATTGTATGTTCACAAGTGTATGTGTACCAAAACAAATACAAACCAGATTTGTGTAAAATACTCGTATGTTATATTCGTAAGTCTTTAGATAGATTTAAATGGATATCGGGATGTGTTTTTCAAAAGGTATTTTTTTTTTGATAAAAAGTCACTTTTTTAAGAAAATTTACTTTTTTAAGGAAAGGTGCATTTTCGAGAATAAGAAAAGGTACTTTTATAAGAAAAGATACTTAAATAATAAAATGTACCTTTTGTTTCAAAAAGGTACTCTTTTAAGGAAAGGTATTTTTTTTAAAAAGGTGAATTAAAAAAAAGATATTTTTATTACAAAATGTAATTTTTAAAGGGGAAGGTAATTTTTAAGAAAAGGTAAATTTTTTAAAAAGACGCTTTAACCTTTAGCTGTGCAGGTGGTGGTTAATTTTACACTTTCGTACTTTTTTTTGTACAAAAAAAAGGTTTGTGGAATAAAGTGCCTATTTAGTTGAAATTATTTTAAAAAAATTTAAAATTTTTTATATTTTTTAAATTAAAAATGTAGTAGCTTATTTTTAAAAACAAACTAGAGGACCCCTGCTGCTCCGCAGCATTATATTATATTATATTATATTATATTATATTATATTATATTATATTATATTATATTATATTATATTATATTATATTATATTATATTATATTATATTATATTATATTATATTATATTATATTATATTATATTATATTATATTATATTATATTATATTATATTATATTATATTATATTATATTATATTATATTATATTATATTATATTATATTATATTATATTATATTATATTATATTATATTATATTATATTATATTATATTATATTATATTATATTATATTATATTATATTATATTATATTATATTATATTATATTATATTATATTATATTATATTATATTATATTATATTATATTATATTATATTATATTATATTATATTATATTATATTATATTATATTATATTATATTATATTATATTATATTATATTATATTATATTATATTATATTATATTATATTATATTATATTATATTATATTATATTATATTATATTATATTATATTATATTATATTATATTATATTATATTATATTATATTATATTATATTATATTATATTATATTATATTATATTATATTATATTATATTATATTATATTATATTATATTATATTATATTATATTATATTATATTATATTATATTATATTATATTATATTATATTATATTATATTATATTATATTATATTATATTATATTATATTATATTATATTATATTATATTATATTATATTATATTATATTATATTATATTATATTATATTATATTATATTATATTATATTATATTATATTATATTATATTATATTATATTATATTATATTATATTATATTATATTATATTATATTATATTATATTATATTATATTATATTATATTATATTATATTATATTATATTATATTATATTATATTATATTATATTATATTATATTATATTATATTATATTATATTATATTATATTATATTATATTATATTATATTATATTATATTATATTATATTATATTATATTATATTATATTATATTATATTATATTATATTATATTATATTATATTATATTATATTATATTATATTATATTATATTATATTATATTATATTATATTATATTATATTATATTATATTATATTATATTATATTATATTATATTATATTATATTATATTATATTATATTATATTATATTATATTATATTATATTATATTATATTATATTATATTATATTATATTATATTATATTATATTATATTATATTATATTATATTATATTATATTATATTATATTATATTATATTATATTATATTATATTATATTATATTATATTATATTATATTATATTATATTATATTATATTATATTATATTATATTATATTATATTATATTATATTATATTATATTATATTATATTATATTATATTATATTATATTATATTATATTATATTATATTATATTATATTATATTATATTATATTATATTATATTATATTATATTATATTATATTATATTATATTATATTATATTATATTATATTATATTATATTATATTATATTATATTATATTATATTATATTATATTATATTATATTATATTATATTATATTATATTATATTATATTATATTATATTATATTATATTATATTATATTATATTATATTATATTATATTATATTATATTATATTATATTATATTATATTATATTATATTATATTATATTATATTATATTATATTATATTATATTATATTATATTATATTATATTATATTATATTATATTATATTATATTATATTATATTATATTATATTATATTATATTATATTATATTATATTATATTATATTATATTATATTATATTATATTATATTATATTATATTATATTATATTATATTATATTATATTATATTATATTATATTATATTATATTATATTATATTATATTATATTATATTATATTATATTATATTATATTATATTATATTATATTATATTATATTATATTATATTATATTATATTATATTATATTATATTATATTATATTATATTATATTATATTATATTATATTATATTATATTATATTATATTATATTATATTATATTATATTATATTATATTATATTATATTATATTATATTATATTATATTATATTATATTATATTATATTATATTATATTATATTATATTATATTATATTATATTATATTATATTATATTATATTATATTATATTATATTATATTATATTATATTATATTATATTATATTATATTATATTATATTATATTATATTATATTATATTATATTATATTATATTATATTATATTATATTATATTATATTATATTATATTATATTATATTATATTATATTATATTATATTATATTATATTATATTATATTATATTATATTATATTATATTATATTATATTATATTATATTATATTATATTATATTATATTATATTATATTATATTATATTATATTATATTATATTATATTATATTATATTATATTATATTATATTATATTATATTATATTATATTATATTATATTATATTATATTATATTATATTATATTATATTATATTATATTATATTATATTATATTATATTATATTATATTATATTATATTATATTATATTATATTATATTATATTATATTATATTATATTATATTATATTATATTATATTATATTATATTATATTATATTATATTATATTATATTATATTATATTATATTATATTATATTATATTATATTATATTATATTATATTATATTATATTATATTATATTATATTATATTATATTATATTATATTATATATTATATTATATTATATTATATTATATTATATTATATTATATTATATTATATTATATTATATTATATTATATTATATTATATTATATTATATTATATTATATTATATTATATTATATTATATTATATTATATTATATTATATTATATTATATTATATTATATTATATTATATTATATTATATTATATTATATTATATTATATTATATTATATTATATTATATTATATTATATTATATTATATTATATTATATTATATTATATTATATTATATTATATTATATTATATTATATTATATTATATTATATTATATTATATTATATTATATTATATTATATTATATTATATTATATTATATTATATTATATTATATTATATTATATTATATTATATTATATTATATTATATTATATTATATTATATTATATTATATTATATTATATTATATTATATTATATTATATTATATTATATTATATTATATTATATTATATTATATTATATTATATTATATTATATTATATTATATTATATTATATTATATTATATTATATTATATTATATTATATTATATTATATTATATTATATTATATTATATTATATTATATTATATTATATTATATTATATTATATTATATTATATTATATTATATTATATTATATTATATTATATTATATTATATTATATTATATTATATTATATTATATTATATTATATTATATTATATTATATTATATTATATTATATTATATTATATTATATTATATTATATTATATTATATTATATTATATTATATTATATTATATTATATTATATTATATTATATTATATTATATTATATTATATTATATTATATTATATTATATTATATTATATTATATTATATTATATTATATTATATTATATTATATTATATTATATTATATTATATTATATTATATTATATTATATTATATTATATTATATTATATTATATTATATTATATTATATTATATTATATTATATTATATTATATTATATTATATTATATTATATTATATTATATTATATTATATTATATTATATTATATTATATTATATTATATTATATTATATTATATTATATTATATTATATTATATTATATTATATTATATTATATTATATTATATTATATTATATTATATTATATTATATTATATTATATTATATTATATTATATTATATTATATTATATTATATTATATTATATTATATTATATTATATTATATTATATTATATTATATTATATTATATTATATTATATTATATTATATTATATTATATTATATTATATTATATTATATTATATTATATTATATTATATTATATTATATTATATTATATTATATTATATTATATTATATTATATTATATTATATTATATTATATTATATTATATTATATTATATTATATTATATTATATTATATTATATTATATTATATTATATTATATTATATTATATTATATTATATTATATTATATTATATTATATTATATTATATTATATTATATTATATTATATTATATTATATTATATTATATTATATTATATTATATTATATTATATTATATTATATTATATTATATTATATTATATTATATTATATTATATTATATTATATTATATTATATTATATTATATTATATTATATTATATTATATTATATTATATTATATTATATTATATTATATTATATTATATTATATTATATTATATTATATTATATTATATTATATAATATTATATTATATTATATTATATTATATTATATTATATTATATTATATTATATTATATTATATTATATTATATTATATTATATTATATTATATTATATTATATTATATTATATTATATTATATTATATTATATTATATTATATTATATTATATTATATTATATTATATTATATTATATTATATTATATTATATTATATTATATTATATTATATTATATTGTATTATATTATATTATATTATATTATATTATATTATATTATATTATATTATATTATATTATATTATATTATATTATATTATATTATATTATATTAATTTTTATAATATAATACCAAAATTTGCCAAGAGAAGTTAACGTACAGTAATGCCAAAATATGCCAAGAGAAGTTAACGTACAGTAAAAGTAAAGTTGATTCTCCACGCATAACTTTCCTCAAACCCAACGCATTTAAGTTAATAGCTCAAAAGAAGGAGCTTGATCCACTGAGTGTTCTTAGACCTATGTCAATAGCCTACGTTAATTAGAACTCTAGTTATAGAGGTTTGAGAGAAGAAAAATATTGCAAAAAAATCTTGAATGCAAAGTTTATTCATAAATTCTCTTAATATATAAGATAATTATGAAGAAATGTTTTATATTCGTATTTTTTAGTAAAATTAAAAGGTGTAAAATTTACCACCACGTCACTGACTATGACCTCCTAAGTTAAATGTTAAAAAGAAATTTATTTAAAAATGTAAGAAAAGGTTCTTTTTTAAGAAAAGGGACTGAGAAAATTCATTTTTTTTTTTTATCTAAAAGGCACTTTTTGCAGAAAACAAACCTTTTAAGAATATGTACTTTTGTAACAAAAGGTACTTTTATAACACAATGTACTTTTATATGAAAAGGTACTTTTATAAGAAGAGGAACTTTTTAAAGAAAAATTATGTTTTTAAGAAAGTGTGCTTTTTAAACAAATATATATATATATATATTTTAACAAGAAGATACTTTTTTAAGAAAAGTCAAATTTTCAAGACCGCTATCTATTTTAAATCCGATTTTTTAATAAAGAGGTACTTTATAAGAAAACGGCGAATTTTGGAAATTCGTTCTTTATAAAGAGAAGGTTCCTTTAAGAAAATATACTAATTTAAAGAAGGTAGATTTTAAGAAAATTTTACTTTTTAGGTCAAGTTAATTTTTCTAAAAATTAGCTTTCTAAGGATATGTATTTTTTGGGGGGAAAAGGTTCTTGATTCCAGCAAATTAATATAAAAAATGTATGAGAGATAATTTTACGAAATTAAAAATTAATCAGTTAGCGTTATATATCAGTGAGTTAGTCAGTGAGCTATTGAGGAGCGCAACTATTTATAAACGTAAGATAAAAAAAAAATAAATTAGTAGAAAATGTACTTTTTAAGAAAGTGTGCTTTTTTAAGAAGAGATAATTTTTTTTAACAAGAAAGTACTTTATTTATGGCAAAATGGCGCTTGAAAAAAATATTTTTTTTAAAAAAGTAAGAAAATTATAGTCGGTCTAGACCGACTATACGATACCCTATACCATGCGTTTAGAGACCCTATCTCTCCAACTAACTGGATATAGAAAATAAGCATAAATCAAGTGTTGGAGTGGGAATTTTATTAATTTTTTTGGCTGCAGATATGAAAAAGTTCATATCGGATGATATATCTATATGGGGACTAGGCCCAAAAATGGACCGATCCTGACCATGTTTGGTAAAGTCTCCTGTATTTTGCAAAAATATATACAAACAAAGTTTGAGAAGAATCAGTGCAATATTTTTGTTTTTTGATAGATTTAGGTGAAGATCGGGAAGCAGCTCTATATGGGCCTATGACTAAGATATGTCCCATAGGGATCATTTTTGGACTACTAATTAATGGGTGTAATAAACACATACAAACCCAATTTGACTAAGATTTATATAATAATTTAGATCTTATGGCAATTTATGTTGATTTCATAGGGGTCATTTGTAAGGGGGCTAGGTCTGAACATGAACCGATTCCCACCAATTTCAACAGCGTTCATCCTAAGGCCAAAAAAAGCTTATTTACCAAATTTCATCAAAATATATTCATATTTGCGACCTGCAGTTTGATTACAAGCTTTACATGGACATACAGACGGACGGACGGATGGACGGACGGACGGACGGACATCGTTAAATCGAATCAGATAGTGATTCTGATTCGAACGGTATAATAAAAGATGGGTCTAGGTCAAATATATTTGGGAGTTACAAACAGCAGCACAAAGTCATTATACCCAAACCACATAGTGGTATAGGGTATAAAAGGTAATTCTTTAAGAAAGGGCTCTTTTTTTAAGAGAATGTACTTTTTTAAGGAAAGGTACATTTTTAAGAAGAAAAACTAATTTTTTTTTACGAAAATTGATTTTTTTAAGAACATATAATTTTTTACTTTAATGCTCTATTTAAGAAATGGTATTTCTTTTAAAAATGGTACATTTTTAAGAGAAGTTACATTTTTTTTAACAAATGTATATTTTTAAGAAAAGGAACTTTGTTAAGAAAAGTTAAGTTTTTAAGAAAAGGTATTTTTCTTAAGATAAGGTACATTTTTATGAAAGACGCTTTAAAAAACATAAATTTTTTAAGAGAATTAAATATAAAATGAGTTTTTTTTTAAGAATAATAGAAATTTCTTTTTAACAGAATGACATTTTAAGAAAATGTTCTCTCAGAGTTCAGAAAAAAACAACACACTGAATAAAAAACTCGCACATATATGTAAACAAACATAGCTCAGACCATAAAACACATGTTTTTATTTTCATATCAATTATGTTTGTTTCTAAATTTTGTACGGTGCCCAACAATCATGACTATGTCCGTTTTAATATTTCGATATCTACGCGAATATTTTTCTATCACGTATTTTTTGTTTCGAACACACATAAACCACACAGATTCGAGTGTAGCTTTATTTTAAGTTCGTTTTCTTGCACGTCTACTGCTAAAAAACAGAACATGTTCTTCAACGCGTACATCTAAAAATTAAAACATTATCCACTCGCGATTGGAAAAATCTGAAACACCCCTATAATAACGACAACAATTGTATCAACCAAATTTATTAAAAAAATCTAAAATAATTCATTGCAGTAATAAAAAAATATAAGTAAAAATGTTTATAAGTTTATAGTTGACCTTTGTGTTTGTTGTGTGATTATTTTGTCTGGCTTTAGGTCATGTATGTATTTAAAAACAAACAAAAACTCACTAAAAATTTTTTTTTAAATTTTTGATGTAGTTTTTAAATAAATATTACTCTTTATTACGTCCGATATTTTGATTAGCTTCGCTAATCATCTTCCGGCATACTTTATTTTTTTATTAAAATTGTGGAGTTGAAAAACATCTGTTTTTGTTGTTCTTTCAACTCAGTAATAAAGAGCAATATTTATTTAAAAACCATATCAAAAATTATAAATAAAAATATAATAATAAAAATAAAAAAAAAACAAAATTAAAACGATAGTAATAAAATAGAAAACAGAGAAATTTTATATGTTGTTTATACAAAATTAAAACGATAGTAATAAAATAGAAAACAGAGAAATTTTATATGTTGTTTATAACTTAATTTAGTTTTTTTCCGATCGCGAGAGGATAATGTTTCAATTTTTAGATGTACACGTTGAAGAACATGTTCTGTTTTTTTTAGCAGTACACGTGCAAGAAAACGAACTTTAAATAAAGCTACACTCGAATCTGTGTGGTTTACGTGTGTAGATAACGAAATATTAAAACGAAACACACTCATGATTTTGTTGGGCACCGTACAAAATTTAGAAACACACATAATTGATATGAAAATAAAAATATGTGTTGGCTGCTTTAGAACAGAACATTTTGTGTTTCAGTGTGTATTTTCTGAACCTTGGGTTCTTTTGGCGAAAATATACTTTCAAAAAATTAACTTTTTAAGAAAACTACATTTTTAAGAAAAGTTAATTTATAAAGAAAATTCACTATATTAAGGAAATTTAATTTTAAGAAAATTAATTTTTAAGAAGAACGCACTCTGTAAGATAATGTAGTTTTTTAAGAAAGTAATTTTTTACTAAAAAATACTTAGAAAAAAATTTTTTTTAACACTTTTTAAGAAAAGATAATTTTTTAACAAAACGGTACTTTTTTTTAACATAGTTGCGTTTAAAAAATACTTTTTTAAGAGAAGGTACCTTTTTACGAAAAGGTACTTTTTAGGAAAAGCTATTTTTTAAATCCTTATTTTTTAATAAAAAAAATATTTTTTTTTAACAAAATGGCGCTCTTTTTAAATCGGTACTTTTTAAAGATAATGTACGTTTTTATGAATAGGGGGTTGTTTGAAAGAAAATATTATTTTTACAAAAAGGTACTTTTTTTTTAAAGAAAAGTTACCTTTTTCCAAAAAGGAGCTTTTTAAGAACGCTTACTAAAACACGGGTTTTTAACGATATGCATTTTTTAGGAAAATTTTCTTAGTTTTAGCATTTTAATACTACGACGTATGAGTGATATTTTTATGAAACTAAATATTAACGGATCAGTATGTCAGTGAGGCAGTTATGAGCGTATTTATTTAAAAACATACATAGATTTTAGTTTAGTACTAACTGAAAGCCTCACTTGCCAAATCGATTAAATCCACTTTCAGATTTATTTAAATTTTTATGTCAAGGCGCTTGTTTAACGCCTAACTAACAAACTTATTTTATAATACTCGTAAGGATTAACGCCATTAATACCACCCTTTTATTAGCGAAAGTTGTTTTAAATACAAACAATCGTCTATCAAGCACTTTCATATTAAAATTTACATATATCTGAAAGTAGAGTTGACCGATTTGGCAAGAAGGGCATTCAATTATCGGGTTTCTTTACCAGACATTTAGGTAGGTATTTATATACCTATTTTTATTTAATTTTTTGGAAGAAAATTAAAAAAAAAATATATTAACATTTTGTGTAGAAAAGCAATTTTTAAACAAAAAAAATATTTTGTTAAAAAGATTTTGAGCTGAAGAAAATTATGATATATTATAATATTAATAGGCTAGGCGATTACTTGTGACCGATGTTTTGTTCTACCGTTTTATCCCGATTTTGACCAAACGTATATTATTTGAAAGGTATTTCTTTTTAGCCGTTTTGCAGATTTATAGATTTTTAAATTTTTTCCTTTATTTTGAGTAAATTGCATTCAAAGTTGCTACCAACACATACATAAAATTATATAATGCTATGTGTGTGTTTATTAAATTTATTAATGTGTTTGTAATAAAAATGAGTGTGTTTTTTTGTGTTGATTTGTGAATTGGCTATAATTGATTAGCATAACTTTAGGATCTTTATTTAATGAAAAAATAATATTTCCTAGAATTTGCACTCGAATTTCGAGGGCTGCAAAAAAGTTATAATTTACCAATAACAATGTTTCAGGTAGAAACAACAATTCAAGGTGAAAAACAATTTCACGTTTCATCTATTTATGAAAATCTTTTTACCATACGCTACTTTAATGCAAATATATCAACTAGCCAAGCCCAGCCCTCGATTTGAGTGCAAATTCGAGGAAATTTTATAAAGGCCTAAATGTATGCTAATCAATTTTATCCAGTTCACAATTCAACGTAAATTTAATAACGACACACACAGCATTGTATAGTTTTTTATTTGAAGCTTAAATATGTGTTTTATGTATGTGTTAGTAGCAACTTTAAATGAATTTTACTCCAAAAAATGTATTAGATGGTGCACATCCATAACAATAGTGAACAACTGCAAAGAAATACCTTTCAAATGGTATATTTCTTGTCAAAATCGCTTGGTAATTGAAGGTGTAGAATATGTCACAAGAAATCGCCTTGCCCATTAATATTATATATATGAGCTGGGAGTTCACTTTTGATCTCATCGATTGATTTTGCTATGTTTCAATAACAAACTGCTGCGGATAACAATAAACAAGATATTTCAACAGAAAGGCAGAGTTGAATCGACTATTTATCAGCTATATAAATCGATGAGTTACAAATAAAAGTCAAATTTGTATATGAGAGTGCTGTGGAGGTTATAAAAACTAAGAGTTTAAAACATATTAGTCAAAAAAGTTTTTATATGTAACTAACAATATCTGTTAATGAAAAATTACGATCCTTAATTGGTGCAAAAGTATTTATGCGAGTTCTTCCCTATGCTAGATTTTTAAAAATTTCACTCTTTTATAGAAGTGAAAAAAATTTTTAAAAACTTAATCTAAATTGCCAGCAATAAAATAGTGAACTTTGTTCTTGTATGACTAAACTTTACAACAACTTTAAACTCTACAAAAACAAGACTAACTTTAAAACAATATTGATAACACTTATCCTTATACACAAAGTCATTGTGCATACAAAATATATGTATGTTAAAATTGTTTTTTTTTTCTTCTCTATTATTGCCAATTGACCAATAACCATAGACCACAAAAATTATAACCATATCCAGTAAAGTCTATTAACTTACAAACATACATACAGACACGGGCGGTGGTGATTGTGTGTGTGATTTGTTTTGTTTAAAAAACAATTTTACATAGCAACGACCTACAAAAAGTTCATTAACGGACAGATACCTAGACATGGCCCAGACACTAGGCAGACAATACATACAGACAGGCCAGACCAAAGCGACTAAACACCAAACAGACAAAATGTAAATACACATACGAGTACAATTACATTCGATAGAGCCACAGACACTAACACTGACATAACATGCTCATTCATCAGCGTTATGAACTTACGACTAAAACACAGTCTGTCTGCTGCATTGTAAGGAGACCTTTAACGAAATTTAAGTACTCGTATCAACTCAAAATATCTTTTAAATTTCAAAGGAATTTTATTTTATTTAGAATCGAGTTTCGAATCAGTAAGAAATTTGAAATGCTTTTTGATATTTGTACAAAAAAAATAAAAAAAAAACATGTCGTGTAGTTCTAATGAAACTATATGCTGGGTTATGTTTTAGTAACATTTTAATGCAAGACAAAACGTGGTTTTTTTATTCTTAAATTGACATCAACTTAGTGAATGAAACACAGACTTATAGACGTCATCTTCTGTTTGAACAAAAGAGTCAAAGAGTAAATTTTGATTTTGTGCTAAAATGTTTGTTATTTGTATTGTTGGAATTGCAATTGATTGATTGTGTTAAGTTTATTTACAATGTAAAATAAATATGAAAATTAATGCTATTTTCTTTTCAGAAAATATGATGGCGCATTTTATTTACACTTTTTTCACGAAGTGTATTTCTTTGTATATTCTAAATAAAGTGCAATCATCGTAAATAAAACAAGTAAAAAATTATAGTCGGTCTAGACCGAGTATACGATACCATGCGCTTAGAAACCCTATCTCTTACGTCCAACTAATTACATACATAAAATAATAAATTTGACTGGCATTGTTATTAATTTCTTTGCCTTCGGATATGAAAAAGTTCATATCGGATGCTATATTTATATGGGAACCATATTTGGTAAGGTTACTCATTTTTTGCAAAAATATATACAAACCAAATTTGAGAAAAATCTGTGCAATATTTTTGTTTTAGATAAATTGAAGTGAAGATCGGGAATCAGTTTTATATATGGCAGCTATGACTAAGAATGGTCCTATAGCTTTTATTTTAGGATTACCGATTAATGAATGCTCAGTCGAGGTTTACATGGACAGACAGGCTGACAGACTGACAGATGAATATGTGGACGGACGGACGGACATTGTTAAATCGACTCATTAAAAATAAGCTATTTCCATTTCCGCTCATCACTGACTCGCTGATATGAGGAATGTGTAACGCTGTACGTATATTTTTATTTAAATGAAAGGAAATTCTATAAGTTTTCATTTAAGCAAAATCATAAAGTTGAAAAAATGCTAAAACCCAAAATATCAAAATCCTAAAACGCTAAATTGCGAAAACGTACAATCCTAAAAACGCAAGATCAGAAAAACGCAAAAGAGCTAAAACACAAAATCACAAAATCACAAACGCAAATTTCAAATATGCAAAATAGAGAAAACGCAATAATGTAATATTGGAAAAACGCAAAATGGGAAAATCGCTAAAACGCAGAATCGCTAAACAGCAAAATGGCAAAAACGCAAAATCAGAAAGCGCAAATTCACAAAAACGTTAAGTTGCAAAAATACGGTATCACGAAAACGCAAAATCACAAAAAAATGAAAATTAAAAAAACGCAAAATCAAAAACTTCAAATTCGAAAACTCGCATAAACCAAAATCCCAAATCTAAAAAATGCGAAATCGCAAAATCGCGAAAGTAAAAATTCTAATATCGGTAAATTGCTAAATCGTAAAAACTCTTAATCGCTAAATGAGAGTAAGCTAAATTGCAAAACCTCAAGTCGCAAAATGCCAAGTGGCAAAATTTCAAAACTGCAAAAACGCAAAACTGAGAACATTTAATATCGTAAAATCGGAAAAAACAGAAAATCGCAGAAATGCAAAATCGCTAAAATGCAAAGTCACAAAAGTGCAAAATCACAAAAAGCCAAATTGTAAAAAAGAAAGATTGCGCAAACGTGAAATTAAAAAAATGCAAGGCCGCAAAAACACAAAATCTAAATAACGGATAATCGCAAAAATGCAAAATTGTGAAATTGTATAAACACAAATCTGATAAATAAAAAACGTAAAATCCCTAAGACGCTAAATCGCAAAACGTCGAATTGCAAAATTCCAAAAATGTAAAAGCGAAAAACCAAAGCCGTAAAATCACAAAAATTTAAGGTCGGAAAAATGCAAAATCGGGGAAACGCAATATCGCTAACATGCAAAAATGCAAAATCCAAAAAAATGCAAAATCGTGTAAACGCAAAATCGGAAATACGCAAAATCGCAAATACGCATATTCTCTAAATTGAAACACGCTAAATTGCAAAACCCCAATTCGCAAAAGGTCAAGTCAAATATTCCAAACCGGCAAAACACAAAGCCGAAAAAATATTTTAAAATTTAAAAAACAGAAAATCGCTAGACGCAAAGTTCCTAAAACGAAAAATCCCACAAACGCAAAATATAAAAAACTAAAATCGCAGAAACACAAATTCAAAAAAACGGACAATCGAAATAACGCAAAATCGTTAAATTGTGTAAACATAAAAAAAACGCAGTATCGCGAAATCGGAAAATCGAAAAACACAAAATCTTAAAGAATGAAAAAACGAAAAATTGCAAAATTGCAAAATCACAAAATCGTAAAAGGAAAAAATGACAAAACACAAATCACGAAAGCATAAAATTAAAAAAAAAAATGCACATAGGTGTACTGTGAGTATTAAGAACTCAGTCCAAAAATCGGTTTAGCAAAAAGTATAAAATTTTTTTAGGGAACTGTACTCTTGAATTTTTTTTTTTACTGGAGAAAAATATTTTGATTTTTGAAATTTAATTTTTTTTAACAGTTTATATATTCCACAATATAAAGCATATTTATTGAAAATCTTTCAAAATCACTCGGACAAGTATTCATATTAGCTAAAAAGTACAAATTAAAAAAAAAAAAAATCATACGAACAAATAAATATTCTTCAATACTCGTATAAAGTAAATAAATATATATAAATAACTAAATATTTGCAATACAACATTTCTATTTAAACCATACAAAAGAAAAGCAAAAATGTAATGAAATTCGATTAAAAAAGATATTAACAAGAAATTATATTTTAATGAATATAAATTCTTGTTCGTTTTTCATCGAGCTCATTAGGTGTATTCCAAGTAATTATTACAATATAAAATACAATAAATTGCAATAGAAAAAACAATTTTTTTTTGAATTTAATTTTTATTAACAGAAAATATTTTTGGAAACTATTCAAGAAATATTATTAAAAAAAAAAAAAAAATATCAAAAAGATAAAATATGAATATAGAATTTTTCTTTTAGTTATTTCTTAAATATTTTTTTAAAGCTATTTTTATTAATACATACTTTAAAAAATAATACAAAATTAAATGGAAAATCTCTTTCTTTATAATTATTCAAAAACGCGATTTTTTAACACACATTTTTTGCAAGATTTTAAATATTCTATACTTTCCATTTTACCATTTTCTAAGTAAAACAAAAAAGAAAATTATAGTCGGTCAGAAAGTGATTCTGAGTCGATCGTTATAATAAAATATGGATCTAGGTCAAATATTTTTGATAGTTACAAACATCAGCACAAAATCATTATACCCTGACCACATAGTGGTATAGGGTATAAACATCATTAAAAATTACCGATATTAAACAAATTCTATTTCTGCAATTAATATTTTTATAACGATTTCTTTAATATACATTTAAAAACAATCTATAATATTAATAGGCTAGGCGATTACTTGTGAATGATGTTTTGTTCTACCGTTTTATCCCGATTTTGACCAAACGTATATTATTTGAAAGGTATTTCTTTTCAGCCGATTTGCAGATATACAAATTTTTAGTTTTTTTCTTTTATTTTGATTAAATTGCATTTAAAGTTGCTACTAACACATATATAATATTATACAATGCTACGTGTGTGTTTATTAAATTTGTTAATGTGTTTGTAATAAAAATGAGCTTGTTTTCTTGTGTTGATTTGTGAATTGGCTTTAATTGATTAGCATACCTTTAGAGTCTTTATTTAATGAAAAAATTAAATTTCCTAGAATTTGCACTCGAATTTCGAGGTCTGGAATCTGCTAGTTTACTTTAATGATTGAATTATTAAATGATTCAAATTAAAACGCAAATACAGATTTTGGATAATGGGGGTTGTTTGATACAAGCATTTTTTATTTTTGGTATGCTTAAATTAAAAAAATTATTTTTAAAATTTCCAATAATTTCTAAAAACAACGGCATTAATTTTTTTTTTTTTCAAAAATCTACCGTAAATTAATTCAATTATAAAAAACGAAATTACAATTTCCTAAAAATTTTTTCGTACTTTTTGAGAAATTGTTTTTTCTGAGTGATTTTGTAGCACCTATAGGGGTCTTATAACTAACTAAATAAATAGTTTGTTTATGCTTCAATTAAAAAAAGTTGTAAAATCATTGTTGAGAAAAAATTTTTTTTTTGGCTAATTATAATATAAACAAGTAAGGGTGTTAAATTCGGCTAAGCCGAATCCTTGATACCGTCCACCTGGGTTTTTTAACGTTTAAATAAATATCTGGATAAATAGTGCAATAACTATTTATAACAAATGTAAACAAAATATTTGAAAAAGTAAACAATTTTATAAACTTAATACTAAAAAACTCTCACAACAAACAAACTGAATTTTTATTAATTTTTAGAGGTGTCTCCATATTTTACGTTATATCTAGATACAGTGATGCCTGATTTACCCCATTTTAAATACCAACTTGTTCGAAATAATGATAACCAATATTATTATAAATTTACCCAAGTAAATGGGTTATTTTGTTAATCAGCATGATTTCAACAGACGGACAGACGGACATGGCTATGTCGGCTCGAGTTGTTATAAGTGTCCAGAATATATATACCTTATGGGATCGCAAATGCATTTTGGGATGCCTTACTAAAAGATTGACAAACTGATAATATACTTCTGATCAGTGGAGTGGAGGGTATAAAAAAGAGTTAAAACAAGAAACTTAAAGACGGTCTATACCGAATATACGAAACCCTATACCATGCGTTTAGAAACCCTATCGCTTAGGTCCAACTAATTAGATATAGAAAATAAGCATAAACCAAACATTTTTGCCTTCGGATATGAAAAAGTCAATATCGGATGCTATATTTATATGCCGCCTAGGTCGAAAAATGGACCGATCCTGACCATATTCGGCAAGATCTTTTATTTTTTGCAAAAACAAATACAAACCAAATTTCAGAAAAATCTGTGCAATATTTTTGGTTTTTGATAGATTTAAGTGAAGATCGGGAATTAGCTTTATATGGGGCCTATGACTAAGAATTATCCTATATGGTTTATTTTTGGACTGCTGATAGCTGGATGTAATAAACACACACAAACCCAATTTGACCGAAATCTATATGATCATTTTGATATTATGATAATTTAAGTCGATCTCATACGGGTCATTTGTATGGCGACTAGGTCTGAACCGATTTTTACCAATTTCAATAGCGTCAATCTCATGGCTGATAAAAGCTTACATAAATTTCATCAAAATATATTCATATTTGCGACCTGTAGTATAAGTACAAATTTACATGGACACACAGACGGGCGGACGGACGGACATCGCTAAATCGACTCAGAAAGCGATTCTGAGTCGATTGGTATAGTAAAAGCTGCGTCTAGGTCAAATATTTTTGGTAGTTACAAACAGCAGCACAATGTATAAAAACAGGTTTTTCAAGATAAGACAAAAATATTTTTTCAAATAGTTGAATTAAATTCTAACTAGTATAGCCCAGCACTAGAAATTAGAGTGAAAATGCTAGGAAATAATTTTTTTTTATTCAATTTTTGTCTCCTCACGTTTTTTTATTTTAAACTATATATATAAAAAATTTATGAATATTTATATGAGCCTAAAGGAATGTTAATAAATTTTAGCAATTCACATTTCAACACAGAGCGTCTGATATATAATTTAAATCATTCGCATTAACAGAGTGTAACGAATTATTATAAATATTTTATTTTATTTAATTTAGTATATTTTTTTAACACAGATTAGGCATAAATTTTATCATTCTCAGCTTCTCCTCCATATGAGCTATAACTATGCTAATTTTCACACTTCTCCGTGCCCGCATATTTCTTAAGAAGGGAACTAAAAATTTACTTTCACGTATTAATATATAGATAATACGAAATTACAATTTCCTTAAAAATGGACACACTTTTTTCTGATTTCTTAAAAGAAATTTATTTTATATTTTTTTATAACTGCGATATACCACTATGTGGTCAGGGTAACATGGATTTGTGCTGATCAAAGCCATTATTTGAGTTAGACCCACCTTTTATTATACCGATCGACTCAGAATCACTTTCTGAGTCGATTTAGCGATGTCCGTCCGTCTGTGTGTCCATGTGAACATTGTAATCAAACTATAGGGCGCAAATATGAATACATTTTAATTAAATGTAGTATATGCTATGAAATTGGTGGAAATCGGTTCATGTTCAGACATAGTCCTCTTATAAGTGATTCCTATGATCTCGACTTAAATTGCCATAATATCCAAATTGTCATATAAATCTCGGTCAAATTGGGTTTGTGTATGTTTATTGCTCCCATTAATCAGTAGTCCAAAAATACACCCTATAGGACAATTCTTAGTCATAGCCCCCACATGAAGCTAATTCCCGATCTTTACGTAAATCTATCAAAAAACAAAAATATTGCACAGATTTTTCTCAAATTTGGTTTGTATTTGTTCTTGCAAAAAATAAGTGACCTTACAAAATATGATCAGGATCGGTCGATTTTTCAACATAGGCCCCATATAAATATAGCATCCGATATGAACTTTTTCATATCCGAAGCCAAAAAAAATTCGGTTTATGCTTATTTTCTGTATCTAATTTGTTGGATCTAAGAGATAGGGTCTCTAAACGTATGGTATAGGGTATCGTATAGTCGATCTAGACCGACTATAATATTTTTACTTGTTTTTATTGTCATTTTTTTCTAAATATATTTTTTGAATTTTTATGTTTCAAATTTATACTGGAAAAAATTTTTGTTTTTGAAAAACAATTTAAAATTTTTTTTTTTTAATATTGGTCTCTGTTTGTTCATAATGAACACATCTTAAAGAAGTTCTAAAAATTTTTCGATAGAGAAAATAAAAACAAAGTTGTCAATTCGGCTCATAATTTTTCAAAAATTTTCAAGTTTTCGAAAATATTGTCATCCATCCATCAAGCGATCAAGTTTCAAAATTTTTCGATTAATCGATCAAAAAACGAATAAAAATTAAAAACATTTAAAAAAAATTACCATAAAATTTAACAAATTTAAGATTTTCAAATTCTACAGTATTTTTTTTTTTTCAAATAAATAATTAAAAAACGTAAAAACTTAAATGCAATTTTGAACAATAATAAAAACTAGCAGATTCCATCGCTCGAAATTCGGGTGCAAATTCTAGAAAATTTTATTTTTTCATTTAATAAAGACCCTAAAGGTATGCTAATTAATTATAGCCAATTCACATATCAACACAAAAAATCAAACTCATTTTTATTACAAACACATTAACAAATTTAATTAACACACACATAGCATTGTATAATGTTATGCATGTGTTAGTAGCAACTTCAAATGCATTTTACTCAAAAAAAAAAATGTAGAAATTTGAAAATCTGTAAATCTGGTCGACAGCTAAGAAGAAATACCTTTCAAATAAGACACGTTTGATCAAATATAATATATATTTATATATAACTAGCAGATTCCAGCACCTGAAATTCGAGTGCAAATTCTAGGAAATTTTATTTTGTCATTTAATAAAGACCCTAAAAGTATGCTTCACATTCAACTCATTTTAAATGAAGAAAACAAACTCAACAAATTAACACAAACACATTAACAAATTTAGTAAACACACACATAGAATTGTATAATTTTATGTATGTATTAGTAGCAACTTTAAACGATTAAAACTCCAAAAAAATGTTCCAGATGATGAAAATCTGTAAATCTGGAAAACATCTTAAAATAAATACCTTTCAAACGATAAATTTTTTGTCAAAATCGGGGTAAAACTGTTAAACTTACATCGGTCACAAGAAATCGTCTTGCCTATTAATATTATAGATGTGTGAATTAATTTGATTTTTAAACTCTTTCTTTTAACTCATACTCTGTCTGTCTGTCCATCTGTCTGTCGTGGGGCAAACCCATTCCCCCCTATCCAATTGATCTGAAACTTGGCCCATAGTCTTGTTGTGACTACAGTTTAATTTTGGGGTAGTCACGTACAGTTACGCATATTCTTGTACAGTCACGGAGTGATCTAAATGTCATTTCCCCACATCCGATCGATCTGAAACTTGGTCCATACACTTGCTGTGAAAAAAAGATTAACTTGAAGTTAGTCACGCATAGTCACGGAGTGATTTAAAACTCATTTTCCCTTATCCCATCGATCTGAAACTTGGTCGATAGACCTGTTGTGAAAAAAGATTAATTTTAAGATAGTCACACATAGTCACGCACAGTCAGGGAGTGATTTAAAACTCATTTTCCCTTATCCCATCGATCTGAAATTTGGTCGATAGTCCTGCTGTGAAAAAAGATAAATTTTAAGATAGTCACACGCAGTCACGCACAGTCACGGAGATATTCAAAACTCATATCCATAAGGAAAGAAAGAGTTTTAATAAAAACTTAGTTTTTATGGGTTAGATTATTTTATTAAAATAATAATTTTTAAATGACATTAAAATTATCTATAATAATAACAGGCTAGGCGATTTCTTGTGACTGATGTTCTGTTCTACCGTTTTATCCCAATTTTGACCAACTGTATATTATTTGAAAGGTATTTCTTTTTAGCTGTTCACCAGATTTACAGATTTTTAATTTTTTTCTTTATTTGGAGTAAATTGCATTTAAAGTTGCTACTTACACATACATAAAATTATACAATGCTATGTGTGTGTTTATTAAGTTTGTTATTGTTTTGTGATTTGTGGCTATAATTGATTAGCATACTTTTAGGGTTTTTATTTAATGAATAAATAAAATTTCCTAGAATTTGCGCTCGAATTCCGAGAGCTGGAATCTGCTAGTTTCTATAAAGAGTTATTTGATAATTGCTTTATAATAATCGATATAGAGAAAACTCATTTTAGATTTTTATAAGTACACCAATTCATCTGCTATGTAATCAGTTAAAATTATAGCATAACTAATAACTACCATATAATTTTTTAATTTTTTTTTATTATATTTATTTTCTTAATTTATTTTTCAAAAATAAAATAATTTTTTTTCTTTTAAACGCATTTAAAATTATTCGATTTATGTGATAAATCGACTCAAATTGATTGGATTATTTGTTAGCCGAAAATCACTATAGATGTATTTTTTGTAATTTAGCGATTAATCGAATAACTTTTAACCGGTTGACAATTTCAGCTGAGACGTATAAGTAGTGCTATTTTTTTTAAAATTATATTTATCATACGCCTAGGTGTTCTATGCGGACTTGCTCTTTAGAGTTTAGCAGTTTTTAATTCTAAAATTTTATTTTCAGTAAAATTCAGAAAAAAAAAAAAAAATACATCCATCCGCTTTGAACTCCAAGATTATTTTCATAATTCAAACATTTCGAACATTTTATGATCGTGACCAATATTAAAAACCGCTAAAAAGTAATATTATTTTAAGTGGCCTTTTCGACACATTAAATCTGTGGTCACAAGCATTAACCGCCTAAGTCAAAAATGATGCTTTCGAGAAAAATGACTTTTTATATAAATGTAATGGGGCTTCATTACGACCTAGGTCAGTATATTTTTATTAATAACTTTTTGAAAAACAATGGTAGAGAAATGGGGATTTCACGTAAATATAAAGCGTCGTTAGTAGAATGTGATAGCATACATAACTAAAATCGTTCTTAAGTCGACTTAGGCAATTATCGCTTGTGATCCCAGAAATTATGTTAAAACTTTCGTTAATATTTTCTTAAATATGATTCATGAACCACCATCCGATTATATTTAATTGCTTCTATTTTAACAAAATTTAGGAACAACTCACTTTTTTTTACTTACGAACATGTGTTTAATTCTAAACATAAATTTTATTTGTTATTATTTATTAATATTTATATTGAAATGCACTTACTCGCACTCTGAGATACAATTGTGAACATTCGTTAGATATTTTATTTACTTTTAGTTGGAATTTATTTGTGGGCCAAAATCAGTTTTTTCTTTCATTTTCACATTAATTATTATTTTTTTTTATGGTTTTATCAAGGCTGCTTGCATGGTTGTTGTATATAATTAAAATAAGGTTAAATACCTTTTTATATAAACATTGCAGATTTTCTCGTTCGCTCCTGGGCTGTGGGGTTTCTTTAACAAATAGCTTGCAATCGTAAATTAATATATATGCAATTAATATTACACAAGAGATCAGTTGTATTCACATTAATGATTTGCACGTGAAAACAATAAATAATTGAATTATACAGAATTAATAAATTAGGCGCCTTATTTACGTTAAACACTTGGTCAATTACAATTTAAATCATAAACGAAAGATTTCTTAGGATTTGTATTCTTCGAAATGGATGGTTGTGAAAAAAGAATTATCTTTAAGTTGTTAGTAAACGGTTTTGATTTAAATATTGTCCTAAAATCCAGCAATAAAAAAAACTGTCGTTTTTAGTCAATTTCTCAATGCAGGTATTTATTTTTATATATTCTAGACGATATGATGGTCAGCATTTAAGATGATAATAAAATAAATTAAAACAAAATTCTTTTATCTTGAACTCTACATTTCGTTGACTTTTTTCAACTTCATCAGGAGTTTAAAATATTTAATTAATTTTATTAAATTAATTTACACTTTTAAAGTCATTATCATTTAATAAATTAAGAGTTACAAAAACTGGGTATCAAAAAAACTGGCTATGAAGCACTATTTTTGGAATTTTGGATGTGGATCTAACGTTTGAAATTTTAGTCTTTGGTGGCTCTTTGTGAAATTGATAGCTGCACATACTGACAGAATATTTTTAACTTTGGTAGGACCGTTTTAGTGGACTTTTTTTGATATTCGTTTAAAAATGTACTAAAATGACGGTTTAACTGTTCTATAAAAAACTTTATAACAAAACTTCATAAAGGCTATTCGAACACAAAAATTATATAAGAAAAATATTTATAATGTATTTCGTCCCCGTTCAAACAGTTTTGAGAGCAAAAGAAATTAATATTTTAAAATTTTATAATAATGACACACAGTGCCAAATCTACTGGGACCGGATAACTTTTTATTTTTTGTTTTTATCAAAATTAATTATCATATAAGTTAAACACAATAACATTATCAAAAAACAAATGGAAAAAAATCTGTAAAAATATTTAAAAAAAATAATAATAAAAAACTAATCGCTAAATCAAAGAAAATTAAAAAAAAAATTAAATTAAATTAAAGAAAAAAATATAAAATAATAAAAAAAATGAATAGAATAAAAAAAATTTAAAACAAAGAAAATAAAAACATGTAAAAAACTTTTCTTTTATTGTTATACAAGTAAGAATTTTATAGCCGGTGTAGACCGACAATTGCATACCCTATACCATGCGCTTAGAAACCCAAATTCTTAGGTTTAACTAATTAGATATAGAAACTAAGCCTAAACAAAATTTGAGTGGCATTTTTATTAACTTTTTTGCCTTCGGAAATGAAAAAGTTCATATCGGATGCTGTATTTATATGGGGACTAGGTCGAAAAATGGACCGATCCTGATCATATTTTGTAAGGTCACTTATTTTTTGCAATAACATACGCAAATCAAATTTCAGAAAACTTTGGTTTGTATATATTTTTTCAAAAACTAAGTGACCTGACCGAATATAGTCAGGATCGGTCCATTTTTCGTCCTAGTTCCCATATAATTATAGCACACGATATGAAATTTTTCATATCTGAAGACAAAAAATTAATAACAGTACCACTCAAATTTGATTTATGCTTATTTTCTATATCTAATTAGTTGGACCTAAGAGATAGGGTCTCTAAACTCATGGGATAGGGTATCGTATAGTCGATCAAGACCGACGATAATTTTCTTACTTATTTTGTTCTATATTTCAGTTTGTTCCAACTATGTTACTGTTTATTAGTAAATACATAAATAAATTAGAAATACCCTCCACACAATCATTTTCCATTTTTCTTTTTTCATTTTTCATATTTCATTTTCCATTTTTCATTTTTACATTTTTCATTTTTCATTTTTCTTTCAGCATTTTTCATTTCTCATTTTTCATTTGTCATTTTTCATTTTTCATTTTCCATTTTTCATTTTTCATTATTCATATTTCATTTTTCAATTTAAAATTTTTTTTTAATTTTTAATTTTTAATTTTTAATTTTTAATTTTTAATTTTTAATTTTTAATTTTTAATTTTTAATTTTTAATTTTTAATTTTTAATTTTTAATTTTTAATTTTTAATTTTTAATTTTTAATTTTTAATTTTTAATTTTTAATTTTTAATTTTTAATTTTTAATTTTTAATTTTTAATTTTTAATTTTTAATTTTTAATTTTTAATTTTTAATTTTTAATTTTTAATTTTTAATTTTTAATTTTTAATTTTTAATTTTTAATTTTTAATTTTTAATTTTTAATTTTTAATTTTTAATTTTTATTTTTAATTTTTAATTTTTAATTTTTAATTTTTATTTTTAATTTTTAATTTTTAATTTTTAATTTTTAATTTTGAATTTTTAATTTTTAATTTGTAATTTTTAATTTTTAATTTTTAATTTTTATTTTTTAATTTTTAATTATTAATTTTTAATTTTTAATTTTTAATTTTTAATTTTTAATTTTTAATTTTTAATTTTTAATTTTTAATTTTTAATTTTTAATTTGAAATTTTTAATTTTTAATTTTTAATTTTTAATTTTAATTTTTAATTTTTAATTTTTAATTTTTAATTTTTAATTTTTAAGTTTTATTTTTTAATTTTTAATTTTTAATTTTTAATTTTTAATTTTTAATTTTTAATTTTTAATTTTTAATTTTTAATTTTTAATTTTTAATTTTTAATTTTTAATTTTTAATTTTTAATTTTTAATTTTTAATTTTTAATTTTTAATTATTAATTTTTAATTTTTAATTTTTAATTTTTAATTTTTAATTTTTAATTTTTAATTTTTAATTTTTAATTTTTAATTTTTAATTTTTAATTTTTAATGTTTAATTTTTAATTTTTAATTTTTAATTTTTAATTTTTAATTTTTAATTTTTAATTTTTAATTTTTAATTTTAATTTTTAATTTTTAATTTTTAATTTTTAATTTTTAATTTTTAATTTTTAATTTTTAATTTTTAATTTTTAATTTTTTATTTTTAATTTTTAATTTTTAATTTTTAATTTTTAATTTTTAATTTTTAATTTTTAATTTTTAACTTTTAGTTTTTAATATTTAATATTTAATTTTTGATTTTTAATTTTTAATTTTTAATTTTTAATTTTTCATTTTTAATTTTTAATTTTTAATTTTTAATTTTTAATTTTTAATTTTTAATTTTTAATTTTTAATTTTTAATTTTTAATTTTTAATTTTTAATTTTTAATTTTTAAGTTTTAATTTTTAATTTTTAATTTTTAATTTTTAATTTTTAATTTTTAATTTTTAATTTTTAATTTTTAATTTTTAATTTTTAATTTTTAGTTTTTAATTTTTAATTTTTAATTTTTAATTTTTAATTTTTAATTTTTAATTTTTAATTTTTAATTTTTAATTTTTAATTTTTAATTTTTAATTTTTAATTTTTAATTTTTAATTTTTAATTTCTAATTTCTAATTTTTAATTTTTAATTTTTAATTTTTAATTTTTAATTTTTAATTTTTAATTTTTAATTTTTAATTTTTAATTTTTAATTTTTAATTTTTAATTTTTAATTTTTAATTTTTAATTTTTAATTTTTAATTTTTAATTTTTAATTTTTAATTTTTAATTTTTAATTTTTAATTTTTAATTTTTAATTTTTAATTTTTAATTTTTAATTTTTAATTTTTAATTTTTAATTTTTAATTTTTAATTTTTAATTTTTAATTTTTAATTTTTAATTTTTAATTTTTAATTTTTAATTTTTAATTTTTAATTTTTAATTTTTAATTTTTAATTTTTAATTTTTAATTTTTAATTTTTAATTTTTAATTTTTAATTTTTAATTTTTAATTTTTAATTTTTAATTTTTAATTTTTAATTTTTAATTTTTAATTTTTAATTTTTAATTTTTAATTTTTAATTTTTAATTTTTAATTTTTAATTTTTAATTTTTAATTTTTAATTTTTAATTTTTAATTTTTAATTTTTAATTTTTAATTTTTAATTTTTAATTTTTAATTTTTAATTTTTAATTTTTAATTTTTAATTTTTAATTTTTAATTTTTAATTTTTAATTTTTAATTTTTAATTTTTAATTTTTAATTTTTAATTTTTAATTTTTAATTTTTAATTTTTAATTTTTAATTTTTAATTTTTAATTTTTAATTTTTAATTTTTAATTTTAAATTTTTAATTTTTAATTTTTAATTTTTAATTTTTAATTTTTAATTTTTAATTTTTAATTTTTAATTTTTTATTTTTAATTTTTAATTTTTAATTTTTAATTTTTGATTTTTAATTTTTAACACACGGAAAATTTTTTCAAAATTTCATTCATAACTCGTGAACCCTTTAACCGATTTTGACGATTTTAAATAGCAACCTCCTTTGGGATGTTAATCAACAATTTTATTTAGACAGCCGGACAGACGGTAAACGTTAAATCAACCTCCCTTGTTATAAAGATCAAGAAAATATATGGTTTGGAATTTCCGGAATTTGTTTCAATGTGTTACAACAGGAATGAGAAACCTTGTATATATAGCATCTGCCACTGAGGTGTGGAGGGTATAAAAAGGAGAACTATAGTTATAAACGTCAAAACATTTTCTGGACAGACTGTAGTTCAAAAAGTGATTTTTTGCAATTAAAAAAAAAAAAAAGAATTTAATAGACAGTTTGTATTGCTTCCTGAATTATAAATAAAAGAGCGAAAAAATGTTTTAAATATTTTTGTAATTATTTTGAAAAAAAATTTTTTTTTGGAAATAGATATTTTTTTCAGTTTTTAAAGTACGAGGTATCGGTTTTGTGAAAATTAGCAAAAAAAAACGGAAAAATTTTATGTTTCATAAAAAATTTTTTTTAATAAAATCGATTCGCGGGACTTTGTATCGACACCTTAAAAAAATCGCAAAAATCTTTAGTCCCATAGGAATTCATATTTCGCTGTAAAATTTGCAAAAATAAAAAACAATTTGGTGAAACGTCCTATATTATTTTGTTTAAGATGTTAATAATTGTGGAAAAAATGGGTCGAGTTGAAAAAAAAATGTAAATAATATTTTTGAAATTTCGTTTTTCAACTGATAGAAACCAAATACAAAATCAAAAATTAACTTGGAATAGAGCTCCAACTTTTTAAATATAAATGAGAAATTTTCCTAAATTAAGTTATTTAAAAAAATCTAAAAATCCTGAGATATAAATAAAAGAGCGAAAAAAATTTATGAAATATTTTTGTAATTATTTTGAAGAAATTATTTATTTTTTTGACAATAGATATTTTTTTCAGTTTTAAAAATATGAGTTATCGGTTTTGTGAAAATTAGCAAAAAAAAAAAAAAAAAACGGAAAAATTTAAAAAAATTAACTTGGACTAGATCTTCAACTTTTTAAATATATATTAAATATATATTTAAAAAATATCTAAAATAAAAGTACGAATATCGAGTTACTTTTCTTTATTAAATTTCATACTTTTTTTTTAATATTAATTTATAGCTGAATACGTCATTAAGATTGGAACAAGAATAGAAAAGGCCATCAGCAACAATATAAAGATTTTTAAAAATTTCAAAAATATTATTTCTTTGAGATAATCGATCATAAAATTTTGATCCTACAATAATGGTCATCGACCTTGCGCAAATAAAATATTGGTATATGTTATAGTAAAGAAGGCCTCTAATATTTGACCTAGATCAGAATTGATTTATAATTTATAACATTGTGATGAGTTTTTTATGGTCTTTTTTCAATTTTCGCGGCAATATCTTAAAGGTCACTGTATGAAAGTCCGACATTTCAAAAATTTCTTAGCTAATTAAGCCAGAACGTTTGTGCCAAATTTTTATCAAACTCCAAAAGGTTGAGTTCGAAAAAAGCTTATTTTCATTGTTGATTTTAAATATAAATTCCATTATTTTAAATTATTCTTTTTCTAAATTTTTTGTTTTCGTTTTTTCGGATTAAACTTTATTATTAATTTCAGTTAAAAAATTATCAACTGATCAATTTAGCTTTATATCAGTTATGAAGCCATAAAATAATTTATTTTGTTATGTTAAAAAAATGATGATAAAATTTTTATTAGCTTTTTCTTATTTAAATTGTAATTTAATTCGAAAAAAATAAAACTTACCGAAATTCGCGTAGTTTCTTAAAATATTGCATTGTTCTGCCATCAGCTTCAGCCTCCATAGTGGCGGCATTAATGCCGGCATAAATACGGCTCATCATGGCTTCAGTTAAATTAAACTTGGCCAGAACTTCTTGACGATTATTAAGACCAACCGTTTCGGTATGTATGGTGGCATCATCCAGTAACAAACTAGAACGTTTGGCTGGTGTAGCGAGAACAGCCGTCAATATGAAGAAATAAAAGCAAATCACGATAATGTTTAAGCGGCACATTTTTAACAATTGACCCATGATCAATAATAATTGTAACAAATTGTTTTAAAGTTTTTAAAATTTCATTCAACTTAAATTGTTTGTTTTTTAACACTTTTTTAAAATTAATTTAAAAAAAAAATTGTTTCTTTCAAATTAAATTTTTTTTAAAAAATTCTGATTTAGTTTTATTTTTTTTTTTTATTTTTAAAATTAATTTCTTTATTTTTTATTTTATTGGTGAATTTCTTTTGATTTTGTTATAGTTTCATTAGTTAGTTGTTGTGGAAGTAGTTGGTTAGTTTGTCTTTACACTTAGAACAGCAAGTATGAAGTGATTTGCGCGAGGCACTTTAAAAGACTTAAATAACAAAAAATTTGTTTTCATTCGCATCTATCAGATTATTTTTGTACGTACATATTTTCATACTGCAACACACCATACAAATTAATTGTATGTACTCGTTTGTATATAAATTTTGTTTTGGTTTGGTTTACTTGTGTTTACTTGGTTATAATACGAACCAAAAAAAAAAAAAAAAAAAATAAATAACAAAAACAAAAACAAAAAAAACAAGTAAGAGTGTTAAATTCGGCTGTGCCGAATCTTTGATACCCTCCACCTCGGTTTGTGGCAATACTATTAACATAGCTCATGGTAGTTGTGTTCTTGTTATTGTTAATATGTATGAATCACATTTTTTTTGTGGCTTTTTTTATGTTGTTGTATGTTCAACCACTAAACTATTACAAGAAAACACTAGGTTTCATGTTTTTTTTAGAGGTATCTATAAACTTTTGTTCATTTCTCAGCGCAGAGGCTCCCGATTTACTCCGATTTCAATACCAACCTGGTGGGAATTATGGCAAATAATTTTTTCGTAACCTGACCTAAGTAAATGCTTTTTTTTTTGAATGAGCGTGATTTCAACAGACACACGGACAGACGGACAGACGGACAGACGGACAGACGGACAGACGGACATCGCTATATCGACTCGAGCTGTGATAAGGATCAAGAATATATATACTTTATTGGGTCGGAAATTAGTTTTTCGATGCGTTACAAACGGAATGACAAACCTATATATACCCTCTGCCACTGAGATGTGGAGGGTATAAAAACACACTTTATACTTGAGTTGAGTCTTCGTCGTGCCGAATTGTTGTGTGTGCATGTTTTGTTATTGTACGTTACTTACGAAGGTGATTTTTATTTAATACTCTGCACTATGGATATTTTGTGGCGTCTTTTTCTTTACAAAATTTTCTTTCCCAATCGATATGCGCAGTTTAAAAATTATTTTAATAATTTTTTTTTATTTAAAATTTACTGCTGTAATATTACGCTAAACAATATTATAGATATTTCGCGAAATTGACGATAAATTAAAAAAAAAAAAAAAACAAAATAATAATAACAAATAAGAGGGTACACTTTTACAAAATAAAAAAATATATATCTATAATATTAATAGGCAAGGCGGTTTCTTGTGACCGATGTTTTGTTCTACCGTTTTATCCCGATTATGACCAAACGTATATTATTTGAAAGGTATTTCTTTTTATCGATTTTGCAGATATGAAGATTTTTTAATTTTTTCCTTTATTTTGAGTAAATTGCATTTAAAGTTGCTACCAACACATACATAAAATTATACAATGCTATGTGTGTTAATGTGTGTTAATTTGTTAATGTGTTTGTAATAAAAATAAGTTTGTTTTTTGTTTTGTTTTGCGAATTGGCTATAATTGATTAGCATACCTTTAGGGTCTTTATTTAATGAAAAAATAAAATTTCCTAGAATTTGCACTCGAGTTTCGAGCGCTTGAATCTGCTAGTATATATAAATGTTGTAAGTAGAGATGTTTTTTTAAACATATATTTAATAAATAAAAATAAAAAGAAGTCTGAAGTTATAATTTTAGCTCTATTTTTACAGAACCATATTAACTAGTATAGCAAATTCTAGGAAATATTACTTTTTCATTCAAAGGTAAAGGTATGCTAATCAATTTTAGCAATTCGCAATTTAACACAAAGCGTCTGATATACATATAATTTAAATCATTTGCATTGACTGGTTGTAACGAATTATTATAAATATTTTGTTTTATTTAATTTAATATATTTTTAAGACAGATTAAACATAAGTTTTATCATTCTCAGCTTCTCCTCCATATGAACTATAACTATGCCAATTTTGACACTCCTCCGTGCCCGCATATTCCTTAAAAAGGGAACTAAAAATTTACCTTTACGTATTAATATATAGATCACTTCTGAAGGCTGTCAGTTAACAAATCAAAATTATCTGCATACAAATTTTTAATATAAGTAAGTAGCATTTTGATGTATAAGTATTTCCTAAGTTCAAACCTCAATTATTCCAGAATTTGGCATACATTTGAAATTTGCCTATTTGGGTACAAATTTTATGTTTAGGGAGAATGCAAGGGGGTAAAAAATGTTTCTATTTCAGCTTGTTTATTTTTTTCTTACTATTTTTCCTAAAGTGACAATCTGTCAAATGAAAGGTAGAAGAGAGAATTTTACGCCGTAATACTTCCAATTTCTCAAGTAATTGAGGTTTGACCTTGGCAAATACTTAATTTTTACATTCAAGGCCATTAAAATAATTTTTGTTAGTAGGCTAGTTCTTCAGAAGTGATATATCTGAGTTTAAGAAAACAAGTAAGAGTGTTAAATTCGGCTGTCCCGAATTTTGCTCCACATGAGTTTAACGTTTACATTAAATCTGGACTTTTTCCACTATTTATAACAAATGTAAACAAAATATTTTAAAAAGTAAACAATTTGATAAACTTCATACTAAATGATTACAACAAACACACTGAATTTTTAATATTTTTTTGGAGGTGTCTTCATATTTCTGAACACATCTTGGCACAGAGATGCCCGATTTACCACATTTTCAACAGCAGCTTGCTCGAAATATTGGCAAACAAGAAATGGTTTATTTTGTGAATGAGCGTGATGTCAACAGACAGGCGGACAGATGGGCATCGCTATATCGACTCGAGTTGTTATATCGATCAAGAATATATATAATTTATGAATTTCTCGATGCACAGTGGTGTGAAAGGTGTAAATAAGGAATTTAAAATAACCTAAAATATAAACCATTTTTCAGTAGGATTTCTTTTAATAATCTCTCCGTTTAAAACAAGATATCATTCATTCAAATTGGTTGTGTTGTTCCAAATTTTTGGACTACACACAGTAAAAATATTTGCCAACTGAATTGTTTTAAATTTCGACAACTATATTTTCGATTGCATTAACAGAAATTTCATAACAGCAAACCATTTTCTTATGTGATTAAATAATTACTGTCAAGGCAACAAAATTGTAATCTTAATCAATTAAAAATTCGCTTACTATATCTAGTGACATGTTCCAATTTTTCGCAGTAGGGCCCACCATTTGAAAAATTTTGTCAAAATTTCATGACATTTCATCAATTAGAAAAAAAAGTTACCGTTTTAGTTTGTGAAAAATTGGATTACAAAGAGTTTCGTGTTTTGATTAAACATTGTTTTTTGGTGGGAGAAAATACTATCCAAGCCAAAGAAGAGGTTGATAAACATTTTTTCGCCATAATGTGCGCGAAGATATTCCGAATTTAAACGTAGTTGTACAATCACAAATGATGCAGATCGTTCTGATCGTCCAAATGAGGCAGTTACCGAAGAAAACTTATAAAAAGTGTATCAGGTGGTAGTGGATGATCGAAAGATTAAAGTGAGTAAGATTACTGGCATTATTCGGCATATATTACATGATCATTTAAATATGAAAAAGCTTTCTGCTCGATGGGTGCCTCCGTTTTTTTTAAAGAGCTGAACAAAAACTGAAACGTGTTCATGATTTAAAGTATGCTTTGGAGATGTTTGAAGTTAAAACAACTGAATTTTTACATTGATTTCTAACAACCGCTGAGACGGGGCTTCACTATTATACACGCAAATTCACTATTAGACAGTCTGCAGAGTGGTTACAAGCGTGCAGAAGCCGACTAAAGACTCAAAAATCCGCTGAAAAGGAATTTGCCATTGTTTTTTTTTTTGGATGCACGTGGTATAATATTTATTGATTGCTTGGAGAAAGGAAACACAAGAACTGCCAAGTACTATGTTGAGTTATTGGACAGATTGGATGAAAAAATTAAGAAAAAAACGACCCCACTTAAATAAAAAAAATCGTATGCCATTATGACAATGCACCGTCGCAAAAATCCATAACTTTTGACTGGATTGGAATTTTTGTATCCGTTTTTTTGTTTAGCCCACCTATTAATAATAAAAAAAGTTATGGAGGGTTTAAAAGACATTTTAATTTTTAGTTAAATTTTGGTACAAAAGTGAAGTGTTAAAAGGTTAAAAAAGGTTTTTTTTATACAATGTCTTATTTTTTCAGTTAATTGTACAACTAATACTTTTTAAAAATTTTGTAAGTTAAATTTTGGTAGATAATGCTAAACTTTAACCCCCGTAAACATTTTAGTCCTAATGTTAACAAGGGCCAAAGGTTGGCTTTTTTTTGAAAGAGCCCGAGTTAAAATATAATTTATAAAGCAGCGATCGAAAAAAATTACTGATATTGGTTCAAGATAGAGAAGTTTCAATGAAAAAGTCATGTTTTTCTTTAGTTCAAAATTTTTGTATTATCTTTCTAAATATTTCTATATCAAATAGCAGATTCCAGCGCTCGAAATTCGAGTACAGCTTTATTTTTCAACTTAGCCAATTCACCAACCAACACTTTAATGGTTTATTATTATTGTGAATGAAGATAAAAAACTCACTAGCAAACACACTAGCAAATTTAATAAAACACACATAGCATATGTGTAATTTTATGTATGTGTTAGTAGCAGTTTTAAATGTGATTTGCTCAAAATAAAGGAAAAAATTAAAAAAATGTAAATCTAAAAAACGGCTAAAAAGAAATACCTTTCAAATAATATAGGTTTGGTCAAAATCGGTATAAAATGGTAGAACAAAACATTGGTCACAAGAAATCGCCTACGCTATTAATATTATAAATTTTTATTGTAAATTTTTTGTTTGTTAGATTTATCGTCATTTTTCAGACATATTGCAATTACTACTGTAATTAATATGCAATTTTAATTTTGTTTAAATGGTGCGTGGTAAAGAAGAAGAAAGCATATATTTCATAACTGCACTGTATTCTTAATCGGACCGGTTTCTGGCATTTCAGCCTTCATCAGCTTGAACATTGTGATAATTGTTATGTTTTAATTGAATAGATTGTTTCTATATGAAAATTTTTTTTTCTACTTAGGGCGGCCGTGAGGTTTTGAACCATGAACCTTCACATACACTCGTACTTGCACTTTTTGGTCAGCGCTTTAACACACTCACCTAAAGTCAGGCCTACAAGCAGTGTGGTTAGTTTCAGTTTTCGTACCATACAGTTTTACTTTGTATTAATTTCAGAAGATTTTTTTAAATCAAGAAAAATTGCTAACTATATAAAAAAGAGTATAACTTATTGTTAGTGTACTTGAAAACTACTATAAATCAAACAATTTTAGTAAATAGTTCTTCTAAATAGAGTTGATTTTCATCTTCTAGAAGTTGTTTAGCTTCTTCGTCTAATTCAATAGAGGTAGTTTTCCATTTCTGTCGAATGTTGGACATATATGGATCTTAAGTGCACAACAAAATAGTGATAAGTTCTTCATTAGTGCAATATCTGGACATTTTTCTCGTATTGTGCTCGCGAAAGAATCTGTAGTCTTTGTTCCTTTTTTCTTGTGCTTCTTCAGCTAGATCTCCTATGGGTAGTATATTGTTTTGAATTATTTATTTCCCATGGTACAAAATTTTATGAACTGTGGATGGTTAATATCTCCAAGAGTATTTTTCCTTATAGAGTATAGCTGTTTTATTGGCGTTCTCTCCAATTTTTTTTTGCATTTATCTTTTTATATGTGATAGAAGCTACAGTTTCTGGGTCGAAAAAGCTGTATTTCCATCATTTGAGTCTCCTTCTCCTTGTTTTGGTTTGTCGATTATGAGGCCTAGCTGTAGATATTTTTCTTGAATTTGTTAATTTTTTAGTTTCTTTTTCCTCATTTTCTTTGTTTTTGTTATAAGTATATAACAACTCGTGTCAACTGTACCGTTTCCTTTTTCTGTCAGTACAAAAAACAGATAAACTCACGGAAAAAAAATACACCGCTACGACCAACTTTTGTATTCATAACACACAGACGGACGGACAGACATCGTTAAATCGACTCAGAAAGTGATTTTGAGACGATCCGTATAATAAAAGATGGTTATAGGTATAATATTTTTGGTAGTTACAAACATCAGGGCAAACTCATTATACCCTAACCACATTTGTGGAAATCTTTTGTATTCACAATTTTTGCACAAAATATCTGATCTTGGGTCAGAAAAATTGTTCTGGTGCACAGGGACGGAAACTGGCGGGTATACAATGGGGTATAGGAGTGTAGGGGAGGGTTTGGACTACGGAAGAGTGCAAGAGTTTTTTGATGGCTTTTGATGGGCAGGAGTTATGCTCTATTAAGTAGGAGATTTTTTTTAATTTCTAAACGACTCAGTGACTTTTTATTTCTAAAAATAATGGCTTAGAAGTTAAAAAATTATACAAAATTTATTTGACTTTAAAATCTTTTAAAACAAAAAACTTGCAGCCTTTTAAAAATTAAAATTTACAATGAAATTTTTAATTTTAGCAAAATACTGAAAAAGTCCATTTTCAAAAACCTTGTTCGCTGTGATTTAGTTGAAATAGAGTCGCAATTTTTTGGCTTCCGAGGTTCACTGGTATTTACTTTCAAATGAATAACATAACTTTGAAATCGGTAACCATAAAAAAATGATTTTTGGCTGCCTTCTCAAAATATGGTCCACAGAAAAAGTCCTTACATTACGTATTGCTTTCCCACCTCTTGTATTCTCCAGATTTGTCCCCCAGCGATTATTATTTGTTCCCAAACTTGAAAAGATAGCTTAAGGAAAATAGATTTTCCCCAAAATGTAGAAGTCATATCAGAAACGGAAGCCTATTTTGAAGAGTTTGACAAATCGTATTTTTTCAAGGGTATCAAGATGTTAAAGGATCGTTTGAAGAAGTGCATTTCACTTAACGGTTTTTCATTGTTAGACCACGAAGTTTTCACTCCATGTAGTACTTAGTAACTTTATCGTAATTTGGTTGGAAATAATTCGATAGTATTTTGTTTCTGTTCTACATAATTCGAAAGCTTAATAAGCATTATAAAACTGAATTTATGGCCTTATTAAATTTGATGGCTACAAAGATTTGGTGCTGAAAAATTGTGTGTTGACAATTTAAGATCGTTCTAAACCTCGATTGATTTTGACCCTGAATTTTTTTTGAAAAGAGCTTCGCCTTAACTTCTCTCTTAATATCTCTTAATATTTCTGAAATTATACTCATCATTATGTGAAGTATAGTCTTATCCGGCAAACGGTTTTTTATAAACAATGCCGTACTTTTCTCTATAATTAAATTTAATAATTTAGTAATAACTATTGTACTGAATTGAAGAAAACATAAAGAAAATCTATCTATCTATCTATCTACTCATCACTACGGGTGATGAGACTTGATTATATGCTTATGACCCCGAAACAACCGGCTAGTCAAGCAATTCTATTAAAAAATATAACAACGTCCACCAAATGATCCATTACCAGTCATACCCAGTACTATGAGCAGTGAGTCCGAACATCTTTCACCAGCAGTGGTAGTTTGTATGAGGCTGATGATGAACTCCATTTAGTGACTCAAGCTGAGCTGAATGCAGCAGTGGAAACATCTTGCAGATGGGAAAAAAGTAACAATCTAAAAATAAAAATAAAAAATAAAAATGAAAAATAAAAAATAAAAAAAGAAAAATGAGAAATAAAAAATGAAAACGAAAAATAAAAAAAAAAATAAAAATAAAAATAAAAAAAAAATGAAAAATGAAAAATGAAAAATGAAAAATGAAAAATGAAAAATGAAAAATGAAAAACGAAAAACGAAAAAAGAAAAATAAAAAATAATTACTAGATGTTTACACATCTCCCCTGTGATCGGACTCATATGATATTTTTTCTACAAAAAGTATATTTTATTAAAAAAATAGATTTATATATAAATTGCACTTCTTATTAAAAAAGTAACCCTTCTTTAAAAACTTAATATTCTTAATTTAATTTTTCCATAAATATGTGTCATTTCTAACAAAAGTATCTCTTCTTTAAGAAATACAATTTCTCAATAAAATTCATTTTCTTAAAAAAGTGATTTAAAAACAATAGTCAAATAGTACCTTTTCCTTAAAAAATACATTTTATTCAAATAGTGCTTTTTCTTAAGAAATTACTTTTTTAAGGTACCATTTCTTAAAATAGTACCTTCTTTTGAAAAGTACATTTACTTAAAAAAGTAACTGTGCTTAAACAAGTACCTTTTTTAAAATATTACCTTTTTTAAACGTACCTTTACTTCAAGAAGTAGCGTAACTTAAACAAGTACCTTTTCTTAAAAAATATGTTTTCTTACAAAAGTATCTTTTCTTAAAAAGGTAGTTCTTCTTAAAAACGTAGCTATTCTAAAAAACTATATATTTTCTTTAAAAAAAATTTCGTAAATAAGTAAATTTACTTAAAGGGGTACTTTTTTTTAAGAGTAAATTTTATTTAAAAAGTACATTTCTTTTAATGGGAACTATTCTAAAGAAAAGTACGTATTCTTAAGAAATTCGCTTCTTCAAAAAACACCTTTACTTACGCGAATGTTTAATCAGTTTTCAAACCAGTTCAACGTCCACCAAATGATCCATTACCAGTCATTCCCAGTGCTACGAGCAGTGAGTCCGAAATATCTTTCACCAGCAGTGGTAGTTTCTATGAGGCTGACGATGAACGCCATTTAGTGACTCAAGCTGAGCTGAATGATCTAATTCGTGATTTACGTTTAACGAAGCAAGGCGCAGAATTACTGGCTTCATGCATGCAGCAGTGGAACACGCTGCAGTTGGTACAAACGTAACAATCTATAGAGATACAAGCATGGAATTGGCTGCATATTTTAAAAAGATGGTTTATTTCAAAAAATTAACCAGCCATATGACAAAACTGAATGGGGATTATTTATTGATGGCTCTAAGTACAGTTTAGCATACCAATTGCTCATGCCAATAATATAAAGGAAAATTACAAATCAATGACTGAAATTTTGACATTAGTCAAGACCATCGTAAGTAACTGTAAATTAATCTGTTTCAGGTAATTGGTTTGTTGACTGGTATGTAAGGAGGTTTCACAAAATTTGGATAGTCGCGCTACACGTCGTCATTACGTCAGAATAGAGTGGCCAAAAAGAACTGAATATTCAGCAGGAAAACAAAAAATTTGAAATAAACTATTAATTGATCCAAATGACGTTCTTCTTCCACCATTGCACATAAAATTGGACCTTTTTAAGAACTTTGTCAAGGCTCTGGACAAAGATGGTGCAGCATTAAAATATTTGTTAGCAGTTTTTCCTAAAATTTCATATGCTAAAATCAAAGAAGGCACATTTGTTGGCCCTCAGATCAGGAAGCTATTGAATGATGAAAATTTTTCACAATGTTTATTGGAGAAAGAATATGCAGCCTGGAAATCTTTCAAGAGCATCGCGGACTGCTTTCTTGGAAACAATAAGAGTGAAAACTACAGACAAGTTGTTGCTGAATTATTGAAAAATTATCACGAATTTGGTGCACGAATGTCACTCAAAGTGCATTTTCTTCATTCTCATTTAGATTTTTTTTCCACAAAACCTAGATTTAATGAAAATTGAAAGAAATTATCAAGGATTTTGGGACAAAAAGCATGCTGGACTCTAATAGATGAAACCAAACCAACAAAATACAAACGACGTTCAAATAACGCCATTCACTTTTGAAAATTCATTGATTTTTAAATAAGCTAATGATTTTTTATGTAAAAAACTAATAAAAACATTTTTTTGTATCTCGAAAACGTGACGTGATAGAGAAAATGCAATTACAGATTAGAATTCCGCCAACCAAATTACCCTAGGAAAGATATTTGGTTGCTCCAGTCTAAATCCTTGTTGGCTAGTGTAATTAAAAATCTTTCTGCTAAAAAATTTTGATTTTGCTATTTTTGATCTCTTGAAATCTATCAAACGATAAAAATGGCAAGGATTTTACTCAAATTGTGTCTGATTTTCAGATTGCAACGTCGATCTCAGCATTTTCGTTTTCGGTGGCCTAGTCCGCATTACCTACATATTCGAAAAAGTCGAACTTACTCAACATAATTTTTCAAGGATTTTCCAGACTATTAATAAATGACTTAATCCACGAGTTAACTACATGGTGTCTCGACTAGCCATAATTCATGGCAATGTTCACGTCAATGGCTAGTGGAGACAGCTAATGTTCATGTCATGACTAAAAAACCCAACTTTTTGCCATGACAGAAAGTGTGACAAAAACTTAGCCAGTAATTTGAAGTTTCATTCGATTTTGACGTTTAAGTATATCAAAATGGCGCAACTTAAATTAAATAAAGGCGAAATTATTAATTTCATTCTAAAAAAGGATTCACCCAAAATCTTGTGCTTTTTCTTTCATTTTTTTTCTTCTTCAATTTGTATTTTTAGTTTTTTAACACTTTTAAAGTATTGAGTACAAGAAAGCATTTTTGTTATTTACGGTTCAAAGATATTTTGGAAATGAAATGTCTAAACATAATTTTCGTTTTGTCTTATTTTTTTTTCTCTGACTTGAACATGAACATTGCCATGAATTATAGCTAGTCGAGACATCGTGTTAAGTAAATTTGACATCGGCTACCTCCAAAATATCATAATTTGAGTCGTTACATTCAAACTGAACGTTTTCAATTCGTTCGGTATTCTATCCCATAGTGCTCTGCTATTACTGTTAATGCTGTTAAGTTAAACGAGTGTATTAACAATTGCCACTGTTAGCTAACATTATGTTTACATGTGCTAGTGTGTCTGCTGTTACCCTGTGCTTGTGTTTTAACACACATTCAACTTTTATAGTTGTGCTGTTATTTGCTTTTAGTTGCTGCTTATAATTTACAAAGTGCGTAAAACGTTCTCTGATTGGTTGTTCGTTGGAACGTGTGTGTGTGTAAGGGTTGTTATACGATGATGTTTGACATGTTAGCAATGGACTTTGTAGAAGTATATAATAATAATTTACAATACTTGTTTATATTTGCCACATTTTTTGATTACACACATTTCAAACATAATTTTCTTAAATTAAACATTTTATTTTGCCAAATATTTTTAATTTCGAAGTATTAAAAAAAAAAGAACGAGTATCAAATTCGGCTGTATCAAATCTTTGATACGATTCATCTATACATTGAACTCAATATTAAAACCACTATTGGGTGCGGTTACCATTTTAATACAGTTGCCAAAAATACTACGCAATAAAATGAAATTTTATTTATACCAGCTGATATCCATTATGTATTTTTGATGGGTTATGGAACTCTAACAACAAAAACAGTCGAAATTTAAAATTTTAGGGAAAAGTTTTTGTTTTCTAAACTTTGTGTTTTTTGAAGAACATGATCCACCGATTTTTATCATAACTTGAGTAAAACTTGATCCAATTGTTACAAAAACACAAAAAAAAATTTAAATTTAAATTACCTATAAGTTATGCTAATATTATTTTTTTTTATACACTCAGCAGTTTCGGAGTTATTCAGAATGAAATGGTGAATTTATTTGGGGAAAAATTGAAACTTTCATAGAAAATCGAAAATAGCAAAATATGACTTTTTTTCATTGCTAAATCATAAAGTTACGTACACTGCAAATAAAACGAGCCATATATCATGAAAATCTATGGGAAAACTTTGATTCTATTCTTAACTATGCCCTGTAGTGGTTTGCTACGACTTACCGAGACATATTGTCATGTACGTATGTTTTAGTAATCAATTTTTCCTAAGAAGTTTGTATTGTATTTGATTTATTTTATATATTTTTTTTATTTCAATGCTTTCTAATAGATAATAGCTGCCCAAGAGAAAAACATGGATTTTCTTAATTAAATCCGGCAACAATTAACATTTGGCAACATTTTGCGATTTTTGATCTGGACGATTTTTGATTTGGCTATTTTTGATTTTTGGTTTTTGTTTTTTCGATTTTCGGCTTTGGCGAGTTTTGATATTTTGAATTTGGCAACTCCGTCCATATTTTTCACATTGGCAATTGATGTACTTATTAAAAGTTTTAAGACTGTCGCTTTCATAGTATTTCATATTTTTTGTATAGGAGGCGCCACGCTTTAAATTTATTTAAATTTATTATTTATTTTTTCATTCGGGGAAATACATGTTTGTACATCAACTGATTACTTATGCTTGCATAAGTGTCAGTTCTATGCATAAATGTCAGTCGCGCTTGATGGTAAATGTAAATAAAATCAAATTTTTTTTATTATCATGACTAATAAACATGTTTTAATTGTTTGTTCATTAAAGAAAAAATTAAAGTAACCAAAGAAGTCGAAGGTTGATTAAAGAAAAATGAATGCTTTGAATCAGAGGCTCCCATTTTAAGCGGAAAGGAGAGTAATGACGAATGTTCGGTGAAAGAAACTATTCATCATTCTTCCAGAAATGATGTAAAACTTTCTTTCCGAACATGGAATTTGTATTTGCAAACGAATGACATTACTACTGAAAATAATAAAAAAGTAAATTTTTCGCACTAATTTCAGAATTTTTCTTTTCACTCACGCTTATTATAGTTTTTTGTATCACACATTATTCCAGTTGAGCTTAAAAAAACAATCCATAACTCGAAGTTTCCATACGTCGAACTTTTTTTTTTGGAAATTCGTACTTTTTTTTAGGAAAATTTACTTTTTTATTATTTTCTTTCCAATTGGCAATTTTTTGTATTTATTTTGGGTTAACGTAAAAAAACTGTGCCAATATCAGCCTAAGCTAATATAACACGTGGAGTATAATAATAATATTACACCTTCATTAAGCAAATGCTAAAAACACAATGACCAAAATAACAGCAACAAGTACAGCTATCACCCACAAATTAAAAAAGTTAGAATAACAACAATAACAAGAATAACATAGCGAAAATCACAAGTATTTCAAGAGCTTTTTCAAATTTTCATTGAAATCTTGGGATTTATTCAACAAATTTTGATGTTTTAAAGAGCAACGTGTTCAGGATATCAATAAATTAGTATCACTAAAAATGAGCCACCCAGCATACCTATTGAGGATATGATCGTGATTTCCACAGACGGTCGAATATTGCGGTGTGAGGTTCGGATCATTGTGACAATGGATCTAAAACTTCAGATCCAAAAAAAAAAAAACATTTTTCAAAAAAATTTTGATATTAATAATTGCGTTTCAATTAAATTAATTAATAAACCATAATCTATAGTAAATTCTCTTTTTAATAAAACAACAAAATCTATTAACGGTTGAAAAACAGCCAAGTTATATCTAGTTCCCCAGGCAATAAATGCGTCGCAGACCACTTAATTAAGAAAATTGAGCTCACATTTTTAAAGACATTGAAATAATTTACAACAACAATATTTTGGCATTCTCCTGATCCCAAAATGATCTTTTGTAAAGTACTTTGCATCTCGTCTATTGTTATACCGTTCTAAATTAATGTCCAAACGGTACGTATTTTTTAGCACTATTTCAAAATCTCCAATTTTACTTTTTCAAAAATTTTGTTCAAGAAATTTTCCGAAATCAACGATTGGACTTTAAGATTTTATTAACAAAATATATTTAATTAAAAATGCCAAATATTCTTGGTATACTGTTCTTAATTTGTCGAGGGCAGCGTTTTTAGTTCAGCGGATTTGAAGAAAAATGTGATTTTCTTAATCTAGTGGTCTGCAACGCATTTATTGCCAGGGGAACTTGATATAACTTGGCTGTTTCTCAACTGATAGTAGATTTTGTTGTTTTATTAGAAAGAGAATTTACTCTAGATTATGGTTTATTAATTAATTAATTGAAACGCAATTATTAATATCAAAATTTTTGTGAAAAATTATTTTTTTTTTTGATAATTTTTACATATAAATTCAAATTTGAACTTTGAACTCAATGCGCGTCCAGAAAGCATTGTCCGATTTGGATCAAATTTTGCGCACTAAAGTTTTAGATCCAGTGTCACAACAATCCGACCCGCACGTCTTGAAATTCCAAAAAAAAAAATGGCTGTCACCCTAATATACAAATATTCATATACAGTGGAGAGCAGGGGAGCACTTCTAAGCGGATAACAAAAGGAATAATAAAGGGATTTAATTTTTTATTTTATTTTTTTATATTACTTATTTTTTATTCTTATCAAAACAATATTTGATTTGATTTGGTTTTATTGAGGCTTTAAATGTCATTTATAAAAGTTTTAACAAACTATAATTTTATGTGAAAACTTAAAACTATATTGTATTATTTTAATATTATTAAAAATACGTGTATGCAACGTGCTTATACATAAAGTGAAAATTAAATGTTAAGAGTTTTACATTTATTAAAATAAAGTCAACTAGTGCCTGCTCCCAGCACTATTAATTATTTGTAGAGTAATTTCTACATTTAAGAACTTAAATCTAATAAATATTTAAAACTAAACTTAAAAACTAATCTTAAAAATAAACTTAAAACTAAACTTAAAAAAAAAAAATATGTAAAATAATAAAATAAATTACCCTCTATGTTTGCCGGGAGTAGGACTGGAATAGAAGCTATAGCCAGGAATATTGTCAAGTTGTTCCCTTATTATACCAATAGCCGAAAGATAGTTCGTATTGGACCAACTAAATTCCGATTCGCTTGACAAAATGTCCTGCATTACATTACCTTCAAAGTTTATCACGCTTTCTACAAATTTCCTCATCAGATTGAGAGCATAATTAGATAGAGGAGATAATGAAGCCGTTTCATAAATAAATTGATTTGAGAATCTTTTTTCTCGGGAATCATAATTTTTTCCTATACACTTCCGTATAATATGACGTTCAAAAATTTCCATCTTCTTCATTACCGTTGCTGAGATACTAAACCATACAGGAAATGCGTAAAGAAGTATTGGTCTTATACTGGCTTTATATAAGAGTAATTTAGTTTTCACCGGCAGAGATTTATTATTAAATAACCTTGAAAATGCACCTTTAACTCGATTAGCTTTATTCAAATTATAAACAGCATGTTTATTGAATTTTAAAAGTTTACTAAAATTGACCCCGAGGTATTTAAAGCTTTCCTTAAAAACAATTTCATTACCGCCCAGAAATAGTTTTAGTTTTTTACTCTCCGGAACCACAGTATATTTGCATTTTCCGGAAGCATTTCGTATGTACATTGCATTGCTCTTGGAGACATTAATTTTAATTCCCCAGTGAGAATAATATTCATTAACATGCGTCAGATGCAATGAAACTCGTTCCAGAGCAATAAGCGGCGACTCATCATGAGCGTATAAAAGAGAGTCATCCGCATAAAGTAAACCTAAAGAATCGTTGAACACGTGGGGAAAATCAGAAATAAATATATTATACAAATGAGGTGCCAAAATTGAACCCTGAGGAACCCCACAAGTTACAGCACCCTGAGAAGATAGCATATTGTCAATCTGAACACAAAATCTCCTGTTATCGAAAAAGCTTTTAAAAAGTTTTATTATTTGTGGTTGAAACCCAATATTAATCATTTTGTATAAAATACCGTTGTGATATGCTTTGTCAAAAGCCTTTTCGATATCAAGACATATTGCAACAGTACATTGACGTTCACGTAAATGTTGAATGACATCATTGTGAAATTTAAGCAGTGCATGTACCGTAGAGTTACCCTTTTTAAAACCAAATTGATATTGAGAAATGTAATCTTCATTTATGCCAAAGTCCATCTTCTCGCGAATAATTTTCTCAAATAATTTCCCCAAATTGGATAACAAAGAAATTGGTCAGTCAACATCGGTCTTACCCTTTTGTTTTGGAATTGGTACAATTTTTGCAATTTTCCAAACATCAGGGAAATAACAGTTATTTATACAATTATTAAAAATTATTGTTAAGTATTCAAAAGCTTTCATTGGAAATTTTTTAATTAAATAATTAGAAATGTTATCTAAACCGCACGATTTCTTGTTATTTATCAATTTGGAAATTTCGAGAATATCATCTAATATTGTAAACTTTGTGTCTCTCTGATTGTTTAAAGATCCACAATTATCATCAAAAATTACAAGAGAATTTGGAATTTGAGAAGTGATGGTACTTATAGATTCTTCCAAATCTGAAATATCTCTATTTGGAGGAGACCCTTGATAGACGGAAGTGAAATGATTTTTTAAAGCCTCCAATTTTTGGTCTAACTCCTTAATTTTGACACCGTTTACCGAAATGTCATTGACGCTTGTTCGATATCTGTTTCCAATGACATTCAAAATATTTCTATAAGCCGATGGTCCTGGTTTTATGTCCTTAAGCTTTTCACAGAAAAGTTTCGCTTGTTCCAATTCTATTTGTTCCTTAATTAAAATCTTGACCAAATCAATTTGTTTGGAAATAAGCAAATAATCTGGATGCCTTCTGTTCAATGTTCTAGTAAATATTCTTTTCAAATCCCTTTGCCAATTATACTGAATCCTTAGAAGCTTCTTAACATGTTCCGAAACAATAAATTTTGGATTGTTTTTAGTTTCAAATTCCCTTGAGTGAATTTTGGTTATGAAATTTATTGTAGTTACAAACTCATTAATAAGATAATCAATTTGTTCATTTGATAAATTTATATTATTTGGCGGAAAATGATCCAACAAAGAATTAGTAACATCAATTTTGAATGAGTTCCAATCTGTGTTCTTAAAGGAAACAGAATGGTTGGGACTTTTCAAAAGAAAACTAAAATTTGAAAATACAATTTGAAATTTTAGCGGTATATGATCCGAAAAAGTGGGAAGTGTAAATGTTTTGTAATTCTGGTTGGCAACATCAATAATATCTGAACTTACTATAAAGTGATCTAAATGAGAAGAACCACCCGGGAAAGTAGGATATGAATCGCAAATTCTAGTAACAGAAAAAGATTCATTCTGAAGCCAGTTCGACAATACTTCACCATTAAAGTTGTTAATAGAATCTCCCCAATTAACGTTCTTTGCATTCAGTTCACCAAAACAATATTCAAAACAAAATAAAAAAAGCAACAAGTTAAGGGAGAAAAAGACATATTAAGAAAACAACTCGTATGTACTCATTTTAGCTCCCGCTAAACTACAATTAGAAAAATTAAAATTAATTATTAGAAAAATTAAAAATTTACCGTTACTTTGGATTTTGTTTATGATTTTATTATTGTTAATTTTGTTTTTGATAATGAAAACTTGAGATTAATATCTTTTCTGATAAACTGATTATTTGACAAAGTATGATTAAAAAAAAAAAATTAAATAAAAAAATTTTTTTTAAATTATGAAAAAGCTATCGGGAACCGTGGAAAATTTTACTTTAAGTATGACAGATAATGGCTCCTCATCAAGAGAGATAGTTAAAACATTTTATAATATTAATAGGCTAGGCGATTTCTTGTGACTGATGTTTTGTTCTACCGTTTTATCCCGATTTTGACCAAACGTATATTACTTGAAAGGTATTTCCTTTTATCCGATTTGCAGATTTACAGATTTTTTAATTTTTTCCTTTATTTTGAGTAAATTGCATTAAAAGTTGCAACAAACACATACATAAAATTATACAATGCTGTGTGTGTGTTTATTAAATTTGTTAATGTGTTTGTAATAAAAATACGTTTGTTTTTTGTGTTGATTTGTGAATTGACCCTTTACGGTCTTTATTTAATGGTAAACTAAAATTTCCTAGAATTTGCACTCGAATTTCGAGGGCTGGTATCTGCTAGTACCTTTAGTTGTTATATACTTACAGTTCATAAAGTTTTGACCATGGGGAGCAAATAATTCAAAGCAATATCTGATCTATCTGAAGAAGCGATGTTGCACTAATGAAGAACTTATCACTACTTTGTTGTGCTCTTCAGATCCATATATTTCCAACATTCGACATAAATGGAAAACTCCTCTATTGAATTAGACGAAGAAGCTAAACCACTTCTACAAGATGAAAATCAAGGCTATTTAGAAGGAATATTTTCTAAAATTGTTTGATTTAAGTAGTTTTTCAGTACACAAACAATAAGTTTATACTCTTTTTTTTTATACAGTTAACAATTTTTCTTGATTTAAAAATTTATATATTTTATAAATTTTTAATATAAATTGATATAGAAATATTTAAAAAGACAATAAAAAAATTTTAACTAAAGTAAAAACACGACTTTTTCATCGAAATTTTTCTATCTTGAACCAATATCAGTTAACTTTTACGTTCGCTGCTTAATAAATTATATTTTAACTCGGCCTCTGTAAAAAAACCAACCTTTGGCCCTTGTGAACATTAGGACTAAAAGGTTTACGGGGGCCAAAATTTGACATTTTCTGACAAAATTTAACTTAAAAAATTTTTAAAAAGTATTAGGTGTAAAATTAACTGCAAAAATAAGACATTATATGAAAAAACCTTTTTTAACCTTTTAGCACTTCACTTTGTACTAAAATTCAACTAAAAATTAAAATATGTTTTAAACCCATCATAACTTTTTTTATTATCGGTCGATTTACGTTTTATAGCAAAAATGAAAGGCTAAAGTCCCACCTACCAAACAAAAGAAACTGGATATCAAAATTCCAATCCAAACAAAAGTTATGGATTTTTGACCGCCTCTCGTGAAATGGTCCACTGTGCGCCGACCTGGTGAGACCATACAAAGGCACCACGTAAGACCAACAGTAAAACATGGTGCTGGCAATGTTATGGCATGGGGTTGTTTCACTTGGTGGCATGTTTGACCACTACAACAAATTGATGGTATTATGCGAAAAGAAAGCTATTTGGAAATTTTGCATATCCTGAGGACGAAGTAATATTTCAATGGGATGGGGACTCAAAACACACCTCCAAAATCGTTAAAGAATGGCTGACTGATCAAAATTTTCAGGTAATGCAGTGGCCAGCGCTAAGTCCCGACCTCAATCCAATTGAGAATTTATGTTCAATTGTGAAAAGGTTGGGACAATATCAAACTGCCCCACCGAACTTATGCGTGCTGTGGCGACGTGTAAAGCTGGAGTGGCAGCGTATTCCAGATCAAGTTATTCAATACTTGGTAGAAAGTATGCCAAGACGCATAAAAAGTATTTTAAGTAATAGAGGCCTAAATTTAATATATTTGAATATAAAGGGGTTTTCAACAGGGACGCTACAAAAGTAGAAAGACAGGGACAGCAAACGACGCCATATTTCTTGCCGCTCTTTTGACATTTCTCTTCACTAAGGTTTGCCATTTCATGATGGAAAGACATACGAGCCAACAACGAGTCGAAATTATTAAAATTTACTACCGAAATGCGGAGTCAGTGGCCTCAACGTTAAGAGCGCTACGTCCAATTTATGGTCGTCATAATCGTCCACGTGAATCCACAGGCACAGTACAAAATGTTCCCGTGCCAGTGAGCCCGCAGTGTCGAGAATATTGCTGCCGCTGAGGCTTCAGTTGAAGAAAGCCCAAATGTGTCTCTCACACGTCGTTCTCAAGCGTTGGGCATCTCTGTGACTTCGTTGTGGCGAATTTTGCGAAAAGATCTTGGCCTACATCCTTACAAGATCAAATTGACGCAAGAACTGAAGCCGCTTGACCACCAGAAGCGTCGTATGTTCGTGAATTGGGCTGAGCAACAACTTGAAAATGATTCGGATTTTCATCGAAAAATCATCTTCAGCGATGAGGCTCATTTCTGGCTGAATTGCTTCGTCAATAAACAAAATATGCGTTATTGGGCAGACAGCAATCCACACGTACTCCATGAGTCATCATTGCATCCCGAAAAAATTACGGTTTGGTGCGGTTTATGGGCCGGCGGCGTCATTGGGACGTACTTCTTCCGTGATGATCAAGACCGGCACGTTACTGTGAATGGGAATCGATACCGTTCAATGATAACCGTATATTTTTGGCCCCAATTGGATGATATGGACTTGGAGGACATGTGGTTCCAACAGGACGGCGCCACAAGCCACACAGCGAATGTCACAATCAATTTATTGGAAACCAAGTTTGGAGAACGTGTTATCTCACGAAATGGTCCAGTCGATTGGCCGCCTCGGTCGTGCGATTTGACGCCGTTGGACTATTTCCTGTGGGGCTACGTCAAGTCTATGGTCTATGCCAGCAAGCCAGCGATGATTGATTAACTTCGTACGAATATCGAACGTGAAATTGCAGCAGTATCGGCCGATTTATGCTTGAAAACTGTCGAAAACTGGGTTCAGCGTCTGGACTTCTGCAAGCGTGCCCGTGGTGGCCATGCAAAAGAGATCGATTTCCATACATAATGGCATCGAACGTACTTTCACAGGAATAAAGAATTTCATTGATATCCAAAACTGTTTTTGTTTTATTTAAAAAAACTTTTGTAGCGCTCTTATTGAAAAACCCTTAATTTCAATTGTTATTAAAATGTGCAAAATTGAATACATGAGACATAGTTTGGTTTGATATAGGTTTTTCTATGAATTTGTTGTATTTTTATTTTGTTTTTAATACAGTTTTGTTGACCATTGAATAATAAATTAAACAAGTATAGCCCAGCACTCGAAATTTGAGTGCAAATTCTAGGAAATATTATTTTTTCAATCAATTTTTGTCTTCCAATATTTTTTTTTTTAAGTCTATATATATAATTTATGAATATTTAAATGAGCCTAAAGGTGTGTTAATCAATTTTAGCAATTCACAATTCAACACAGAGCGTCTGATATATAATTTAAATCATTCGAATTAACAGGGTTTAACGAATTATTACAAATATATTATTTTATATAATTTAATATATTTTTAAGACAGATTAAACATAAATTTTATCATTCTCAGCTTCTCCTCCATATGAACTATAAATATGTCAATTTTCACACTCCTCCGTGCCCGCATGTTGCTTAAAAAGGGAATTAAAAATTTACCTTCACGTATTAATATATAAATAGATCCCAAATAAATTTTGAAATTGCTTTATTAGTGCAAGAAATACAAACTTGTACTCACCTCTGCTCCCCACTGTATATATATAGTGGGGTCCAGTTTTCATTTAAATTATTACCAATGGCAGCTGACAGATGGGTAGCCGCCAAACTTTTTTTTTGTAAATATTATAAACTTAAAAAAGAAAAAATTTCTCAAATTAAAGTAGCGTTTTTTGTTGTGGCATTAACATTTGTAGCTGCTTATTACCGCTACATTGTATTTGTATCCATTTCTATTGTATTTCAATTTGTCTAAATATGTTATTTTTTTTCATAAATAGAATAGTTAAATTAATGTCAAAGATTTTGTGATTTATTTCAAACGTTGTGTTTCTTGTTATGTTTTTTTTTTTATAAATAGAAATCTCCGTTGAATAGTAGACGAAATACAACTGTGAACATTTTAAATTGAGTAGCAAGATTTTTTTTTTTTTTATATTTCAATTAATGTTAAGTTTTCTAATTTTTTTGTTTACCAAATTGGGGTTGCTCTAAAATGATCAAATTAAATAGATTATAGACAAGATCGCAGAAGTTATAGAAAGTCAAATCACAATTCGTTAAGAGATGAAAAAAATTTTTTTTTCAAAATAAAAGCATAATTAGGCCTTGGACAGATTTTCTTCCATATATTTTAAAAGCATTAACCAAATTATTGAATGGTTCTTTTTCTCAATTGGGGTCAGTTTAGTGTAAGGTTGCAGTCCTTTTGTTTAAAATATAAGCATATTTATTTTGAATCATTCTTAACTTGCTTCAGAGAAATGTCTCGTTGTCATATCTGGCCCGAGTTTTTGTGGTATACAAGAGCAATGACCTCATACAAGAGCAATAACCTTTATTGGATACATTCTTGCACATATGGAATGAGATTGAAAAAATCTTAACACACGTTTCTCCGCTCAACTTTTTTCGCAAGCATTATTTGATTTTTTTTTGATTAATTTATCTTTTTAAAATTAAAATTAAAATGACAGATGAAACAGAAGCTCGTGCTAAGATTATAAAATATTTTCACCAAAATCAAGCTTCGAGTTACAAAAAGTTGGCAAAAGAGTCAAAGGATTTCGGTCAAACTATTTTCAATATTTTAAGAAAGTATAAGGAATTTGATCATTGATAGGAAACCTGGTTCGGTAAGAAAGAAAGGTCTACATGATGTTTTTAAGGCCAAGAAAATAGAAAACATATCGAAAACACTATCAACACAACTAGCCAAATCAGGTTTAAAAATATACAAAGTCTAAAAAGTTCCAGAAACGCATTCCCGTACGTGATATTTCATTGTCGGACTTAAAGATTCCCATCTTTTTAGGTCGCGATGAACTACTTTCATTGTTTGTTCCGCGTCATAGACGTATTGTCGGGGCTTGCGTTCAATTAATGATTTACAAAGTGTAGACATGTAATCCCCATTTGTTCAATTATGCATTATCTGTAGCTCTGTGCATCGTCCCAATACGAAGGCTTTGGATTTGCTATCATTTTCATAAATATTAATAGGCTAGGCGATTTCTTGTGACCGAAGTTTTGTTCTACCGTTTTATCCCGATTTTGACCAAACGTATATTATTTGAAAGGTATTTTTTTTTAGCCGTTTTGCAGATTTACAGTTTTTTAATTTTTTTCCTTTATTTTGAATTAATTGCATTTAAAGTTGCCACTAACACATACATAAAATTATACAATGCTATGTGTGCGTTTATTAAATTTGTTAATGTGTTTGTTAATGAGTTTGTTATCTTCATTCACAATAATAATAAATAATAAAAGTGGTGGTTTGTGAATTGGCTAAGTTGAAAAATAAAGCTGCCTAGAAATTGCACTCGAATTTCGAGCGCTGGAATCTGCTAGTTTTCATAAAAGCTCTCTGATAAATTGTTGACTCTCTCAACCATCAGGGGAGAGAAGAAGTGACTGTGGTGTCAGTAAATTCCCATATGCGTATTGTTGTGCCGAGAGACTATATGGCTTCTCATTTGGAGCCAGAACATCGGTTATGGTATTTCCGTGAAGATATGGTAACCAATCCGCATCATTGGCATTTGTTCTATCTCTTTTTAGGCGGTGATCGCATTATTGTCAAAAAAGATTGTATTATTGTATTGGTGAATTATTCTATCATATACATCGACAGATTGTGGCCCGGTATAATTTGGAACGTTTTAGCAACAATTTGGCCCGAGTTCACAGATTCAATATCTGCAAACAAATTGCGGAGGGATAATTCCCCACAATGGACTCTTCGGTGGCCAGTCGCACTTGGCCACCACGTTTCGATAATACTCGTTTGAGTGATTTGATCGTGAATTGGATCAAATTAATTTGGATCTTGGTGATTTGGAAAGATGGAGCGATCGTCTTTTTGAAGCCATCCATCAAGATTTCGTTGTAGATGAAATTGGTAAACGCATCAATTTGGATGAACAACTTGGAATTGATATTTTGGGTAATATGGTGGAGTCTTCAATTTTGCCCATTGCATGGCGATTTTCTTAATATGGGTCATGTGTTCATTTGCTATGCCCATGATCCCGATCATCATTATTTGGAATCGTTTGGTGTTAAGGGGAATCCGTTGCTGCTGTGCGTTATCTTGTTTTCCATAGACCCGTCAAGATAACCATACATAACCATAGATGGTTTCCAGCTGGCTAGCGAAGGTGGTCAAAGAAATGTTTTATCTACATTATCGCAACAAGCCGATGTAGATTTGTTGCGTGGCATGGATTTTGTACCCAGAGGCAATGTTTTCACCCAGATTACCCACTTGCACCATACCCCATTAACCTATACCATCAATGTTAACAATGATGGCGACGCTCAACGTTTCGGTACTGTACGTATATTCCTGGGACCCAAGACCGATGAGCGCGGTCAAGCTATGTTGTTGAGAGATCAACGTCTATTTATAGTGGACTTTTAATATTTTTTTATGCCAGCCAAAAAAATCATTTAAAATTTTTTGTCTTTTAGTAAATCCAGGGCAGAATACAATTCGCAGACATACTACTGAGTCAACTGTTATCGTTCCTTTCGAACGTACTTTTCGTAATTTGGATTCACATCGTCTAACTGCAGGCTAAAATTCTCTCACTGTTGATGTGTAAATTACATGTTGATCCCTAAGAGTCTGCTAGAAGGCATACCATGTGAATTATTTGTAATGGTTTCAAATCGTTACCGTTTTTAAGTCGTTACCGAATACCCCAAAGAGCTCTTCTTAAAATTTTTTTTTGTCAATTGACCAACAATTGGTTGGCACTTGCAGTAGGGCTGCTTGCTTCTGTGGTGTTCGTGATCGCCTATATCGCGATCGTTGTCCTCTGGGTTACACCTTCGATCGTTTGCTTCGCACTCGTGTTGATCGTTTGGTTAAATTTTTGACTCCCAATATGAGTGTGGTTGACGTAACCATACGTCATGACGACAGAACCGTATTGAGATCAGTTCAATATATTTCGGTGAAATTTCATTAAAATTCTTTAAAACGTTCCAGAAATAAAAACAATCTTCAATCTGCAGTATTTTATTATTAATTATTTAAGAACTAGTAAGTTTTGTGACACCTACTGGCCCATTGAAAATTATGGTAAACGCTTTTTAATGAATGGTTACTTTTTTTTTTTAGTAAAAAGTACTTTCTTAAAAGAAAAGGTGTTTCCTAAGAAAATATTGTTTTATAAGAAAAGTTACTTTTTAAGAAAAGCAAGTTGTTTAAGAGAGCTACTTTTTTAAGAAAAGGTATTTTTTTTAAAATAGGTACTTTTTACAGAAAAGGTACTTTTTTTAAGACAAGGTACTTTTATAACAAAAGATACTTTTTTAAGTAAACAAAGTTTTCAAAGAAAACTCACTATTCAAAGAAAAGCCATTTAAGAAAGGGTTCTTTATTAAAAGAAAGTACTTTGTGAGAAAAAGACTTTATTACGAAAAAAGTATTTTTTTTTAAAGACAATTTACTTTTTTAAGAAAAACTACTTTTATAAAAAAAAAATGCGTTTTTCGGAAAAATTACTTCCTATGGAAAAGGTGCCTTTTTAAGAAAGGGTACCATTTTAACGAACTTTTTGGAATACTTAGGTACTTTCTGAAATAAGTTGTCTTTTAATGTAATCCGCAGTACTTATCGTTCATGCGGGAATTTTTCAAAATTTTCGGGAGTAGTGACCTCACTACTGCTTGTGCGACTAGTTGAGATGCGTAAAGCCTCAGCCTCAACCTCAGCTAGCTCACGTACCTTCTCCGATCGTCCAATATCATTGCAGGGATTTTATCTACGATTTCTGACGTGGCGAGCTCTTTTGACCGTCCTCAACACTCGTCGTCATTAGGGGTTGTGTGAAACTCAGTAAATCACTTTTTACTTTATGACTTATAAAGCTTTTCCTTTTCCTCGAAATTCACCTTTTACATTTTTTTTAAACATTCTCGAGTCTCTTATGCCGGTTTTCTCAATGTATCGTCAAACTGCCTGTTACTTAACCAGGACATAAATTTATTGGATCAATAAACTGCCGGTTAACAATTTTGGTTTTCTCAATGTACCGACAAAAAAATTATTTTCAGTTGGCAATACCTCTCAAAATACGTATGAAAGTTGGGAGAATTATTTTCAGTTGGCAATGCCTATCAAAATTGACATGAAAGTTGGGAGAATAATTTATCTGTACGATAAATAAATAATTGGCAGATGAGTGTCGGTTAGAAAATAGAAGCAAATCAGACATTGAGAAAACCAAATTTGTTTAATCGGCAGTTTCTCGTTGGGATTAAAGATAATTGCCTTTTGAGAAAACGGCATTAATATTTTTAATGACAAATTTATTATTTAGGACAATCCTTAGTATGCTGCACACGTCTAATTTACCACAAATTTACTACGCTTATTACTGTCCACAATTAATGTTTACTGCAACATTCGCTGCTTCCAAAGAATGGATATTTTACAGTTTTGGAAACATGCATCAAATTCAGTGCAAAATTTTATCTGTTTCCTCTGTATATGTTAGATTCGAAGGATAGTTCGCCATAATATGAGATCATATGGCTCATTGTATATCCTTAGGTTTGAGAGAGGGCAGTAAGCAGATAGAGAAAAAGAAGAAGGTACATTTGCAAAGTCTTCTGCTATTAAGGTGCCCTAAACCGCCCAGTTTTCCTTATAAAGTCCTCCAGATTTCCAAGCGGAGCACCTAAGTACTGTGTAGCTCATATTATCAAAGAAACTTTTTCCTATATATCTAAGGCACCGGTCCTTCACTCCTGGGGTTTTAAACAGTAGGTGTTGCACTTACTCCTCCTCCTCGACTTCTATATAGAAATACGCTCGCGAGACACAATGCTTATGAAGTACTCCTAAAAGCGTTCAGATCGTCCCTTTGCCAAAACTAAGCAGCGTTTTAGTTCTCCTAGGATCAGGCAAGTGCCAATGAATCTGTATCATACAAGAGTAAAATAGCGTCCACTTTGTACATACTCAATTTAATTCTTGCCATTTCGTCGATTATATATGATAATTCCGATAATTCTGCCAATAACCTTGGGTTGATTTTTAACAGCAATTTAACATGGACATGATTTGTCTAACAATCTTACAAGTTAAAGACACTTTGTTCATTACAATACACCACACCTTTACGAATAAGCATTCTCCTCGCTAATTTATGGACGTGAGTTTTTTGGAAAGCTGCAATTCTTTCAGCTGCAGAAGACTTGACGATATATTCAATAATATTATTAGATATTTGTATGGATTAAGAAAGCATACTAGAGTTTCCCACACACCCCACTATGCCTTTTCGAAAAAATTCGCTTTGCCAGATCTCAAAGAGGAAATACATTATTATTCCATTATACTGTTGCATACTTATACGAGTATGCTTCACGTCTTTGAAATATTCTTTGACATACCCAACAGCTTAAAAGCCTCTCAAATATTTTTAAGCAGTTTTCATTTACGTAATTTATGTGTTCTTTGTAATAATTGTTTTACTATATGCTTGTCCTAATGAAGTATTTGGATAATATATTCCTGTATTTAAATATAAGATTAAATATTGCTATACAGAAATGGAAAATTAATAAGTAAATAAAATATTAGTGCCCACTAAATACATCCACCAGCTAAGTTTTTCCCATAACCCAACTATTGTCTGAAACCCATGCAGTCTAACATCGTGTTGTCGACTTTATTTAAGAGACCTTCTACATTCCCTTAACTCTTCGGTTTCATTGTCTTCGATTATAAGTCTTTGAGAGCAGTGAGACTGTCCACGAAGGTTTTAATGGGGGTTGGATTCATACCCCATTCCAAAATGAATCTCGAACTATTCGAGATACCCGAATATCGAGTTCTTCGAGTAAACCTCCCCAAGCCTATCACCGTTTGCAACTTTGAACCATCCGTATCAGTACTGTCTATGACAGAGTCTGCGGTCCAGTCTTCTAGAGTTGGTATTCGAATTTTCCACCAATTCATTACCTTTGAAATAATATCAGTTTCCTGATTTATCTGTGTACCTCTCAGTGTTCATAGTATAATGCTATATCTCCAAGAGCGTAGTTCTAGGTTCTCTATAACTCTCCTAAATGGAGTGCCACTTTCTGTGCCGTGCTCTTGATGAATATATACAGGACTTATTGTTCGGCATTACATCTAGTTTCGCTTGTCTTTTCAATGTGATAGAACTGAAGATGCTCAGGTAGGCCAGTCACTATACCATTCCAAGTTTATAAAGCCTGGTTCTCACATCAAAAGCTTTCCACCACATGAGATTAGCATATGTTAAATAGATCCCGGTTCCGCCGTGTAAATCCAGTTTATGATTTTGCAGTTTAAGACCTCAACTTTAACCAAATATCTTCTTTATCCTTCCTAACCTAGTAGAGTTAAAAATCCGGGATGGCCAAAGATGTCCCATCTACCCTGGAAAGATCAAACTCAGATATTAGCGCGATCAACACCCATACCGTTTTCCTTAGCACCTTTGAGAATTTTCTTCAACGCCAATTCCATGAGATCACTGATCGGTGCTTAATATCTTCTTCTCACCAGAAGCCATCACGTTGACTGTTCCGTTAAAAGATTTGAGGATTTAATGGTTCAAGAGGATCTGCAAAAACTGTCACAACCTTCCTCAATTTCCCGTCAATTCTTTTGAGGTACTAACGCTACTCTTCAGCGTGTTACGCGTACATAGGATGATCTGTGAATCCTCGGTGAAGTGAGGATTGCAATACCTACAGATCTAAACAAAAAAAAAAATCTTAGATAGTGATGGACATTAAAAGGACTGTTCCATATAAATCCATCATTCGCTTGAGTTATCTTAGTTCTACTTAACAAAACCCACTCTACTCAGTGTACATTGTGCATTAAATATAATGGTTGTATTTGTTGTTATGGAAGTATAACTGCCACCATCCACCAACGTGACTGTCTTCCTATCTATCCCAACATCTACCTGTTAACCAGTTTGGCGTGATGTCGTTGTGGTTTTTTATTCTAATTTATGAGCTTTTTATTTATGCAGGATCGTGTGTTGTTGTTATTGTTTTCTTTATTTGCAATGCTAAGACCAGAAGCTAATTTGTTTTGGTGTTTTTTTTGTGTGTTGTTTTGTATAAATTGTATATTTGTTGTGACTGTTTAATTTGTTGTAGTCAATTTTCGCGTGCTTTCGACTACTGGGCTTCTGGTTGTGTTTTTTTGTTAACTTTTTTTGTTTTTTGTTGTTGTATAGTTTTGTATAGTGTTAAGTAGGCGGGTATTTTTTAAACGATTATTGTTTGGTCTCACTTGAGAATATGTTTTTTAAGGTAAAAGAACAATCACTACACGAATGCCAGCATACAAAAGGAGAAAAAAAAAGGGAAACAAAAATGTTGGAATGAACAAAACGTAACAAGTGCAGTGTGTCTGCTGCTTGTCTAGAGTTTGAAGTTTATTTCAACATATGGAGGATGCATGGATGGAAGGACGGACGGACGAAAAGACTGTCGCAAGCATATTGAGGTTGATGATTTAAAAAAAAAAAAACGATACAGACATGTTAAAATATTTTTTTTATTGTTATTATTATTGCGTTTAAAGTTTACTTGTGACAGAGCAGGTATTTAAAGGAATTAGTTCTTTGTCCTTAGCCCATTTCAAGCGTAAGCGTAACATTTTATTTTTGGTAATATCTGGGCTGAGTCGGATTTGTTAGGTTTCAATACAGTTGATAACAGCTTTTTTAAATGGAAATATTTCAGTATTCTTTTGAGAGTTAAATTAAAATTACACACATTGTATTCTTTTGCAGCAGAATGTGTGTTCCAGAAATATATTTTAAGTACATTCGCCTTACCACCTGACTTATGCAAAGGTAAAATAAATCTTTAGTATATGTAGTAAATTTACTCTTCTATACCAAAAATTATTTGAATGTGTTTTTAAATACATTTGCTGTAAAATTACACTCAATATGTCCTGAGTGATACTATGCTCAAGATTGTTTAAACTTTAAAATTATATTGATTTATCTGTGGAGATATTGCTTGTAATAATTCTTTATTTGATTCTTTCCAAGAAGTAGAAAAATAAGCAATTTGCAAAGCAAGTAAAGACTGTTGAAAATACACGTTATGGGCACACTTAGAATTTGAGCACAGTTACTCAAAATACAAGCAGGAACACAAGCAAGATCAGGCTTGTATAAAAATTTCTACTGAATCAGAGACCTAAAAATTGTTTCGGTATCAAAGATATGGATAGTTAGCGCCGATTAAAGATTTGAAATAAAATGAATTATCATTGCAAAACATTGTAGGCGGGAACGACGAAGATTTGCGTTTAACACGTACAAAGCTAAAGCAGGACTTTGGGTAATTTGCAAAGATTGAGCGGTAAAATATTTAACATAATCTAAAGTTGAACAGGATTTTGCGTATCTTTTCAAAAGGCAAAATTTTCTGTTTTTTAGCCTCGAAAATTCCTTTGAATTCCAAGGAGAACCAGTATGCTCAAAGTTCTGGTGGGAAAGAGGAATGCATTTAGAAAAACAATCGTTCAAAATATCATAAAATTTTACCAAAAGAAAGTCCCTGGTGCAAATATTAAGGATCTGGTTATCAACCAAAAATGACCAGTCAATATGAAAAACCAGTTCATTCAATTTATTATAATCAGTACGTTTAAAGCAAAATGATTTATTTATCGCAGTATTTAGCCCCGTTATAGGCTCTTCTTGGCCAACATCAACAATTATACCAAGAGTAGAGTGATATCTTCAGGTAAGAATATTGGGTCAATGCAATTCACTACAAAAGTTTCAACATTGTCCACAAAACTAGATCCAACATTTTTTTGTTCGAGTTCAAAACACAATTTATCTGAAATACCCCCAGATCAGATATACTCTCAAGAAGTGTTACATAAAACGGAAATTTCGTAGATGGAATAAACGATAAGAAATCAGACGAATAATGCCATAATACGTTAAGTAATTTGAAATTGAAATCAGACGATTACTTACAGAGGAAATCGCATTAACATACCCTTATACCCTCAATTTTGTTATCTTTTATACGTAAAAATGTATTAACTTATTTCTTTTTGATGTTAGTAATATTTTTTGTTTTAAATTTTGTAAAATGTAAACTAGAATTTTTAAATATAATTTTGATTAAATAATGTTTTTTTAATAACAACTCCTTTTTAATTAACTTAAATAATAAGTATTAAGTATTTTTATTTTTTTATTTATTAACAAAATCATATTGTGTCATTATTTTTCCAGCGCTATTAGATAAGACTAGTTCTAGTTGTGCTGTACTAAATAATTAAATAAATATGTAAATAAAATAAAATAAAATAAAATAAAATAAAATAAAGTAAAATAAAATACAATACAATAAAATATAATAAAATAAAGTAAAATGAAATACAATACAATAAAATATAATAAAATAAAATAAAATAAAATAAAATAAAATAAAATAAAATAAAATAATATACAATAAAATAAAATAAAAATAATAAAGTATAATATAATATAATAAAATAAAATAAAATAAAATAAAATAATATACAATAAAATAAAATAAAATATAATAAAATATAATATAATAAAATAAAATAAAATAAAATAAAATAAAATAAAATAAAATAAAATAAAATAAAGTAAAATAAAATACAATACAATAAAATATAATAAAATAAAATAAAGTAAAATGAAATACAATACAATAAAATATAATAAAATAAAATAAAATAAAATAAAATAAAATAAAATAAAATAATATACAATAAAATAAAATAAAATATAATAAAATATAATATAATAAAATAAAATAAAATTAAATAAAATAAAATAAAATAAAATAATATACAATAAAATAAAATAAAATATAATAAAATAAAATAATATAAAATAAAATAAAGTAAAATAAAATAAAATAAAATAAAATAAAATAAAATAAAATAAAATAAAATAAATTAAAATAAAATAAAATAAAATAAAATAAAATAAAATAATATAAAATAAAATAAAATAAAATAAAATAAAATAAAATAAAATAAAATAAAATAATATACAATAAAATAAAATAAAATATAATAAAATATAATAAAATATAATAAAATAAAATAAAATAAAATAAAATAAATTGAAATAAAATAAAATAATATAAAATAAAATAAAATAAAATATAATAAAATATAATAAAATAAAATAAAATAAAATAATATACAATAAAATAAAATAAAATAAAATTAAATATAATAAAATAAAATATAAAATAAAATAAAATAAAATAAAATAAAGTAACATAAAATAAAATAATATACAATAAAATAAAATAAAATATAATAAAATATAATATAATAAAATAAAATAAAATAAAATAAAATAAAATAAAATAAAATAATATATAATAAAATAAAATAAAATATAATATAATAAAATAAAATAATATAAAATAAAATAAAATAAAGTAAAATAAAATAAAATAAAATAAAATAATATACAATAAAAAAAAAATAAAATATAATAAAATAAAATAAAATAAAATAAAATAAAATAAAATAAAATAAAGTAAAATAAAATAAAATAAATTGAAATAAAATAAAATAAAATAAAATAAAATAAAATAAAATAAAATAAAACAAAATAAAATAAAATAAAATAAAATAAAATAAAATAAAATAAAATAAAATAAAATAAAATAAAATAAAATAAAATAAAATAATATACAATAAAATAAAATAAAATATAATAAAATATAATAAAATAAAATAAAATAAAGTAAAATAAAATAAAATAAAATAAAATATAATAAAATAAAATAAAATAAAATAAAATAAAATAAAATAAAATAAAATAAAGTAAAATAAAATAAAATAAAACAAAATAAAACAAAATAAAATAAAATAATATACAATAAAATAAAATAAAATAAAATATAATAAAATAATATACAATAAAATAAAATATAAAAAATATAATAAAATAAAATAAAATAAAATAATATACAATAAAATAAAATAAAATAAAATAATATAAAATAAAATAAAATAAAGTAAAATAAAATAAAATAAAATAAAATAAAATAATATACAATAAAATAAAATATAATAAAATATAATATAATAAAATAAAATAAAATAATATACAATAAAATAAAATAAAATAAAATATAATATAAAAAATAAAATAATATAAAATAAAATAAAATAAAATAAAATAAAGTAAAATAAAATAAAATAAAATAAAATAAAATAAAATAAAATAAATTAAAATAAAATAAAATAAAATAAAATGATATACGATAAAATCAAATAAAATATAATAAAATAAATTAAAATAAAATAAAATAAAATAAAATAAAATAAAATAAAATAAAATAAAATAAAATAAAATAAATTGAAATAAAATAAAATAAAATAAAATAATATACAATAAAATAAAATAAAATATAATAAAATATAATAAAATAAAATAAAATAATATACAATAAAATAAAATAAAATATAATAAAATAAAATAAAATAAAATAAAGTAAAATAAAATAAAATAAATTAAATTAAAATAAAATATAATAAAATAAAATAAAATAAAATAAAATAAAATAAAATAAAATAAATTAAAATAAAATAAAATAAAATAAAATAAAATAAAATAAAATAAAATAAAATAAAACATAATAAAATAAAATAAAATAAAATAAAATAAAATAAAACAAAATAAAATAAAATAAAATAATATACAATAAAATAAAATAAAATAAAATAAAATATAATAAAATATATATGTATGTATATTTGCTCATTTCGGTTTAAAATTAAACGCATTTTTCTTAGTTAAACAATTCTCAAAATTGTTGATGTGTAAACATCTATACGCACAAGGGGGTAAATTTCTATTTCACAATACAATCACAAAAACAGCAAAACATGTGAGCTCACAAGTTACGCTGTGAGCCGTAAGACAAATCGGTGTGACATATGATTGTATTGGTGAAAAAATTATGATATAAAATTGTTTCAGCTAATTCAACAACCCTTTACTGTAAAATGTTAAAAATTTCACAATATAAGCGTATAACATATACATAATTCAACAACCCCACAAATTTGCTATAAATGATACATAGATGACGCTTTCTGTTTGATTTTAAAAACGTGATGTAAAAAAATCTTTAATTACTAGATGTTTTCACATCTCCCCTGTGATCGGACTCACATGATTTTTTTTTTAAATGTAAAAATTTTTTTTACCTTGAAACATATTGTGTGTAAATACATACAATCAAACACATTGTTTAATCTGTAGTGCGATTCTGTAAATTTTAACGATCCGAGAATCGCAAGATATATCGACAGCTATTGCTGTTTGCACTAACGATTAAGTGATTCACTAACTACACCTTAACGATAGTCGACAAATCTATTTTTCTATTTATTTAAATTGTAAACGAGTGGCATCTCCATCAAAATAAGCGAAAAACACAGAGAAGAATAGAAAAAATAAAAAAATCACTTCGAGTTTGTCAGGATGATTTTATGTTCATGTTTAATTTCTTTATTTTGTATTAATATTTTTGTTTATTTATTTGAATATAAAATAATGAATTGAATATGCTATTTAATTTTTTTTATTTATATAAAAAGTTTTTATAATAAAAATAAAATATTTTCATTATTTTATTTATGTATGACGACATTTCAACCAAAAAATTTAACTTTTTACCGATTGAATAAACAACACAAAAATTGTTGTCGTTTAGATAACAACAACAGCTGACTTTAACAATAGTGAATATCGTTTAAAAATTTTACTGAATACCAAAATCGATAATTTTGTTGTTTTATTTTTTTTAACGATTCGATTATCGTTAAAAGAAGTTACTGAATCGCGCTACTGATAACGGTTGAAAATATTTTATTCTCGAATTGGGTATATTCCCTCATATAGTATATGTAGTAAATTTACTCTTCTATACCAAAATGTATTTGAGTATGTTTTAAATACATTTGCTGTAAAATTACACACAATATGTCCTGAGTGATACTATGCTCAAGATTGTTTAAACTTAAAAATTATATTGATTTAAACCAATTTGCGGAAATATTTAAATTTTGTGCTATGTTTAAGATGGTTTATGCATTTTTGTATTTGTATATAAATATGTAAGTTCAAATACATTGTTTAAATTTAAATCAGATTGTAGTGGACAGAATTTTATTTTATAAATTCTATATTCTATATAAAGTAAAATTACCCTTCATACATCAAAGTATAATTTTAATTTTAAGTAGAAGACTGGTTACAGCCATCTAAAAATTGCTAAATTTCAAGGTGTGGAGATATTGCTTGTAATTATTCTTTATTTGCTTAATTTCTCGAAATTTTTCTAGTTATGATAATCACACTTTCTAATAGCGTTTTTGAAAGCTTAAAGACTCAGCTTTAAGAATGTATAATGGTTTCCCATAAAAAATTGCGTTAATTATAAGTAAATACAATTTTGGTTAGAAAGGAATTTTGCCCATGTTAATTATATGGGAAACTAAAATTAAAATAGCGACTTCATTGAGTTGAATTGGAACACCCATCTTTGGTAAGGATTTTTTTTTATATTAAATAAAAACATTTGATGGGGTACGAGCACCTATTATACATTGTTTAACATAAATACATAGGGCCGTATGCAAAAAAATTAAAGTGTACTTCAAGTAGACTTTATTGTATGTTTTTCATACAAAATTGTTGATAAAGTCTACTTGAAGTACACTTTAATTTTTTTGCATATGGCCCATATTGTTTAAATTTAAATCTGATTGTAGTAGAGAATTTTATAAATTTTTTAATTGTGTATATTTGGTCTCAGGTGGAACAAATGTAGGGTATCAAAATTTATTTTTATTAATTAAGGAATGTATATTAAGAACACCCGGTTTGAAATTGTCCAAAATTGTGTTAATTTTTAGTGTGTTTTTCCTTTAAACACAATGTTTGTAAATATTTAAATTTAAACGTAATATTTTAATTAAAATCCAATTGTGGTAAATAAAAATTTATTCAATGATTAGGTATATTTACTCAGAAGATGAAATAAATTTATCGTTCATGTACTAATCTATAATATTAATAGGCTAGGCGATTTCTTGTGACCGATGTTTTGTTCTACCGTTTTATCCCGATTATGACCAAACGTATATTATTTGAAAGGTATTTTTTTTAGACGTTTTGCAGACTTACAGATTTTTAAATTTTTTCCTTTATTTTGAGTAAATTGCATTTAAAGTTGCTACTAACACATACATAAAATTATACAACGCTGTGTGTATGTTTATTAAATACGTTAATGTGTTTGTGATAAAAATGAGTTTTTTTTGTGTTGATTTGTGAATTGGCTATAATTGATTAGATACCTTTAGGGTCTTTATTTAATGAAAAAATAAAATTTCCTAGAATTTGCATTCGAACTTCGAGTGCTGGAATCTGCTAGTATTTATAATTGTCCATGAATGTTTTTTAAGCAAATTTAGTTTAAAATTACACCCATGCTTTTAAGAGATTGTATTGCTTTTAAACAAAATGTGTGTAAATATCTAAAAGCTTATTACATTTCAAAAATAGGGTTTTTGTTTTCGCTATAAATGGAATTTTACCTCAAAAGATTTAACATTTTTTTTTTGAAACTTCATTTATGTTAAGTTTCTATAATTAAGAAAATGTTTTGAAATATTTAAAAGTAAAACCCTTAAAATTAAACAAATATATAAACTGTCATATATCTCTGGAATTCTTTACCCCACAGAAAATATTTTTGAACTGTTTCCGGCATTACCATTTGAAATATTAAATATTACTAGCAGATTCCAGCGCTCACAATTCGAGTGCAATTTCTAGCCAACTTTATTTTTCAACTTTTATGGTTTATTATTATTGTGAATGAAGAAAACAAACTCATTAACAAACACGTTAACAAATGTATATGTATAATTTTATGTATGTGTTAGTAGCAATTTCAAATGCAATTTACTCAAAATAAAGAAAAAAAAAATTAAAAATCTGTAAATCTGGTGAACAGCTAAAAAGAAATACCTTTCACATAATATACGTTTGGTCAAAATCGGTATAAAACGGTAGAACAAAACATCGGTAACAAGAAATCGCCTAGCCTATTAATATTAAAGATTTGATATTATAATATATTTGATTAAATTAAATTTCAAATATTTCAATTTTATTTTTTATTTTCAATCTTAATTGTTTTCTGTATCTTATGTTAAGAAAATTTGTAATTAGTTAGTTAGTTATTAATCTATTAATGATTTTATGATTTTAAATATAATCCGTTACTTACTGCAAAATAAGACTTTTACTCTTGTGTATGGAGCAGTCCCAATAAATAAATAAAGAAATAAAATAAAAATAAATTATATGATCTATAATATTAATAGGTAAGGCGATTTCTTGTGACCGATGATTTGTTTCACAGTTTTCTCCCAATTTTGACCAAACGTATCTTCTCTGAAAGGTATTTCTTTTTAGCTGTCCACCAGATTTGCTGATTTTTTAAATTTTAGAATTTTTTTGAGTAAAATGCATTTAAAGTTGCTACTAACACATGCATAAAATTATACAATGCTTTGTGTATGTTTATTAAATTTGTTAATGTATTTGTGAGTTTGTTTTCTTCATTGACAATAATAATTGAGTTGAATTTAAATCAGTAACGCAATCGATATTTAAAAAGTGTTGATTTCTTAATTGGCTAAAATAGGTTGTTAGCGTACCTTTAGGGCCTTATAAAATAATTTATTAAATGAAAAAATTAAATTTCCTGGAATTTGCAGTCGAATTTCGAGGGCTGGGATCTGCTGGTATACATAAATAGGTAGTAAATTTAAATATTAAAAATGTAGTTTGATTTACGAACAATCTTGAAATATGATTTCAAACAATTCATGTGCATTTTTATACCCTCTACCACTACGTGGTCAGGGTATAATGATTTTGCGCTGTAACTACCAAAAATATTTGACCTGGACCCATCTTTTATTATACATCGACTCACAATCATTTTCTGTCCGTCTGTCTGAGTGTCCATGTAGACCTTGTAATCAAACTACAGGTAGCATATATAAATATATTTTGATGGAATTTGATATGTAAGCTTCTATAGGGCATGGGATGAACGCTATTGAAATCGGTTCATGTTTATACCTAGTCCTCATAAGAATGGCCCCTATGAAATCGACTTAAATTGTCATAAAATCCAAATTATCTTAAAGATCACATTCAAATTGGGTTTGTTTATGTTTATTACTCTCATTAATCAGTAGTCCAAAAACAAACCCCATAGGAAAATTATTAGTCATAGCCGCCATATAAAGCTATTTCCCGATCTTCACTTAAATGTATCAAAAAACAAAAATATTGCACAGATTTTTCTCAAATTTGGTTTGTATATGTTTTTGCAAAAAATAAGTGACCTTAAAAAATATGGTCAGGATCGGTCCATTTTTCGACCTAGTCTCTATATAAACCGATATGAACTTTTTCATAACTGAAGGCAAAAAAAAAATAATAACAATGCCACTCAAATTCGGTTTATGCCTATTTTCTGTATCCAATTAGTTGGGCCTAAGAGATAGGGTCTCTAAACGCATGGTATAGGGTATCGTATAGTCGGTCTAGACCGACTACAATTTTCTAACTTGTTTTATATTAAATTGTTTAAATTTAAATCTGATAATATCAGAGAAAAAAATCAGAGCACAAATATAAAATAATAAAAAATCTTAAATTTTAGGAAATTTAATTCAAAGAACTTATTCTTTTCCAAAATTGCCTTTAAGACGATGAACAAATATAGACCAGACATAAAAAACAACCTCACATTTAGCCTTTAGTCTTAGTCTGGTCTGGCAGACAGTTAAAGGGGACAAGCATACATGCTAACATTGTATATAGAGAAACCTGTGGCTAGACTGCTTGTCTTTTGTAATGGCAACCAAGGAGACGGTGTGGATGATGATGACAAAAATAAAAAAAAATAAAAATGCTGTAAATACAGGGCTTAGTAGGCCAAAGGCACAGCCAACAGATCAATTCACAAGCAGACCACATCTAAACAGGCCAGACAGTCTGACTTGTAAATGAAATAAACTGCATTTAAACAAAGTAGTTGTTCATATCCTTGCAGACAACAGGCTAAAATTGAAACTGTTGAAAGTGATGACGATGATGAAGTAGATGATGATGGTGATGATGTTTACAATGATGCACTTTATGCATTTTTATGCCTTCGCAGACAAGACTGCCAAAAGTCAGACATACATAAATGTATAAATATGCATTAATGTTTATGGCTGCACGATGTTTCATTCAAAACTTTTGTGGTCATACCTTACTCAGGGAAGGATCACTACAGATAGAGATGGTATTTAAAAAAACAAATTAAATAACTATCATTCATTAATAATTTAAAAGCCAGGCCATCAGCAGCACTAATCGAATTTATATAAGCCTGGTCGTTAAATATCTAAACACTTCGAGGACTCTATAATGTAATAACAAACACGAGACAATAATTTTTATCATAACAATGGCCGAGTTTGGCCTTAGACCGTTCTCCTTCCTTTTCTACTTGTTTCAGTCGATGCATAATACCCTTACTGGAACATGCTTCACTTCAATTAAAGGTATCAGAAATTGGATTCATTTGTTCCTAGCTAGCTTCAAACTGTGGCCAGGATTCTATAAATTATCGGAAAGATAAAGAAATGCCGTAGCAGCCGATCTGCAATACTTTGAATTATGTATTCATTTATATTGTTTTCCAACTAAAGCTATATTTTTACAAATAAATCCGTTTTCAAGTTATACACTCAATATTACATTAAGAAACTCAAATGCTTTTTTATACCCTCCACACCACTATGTAGGGAGTATACATAGGTTTGTCATCGAAATAAATTCCGGAGACCCCAAAAACTATATATTGGCAACAGTTTTAAAGTGGTAGCCGCACACAACATTGGTTGTAATATTGAGTTAATATTGGATGGTATCAAAGATTAGGCACAGCCGAATATATCAGTCTTACTTTTTTAAATTCATATAAATTATATGTTTAATGGTTTTTAAATATATCAAAAAACGAAATTGTGCCTAAACTATCTTTGGACACAACTGACACACTCCACCAATACGTGATAGCGGCACATAATCGAAATTATTGTTTCGTCATCTCAATAATACATTATTTTCTTGGTCCTTGAAATTGATTTTGCGATTACCGTCTGTCCGTCTGTTTGTGGAAATCACGATCAAGCATTCAATAACATAGCTAGACTTTTCCTGGCACAATATCGTTTATTAATATCTTCATTGAGTTGCTGTTCAAAATCATCAAAATCTGTGCAACGGGTCACGAGATTTGATTGAAAATGTGAAAAACTCGTGAAACAATAAGGATGTTCAATGCTTTTGTTGTTTTTAAGATATGTAAATATTTGTAATTCTTCTTATTGTACGTATTCATGAGGGTGTATCAGACTAGCCTAGCAAGTACACTAAAATTAAAAAAAAGTTAAATTTAAAAAATTACCCGTTTTTTTAAAAAGTTAAATTTTTTTAAAAAAGTACCCTATTTATACCCTCCATCCCAGTGTGGAGAGGGTATATATAAGTTTGTCATTCCGTTTGGAATAATTAGAAAAAAATTCTGGACCCCAAAAAATATATATATTTGTGATCCTTATAACAAGCGCAGTTGATATAGCGATGTCCGTCTGTCTGTCTGTGGAAATCACGACGACAACTTCAATCGGGGAGCTAGGGTGCTCGTTGGCATAAAAAATGATTCACTAAAATTCTGAGAAGTTTGCTATTTAAAATCGGCCAAATCGGTTGATTAGGGTCCGAGATTTGAATGAAGAACTAAAAAAAATCTTGAAAAAATATGATTTTCTATGTTGTTCTTGTCACGATTACGCCCTCAATAGTACAGCTAGGGTGATTATTTTTAGTGATGATGATTCTCCAAGATCATAGGAAGATCTGTGTTTCAAAAATCATTAAAATCGGTGGAACGGGTCCAGGGAAATCTCTGAAAAATTAAAAAAAATGAAAAATATGATGTTTCTATATTGTTGTTATTCTAAATGTTCTATTGTTGTCATAGTTGGACTTGTTGTTTTTGTGGTCGTTGTGGTAATGATATAATTAAAACTAACACTTTGTACATTTTTTTTATCAACTCTGGTAGAAAAATTTTAAAGTTTCCATTGTTTTTACATCACTAAAAAAATTTGTTAGATCATTTTTATCATCGCCACGAGACTGCATGCGAAGTTTCAGATCAACTGAGTCACGGGGAAAGGGTTCAAAATCGATCCAAAATTTTGTCGACAAGCAGAGAAGCAGACACTACAAGTTAATATAAAGGGAGTAAAAATTCACCAACATCTAAAGCAAATAATGCTAAACTACCTAGTTGTTAATAAAAAAATTTATATAATAATTTATTTAAAGAAAAACACAACAATAACTTTTGGTGTTGTATTTTTTGTGTGTAATATTTATATATACATACGTATATTAAATAAAAATATATATACATATATAATAAATATCAATATTCTGCGATTTTTATAACATGGTGTCTCGACTAGCTGTAATTCATGGCAATGTTCAAGTCAGAGAAATATAATAACGTCAAAACGCGAAGTGGGCAAATTATGTCTAGACATTTCATTTACAAAATGTCTTTGAACTGTAAACACTTATATTTGTGTCCAATTTCCTCCCACGCTTTTCTTTTTAAATCCGTGTTTTATAGTTTTCACTTTTGTAGTTCCATAAACACTCATATTCGCGATACATATTAATGAAATTATTAATTTTGATTTAAGTTGCTCCATTTTAAAATACTTAAACGTCAAAATCGAATGAAACTTCAAATTAATGGCAGGGTTTATGGCAGAATTTCTGTCATGGCAAAAAGTTGGATTTTAAAGTCATGACATGAACATTAGCGGTCTCCACTAGCCATTGACTTGTTCATTGCCATGAATTCTAGCTAGTAGAGACACCATGTAACATCGCCAGTTTTGCAAATATCAAAATACTCTAAATAATATACATATAATATAATATACATATACATAAAAAGCATTTAGAACATTGCTGAACGTAACCGGAACGTCCAACGCTTTTCATATAACTAAAAACAGCTGACACGTTACGTTACTCTTACGTGTAGTTAACTAAGCCTTATGTTAGTTCTATCATTATTGCTTGCTGCCACTAATGATGAATAATATTACCCTGTTAAAAATGTAATACAAATTTACTGGATTACTGTAAAATTGCAATTAATGTTTTAAATTGTTAAATGCATTATTATGATTGAGTTCTCGAAATGAGCATATAAAAAAGGAAGTTTGTTAATTATAGCGCATAAATATTATTAAACTAATACTAATGATAATAAATGTTAACCGTTTTCCCAAAAATGTGCATATATGATAAACTCTGTAACTCTATTTTGTAAACACAACAAGAAGTTAATATGGCAAACTTATGGTCATATTTGTAAAAGAATTATGGAAAAACGTATGATTTTTGTTTATTATGTTTATTATTAAAAAAAGTAATATTTATTTATTAGCTAAAATAAGTAATAAAAAATGCATTGATGTTGATTTTGTAGTATTTTGGTGTTGTATTTTTTGTGTGTAATATTTACATATACATACATACATACATATATTAAATGATAAAATAATATACGTATATACTATATATATATGTATATCCATAATAACCGCATGTTAGAAATAAATTAGTATATTATTTTATTTATATAAAATTTTGCAATATTTTGTTTAGGGAAAATACATTTCCTTTGCATAAACAAACTGTGTCACTTCATTTTGCGAAGTATGACTATGCCACAGTAGATGGCGACACAATTTTTGTTCTAATTAGCTTTGCAATAGTTATCTCTATTTTAAAATGAATGTCAACAGTTTTACATAGTTATAGCAAATTATCTGATTGCGATTATGTATTATTTTTAAAAATTGTTTATAATTACTAAAGCATTATTTTTCACATAAATACAAAATTGCACCTTTTAAATTTTCCATTCAAATTTAAGAAAATATCAATTCTAACAAGTAAGAAAATTATAGTCAGTCTAGACCGACCATACGAAACCCTATACCACGCGTTTAGAGGCCCTATCTCTCAGTCCCAACTAACTGGATATAGAAAATAAACATAAACCAAATTTGAGTGGAATTTTTATTATTTTTTTCGGCTGCAGATATGAAAAAGTTCATATCGGATGCTATATCTATATGGGGACTAGGCCCAAAAATGGACCGATCCTGACCATGTTTGTTAAGGTCTCTTGTATTTTGCAAAAATATATACAAACAAAATTTGAGAAGAATCAGTGCAATATTTTTGTTTTTGATAGATTTAAGTGAAGATCGGGAAGCAGCTCTATATGGGGCCTATGACTAAGAATTGTCCAATAGGGATCATTTTTGGACTACTGATTAATGGATGTAATATATACATAGAAACCCAATTTGACTAAGATTCGTATGATAATTTGCATCTTATGGCAATATATGTTGATTTCATATGGGTCATTTGTATGGGGGGCTAGGTCTGAACATGGACCGATTCTCACCAATTTCAATAGCGTTCATCCCATGGCCGATGGAAGATCAAATACCAAATTTCGTCAAAATATATTCATATTTGCGACCTGCAGTTTGATTACAAGCTTTACATGGACACACAGACGGACGGACGGACGGACGGACGGACGGACATCGTTAAATCGAATCAGATAGTGATTCTGATTCGATCGGTATAATTAAAGATGGGTGTGGGTCAAATATTTTTGGTTGTTACAAACAGCAGTACAAAGTCATTATACCTAAACCACATAGTGGTATAGGGTATAAAAACTGGAATTCAGATTTCCAATTATAAATTATAAACTATCAATTGAATTTCAGAAAATCATATCAAAACGTCGGAAATAATAACTTGAAATTTAGAAGACATCAATTGCATTTTAAAAATATAAATTTTATTCTTTAAACACAAATTGAAATTCAAAAAACACATTTAAAAATGTTTACATTTAAAAAAATATTGCCGTTCAGGAGACATTAATAGCATTTCAGGATAAGAAAACATTAATTTAAATTCAATGAAGTTTAGAAAACCTTAAATGATATTTAAGGATTGCGAACATAAACATTGTTACATAAGTAAAGCACAATTTGATGAGAATGTTATTTGCATATTATTTTTCACAATTTTTGTGGATGAAAATTTGAAGTTTGTCAGAAAATAAAGATAAAAATTTATTTTATTTTAAATTTTTGGGACATCTGGTTTTTTGCGTTTGGCATCCCTCATCCTTCATGGTGACTTTAAAATTTGCCTTCATGGTAGACAAAGTAAAACCCAAAAAATTGAAATTCGATAATAATTCCCAGGTAGTAGTATTTGGAGTCAATAATTGAAAATATATTTTATTAACTTATTTTAATTCAAAATAAAAAGTTGGCATCACTGGGTTAGATTTTGTATTGTATTGTGTTATTTTGTGTTACCACAAAATTTAATAGAGAAAACTCCTTTTTAATTGTAAAAAAAAATTTATTTTCCAAATATGGCAATATTTTAACAAAAAAAAATGCGAGAGCTGTTTCGCAATGAAGGTTAGGGCTAGCTATTTATTTGAGAGGGCTTTATAGACCAAATCTTGAAATATACAAAAATCATCTATTAAGTTTAACAAATTGTTTACTTTTTCAAATATTTTTTTACATTTATTATCAACTAGCAAACTCCAGCCCTCGAAATTCGAGTGCAAACTCTAGGAAATTTTATTTTTTCATTAAACAAAGACCCTAAAGGTATGCTAATCAAATTTATCCAATTCACAAATCAACACAAAAAAACAAACTCATTTTTATTACAAACACATTAACAAATTTAATAAACACACACATAGCATTATATAATTTTATGTATGTGTTAGTAGCAACTTTAAAAGCAATTTACTCAAAATAAATGAAAAAACTTATAAATCTGTAAATCTGCAAAACGGCTAAAAAGAAATACGTTTCAAATAATATACGTTTGGTCAATATGGGGAGAAAACGGTAGAACAAAACATCATTCACAAGAAATTGCCTAGCCTAATAATATTATAGATACTCAATCCGAGGTGGAGGGTGTCAAAGATTCGGCACAGCCGAATTTAACACTCTTACATGTTTACTCATATATTGGCAAAAAAAAAAAATTGCCAAGATTTTTAGTGAAGACTAATTTGATTTTTTTTGATATAAGCTGTTTTTTTTCTAAATTTTCCTTAACGTTAAACAAATTATTTTTAAAACACCGAATGCGATTTCTTTAGCCTTCCAAGATTTATTTTTATATTTTTTTTAACAATTTTAAAACAATATAACAATATTAATGAAAGAAAAATTTAAACTGTGTAGATGTTACAAGAAATAAATTTTAAGTTTAGTGTTCAAGTTTTTTTTAATAAAGGAAAAAAATCTTACATTATATTCACAGCTCGTTCTGCATATATGTTGCTGCACTGCTGGCTATTAATTGGAGACGGTTCTAGCACCCAGTGCCGTAGGAAACATTCTTGCACCTTCTGAAAATGGTGTAGAAGAGTTTTTTAATGATGAAAAGTTATTTGTACGGAAACACTGATCCGAAAACCATACATTATACCGTGGACCTCATATGAACTTACAGATAGGGAAAAGCTTCTTCCGATAATTTGGAAGAAGAATAAGTGCCAAGATGCCAAATATTGCCCTGTAGTTTCATTAGGCAGTACTCTTACTTACCACCAATGGTAATGATTTAAGGTTAATGAATGAAATATTCCATTTTCATTATAATATCTGAATGATTCACCGAGCTCAAACAATAATTGCAACAAAATCAATTTGTACCAAATTCAGGATGTGGTGCTGGCAACCAACATTAGGGTGTCAGCCATTTTTTTTTTTGGAATTTCAATATGTGCGGGTCGGATTATTGTGACACTGGATCTAAAACTTTAGTGTGCAAAATTTGAGCCAAATTATATTTTGACAAAAGATATTTGAAATATGAAAACACCAAAAAGATGTAGCCTCAAAGTTGAAAAAGTATGAAAAATCATTTTCTTCAAATCGCGCTGAAAAAACGTTGTCCTCGCCAAATTAAGAACAGGATACCTACAATATTTCGCATTTTTAATCACATATACTTCGTTAATAAGACCTTGAAGTCCAATCGTTGATTGCGGTAAATTTCTTGAACACAATTTTTGAAAAAGTAAAATTGGAGATTTTGAAATAGTGCTAAATAAAAAATACGTACCGTTTGGGCATTAATTTAGAACGGCATAACAATAGACGAGATACAAACTACTTTACATAAGATCATTTTGGGATAAGGAGAATGCAAAAATATTATTGTTGTAAATTATTTCAATGTCTTTAAAAATGTGAGCTCGATTTTCTTAATCAAGTGGTCTGCGGCGCTTTTGTGGCCTGGGGAACTTGATATAACTTGGATGTTTTTCAATCGTTAATGGATTTTGTTGTTTTATTAGAAGGATAAATTACTCTAGATTATGGTTTATTAATTAATTTAATTAAAACGCAATTATTAATAAAAAAATTTTTGCGAAATTTTTTTTTTTTTTTTTTTGATAATTTTTACATATAAATTCATATTCGAACTTTGAACTCAATGCGCGTCCAAAAGCATTTTCCGATTTGGCTCAAATTTTGTGCACTAAAGTTTTAGATCCAGTGTCATAATAATCCGACTCGCACACCTCAAAATTCGACCAAAATTTTTTTTTCATACAACGCTGTCACCCTAACCAACATATTGCGGTGTTGATAAAAAATTGATTCGAAATAGTTTTTGAGTAATCTAACAACGCCATTTCCACAAATCAAACCTGTCCGACGTATCTTTGATACCGTGAAATATATAAAGCAATTTTCCACTATCCACTATATCCTGCACTTCTTTCTTTCCAACCTTCTTCCCATTGAAGTGAAGGTACTTGTCTTCATTTTTATATATTTTAGCCCGTTCATTTTCTTTTTGTTTAGCGGATCTCATCACAGCTTTGTATATGCCTGCTTGTGTTGGAATGGCAATGGATACTCTAGACCCAGCCAATTGTTTGTAAATCTTAGCTGCTTTTTTGGTGCTCATGTTAACATTATTGACCAAAGTTACAAGTGGATTTAATGACAATTTAAGTTGATTTTGTTTGTCTGAGGGTTTCGTCATCTACATTTTCATCAGTGTCATCTTCAATTATTGTTGATAAATCAGAATCAATAGAATTCATATATTGGACGGGTTCTTGTTCAGAAAGAGATTTTCTTTCACTGTATACATCAAATATTTCATTAAAATTGCTATAATTCGGATGTTTTAAATGGTTTTGGTAAGATAATATCAGCTTTTAAACTTTTTTTAATACCTCCCACACATTTTTTTTAATGTTTATCCACAAATACAAAATTTCTTCAGACAAAATTTCTTTGGCATTTGTTTACGATAATTTCTTGGTCCAGACTTTGGAACTTTTTCCAACAGCGATTTTACTTTTTTAAATTACATTGTAGTTTTAAAAATACATATGGGAAATAATCAATAATAATAAAAATTCAATAAATCACAAGCGAAAAAATATAAATAGTATAAAAACAATATGCATTTCAATACCTCCCTATATATTGAAGTAAAAATTTCATGCAGATTATGGATTATATTTCACGATATTGATCCATGGTTTTAAAGCCGATTTTTTTTTTTTTTGCATAAAGTAAAAAAAAAAAGTGGCTGAATTTTTCAAAATTTGTAGATAATATTAATGGAGATACCCCAGTTATTTAGAATCACCAAAAAATTAACATGAGATGGTAACCCTGTTCATTTTATGGGCTGTCAAAGTTGAAGCATTGGAATTTGTAATAACATTGCAAACAGCTGATTAGAAATTGAGTTAGCGAAATCGTGTAATTAAAGTAATTAAAGAAATTTAATTACGAAGTTTGGAATGCAAAACAATACAAAATGTATTAATGTAAACTAGCAGATTCCAGCCCTCAAAATTCGAGTGCAAATTCTAGGAAATTTTATCTTTTCATTATATAAAGACTTTGAAGGTATGCTAATCAATTATAGCCAATTCACAAATCAACACAAAAATCAAACTCATTTTTATTACAAACATATTAACAAATTTAATAAACACACACATAGCATTGTATAATTTTGTGTATGTGTTAGTAGCAACTTTAAATGCAATTTAATCAAAATAAACGAAAAAAAAATAAAAATCTGTAAATCTGCAAAACGCCTAAAAAGAAAGACCTTTCAAATAATATACGTTTGGTCAAAATCGGGATAAAACGGTAGAACAAAACATCGGTCACAATTAATCGCCTAGCCTATTAATATTATAGATATTAAGAATAAAATAAGTATAGTTTTGTGTAAAATGTTTGCAGATTTCGGTGTTTTATGTAACATATTTTTTTTTGTATAAAAATTGGTTGCCATAAAACTGCTTTTGTTTCGGATTGGGTTTTTTGAAAAAATTGGAAAAAATAGAAGAAATAAAAATAAAAAATAAAAGTTTGTGTGCATACGTTAAAGGAAAGCTTTCAAAATGTCAGTGGGTTTTCGCAAGTACTCTAATAGAAATCAGTGATAATGATTTTGAAAAACCCAGCTCAAGTAAAACACGATGACCCCAAGTCACTTACGCAGAGGCAGAGAATCGGAAAAAAGGAAGCTTGTGAGTGATCTTTCCTTAGAAATGAATAACAATGCCGATTTAATGGTTCACGCAACTACTGATGCAGCCAAAAAAATCAGATAATAAAGATTTGTTATTTTTTAAAAATTTTAAAATGTAGAAATGTATTTAAAATGTTATTGTTATGAAAATTTTTATATGAAAAGTTTTATATGAAAATTTCGTTTTGGATTGTGCAAAATTTCAAGACATTCTAACGAAAGGAAAAATTTTTATATGAAAATTTCGCTTTGGGTTGTATGGGCCGTGGGTGGTGGACGTGGCCGATTACGATGAAACTTCTTATTTTTCTTCATTTTGTTAATTCAAGCCACCATACAAAAATTGAGTAAAATATCTTATGTCTACGAATTTATGCCAAAAAAAATCGATTTCTGGACCATAGTGTATTGAAAAAAGTCAGAAAAAAATTTTGAAATAGTGGCATCAAAAAAATGCTAAGTCCAGTCATCATCGCATTTGGAGCGGAACCCTTTTTAAGATCGCGAAAAAGTAAAAACACAATTATTCATATTTTTCTTGCCGGATTAATAGATAAGGCAATTTTTTGTGACCGATTTTTTGTTAAACAGTTTTATCCCAATTTAGACCAAACATATAGCATTTGAAAGGTATTTCTTTTTAGCTGTCCAGCAGATTTACAGATTTCTAAATTTTTAAGTTTTTTTTGGAGTAAAATGCATTTAAAGTTGCTAATAACACATATAAAATTATATAATGCTATGTGTGTGCTTATTAAATTTGTTAATGTGTGTGTAAAAACATGAGGTTATTTTCTTTATTTACTTATTGTGATACTTATACTTATTCACAATAATAATTATATTAAATTGAAAAAAATTCTTGCACATAAACCAATAAATAATAATATTTAAAATTTTTTGAAATGTGAATTGGCTAAAATTGATCAGTACCTTTAGGGTCTTTATTAAATGAAAAAATAAGAAATTTTCTAGAACTTGCACTCGAATTTCGAGGGCTGGAATCTGCTAGTATTAATAATGTTACTTTGAGAATAATTCTTATCTACAAAATCCACAAAAATTGTTGGTGTTTTCTAGAAACAAATTATGTGGTACCAAATTTGAGCATATTACTATGAAACATATATTAAAAATATAAAAAAACTAGTTAACCCGGCAAACGTTGTTTTGCCATAACTTACTTCTAGTGAATATATTTGTTGTTAATAAAAAATAACGAATGATTTGTAAGTGTGTGGGGGTGGGATTTATGAATGGGTGGGATCGCCGATGAAAACAAAAAAAAAAAAAAAAAAAATACCAATCAATTATTTTCTCAATACAATGTATTTCTTTAACGTAACGAACATATTCATTGTTAGATCTCTCAAAAGTAAAACATAAATTAAAGTAAAAAAGTAATATATATTTTATCCTAAAGTATGAAAGTTAAACAAAGAAAACCAAAATTCATTTGGCAATTTTTGTGATTGTTGCTTTTGGCTAATCACATTGGCAATTAATGTACTTGTCAAAAATCTCAAGACTATTCATAACCAGCCCATTTTTGTCCGACCACTCACATTAATATATGAATGGACTCGCCTATTTTTACCTCTCTGTGATGGACTCGTTGAAAGAGTCAAGGCTTTGCCTTTTATAGTACACCAGTTATATGATATTATATATTTACTTATGGGTGATGCCACGCTCACTGCTTCGATAATGCCCATTATTTATTCGACTTATCACATGGCTAAAGGTTCTCAACTTTACAGTACTCCAGATATATGACATTTAATTTTTACTTTGTATGGGGGCTGCCAAGTCCATTGGTCCGATCCTACCCATTTTTTGTCGGACTGCTCACATTGTTAATATATAACCTCAGGCAACCGTATAAAACTCTCTTCCGCCCATTCTCGGCATGGCTACTAACATTAATAATAGATGACTTCACACAAATTTGCAAAGCTCTCCTTGTCATAGTATGCAGTATATATGATATTAAAATTTCACTTTTTATGGGGCGTGCCCATTGGCCTGATCCCACCCATTTTTTTTCCGACTATTCACATTAATAACAACAATGTATTTAATCAAATTGAATTACAATTACTGTCAAAAGCTGATAAAATTTGATAAACTGTTCATGCCCACAACGCCATCTACTGGCAATACCATGAAATCATATTCGTGTTTATTAGTTCTTGAGTTAAGATGGCGTTGTAAAATCGCTCCATAAAAAATGTATGGTAAATTTTCCGGAATTTTCTTGGGTATTCTTATGGTTTGGGCGGAGACCTGTCCGAATTGGTGCTAATCATCGAAATAGGTCCAGGCGTTCTCGAGTTATAAGCGTAGTAACTAACACGACTTTCTTTTATATATATAGAAGGAAATGAAAAAACCTTCTAACACCCTTCCTTCCTAAATAGAAGATTGGGTACCTAAAAAAAATACGTTTGTTTTACTTTTCCGTCCTCTATAATATGTTCCAGTTTCAATGCGATCTGTTAGAATGCTGTTGGTTCTGTACTTAGTAAAGTTGTAGACTCCGTAACCTTAGAAATCCAGTTTCGATCAGTTTAGGTTTTATTAAGCGTATTATCTTTACGTTCGGACTCGTCAAACACAAAGTACAAATGATAAATCAGTTCATATTTACCTAAGTATACATCCCCAATGTAAAAACTTTTGTTGCTTTTCTTAACCACAATTATTTGGGCAGTAACATTTACAACAGACAATTCAAAATCTTGAATAAGGATACTGAAAAATTTAATATTTTAAACTCTAAGCCTGGGTCGAAGAATATATACCCTATAACTTCTACAAAATACTTCTACATGAAGTATACCTACGATATACTTGATTTCCAACCAAAATATTGCCATGAAAATTAAAATTCACTGTAATAAATATTATTTTTTGAATGATATAAATGGTGGATAGCCCATGTTTGTTATAAAAGGTAGGTCTAACTTAATATACTTTACATGAGTAGCATTAATATAGAGTGTCCAGAGCACAGTAGCCAACACAGTCATCATAAATTTAAGTGTTGTCCTGCAGCTGTATATATTTAGAATATTTATTTATGTAGTGACAGCCTTCGTATGTAATAATCAATCCATCAAACTAACCTGAAAGCTTAAAAGCAAAGACATTCAAAAAGATTGATGTACTAGTCTGTTGTGATTTGTTATGAATATGTTGGGACCATTCTAAAATATATTCCTGAAGGCAACTTAAAGTCTGCCAACATTTTCTGGCATTTAATTAGCAGCTCTTTAATTATGTTTTCTTGAAGCAATCAAGAAACAAGAATTACAAAATTATATCGATTTGGTGGCCATCCATTATTGTCCTAAAAAAAGATAATATTTGCATTTATGGCGAAATATTTGATTTAAGCACACGAAAAATCAATGAATATGTAATGAAATTGAAAGTGTCTGAAATTATGGTGCATTAGTTGAAAAGACGTATCATTTGGTTGATAAAATATTACACGCAAACAAAAAAGTTGGCAAATTTTATATCCAATAGCTGTTTTGTACAAGCTTATACAAACTTGATATTGAAAAGATCTAGCAGAACGTAGAGACCATTTTCACCAGTTGTAGGAATTCCAATAAGTCACACAGTTGATCTATTTTCCGGGATCAAGGGATATAAAAACAGCCAAAAAAAATGCTGAAATTTTAGAAATTATAACTCTTGAATTTTTTTTGACAATTTCCAAATATCATTTAATTTGTTGCTAAATAGAGAAAAATATATAAAAATATAATTTATTTATTTTTTTATTTAAATCCACTTCCTGTCAACAAGATTGAGACTTATATTTATAATACAGGAACGTATTGCGTTACAAATAAAACATTTTATAATATTATTAATTAATTACTAGCAGATTCCAGCCTTCGAAATTCGAGTGCAAATTCTAGGAAATTTTATTTTTTCATTAAATAAAGACCCTAAGGGTATGCTAATCAATTATAACGAATTCACAAATCAGCACAAAAAACAAACTCATTTTTATTACAAACACATTAACAAATTTAATAAACACACAGACAGCATTGTATAATTTTATGTATGAGTTAGTAGCAACTTTAAATGCAATTTACTCAAAATAAAGGAAAAAATTTAGAAATCTTTAAATCTGCAAATCGGCCGAAAAGAAATACCTTTCAAAGAATATACGTTTGGTCAAAATCGGAATAAAACGGTAGATCAAAACATCGGTCACAAGAAATCGCCTAGCCTATTAATATTACAGATTAAAATACTTAGTACAATATAACAATATGGATAAAAAATAGAATATTTAAAAAAGTCAAATAAACAAGTTTTGAAACTATTAGCATTAGTGGAAAATTGCTGCAAAGACGAGCGGCATGGACATAAAATTGCTATTCAGATACTAGATATTGATGTATAGGTATTATAATATTTCGGTTTCTTTAAGATTGGAAATACTGAGTTTTTTATCAAATTTATATTTGGGGGTTTGCCTGTTTATTATTTTATGCGAATTTTCAGCATAATATCAACAGAGACCCCGTAAAGATTATTGGAAACAGAGGAAACATGATCAAATCTTCTCAATCCATACACATATCTTGTAATATTATTAAACAGGACATTTAGTCTCCTATTACTAACTGCGTCACAGCGTCCAAATCTTTCATAATCTTTGTATTTCAATGAAACTTCTGCGATCCCGATCAACTGTTGTGGCCGCAATGGCGACATCCCCCAATGATACACAGACGGATGGACTGCATATATTGATTTGCATTTAAAACGCGTAAACGAATTCATCTAGAACAAGAGTATTAAATTCAGCTATGCCTTTACTCTCCGCCTATGCCTTAAACTCAATCTATAATATTAATAGGCTAGGCGATTTTTTGTTCTACCGTTTTATCTGGATTTTGACCAAGCGTATATTATTTGAAAGGTATTTCTTTGTAGCTATTCACGAGATTTACAGATTTTTAAATTTTTTCCCTTTATTTTGAGTAAATTGCGTTTAAAGTTGCTACTAGCACATACATAAAATTATACATATGCTATGTGTGTGTTTAATGTGTTTGTTAATGAGTTTGTTATCTTCATTTAAAATAATAATAAACCAAAAAAGTGTTGGTTTGTGAATTGGCTAAGTTGAAAAATAAAGTTGCCTAGAAATTGCATCGAAGAGATATGGTCCACGCCATGGCGAATATTTAACAAGTAAGAAAATTATAGTTGGTCTAGCCGACTATACCATAGTTTCGGGACCATATCTCTTCGGTCCAACTAATTCGATAAAGAAAATAAGCATAGACCAAATTTGAGTTACATTGTTATTAACTTTTTTTTTGGCTGCAGCTATGAAGAAGGTCATATCGGATGCTATATTTATATGGTGACTAGGCCGAAAAATGGACCGATTCTGACCATATTTGGTAAAGTAACTTATATTTTGAAAAAATATATACAAACAAAATTTGAGAAAAATCTGTGTAATATTTTTGTTTTTTGATAGATTTAAGTGAAGATCGGGAAGCAGCTCTATATGGGGCCTATGACTAAGAATTGTCCTATAGGGATTATTTTTGGACTACTGATTAATGGATATAATAAACACATACAAACCCAATTTGACTGAGATCTATATTATAATTTGGATCTTATGGCAATTTATGTCAATTTCGTAGGTATCATTTGAATGGGGACTAGGTTTGAACATGGACCAAATTTCACCAATTTTAATAGTTCATCTTATGACCGATGACAGCTTATATACCAACATTTATCAAAATATATTCATATTTGCGACCTGTTGTTTGATTACAAGGTTTACATGGACACACAGACGGACGGACAGACGGACACACGGACGGACGGACGGACATCGCTAAATCGACTCAGAAAGTGATTCTGAGTCGATCGGTATAATAAAAGATGGGTCTAGGTCAAATATTTTTGTTAGTTATAAGCAGCAGCACAAAGTCATTATACCCAAACCATTATTGAAATTGGTGAAATTCGGTCCATGTTCAGACCTAGTCCCTATACAAATGACCCCTATGAAATCAACATAAATTTCCATAAGATCCAAATTATCATATAGATCTCAGTCAAATTGGGTTTGTATGTGTTTATTATATCCATTAATCAGCAGTCCCAAATTAATCCCTATAGGACAATTCTTAGTCATAGGCCCTATATAGAGCTGCTTCCCGATTTTCATTTAAATCTATTAAAAACAAAAATATTGCACAGATTTTTCTCAAATTTGGTTCGTATATAGTTTTTCAAAATATAAGTGACTTTACCAAATATGGTCAGGATCGGTCCATTTTTCGACTTAGTCACCATATAAATATAGCATCCGATATTAACTTTTTAATATCTGCAGCCAAAAAAATTAATAACAATGCCACTCAAATTTCCTCATTATTTCCTCACTTGCTATGGCGTGGAATATTGTTAATTGTTAGCAATAAATTCTTTCTGTTTCCACATACTTTTATAGTTTTGGAAGCGAATGCTCCAAATAATTTCGCATCTCGCTAATTTGGTAAGAATTTATTGCAGTTAAAATTTTTTTTGAACAGGTTATAATATATGCTCTGAGTTCCATATCTTGGACAGAACGTCTTAATCTTTAGTGATTATGTAATGAAGAAAATCCCAACTCATGCACATATTGAGCTTCCTCTAAACTTAATTCCTTCGTTTCTATGAAAACTAAATATATAAATAATTTTCGTGGCGTATTGCGAGTTATTTCTTGTTGTATTTGTATTGATTTCATCTGATGATTTACCTTTTTATTGACGTTTAAGGTATTTTTTTAATAAACACTGTTTTGGAACGAGAATTTTAACAATCGCATTTTAATTTTTCTCCTTCAGAGCAGCTCAAGCGAAATATGTTATAAACTTGTATGAACTAACGAACATCTGAATCCTTAGCATGCTGAAGACAAAATTGAATGCAATGATCTATCGCAATTTTTGTATCGTTAATTTATAAATTTATACACACAAAAAAATCCCCAACCGTACTATTCTAAAGTTGAACAACTGTATTTACAATTGTATCAACCATTTTCTATTGTGATAAAATATTTACTGTTAGGACTGTTACTGTTAATCAACCCATAATCCGGTTATTAACTTCATCGCAATATGGTTAGCATTAAATTTGGCATTCATAACGAATCTGTTTTCTGTGTGCAATAATTGGGGGAAGCATTAAAATGCCAAAAAAATTGTTTTTTTTCGGCCTCATCACCTTAGAATTGGATCAAATATTACATTAAACTAAGAAAAATTATGTTAAGAAAGTGTAATAATTCCGAGCAGAGATTTGAAATCCGAAACTTTACACAAGAAATTAAAATTCTTTGATGTTACATATACACAATTTTCTTTATACCATTCTGTGGTAAGGTATACCGATCGACTCAGAGTCATTCTCAAGGTCCATTTATCAATGGAATTCCGTTTGTCATCTGTTTGTATTCATGTTAAGTTGTAACGAAACTAATGTCCGTTTGTACGTCTGGCCGTCTGTTTGTGTGTCCATGTAAACTAATACCCGCAACTATGAATATATTAAGGTTCAGAAAATACACACATGAAACACACAATGTTCTGTTCTAAAACAGCCAACACATATTTTTAGTTTCATATCAATTACGTGTGTTTCTAAATTTTTACGGTGCCCAACACAATCATGATTATGTTTCGTTTTAATATTTCGTTATCTACACGAACATTTTTCTATCACGTATTTTTTGTTTCGAACACACATAAACCACATAGATTCGAGTGTAGCTTTATTTTAAGTTCGTTTTCTTGCACGTGTGCTGCTAAGAAAACAGAACATGTTGTTCAACGCGTACATCTAAAAATTAAAACATTATCCACTCGTTTAACTAAGTTTAACTTTTTTAACTTTTAGCGTGAAAAATGCTTTTTTATTTTTTTTTTAATTTATTAAAAATTTAATATTTGGATTTTAATCTATAATATTAATAGGCTAGGCGATTTCTTGGGACTGATGTTTTGTTCTACCGTTTTATGCCGATTTTGACCAAACGCATATTATTTGAAAGGTATTTCTTTTTAGCCGTTTTGCAGATTTACAGATTTTTAAATTTTTTTCCTTTATTTTGAGTAAATTGCATTTAAAGTTGCTACTAACACATACACAAAATTATTCAATGCTATGTGTGTGTTTATTAAATTTGTTAATGTGTTTGTAATAAAAATGAGTTTGTTTTTTGTGTTGATTTGTGAATTGACTATAATTGATTAACATACTTTTAGGGTATTTATTTAATGAAAAAATAAAATTTCCTAGAATTTGCACTCGAATTTCGAGGGCTGGAATCTGCTAGTAATAATTTAAACTCCAAAAAATTTTTATACTCAAAAAAAAAAAAAAAATTTAAAATCAACTGGAAATTTTACAGTCTTGGTGGTTGTATAAAATATTTAAGCTTTTTGTAAGATTTTATTAAATAAATTTCGTATGAAAATTATTAAATATTTTAAATAAATTTCGTATGAAAATTTGTTTAATAAACTTTTTGTTAAACTTTCAAAATTTTGTGTGAATATGACCATTAAACTGAAGTTTTAGCTAATGCAATTTTGTAGTTGTATCTTCAAACGATTTAATCCGATATGATTTACAATGTAGATTTAGTTCAAGCTCAATTCGTGTAAAAACAGTTGTCATATGCACATTGAATCATCATCATTAAACTTTCCCATAGTTTTTCTCTTCCTTTCCACTTTTAGTTCAAACTGGTTGCTCTAGTTTAAATGTATTCTGTCGTTATAAAACCTCAAAGGAAATAAATATCTTAACAGCAGCTCGAATTAGAAAATTCTTTTCAAAGAACTATTTCAAATATATTTTGAGGTCTTTCCATGTAGATGAATAGCTGCTTGCCCTTTATGTGAATCTTTAAGTTCTTGAATTTGTTATAAATTGACCCCAATTTAAAGTAACGTACTTTTTGTTTTGATTCAAATCAATTGTATTGTGTTTTTTTTTTAATATCAATTTGTATCCATTTGTATCCATTTTGTTGTTTTATTAAGTTATCTTAACAAATAAATAATTGAAATAATGTAAATGAAACTTACATTGTTAAAGTCTCATGGCTTAGACATGTTAATGAAGATAGAAATTATTCGTATTTCGAATTAGTTTCGTTTTGTTTGGAATACAAAAGAAGTTGAATTGCAAGTGATAGTGGTCAGGAATTAGCGTAATAATATCAACATATTTGTATATAAACAAGTAAGAAAATTATAGTCGGTCAAGACCGACTATGCGATACTCTATACCATGCGTAATGGATTAGGATGAACAGGAAATGTAACAATACTGAAAGAATACTGAAAGTGCAGGAGGGGATGGCATTCAACCCAATGACATCATAAATCGTAAAATGGACCACAATTGACGGCTGATTCTTTCAAAAGATATTGCAACCAGAACGGCACAAAACATCTTACTACTGCACCATTTCACCCAGCGTCCAACGGACTTGCTGAAAGGTTTGTCGACACTTTTAAAACAGCTGTTCGTAAAAATATTAGTGATGGGTTGCAATGAAAAGCAGCGGTGGTGAAGTTTTTAGCAACATATAAATTTTCGTCAAACAACGATGGTATAACACCATTTGAGCCGTCCGGGTCGAACACTTTTAAGTCAGCTATTTGAGACAGCTAAAATGAAAAAAACTACGAAATTATCAAAGTTTGAGGTAAAGGATAAAGTATATGTACGAAACTATGCAAGTGGCTCCAAATGGATTATAGGGGTAATAACCCGCCAATTAGGGCAACTGATGATACCAAAATCACCAAATTTAATTATTGATCCAATTGTTTCGAGTTCTACAACACTATCGGGCAATGGTGTATCAGATCCCAACATCGAACCTAACTCGGGTAATAGCCAGCCTGCAATGAATATACCAATAGGAAAGGGCATAGTGCTTCGGAAGAGTATTCGTAGCATAATTTCCAGCCACAGGTTTTCAGGATATGACTTATTTTTAAAAATTTTGTATAATCTGTATTTATTAATTTTATACCCTATACCACTATGTGGTTTGGATATAATGACTTTGTTCTGCTGTTTGTAACAACCAAAAATATTCGTCCTAGACCCATCTTTAATTATACCGATCGACTCAGAATCACTTTTTGAATCGAAATAGCAATGTCCATCCGTCCGTCCGTCTGTGTGTCCATGTAAACCTTGTAATCAAACTACAGGTCGCAAATATGAATATATTTTGATGAAATTTGCTATGTAAGCTTTTATCGGCCATGGGATGAACGCTATTGAAATTGGTGAGAATTGGTCCATGTTCAGACCTAGTCCCCATACAAATGACCCCTATGAAATCGACATAAATTGCCATAAGTTCCAAATTATCATATAGATCTCACTTAAATTGGGTTTGTATGTGTTTATTACATCCATTAATCAGTAGTTCAAAAATAATCCCTATAGGAAAATTCTTAGTCATAGGCCCCATATAGAGCTGCTTCCCGATCTTCACTTAAATCTATCAAAAAACAAAAATATTGCACAGATTTTTCTCAAATTTGGTTTGTATATATTTTTTCAAAGTATAAGAGACTTTACCAAATATGGTCAGGATCGGTCCATTTTTCGACCTAGTCCCCATATAAATATAGTATCCGATATGAACTTTTTTATATCTGCAGCGAAAAAAATTAATAAAAATGCCATTCAAATTTGGTTTATGCTTATTTGCTATATCCAATTAGTTGGACCGAAGAGATAGGGTCTCTAAACCATGGTATAGGGTATCGTATAGTCGGGCTAGACCGAGTATAATTTTCTTACTTGTTAAGTTTGATTTAAATTAATATATTATTTAAGAGGGGAGTGGTGATACATATATTGGTATCTATAATATTAATTGGCTAGGTGATTTCTTGTGACCGATGTTTTGTTCTACTGTTTTATCCCGATTTTGACCAAACGTATATTATATGAAAGGTATTTCTTTTTAGCCGTTTTGCAGATTTACAGATTTTTAAATTTTTTTCTTTATTTTGAGTAAAGTGCATTTAAAGTTGCTACTAAATTATAAAATTATAAAATTATACAATGCTATGTTAGTGTTTATTAAATTTGTTAATGTGTTTGTAATCAAAATGAGCTTGTTTTTTGTGCTTATTTGCGAATTGGCTATAATTGATTAGCATACCTTTAGGGTCTTTATTTAATTAAAAAATAAAATTTCCTAGAATTTGCACTCGAATTTCGAGGGCTGGAGTCTGCTAGTTTAACATAAATGTATTAAAATTGCAACAATATTCCTCTCCATTACAACTATGACATTTAAATGAATTTGAATGAAAAGAATAAAAGTCAGTCTCTTAAATTAAATCGTGTCAAGAACCCTACCATAAAACTTCATTCCACTCTAATAAACATATTGATCTTGAGGAAGAATAATTTCTAACTCAATAATTAAATTCAAATGTTTATACCATAAAGGGTATCGAATATATGGTCCAGCTTGAGAATAAATTTCTTACTTGTTTCTGTTAAAATTTTTTTTTGTATCAACATTTCTTTCTCTTTTAAAATTTCTATATATTGTTTATCGCTCTAACGTAGAGTATCTGCATAAATAAAAACCAATCACATGATCTGTTTCTTAAATACATGCGTGTATTATCAAAACAAAAAAATTAGTAGTTTTAGAAATTCTAAGTTTAAAATGTTTTTTTGTTCCTCTATTTTAAATTATTTTTATTTATCGCACACTTTTTTTCACATCAAGCCAAAATGAAAATAAATAAATAAATAATAGTAAGTACGAGTATTATCATAACAAAATTCAATTATTTATGTGTGATATTCTCTACTACGGCAAATAAATTATAATTTCAAATTAAGTGTGTCCACAGTCTGGACTCCAGACATAAATAGAAACACGCATACATATTATATGAGTGTCTGTATGTCTATATGTTTGTATGTTTGTATGTTAGCTAAAGAAAATTGTACTACTATTATTTATTGTATTTTATTTTGCGACACTTTAATGAACGATTTATTTATTTATTTTTTTTTGACTTTATTTACAAATGCAATTTTGGAAGATTATTCAGAATATTTAATAAACATTTTTTTGTTTGCTTAGTTTTTGGATCTCCTTGATGGCGAGACATTGAATTTCCGCATATTAAGAAAATACTTGTTATTATTAATTCCATGCGAATTCATTAAGAGAAGAAAAAAAAGCGTTTTTTACGTTTGTTTGTTTGAATTTTTTTTAACCAAAAATTGTTGGCTGCTGTAAAAATTCATAACTTGATGGATTCAATAATATTTATGCCATGTATTGGGTTATGAATTTCTATCTCACGTTAGTTAAAATTCGAAACATAAAAAGTAAGTTTAGCAGTGGGATAGCTACTCCTAGGCAATAAAAGGTACTTATTTTTTTTTTTAAAGAAAAGTAACATTTTTTAAGAAAGTATAAATTTTTATGAATGTAAACTTTTTTTGGAAAACTTATTTTTTTGAAAAGGTACTTTAAAAAAAGGAACTTTTTTAAGAGAATGTACTTTTTTAAGAAAATTTACTTTCTTAAGAAAAGGTACTTCAAAAAAATATAGTTTTTTAAGAAAGAGTACTTTTTTTTAAAGTCACTTATTTAAGAAAATTTACTTTTTTAAGAAAAAGTGCTTTTTGTCACTTTTTTAAGAATTTTAAAAATAGGTACTTTTTTAAGAAAACGTGCTTTTAAAAAGGTGCTTTTAAGAAAATGTACTTTTCTGAGGATATTTTCCTGTTTTGGAAAATCACTATTATAAGAAACGTACTTTTTTTAAAAGCGGTTTTTTTTAAGAAAGCATACTTTTTTAAAAATGAGTACTTTTTTAAAAAAATTACTTATTTAAGAAAAGCTACATTTCTAAGAAAAGGTACTTTATTAAGAAAAAATACTTTTTTAAGATATTTTCTAGTTTTGGACTGGTGCTTTTTTAAGAAAATGTGCTTTTTTAAGAAAATATACTTATTTTAAAAAACTGACTTTAAGAAAATGTACCTTTTAAGTAAACGAGCTTTTAAAAAAGGCACTTTTTTTTAGAAAAGTTACTTTTTCGAGGATATTTTCCTGTTTTGAAATGTACATTTTTTAAGAAAAAGTGATTTTTTAAGTAAAAGTGATTTTTTTAAGAAAAGTTACTATAAGAAAAGATGTTTTTTTTAAGAAAGAGTACTTTTTTTTGTAGAAAATTTACTTATTTAAGAAAATATACTTTTTTAAGAAAAGGTGCTTTCTTAAGAAAATGTACTTTTTTAAGAAAATATGCTTTTTACGAAATGTTACATTTTTAAGAGGTGGTACGTTTTTAAGAAAAGATACTTATTTAAAAAATTTACATTTGTAGGAAAAGGTACCTTTTAAGAAAACATGCTTTTAAAAAAGGTACTTTTTAAGAAAAAATACTTTTTTGAGGATATTTTCCTGTTTTGGAAAGGTACTTTTTTAAGATATAGTGATTTTTTAAGAAAAAATACTTTTTTTAAAACAGCTAATTTTGAAGAAAATATAGTTTTTTAAGAAAGAGTACTTTTTAAGAAAAGTTACTATAAGAAAGATGTTTTTTAAGAAAGAGAACTTTTTTTAGAAAAGTCACTTATTTAAGAAATTATACTTTTTTACGAAAAGGTACCTTTTTAAGAAAAGGTGCTTTCTTAAGAAAATGTACTTTTTAAGAAGAGGTACTTTTTTAAGGAAATATACTTTTTTAAGAAAGAGTACTCTTTTAAGAAAAGTAACTTTTTTTAGGAAAACGTGCTTTTGAAAAAGGTACTTTTAAAGAAAAGGTACTTTTCTGAGGATATTTTCCTGTTTTGTAAAGGTACTATTTTTGAAGAAAGCATACTTTTTTAAAAATTAGTACTTTTTTAAAAAAAGTTGCTTATTTAAGAAAATCTACATTTCTAAGAAAAAAAGGTGCTTTCTTAAGAAATTGTACTTTTTTAAGAAGAGGTACTTTTTAAAGAAAATATGCTTTTTAAGAAAGAGTACTTTTTTTAGATAAGTCACTTTTTTAAGAAACTTTGATTTTTAAGAAGAGGTACTTTTTTAAGAAGACGTGCATTTAAAAAAGGTACTTTTTAAGAAAAGGTACTTTTTTGAGCATATTTTCCTGTTTTGGAAATGTACTTTTTTAAGGAAAAGTGATTTTTTAAGAAAAGTTACTGTAAGAAAAGATGTTTTTTTTAAGAAAGAGTACTTTTTTTTTTAGAAAAGTCACTTATTTAAGAAAATATACTTTTTAAGAAAAGGTATTTTTTTAATAAAAGGTGCTTTCTTAAGAAAATTTACTTTTTTAAGAAAATATGCTTTTTAAGAAATGTTACATGTTTAAGAACTGATACGTTGTTAAGAAAAAATACTTATTGAAAAAATTTACTTGTTTAGGAAAAGGTACCTTTTAAGAAAACGTGCTTTTAAAAAAGGTACTTTTTAAGAAAAGTTACTTTTTTGAGGATATTTTCCTGTTTTGGAAAGGTATTTTTTAAGAAAAAATGATTTTTTAAGAAAAGGTACTTTTTTTAAAATAGATACTTTTTTAAGAAAATATACTTTTTTAAGAAAGAGTACTTTTTTAAGAAAAGTTACTTATTTAAGAAAATTTACATTTCAGGAAAAGGTAATTTTTTAAGAAAAGGTACTTTTTCAAGAAAATGTACTTTTTTTTGGGATATTTTCTAGTTTTGGAATGGTGCTTTTTTAAGGAAATGTGCTTTTTTAAGGAAATGTGCTTTTTTAAGAAATGGTACCTTTTTAAAAAAAAGTACTTTTTGAGAAAATGTACTTTTTAAGAAAACTTACTTTTTTGAGAATATGTTCATGTTTTAGAAAACGTACCTTTATAAGATAAGATACTTTTATACGAAAAATTACTTATTTAAGAAAATTATTTTTTTTATGACAATGTACTTTTGTAAGAAAAGGTGCTTTTTTAAGAAAAGTTACTTATTTAAGAATATGCAGTTTTTTTTAAAGAAAATTTACTTTTTTAAATGATAAATTTTAAAGAAATGTTACTTATTTAAAAAAAGTACCGTTTTAGGAATAGGTACTTTTTGAAGAAAATTTACTTTTTTGAGAACATGTTCTTGTTTTGGAAAAAGGACTTTTTTGGGAAAAGATACTTTTTTAAGAGAGGGTGCTTCTTTATGAAAAGGTGCTTTGTTAAGAAAATGTACTTATTTGAGAAAATGTTAGTTTTTAAGAAATTTTACTTTTTTAAGAAAAATTACTTAATAAAAAAGTAGGTTTTTAAGAAAAGGTACTTTTTTTAAATGATATATTTTAAAAAAAATACTTATTTAAGAAGTGAAGGTTGTTATGAGAAAAGGTACTTTTTTAAGAAAAGCTACATTTTTAAGAAAAGGTACTTTGTTAAGAAAAAATATATTTGAGAAGAAGTACTTCTTTAAGAAAAGGTACTTTTTTAAGAATAGGTATTTTTTCGAAGAAGGTAATTTTTAAACAAAAGGTGTTTTCTTTGAACAAATGTATTTTTTTAAGAAAAGGTACTTTTAAAGAAAAGTTATAGATAATTTTTTAAGAAAAGGTACTTTTTTAAGAAAACTTAATTGTTTGAGAATATATTCTTGTTTTGGAAAAGGAACTGTTTTGAGAAAAGGAACTTTTTTTTGAGAAAAGGTACTTTGTTAAGAAAAGGTACTTTTTAAAGAAAACTTCCTTTCTTGAGAATATGGTCTTGTTTTGGAAACGGTGCTTTTTTAAGAAAAAAAATTTTACTTTTTAAGAAAAGGTACTTTTTTAATAAAATTCACTTGTTTTAAAAAACTTACTTTTGTGAGAATATGTTGTTGCTTTGGAAAGAGTACTTTTTTGTGAAAAGTTATATTTTTAAGGCGATTTTTTGTTACCGATGTTTTGTTCTACCGTTTTATCCCGATTTTTACCAAACGTTTATTATTTGAAATGTATTTCTTTTTAGCTGTTCAGCAGATTTACAGATTTTAAAATTTTTCTTTATTTTGAGTAAATTGCATATAAAGTTGCTATTAACACATACATAAAATTATACATATACCACGTGTTTGTTTATTAAATTTTTTAATGTGCTTGTTATGTGTTTGTTATCTTCATTCATAATAATAATAAACCAAAAAAGTGTTGGTTTGTGACTTGGCTACGTTGAAAAATAAATTTGCCTAAAGTTGCTCGAATTTCGAGCGCTGGAATCAGCTAGTTAATAACTATTATACACCATTAGTTTCTCCTTTGATATCGCTGTTCTTTAGGCTTGGTGCTGTCGTTATAATAACTTTTTCATACAATATATTTAAGATATGCTGTTGGTTCGCCGTGGTGATTTTTAATCCATATTTAACTGAAATTTTATTTATTTTTTTTTTATTAATCAACACTCAGGGGATGCCCCCTACAGATGCAGTGCATTGTGTTGATCTCAGTAAAGATATAGATATAGTAAGAAGGAAAGAAGGAGTATTTTTTTTTTCAGCGACAGACAAAAGCCTCTGGTGGGAATCGAACCCACGACCCCCGCATGGTAGGCGAGCATGCTACCTACTCACCTACCGGGGCGCTTAATGTTTAATAATAAAGTTTAATAATCCATATTTTAAGGAATCAGTTTTTAAATTGATCAAACATATTCAATTTGTTTTGCTTCTTTTGGCACCTGTTCACCCATTTTATAAATAGGACATTAAAATATTGTAATCAATATTTGGAAGAATTTTCATAATGAAAAATAGAAATTGGAGAATCTAAAATTTAATACTTTGTTTCAATTGACTCATTAGTCCAACCACAAAGTAAGTTCAATTAGTTCTTATATGCCATTCTTTACTTCTTTTTACTTTAGTGGAATTTTTAAATATTTCAAGAAAATTTCAAGATTCATGGCCTTCAAAATCTTCGAATAGTGCATCAAAATTGACATTTCCGTTTTTCGATTAAGAAACTTAAGGAAAATGTAATTTTTGCCGAAGCTTCGAAATACTTCATTTAGAATAAATATTTAATTTAATTTTCCCCTATAAGTAAAATCTGAAAATTGCTAATTTATTTCGAAAGATGCTTTTTTTAAGTGCTGAACAATTGCGAAAAGTGCTAAATGTAATATTCCCCATTATTTCCAATTACATTTCGATGTTGTTTATAGTTGCTTATTTTTTTTTATAAAATGTTGGCACTTATAATCTTATTTTATAGCAAAAAGAGACTTCGTTCTCTTATGGTTACCAAACCAAATGACTTTATTGTCAATGATGACCATTTATGTGTGCGGACGGACCATCATGAAAACTACTCCTAAAAATTACTGCATTTATTACACAACGGTGTCTAAATATAAATAAAAATAAAATCATTATCACAGGCTTTTGTGTAATTTATTAATAGAATTGTGGCACGTGTCTGCATCTGTGTCTCATCGAATGTTCATTTCATATCTTTAACATAAACAGCTGGATGGAATAAAATGGTGATGTTGATGCTGTTGTTGACATTGATTGGAATAATGGTGAAATAAATCAAAATACATGTTGTATTCATGTGATTTGTTTAACTTGTCCTCAATATTATGCCATTTGAAGGTGACAGTGTTGAAGATATTGTTGTTCGCGTGACATGTAGAACAAAGTGTTTTGTTTGACGTTTAATTTCATTGCGCTCTTTAAAATGTCATCGAATTTTAAAGAAATGTTTCTGTTAAAGTCAGATTTAAAAGAATTAAGAAAATTATTAAAAGGATACGCCATTATTATTGTATAAAGATAGCTTTAAGTAATAAGAAATTTAATGCTTAAATGGAAATATAATTTAAAAATTTTTTCTCCTTGGGTTTTCTTAAAACTAATTTTTAAAATCTATATATTTTCAATATAATCTAATCTAATTCTATGTATATATATATAGAAATGTAACACTGTACAAAAAAAAAATGCTCTGATTATAAAGTACGTGAACTTATTAAAATGAAACATGTCTTTTAATATAAATAGTTCAGTTAAAAAAAATTCAAAACTCATCAACAATATTATCTTTAGGTCGTGCTTACATTGGTTTTAAATTTGCCCAGCCGTTTCAGAGATATCGTGGAAGTTTTGAAAAAAATAAAAATTTTCAAAAAAATAATATTTTTGTTCTTTAAAGATTCATAAAAAATATAAAAGCGACATAGATCACAGGTTTATTTTAAAAACATTTAGTTAAACATACTTGGAATGAAATGAGCTTTTTTTCATTGTAATCGGTGCACAACTTTTGATTTTGTTCACAATTTACTGAGAAAACTCAAATGATAAAAATCGCAATTTCCATAAGATTTTCTTAAATTATAATTTAAGAGAACAGGGTTTTTGTTGATTAAGAACTGAATGTTGTTTTTAAGGTTATTTGGAACGCTGAATCAAAAGGCACTTCCTCTTCATATATTGGAATAACTTGAAAACGGTTCACCATTTTTTGGTGATTTTCAAAATTGTTTTTTTTAAGATGTAATTGTTACCTTTGGAAAGCAATCAAATTAAAAAAACACCAAAAAAAAATAAAATTTTTTATATTTAAAAATCATGAAAAATCCAAAACTGTAAAAAGTGTAAAGTCTTATTACTTTCGCATAAAGTCACATAACCTATGAACAAAATGAGACATAGGTCATAAAAATCGAATCGAAACGCGAAACGCGTTCGCTTCTATTCACAATTAAGTGAAGGTACCTCATTTTGAAGTGAAGAAAAAAACATTTATGACTATTTTATGATTCTCAGAATTAAAAAAATTAAGTAATAAACAAAACGTTATTTCATTTTTATGATTGCGGTAGCAAACTACTAAACTCCTATAAATAATTTAGAGGAGCTGTACCAGGGTCATTGGGATATCTATATGATGGCGGACTATTGCTGGAGCATTAAAAATAAACCCTTTAAACAAGATAATTTAAGAAAATCTTATAAAAGAAAATTTTTCGATGAGTTGTAATCTTATATATTAAAAGAATTTATGAAAAACTTTGCATTCAAGTTTTTTTTCAATATTTTTCTTCTCTCAAACCTGTATAACTAGAGTTCTAATTAACGTAGGCTGTTGACATAGGTCTAAGAACACTCAGTGGATCAAGCTCCTTCTTTTGAGCTATTAACTGCTTAAATTCGTTGGGTTTGAAGAAAGTTATGCGTGGAGAATCAACTTTGCTTTTACTGTACGTTGACTTCTCTTGGCAAATTTTGGTATTACTGTACGTTAACTTCTTTTGGCAAATTTTGGTATTATATTAAAAATAAATATAAAAATATAATATATAAATATAAAATATAAAAATCACATTATGTAACTATTAAAAATTTGTATTTTTCTTTAAAATCCTCTTTTATTGATAAATTGAAAAGTATAGTTGATAGAAAAAATCTGACTTAATATCTAAAATCAGTTACTTTAACGCACTTATTACATAAATAGAAGAGCAGCAAACACACACATATTAAAAAATATTATTTTGTATGGAAATCGCGGTTTTTATCAATTGAGTTTTCTCAGTAAATTGTAAACAAAATCAAAAGTTGGTCACCGACTATAATGAAATAAAGCTCATTTCATTCGAAATATGTTTATAAAAATGCTTTTAGACCAAACCTGTGATCTGTGTCGCATTTTTATTTTTTATGAATTTTTTTTACAAACAAAAATATTTTTTTTTGAAAACAATTGTTCTTTTTTTTCAAAACTTCCACGATATCTCTGAAACCGCTGGGCAAATTTAAAATCAATGTAAGCATGTCTTAAAGATGATATTGTTGACGAGTTTTGAATTTTTTCTGACTGAATATGACGAACTGTTTTCAAGTTATTGTAATATATGTAGTGAACGTGCCTTAATTTTGGACATAACGGTTTATCGCGAAAAGTCGAGCTGATAGAAAAAAACAAAGTACAGATTAGCGTCCCAAATAACTTTAAAAACAACATTCAGTTGTTATTCAACAAAAACCTTGTTCCCTTGTGTAATTATTCGTAAGCATTATACTTAAAATCATGTTCATATTTGAACAGGATCTTTGAGAAATACACGGACTTGACAGCATAAGTCTGAGTCTAGTACTGAAGTGTAGTAAAACACTATACTCATTTCGGCGAGATTGGTGACCAGTTTTTTTTTATGAGCCTCAAAAGTCTCTGAAAATCAGTTGGCTCCTCAAAAAAGGTGTCATCAGTTTTTGTTAATTCACTTAATTCAGACTTGGTGATACCGCTTAAATATATTCGGTAATAATGTAGCTAAGAATCCATTGAACAAATTTTATTAACATTTTGTGCGAAAAAACCATTATTTTCTGCACTTTTCTTTAAATATGGGAAAAATTACTATTTTTTACTTTTTTCAGCACAACTTACAAGGACTCCCTCAGATAAGTGACCTTCCTATGATCCTTTGGGTCAATTTGACCCAACATTAAAATGTAAACAAAATTTCATATTTAGTACAGGAAATTTATTTATTTTGTTGTTTTTTTATTTAGTATAATAAAAAATAATTAGAACTTAAATAAATAAGCCCTTCCTCAGCAATTATTACAAAAAAATATATATAAAATAAAATTAAATTTGAAATTCAAATTTTTTTTTTGTAAAATAATAATTATATTTTTAATATTAATTAGTATAGCCCAGCACTCGAAATTTGAGTGCAAATTCTAGGAAATATTATTTTTTGATTAAATTGTTTTCTTTCAATATTTAAATGAGCCTAAAGGTATGCTTAACAATTTTAGCAATTCACAATTTAACACAAGGCGTGTGATATAAAGTTTAAATCATTCGCATTAGCAGGGTGTGACGAATTGTTATTAATATTTTATTTTAATTAATTTAATATATTTTTAAAACAGTTATATCAATACGGGGTTTTTTTCATATCCAGAATTTTTAATGGCAAAAAAGTTTTATTTTTGCGGACAGTGCCAACTAATGTAATATTCTGACAAAGTAGTTGAATGGCAATATTGTATGTAGTAAAAAAATTATGACATGTAAATGTACATCCCTTTGGAAGAGTGTCTGATAATGTTAGCACCACTCTCTCACAGCTAACAAAATTTTTTTTTTTTTAATATTGATTCAGTTGTAGCAGCGCCATCTCTATTCACTTCTATAAATTATTTCTTCATTCTTAATGTTTGTGGGCGCTCTCTAAATTTAGTGCAATACATCAAACATTGTTGATTTTTACAAAGTCGAAGAAAATTAGTTTTGTTTGTTAGGGATCACAAAAATTCTCCACTAAGGCCCCTTTGCAGGAAATAAATGGATAAATACAAAGCAACCACAAATAAATATAAAATTGTTTTTAATATACATATCTGTATATTAATACGTGAAGGACAAAATTTGTAACAGAATTTCCATGTGTTGAATTGTGAATTGCATAAATTAGCATACCTTTAGGTGGCATACAAGGTGGTTCAAATATTTTTGCTACAGAAATACCAAAGGTAATGTTAAAAAAAAAATTGATTTGAATTAAAGTGAAAATAGGCAAAAATACAAAAAATTCAAAATAATAAAATTTCTATGAACGCACGTATGAACGAACACAACTGAACGCAGACTTTTTTTAAATTTTTTTTAAACTCTTTCTTTTAACTCAATCTCTCTGTCTTTCGTGGGGCAACCCCATTCCCCCTTATCCAATTGATCTGAAACTTGGTCCGTAGTCTTGTTGTGACTACAGATTAATTTTGGGGTAGTCACGCACACACACGCGCGGTCACGCACAGTCACGGAGTGATGTAAATGTCAATTCCCTTCATTGGATCGATCTGAAACTTGGTCCATACAATTGCTGTGAAAAAAAGATAAACTTTGACTTAGTCACGCACAGTCACGCATGGTCACGCACAGTCACGGAGTGATCTAAATGTCACTTCCCCTCATCCGATCGATCTGAAACTTGGTCCATACAATTGCTGTGAAAAAATGATTAACTTTGACTTAGTCACGCACAGTCACGCGTGGTCACGCACAGTCACGGAGTGATCTAAATGTCATTTCCCTTTAACCGATCGACTTGAAACTTGGTCCAGACAATTGCTGTGAAAAAAAGATTAACTTTGACTTAGTCACGCACAGTCACGCACAGTCACGGAGTGATCTAAATGTCAATTCCCTTCATCCGATCGATCTGAAACTTGGTACATACACTTGCTGTGAAAAAATGATTAACTTTGACTTAGTCACGCACAGTCACGCGTGGTCACGCACAGTCACGGAGTGATCTAAATGTCATTTCCCTTTAACCGATCGACTTGAAACTTGGTCCAGACAATTGCTGTGAAAAAAAGATTAACTTTGACTTAGTCACGCATAGTCACGCATGGTCAAGAACAGTCACGGAGTGATCTAAATGTCATTTCCCTTCATCCGATCGACCTGAAACTTGGTACATACACTTGCTGTGAAAAATGATGAACTTTGAATTAGTCAAGCACAGTCACGCGTGGTCACGCACAGTCACAGTGTGATCTAAATGTCATTTCCCTTCGACCGATCGACTTGAAACTTGGTAAATACACTTGCTGTGAAAAAAAGATTAACTTTGACTTAGTCACGCGCAGTCACGCGTGGTCAAGCATAGTCACGAAGTGATCTAAATATCATTTCCCCTCATCCGATCGACCTGAAACTTGGTACATACACTTGCTGTGAAAAAACAAGATGAACTTTGACTTAGTCACGCACGGTCACGCACAGTCACGGAGTGATCTAATTGTCATTTCCCTTCATCCGATCGATCTGAAACTTGGTACATACACTTGCCGTGAAAAAAAGATTAACTTTGACTTAGTCACGCATAGTCACGGAGTGATTTAAAACCCGTTTCCCCTTATCCGATCGATCTGAAACGTTGTCGATAGACTTGCTGTGAAAAAATATTAATTTTAAGATGGTCACACAAAATCACGCATAGTCACGCACAGTCACGGAGAGATTAAAACCCCACTTCCCCTCATCCGATGGATCTGAAACTTTGTCCATAGACTTGTTGTGGCCAAAGATTAATTTTAAGATTGTCACGCACAGTCACGGAGATATTCAAAACTCATATGCATAAGGAAAGAAAGCGTATTAATAAAATTTTTTTATGGGTTAGATTTTTTGGAAAGAAGTCAAAAAATTTTGATATAGCAAACAAAAGTCAAAAAAAATATTTTTTTTAAAGTTTTTTTTTCGAAAAATTGAAGAAATAGCTATCTAAACCATTAGGGACAAAAGTTGCTAAGAAAAATAGATAATAAGTTACATGGATGAGAAAAAAAACTCCTTTTGGCCAAAATGTCAAATTTTGACCCCCTCTAACTCAGCGAGTTCTTGACCGATCTTGTTAAAAAATTGTTACTAAACTACTATTCAATAGGACTAACCATGATGCGAGATTCATTCCGATCGGAAGACATTGGTTTCAAAAGTTGGGTCACTTGACATGAAACCCCCCATATATATAATATCAGAAATTGTTTATATGTATATATGAAAATAGAAGTTTTAAAGCCATTCAGGATTAGTGAGATGTGTGAAAATTACTATTGCTCAAGAAAATAATTATTTCCTCAATAGTAGGTTCTCAATAAAACAACACAAATAAATACAATTTTAAATAAAAGTCAATATAAAATTGTTTTTAAAATAGATTTTTAAATCTGTAATATATTTATTAATTTTCTTTTTAAATAAAATTCTAACTCCCGCCAAATGTGTGAAGAAGTATTTCGCTGCTTTAAAAAACCCACAAACGTACAACATCGAAAATTATCGTTACTTTTGTTGGATTGTTGGCAACGTGAATATGATAAAAGACCGTATCGTCATTTCAAATTTGATCGCTTAGAATTTCAGCGCCGTTTACAAAGGGACTACGATTCTTTTGAAGATTTTGCCACTATTGTATTATTTCTCAGTAAACGTCCTTTATGCTCGGCACAACTAACGGGCATAAGAGTTTCATCATATAAGACCGAATTGCTTTATGATTTTATCGAAAGCCTAAAGAAATTAAAAAATATTGAATTGAAATTAATGAATTTACCCACAGAGTTCTTTGAATTATTATGGGATAATTTCGATAAAATGAGAGTTGTTAATTTGTCACTGCAAGGTAAGTGAGTGATGTTTTTTTTACCTAAATAGTTCTGATAAATAGTTTAAACGTTTTAATGCAGGAACTACCAACAGATTAGATGTAGTTCGTCTGAGATTATTTTAAAGGAAATAAAGTCTAATTTTCATTATGGTATTTGATCGTTAAAAAGTACATTTTCTTAAATCTCTATTATGAGTTATTCCATAATTCCATCGAGTATAAAAATTCAACCATTTTTCTATTCCATTTAGGTACTCCCTTATACAAAAATGACGTTTTATGTTTAAAAAAATTTGTCGTACAATCTAAAACTTTGAAATCATTAAATGTAGCTGGTTGCAATATCAATCAATATCATTTCGCTAGTTTGGCCGATGGCATTCATAAGTCTCCCACTGTAGTTAATTTCAATGCCTCCCGCCTTGTTGGTAAATGTTTAACATTAGATTCTGAAAAAATCGCTCATATAGTGGCCTCGCTGATATGGCAAAATAAATTATTGGAAATAACAATGGAAAAATGTGAATTTAATGCCCAAGATATGGAAATAATTGCGGAGTATTTATACAACAAATTCTCCAAATTACAAAAACTCAATTTGGCCTGCAATAAAATTGGCCCTGATGGTGCTGAGTATCTTCTTAAAGCCATTGCCACAAGCAAAACTTTAAAATATCTGAATCTAAGCAGTTGTGGTCTGGGTACACATGGCGGTGAAATAGTTGCAAAATATTTAAGTTCTTGTTATCAGTTGGAGTCAATATTATTGCAATACAATGAAATGGGCGCTGAAGCTGTCAATATGATTTTATTAACAATGAAGAAGCCTTATAAATTGAATAAATTATATATGTATGGTAATAAATATAATACAAGGACAGGTAATATTCTAAGAAGGCTATTGGAGTCGAGAGTTGTGCCGCAAAATGTTGTCGATATAACAGTAACGTTTGATGATACCATACCAGGTTATCGAGTTATACGATGGTCACCCTAAGTTGAGAAAATATTAAAAACTATTATTGTATGATATCGGTTTTGGTAAACAGCTTTAAGATATTTAATATATAAATTGTGATGCTTTGTGAGATTTTCAATCATTCGGAAAACAGATTTTGAAAAAACAATTTACAAAAGTTAACAAAAATATAGTCGGTCTAGACCACAAATGATCAGCTCATATTCGTGTGTGAAGTGATTATGAACATAAACAATAAGCTGTATCGCCCCAACAAAATATGCTTAGTTATCAATTGAAATACACTATACGATTTTACTATGTAACTGAGTACACTTTACCCTCCGATTATAACTTACATCAACCTTTATGTAACAAAAGTTACTTTTTGAGAGAAAAAAATATTTTGATGATAACTTTTTTAAGAAAAAGTACATTTTTGAACAACAGGTACTATTTTAAGAAAATGTACTATTTTAAGGACATTTATTTTTTTAAGTTAAGGCTCTTTCAAGAACTAGTAATTTTTTAAGAAGAAGAAAATTCTTAAGAAAATATACTTTTTTAAGGAGAGATACTTTTTTAAGAAGAAATTTGTTAAGAAAAAATAAATTTTTAAGAAAGGGTACTTTTTTTTAAGAAGCACTTTTCAAAAAAATTTCACTTATTCAATATCAGGTACTTTTTTGAGAAAATTTAGTTTTTTAAGAAAAGATATTTTTTACGAAAAGGTATTTTTTAAGAAAATATACTTATTAGAAGAAGTATTTTGAAAGAAATGTTAATTTTTTAAGAAAGTATTTTTTTTAAGAAGAATTACTTTTAAAAGAAAATATACTTTTTTAAAAAAAAGTACCTATTAAGAAAATGTACTTATTTAGGAAAATGCACTTTTTCTAGATGTGACTCTTTTTCAAGAAAATTTTTTTTTTTTTTTTTTTTTGAGAAAATTTAATAAGCTGTAAAAATATGCTTAGTTAACAATTGAAACACATTATTACTTTACCCCCTGATTATAACTTACATCAACCTTTAGGCTACAAAAGTTACCTTTTGAAAAAAAAAAAAAATATTTTTATAAGAGATGGTAATTTTCTTAAGAAAAAGTACGTTTTTGAACAAAAGGTACTATTTTAAGAAAAGGTATTATTTTAAGGAAATTTATTTTTTTAAGTTAAGGTTCTTTTTCAAGACCTAGTAATTTTTTAAGAAATAAATATTAAAGAAAATGTACTTTTTTAATGACAGAAGAAGAAAGTTTTTAAGAAAAAATATATTTCTAAGAAAAGGTACTTTTTTTAAGCAGAAGCACTTTTCCAAAAAATTTCACTTTTCCAAAATCAGGTACTTCTTTGAGAAAATTTAGTTTTTTAAGAAAAGATATTTTTTTACGAAAATGTATTTTTTAAGGAAATATACTTTTTTTAAGAATTACTTTTAAAAGAAAATATACTCTTTGATGAAAAATTACCTATTAAAAAAATGTACTCTTTTATGAAAATGCACTTTTTGAAGATGTGACTCTTTTTCCAGAAAAATTATTTTTTTTTTTTTTTTTTTTGAGAAAATTTACTTTTTGAGAAAAGTATTTTTTAAGAAAAGGTACTTTTTTAAGAAAATGCACTTTTTTAAGAAAAGGTTTTTTTTAAGAAAATATACTTTTTTAAGAAAATTCAAGTTTTTTTTTCAAAAGGTACTTTTTCAAGAAACGTTATGTTCACAAACATGTGAACTGATATGTTCACAAACATTGTTCAGCTTTACCATGGCTAGAATTTTGTTAACCCTTCTGCAATCCTTGGGTCAATTTGACCCAATTTTGGTTTTCAAACGCAAAATTTTTCCCTTTAATTATAAGATATGAACGTGAAACTTTAATTTATCTACTGTATAGCCCAGCACTCGAAATTCGATTGGAAATTCTAGGAAATATTATCTTTCATTAAAAATTTGTCCTCCAATGTTTTTTTAATCTATATATGTGACCTACTCCGAGAAAAGGGACCTAGTGTGTGAAAACTTTTGAGAAAAACACGCATTTAAAGTTTCTACACTCTTTTAGGTACCAGAATCCACCGTTTTTGACACAACCCGTTTTTTGACACACTAGGTCCCTTTTCTCGGAGAAGGTCACATATATAAAATTTATCAATCTTTAAATGAGCCTAAAGGTATATATATATATATTCCTCTAACTCCCACTGGAGCATAGGGCGCCAAAGGTATGTTAATCAATTTTAGCAATTCACAATTCAACACAGAGCATCTGATATATAATTTAAATCATTCGCATTAACAGGGGGGTAACGAATTATTATAAATATTTTATTTTATTTAATTTAATATATTTTTAAGATAGATTAAGCATAAATTGTACCATTCTCAGCTTCTCCTCCATATGATCCATAAATATGCCAATTTTCACACTCCATGTAGGCTTATTGCTTCAAAAAGGGAACTAAATATTTCCCTTCACGTATTAATATATAGATTACAGGTACGAAAATTAAGCTTTTAAAAGGAAATAGTAAACTTAAATTTTTCCTCCACCCCTCCACGTTTCAAAACACGATTTACATACATTTAATATCCTTTGGGTCAATATGACCCAACGAGCGATATTGCAAGTTAATTTCCACTTTACCACTTTTCGATCAATCATTTTTTCAGTCAAATAATCAATAAAATCGCTTTCATTGAACATTTTCTCATTAAAAATGTTTTTATTACCAAACTGAGGGTGGGATTTGGAGAATCCCGCAAAAGTATCTCTTGAAATGCGTATTATGATGATATGGTAACGCATTGACACTTGAACTTTGAAAATTACCATCTCTTATAAAAATATTTTTTTTTTTTTTCAAAAGGTAACTTTTGTAGCCTAAAGGTTGATGTAAGTTATAATCAGGGGGTAAAGTAATAATGTGTTTCAATTGTTAACTAAGCATATTTTTACAGCTTATTAAATTTTCTCAAAAAAAAAAAAAAAAAAAATTTTCTTGAAAAAGAGTCACATCTAGAAAAAGTGCATTTTCCTAAATAAGTACATTTTCTTAATAGGTACTTTTTTTTAAAAAAGTATATTTTCTTTTAAAAGTAATTCTTCTTAAAAAAAATACTTTCTTAAAAAATTAACATTTCTTTCAAAATACTTCTTCTAATAAGTATATTTTCTTAAAAAATACCTTTTCGTAAAAAATATCTTTTCTTAAAAAACTAAATTTTCTCAAAAAAGTACCTGATATTGAATAAGTGAAATTTTTTTGAAAAGTGCTTCTTAAAAAAAAGTACCCTTTCTTAAAAATTTATTTTTTCTTAACAAATTTCTTCTTAAAAAAGTATCTCTCCTTAAAAAAGTATATTTTCTTAAGAATTTTCTTCTTCTTAAAAAATTACTAGTTCTTGAAAGAGCCTTAACTTAAAAAAATAAATGTCCTTAAAATAGTACATTTTCTTAAAATAGTACCTGTTGTTCAAAAATGTACTTTTTCTTAAAAAAGTTATCATCAAAATATTTTTTTCTCTCAAAAAGTAACTTTTGTTACATAAAGGTTGATGTAAGTTATAATCGGAGGGTAAAGTGTACTCAGTTACATAGTAAAATCGTATAGTGTATTTCAATTGATAACTAAGCATATTTTGTTGGGGCGATACAGCTTATTGTTTATGTTCATAATCACTTCACACACGAATATGAGCTGATCATTTGTGGTCTAGACCGACTATATTTTTGTTAACTTTTGTAAATTGTTTTTTCAAAATCTGTTTTCCGAATGATTGAAAATCTCACAAAGCATCACAATTTATATATTAAATATCTTAAAGCTGTTTACCAAAACCGATATCATACAATAATAGTTTTTAATATTTTCTCAACTTAGGGTGACCATCGTATAACTCGATAACCTGGTATGGTATCATCAAACGTTACTGTTATATCGACAACATTTTGCGGCACAACTCTCGACTCCAATAGCCTTCTTAGAATATTACCTGTCCTTGTATTATATTTATTACCATACATATATAATTTATTCAATTTATAAGGCTTCTTCATTGTTAATAAAATCATATTGACAGCTTCAGCGCCCATTTCATTGTATTGCAATAATATTGACTCCAACTGATAACAAGAACTTAAATATTTTGCAACTATTTCACCGCCATGTGTACCCAGACCACAACTGCTTAGATTCAGATATTTTAAAGTTTTGCTTGTGGCAATGGCTTTAAGAAGATACTCAGCACCATCAGGGCCAATTTTATTGCAGGCCAAATTGAGTTTTTGTAATTTGGAGAATTTGTTGTATAAATACTCCGCAATTATTTCCATATCTTGGGCATTAAATTCACATTTTTCCATTGTTATTTCCAATAATTTATTTTGCCATATCAGCGAGGCCACTATATGAGCGATTTTTTCAGAATCTAATGTTAAACATTTACCAACAATGCGGGAGGCATTGAAATTAACTACAGTGGGAGACTTATGAATGCCATCGGCCAAACTAGCGAAATGATATTGATTGATATTGCAACCAGCTACATTTAATGATTTCAAAGTTTTAGATTGTACGACAAATTTTTTTAAACATAAAACGTCATTTTTGTATAAGGGAGTACCTAAATGGAATAGAAAAATGGTTGAATTTTTATACTCGATGGAATTATGGAATAACTCATAATAGAGATTTAAGAAAATGTACTTTTTAACGATCAAATACCATAATGAAAATTAGACTTTATTTCCTTTAAAATAATCTCAGACGAACTACATCTAATCTGTTGGTAGTTCCTGCATTAAAACGTTTAAACTATTTATCAGAACTATTTAGGTAAAAAAAACATCACTCACTTACCTTGCAGTGACAAATTAACAACTCTCATTTTATCGAAATTATCCCATAATAATTCAAAGAACTCTGTGGGTAAATTCATTAATTTCAATTCAATATTTTTTAATTTCTTTAGGCTTTCGATAAAATCATAAAGCAATTCGGTCTTATATGATGAAACTCTTATGCCCGTTAGTTGTGCCGAGCATAAAGGACGTTTACTGAGAAATAATACAATAGTGGCAAAATCTTCAAAAGAATCGTAGTCCCTTTGTAAACGGCGCTGAAATTCTAAGCGATCAAATTTGAAATGACGATACGGTCTTTTATCATATTCACGTTGCCAACAATCCAACAAAAGTAACGATAATTTTCGATGTTGTACGTTTGTGGGTTTTTTAAAGCAGCGAAATACTTCTTCACACATTTGGCGGGAGTTAGAATTTTATTTAAAAAGAAAATTAATAAATATATTACAGATTTAAAAATCTATTTTAAAAACAATTTTATATTGACTTTTATTTAAAATTGTATTTATTTGTGTTGTTTTATTGAGAACCTACTATTGAGGAAATAATTATTTTCTTGAGCAATAGTAATTTTCACACATCTCACTAATCCTGAATGGCTTTAAAACTTCTATTTTCATATATACATATAAACAATTTCTGATATTATATATATGGGGGGTTTCATGTCAAGTGACCCAACTTTTGAAACCAATGTCTTCCGATCGGAATGAATCTCGCATCATGGTTAGTCCTATTGAATAGTAGTTTAGTAACAATTTTTTAACAAGATCGGTCAAGAACTCGCTGAGTTAGAGGGGGTCAAAATTTGACATTTTGGCCAAAAGGAGTTTTTTTTCTCATCCATGTAACTTATTATCTATTTTTCTTAGCAACTTTTGTCCCTAATGGTTTAGATAGCTATTTCTTCAATTTTTCGAAAAAAAAACTTAAAAAAAAATATTTTTTTTGACTTTTGTTTGCTATATCAAAATTTTTTGACTTCTTTCCAAAAAATCTAACCCATAAAAAAATTTTATTAATACGCTTTCTTTCCTTATGCATATGAGTTTTGAATATCTCCGTGACTGTGCGTGACAATCTTAAAATTAATCTTTGGCCACAACAAGTCTATGGACAAAGTTTCAGATCCATCGGATGAGGGGAAGTGGGGTTTTAATCTCTCCGTGACTGTGCGTGACTATGCGTGATTTTGTGTGACCATCTTAAAATTAATATTTTTTCACAGCAAGTCTATCGACAACGTTTCAGATCGATCGGATAAGGGGAAACGGGTTTTAAATCACTCCGTGACTATGCGTGACTAAGTCAAAGTTAATCTTTTTTTCACGGCAAGTGTATGTACCAAGTTTCAGATCGATCGGATGAAGGGAAATGACAATTAGATCACTCCGTGACTGTGCGTGACCGTGCGTGACTAAGTCAAAGTTCATCTTTTTTTTTCACAGCAAGTGTATGTACCAAGTTTCAGGTCGATCGGATGAGGGGAAATGATATTTAGATCACTTCGTGACTATGCTTGACCACGCGTGACTGCGCGTGACTAAGTCAAAGTTAATCTTTTTTTCACAGCAAGTGTATTTACCAAGTTTCAAGTCGATCGGTCGAAGGGAAATGACATTTAGATCACACTGTGACTGTGCGTGACCACGCGTGACTGTGCTTGACTAATTCAAAGTTCATCATTTTTCACAGCAAGTGTATGTACCAAGTTTCAGGTCGATCGGATGAAGGGAAATGACATTTAGATCACTCCGTGACTGTTCTTGACCATGCGTGACTATGCGTGACTAAGTCAAAGTTAATCTTTTTTTCACAGCAATTGTCTGGACCAAGTTTCAAGTCGATCGGTTAAAGGGAAATGACATTTAGATCACTCCGTGACTGTGCGTGACCACGCGTGACTGTGCGTGACTAAGTCAAAGTTAATCATTTTTTCACAGCAAGTGTATGTACCAAGTTTCAGATCGATCGGATGAAGGGAATTGACATTTAGATCACTCCGTGACTGTGCGTGACTGTGCGTGACTAAGTCAAAGTTAATCTTTTTTTCACAGCAATTGTCTGGACCAAGTTTCAAGTCGATCGGTTAAAGGGAAATGACATTTAGATCACTCCGTGACTGTGCGTGACCACGCGTGACTGTGCGTGACTAAGTCAAAGTTAATCATTTTTTCACAGCAATTGTATGGACCAAGTTTCAGATCGATCGGATGAGGGGAAGTGACATTTAGATCACTCCGTGACTGTGCGTGACCATGCGTGACTGTGCGTGACTAAGTCAAAGTTTATCTTTTTTTCACAGCAATTGTATGGACCAAGTTTCAGATCGATCCAATGAAGGGAATTGACATTTACATCACTCCGTGACTGTGCGTGACCGCGCGTGTGTGTGCGTGACTACCCCAAAATTAATCTGTAGTCACAACAAGACTACGGACCAAGTTTCAGATCAATTGGATAAGGGGGAATGGGGTTGCCCCACGAAAGACAGAGAGATTGAGTTAAAAGAAAGAGTTTAAAAAAAATTTAAAAAAAGTCTGCGTTCAGTTGTGTTCGTTCATACGTGCGTTCATAGAAATTTTATTATTTTGAATTTTTTGTATTTTTGCCTATTTTCACTTTAATTCAAATCAATTTTTTTTTTAACATTACCTTTGGTATTTCTGTAGCAAAAATATTTGAACCACCTTGTATGCCACCTAAAGGTATGCTAATTTATGCAATTCACAATTCAACACATGGAAATTCTGTTACAAATTTTGTCCTTCACGTATTAATATACAGATATGTATATTAAAAACAATTTTATATTTATTTGTGGTTGCTTTGTATTTATCCATTTATTTCCTGCAAAGGGGCCTTAGTGGAGAATTTTTGTGATCCCTAACAAACAAAACTAATTTTCTTCGACTTTGTAAAAATCAACAATGTTTGATGTATTGCACTAAATTTAGAGAGCGCCCACAAACATTAAGAATGAAGAAATAATTTATAGAAGTGAATAGAGATGGCGCTGCTACAACTGAATCAATATTAAAAAAAAAAAAATTTTGTTAGCTGTTACAATTCAGCAAATTTTCTATTTGTGCATGGAAAAACTTGAAGACACATCAGTGATAAAATGAAAGTGAGAAAAAGAAAGCGAACGTTGAAGTAAAATAAAATATTTGATAGTTGAATTGAAACGCATTTTTGAATGGGTACGTTGACTTCGTCCATATGAGATCAATACACCAGAAATGGTTGGAAAAATATGCGACTGAAAGTGCGTGTGAGTCTATGGGTACTGCAGGCACCTAATTTTCAATCAATAAACATTTAATTTTTAAATTGTTTTAATAAATATTAATTATTACAACTAAAGGTACGAGTACATAAACTTTTTATACCCTATACCACTATGTGATTTGGGTATAATGACTTTGTGCTGCTGTTTGTAACTACCAAAAATATTTGACCTAGACCCATCTTTTATTATACCGATCGAAACAGAATCACTATCTGATTCGATTTAACTATGTCCGTCCGTCCGTCTGTATGTCCATGTAAAGCTTGTAATCAAACTGCAGGTCGCAAATATGTATATATTTTGATGAAATTTGGTATATAAGCTTTTATCGGCCATTGGATGAACGCTAATGAAATTGCTGAGAATCGCTCCATGTTCAGACCTAGCCCCCATACAAATGACCCCTATAAAATCACCATAAACTGCCATAAGATCCAAATTATCATATAAATCTTAGTCAAATTGAGTTTGTATGTATTTATTACATCCATTAATCAGTAGTCCAAAAATGATTCCTATGGGACAACTCCTAGTCATAGGCCCCATATAGAGCTGCTTCCCGACCTTCACCTAAATCTATCAAAAAACAAAACAAGTAAGAAAATTATAGTCGGTCTAGACCGACTATACGATACCCTATACCATGCGTTTAGAAACCCTATCTCTTAGGCCCAACTAACTGGACATAGAAAATAAGCAAAAACCAAATTTGAGTGGGATTTTTATTATTTTTTTTGGCTGCAGATATGAAAAAGTTCATATCGGATGCTATATCTATATGGGGACTAGGTCCAAAAATGGACCGATCCTGATCATGTTTGGTAAAGTCTCTTGTATTTTGCAAAAATATATACAAACAAAATTTGAGAAGAATCAGTGCAATATTTTTGTTTTTTAATAGATTTAAGTGAAAATCGGGAAGCAGCTCTATATGGGGCCACAGGGATAATCTTTGGACTACTCATTAACGGATGTAATGAACGCATATAAACCCAATTTGAGTAAGATCTATATGACAATTTGGATCTTATGACAATTTATGTCGATTTCATGGGGGTAATTTGTATGGGGGCTAGGTCTGAACATTGACCGATTCTCACCAATTTCAATAGCGTTCATCCCATGACCGATAAAAGCTTATATACCAAATTTCATCAAAATATATTCATATTTGCGACCTGCAGTTTGATTACAAGGTTTACATGGACACACAGACGGACGGACGGACGGACGGACGGACATTGTTAAATCAACTCAGAAAGTGATTCTGATTCGATCGGTATAATTAAAGATGGGTCTAGGTCAAATATTTTTGGTTGTTACAAACAGCAGCATAAAGTCATTATATCCAAACCACATAGTGGTATAGGGTATAAATATTGCACTGATTCTTCTCAAATTTTGTTTTATATATTTTTGCAAAATACAAGAGACTTCACCAAATATGGCCAGGATCGGTCCATTTTTGGGCCCAGTCCCCATATAGATATAGCATCCGATATGAACTTTTTCATATCTGCAGCCAAAAAAATAAATAAAAATCCCACTAAAATGGTATAGGGTATCGTATAGTCGGTCTAGACCGACTATAATTTTCTTACTTGTTGGATATGAAAAAGCTTTCCTTAAGATTGTATATGTATATGACCATATGTACACTAGGCATAAAACTAATTTTTTCGAAAAATTTGGCATACCACCACGTGCTGATGGTACAAGTAATGAATATTTAATTTTTTTTTTTAGGAGATTTCGGCTCAAAAATGTTCCGCACTAAACGCGATTTCTAAAACAAGTCAGATTTTTTTAAATATTTTAATTTAAAAATTTTTTCAATTGTTATACGAAATAAATTTTTAGTTTAAAGTAAATATGTGATGATTTCACAGTTGTAAAATCTCCGCACAATTTTATTTGCACGCTAGTCGCAGATGTTGCTCCGCTGAACTTCCTCAATAGCTGATGGGTTTTTGACCCAAAGTTTGAGAAGACATTCACTTGTTTTATATAGTGTACCGACATTATATTTGTTGAAATTATGATGAGAAATCAGAATTCGGTCCATTTATGTAGGGAAAACATTAATTTTTCTTGAATATTTAAAAGCTTGGACCAATACATGTCACCTTAAATACAAAACAGTCACAACTCAAAATTTTCAAATTTTCAGGAGAGGCAAAAAACTGTTTATGTAAAAATGATTGTATTATTTAAAAAAAATTAAGTTTCGTTATGAAAAATGCCCATTTTGAGAAAAGTTTTGCTACAGTTTTTTTTTTTTTTTTTAATTAATTGTATTTGTGGAAATAAAATTAATTTTGAGTTATGACACTCTGACTGAAATTTTTTCATTTGACTAATGATATTATCTCAAGTTCAAGCCCCAGATATAAAAGCATTTTTGCTGTTAAAGAAGGTAGTTATGAGAAATAAATTTGATTTATTATTGAAAACTTTCTTAAGAAAAGATAAAATTTTAAGTTAATGTACTCTTCTGAGAAACGGTACTTTTATAAGAAAAGTTACTCTGTTTAGCAAATACAATTATTAAAGAAAATTTAATTTTTTATAAAATTTATTAATTTTATAAAAAAATACACTTTTTCAAGATAAAAGAAATTTTGTTAAGAAAAATTCCTTTTTTAAGAAAACGCACTTTTTAAAAGAAGGACTTTTTAAAAAAGGATGATTTTTTGGTAAGTTACTTTTTTTAAGTAAATGTACTTATATAAGAAAAATATTTATTTAGGAAAAGATCTTTTTCCTGATAAAAAGTACTTATTTAGGAAAAGGTAAAAAGTACCTTTTATGAATTTTTTATGAAAAAATACAAACAAAATAAAAACAAAAATAATTTTTAAGGAACTTTTTTTAAGAAAAGTTACTTTTTTTATAGAATAATATACACTAGCAGATTCCAGCCCTCGAAATTCGAGCGCAAATTCTAGGAAATTTAATTTTTTCATTACATAAAGATCCTAAAAGTAGGCGTATCAATTATTGCCAATTCACAAATCAACACAAAAAACAAACTCATTTTATTACACACACATAGCATTGTATAATTTTATGTATGTGTTAGTAGCAACTTTAACTGCAATTTACTGAAAATAAAGGAAAAAATTTAAAAATCTGTAAATCTGTAAAACGGCTAAAAAGAAAAAGCTTTCAAATAATATACGTTTGATCAAAATTGGGGTAAAACGGTAGAACAAAACATTAGTCACAAGAAATTGCTTAGCCTATTAATATTATTTATATGTCAGAAAAGATACTTTTTAGAGAACATATTCTTTTATAAGTATAAAAATTTTGAGGAAAGGTACATTTAAAAAATAGGGTACTTAAAAAAATATCTTTTAAAAAAGATACTTAAAAAATACTTTTTAAAGAAGATACTTTTTTTAAAAAGGTGCTTTTGTGAAAAGAACTACTTTTTTGAAAAAAGGTACTTTATTAAAAAATGAAATTTTTAAAACATGGTATTTGTTATTTCTTAGAAAAGATAATTTTTTCAGAATAAGTACCGCTTTAATTAATGTAGTTTTTTAAGAAATGGTACTTCAAAAAAAAAAAAAATTTAATTGGTTAAGAAGGATTTATTGTTAATTAAAGGTACTCCTTAGCACAAAGTTATTTTTTATGAAGAGGTACTACTTTGAGAAAAGGTAATTTTTTACGAAAAGCTACTTTTTATAAGAAGGTACTTTTTTATGAAAAGGTACTTTTTTATGAATAGGTACATTTTTCAGATGAGGTACCTTTTTAGAAAATTTACTTTTTAAGAAAGTTTAAATTTTTATTAGAAAATTTATTTCTTTCAGAAAGGTACTTTTTGTAGAAAACTTATTTTGTTAGGAAAAATAACTTTTTAGCGACAAGGTAGCCTTTTAAGAAAAGGTACTTTTTAAGAAATGATACTTTTTTACAAAAATTTACTTATTTAGAAAAGGTACTTTTTTAAGAAAGTTTACTTTTTTTTTAAGTTTAAAGTTTTTTAAGAAAAGGTACTTTTTTTGAAACTAAGTTTTCTTAAAAATTGCATTTTCTTAAAAAACTACCTTTCCTAAAAAAGTACTTTTGTAAGATAATGTAGTATTTTAAGAAAGGTACTTTTTAAAGAAAATGTACTTTCTAAGAAAAGGTAATTTTTTAACAAATGTATATTTCTATGAAAATATATTTTTTTTAAAAAAGGGGCTTTTTAAGAAAATTAACATTTTTAAGAAAAGGTTCCTTAGTAAGGAAATTTAATTTTTCTTAGAAAATTTACTTTCTTAGAAAAGGTATATTTCCAAAAAGAGATACTTTTTTAAGAAAGGTACTGTTTTAAGAACACGCACTTTGTAAAAGAAGATACATTTCTAAGAGAATTTACTTTTTTAAGAAAAGTTTTCTGTAAGAAAATGTAATTCTTTAAAAAAAGTTACCTTTTTGAAAACAGCTACTTTTTTTTAGGAAAAGGTATTTTTTCGAAAAAATCTTTTTTAGCAATTGTTTTGAAAAGGTACTTTTTAGGAAAAGGTATTTTTTAGATACTTAATTTCTAAAAAATTACTTTTTTAAGAAATGATATTTTAAGGAAAGGTTTCGTTTTAATGAAAATCAACTTTTTAAGAGAAGTACTTTTTCAGAAAATTTATTTTTTTTTTAGAAAAGATGTTTTTTTAAATAAAAGGTACTATTTGAAGAATGCGCTTTTTTATTATTATTATTGTTGTGTTATATTGTTAATTTTTACACCCTTTCTTTTAAGTCATAGTATCTGTTTGCCTTGTTGGCTGTCGAAATTACTTTGGATCGATTTTTAACCATTTCGTTAAAAAAATGTAATTATACTATAATTTTGCATTTTTAAAATTTTAACGGTTTTTGTAAAATTGGCAACCATGCTTCAGTTTCAGTCAATTAATTATTTAACTACATGATGGTCAACTTAATTTACAAAGAAAGGGAGTATAATAAAAACTTGGTTTTTGCGGGTTAGTCTTCTCGTATAAATAAACTAATATGACACGTGGATTGCAACCATACACACATACTTATTAACAACAGCAATAGCAATGGCACTCAAATTTAAAAAAAAAAAAATTAATAACAACAATAACAATAACAACATAGAAAAACAAGTAAGAAAATTATAGTCGGTCTAGACCGACTATACGATACCCTATTCCATGTGTTTAGAAACCCTATTTCTTAGGCCCAACTAACTGGACATAGAAAATAAGCAAAAACCAAATTTGAGTGGGATTTTTATTAATTTTTTTGGCTGCAGATATGAAAAAGTTCATATTGGAAGCTATATCTATATGGGGACTAGGTCCAAAAATGGACCAATCCAGATCATGTTTGGTAAAGTCTCTTGTATTTTGCAAAAATATATACAAACAAAATTTGAGAAGAATCAGTGCAATATTTTTGTTTTTAATAGATTTAAGTGAAGATCTGGAAGCAGTTTATATGGGGCCAAAGGGATGATTTTTGGACTACTCATTAATGGATGTAATGAACGCATACAAACCCAATTTGAGTAAGATCTATATGACAATTTGGATCTTATGGCAATTTATGTCGATTTCATAGGGGTAATTTGTATGGGGGCTAGGTCTGAACATGGACCGATTCTCACCAATTTAAATAGCGTTCATCCTATGGCCGATAAAAGCTTATATACCAAATTTCATCAAAATATATTCATATTTGCGACCTGCAGTTTGATTACAAGCTTTACATGGACACACAGACGGACGGACGGACATTGTAAAATCAACTCAAAAAGTGATTCTGATTCGATCGGTATAATTAAAGATGGGCCTAGGTCAAATATTTTTGGTAGTTACAAACAGCAGCACAAAGTCATTATAACCAAACCACATAGTGGTATAGGGTATAATTATATTTTATCAAGTGTTTTTTACATTCTCATTGAAATCTCAGAAATTTTTCAACCGATTTTTATGATTTCAAATATCAGCTTGCTTAGGATGTCAATCATTATTTGTCCTAAAAGTGTACAACCCAGCTTACCTACTGAGGGTGTGATCCTGCTTTTCACACACGGTTAGACATCGCACACTCGTGTTGAAGGTATAAAAATGTGTACATCCATAATATTAATAGGCTAGGCGATTTCTTGTGACCGATGTTTTGTTCTACCTTTTTATCCAGATTTTGACCAAACGTATAGTATTTGAAAGGTATTTCTTTTTAACCGTTTTGCAGATTTACAGTTTTTTTTAATTTATTCCTTTATTTTGAGTAAATTGCATTTAAAGTTGCTACTAACACATACACAAAATTATGCGTATGCTACGTGTGTTTTTATACCCTATACCACTATGTGGTTTGGGTATAATGACTTTGTGCTGCTGTTTGTAACAACCAAAAATATTTGACCTAGACCCATCTTTAATTATATCGATCGAATCAGAATCACTTTCTGAGCTGGTTTAACAATGTCCGTCCGTCCGTCCGTCCGTCTGTGTGTCCATGTAAACCTTGTAATCAAACTGCAGGCCGCAAATATGAATATATTTTGATGAAATTTGGTATATAAGCTTTTATCGGCCATGGGATGAACGCTATTAAAATTGGTGAGAATCGGTCCATGTTCAGACCTAGCCCCCATACAAATTACCCCTATGAAATCGACATAAATTGCCATAAGATCCAAATTGTCATATAGATCTTATTCAAATTGGGTTTGTATGCGTTCATTACATCTATTAATGAGTAGTCCAAAAATGATCCCTTTGGCCCCATATAGAGCTGCTTCCCGATCTTCAGTTAAATCTATTAAAAAAACACAAATATTGCACTGATTCTTCTCAAATTTTGTTTGTATATATTTTTGCAAAATAAAAGAGACTTTACCATACATGATCAGGATTGGTCCATTTTTGGACCTAGTCCCCATATAGATATATCATCCGATATGAACTTTTTCATATCTGCAGCCAAAAAAATTAATAAAAATCCCACTCAAATTTGGTTTTTGCTTATTTTCTATGTCCAGTTAGTTGGGCCTAAGAGATAGAGTTTCTAAACGCATGGTATAGGGTATCGTATAGTCGGTCTAGACCGACTATAATTTTCTTACTTGTTTTTTTTAAAGTTGTTAATGTGTTTGTTAATGAGTTTGTTATCTTCATTCGCAATAATAATAAACCATAAAAGTTTTGGTTTGTGAATTGGCTAAGTTGAAAAATAAAGCTGCCTAGAAATTGCACACGAATTTCGAGCGCTGGAGTCTGCTAGTACATGTAAATCACTAATTGTTGGAGCTCATTGCATTTATGATATATAAATATGACATTTATTTGATTTTTCAAACAATTGTGCCAAAAATAATATCGGTTATTATATTTTTGAGCTTTGGCTTTTTAAAAATTAACTTTCATAAATGGGAATTTTTTAAAAATCGTTAAAAATTAAGGTTTTTAAATGCCTATACGATGCATGGAGTGCCTTATTGTAAAAACTGATTTAAAAAACTTGAGCCGTTTTGCCGCACAAGTTTGTGTTAGAAACATCGAAATGGGTTAAGTCGAATGGCATAAAATGAAAAAAACAAAAAATATATTTAACCTTCTAATTGCAATCACTATGAAAAAAACTCTTCTTTTTACAATGCTTATTTTTTTAAATTTTATAAAATAATTTTGAAGAAATAAATTAATGATTTGGTTTTTTTAAATTTAATATCTAAGAAGTTTCAGCAATTAATTCACGATTTTTCTTGTAGCCAAAGGGCCACAAAGCGTAAAATAGAGATATTGTACTACAAAGTTATTTTTTTTTTATTTATTTAGAAAACGGTTTGGCTACATTTTACATTAAAGGGTTAACACTCTTACGTATTAGGAGTTATATGAATGAGTTATATGAATTGATGTAGGGTATCCAAGTATATACTACTTGTTGCTGTGTATGATTTAAAAGTTGCTAAACCCGATTCCTCAAAAACAAAGCAATTTTTCAATATTCTATCAACAATTTTTGTGAAATTTTATTAATTAAAAAGTTATATAAATAAAATAAAATTTTTATTCCGGACATTGTTATAAACTATTCCTGTACAAATTTTCAAAAATGAGACAATTAAACCAGGCCCAATGGCCTTTAGGGAAGTTTTTAGTATTATTGGCAATAGAAAATCGAAAGGTTTTGAAAAACTTATTGTAAATGATAACGTTTACCATGATGATGTTGATAAGGTAGAGAATTTCAAACGTCATTTTTCAGATATTTATGAATTTACTGCTCCAGACTGTGCTAATGTCGTAGAAGTTCCAAACACAGTGAACTCCTACATACATAAATAGTTGTTCTGAAACTGTTTGGCAATTTACGGGTTCTTATGGTGCATTAAACGCGTTGAACCTTAACCATTTTACTAACTCATCAGAAGTTTTTGATATAATTAAGTCTATAAATGCCAAAAGATCTGCAGGCTTATATAATTTGTCAAATTTTCTAATGAAAAGGCTACCGTTTTCGGCAATAAAGTTTTTAGTCATTATTTTCAACAATTGCCTAAATAATGGTTACTTCCCCAAGGTCTGGAAAATGGTCAAAATTTACCCATTATTGAAAAAACCAAATGACTTTCAAATCAACAACTCCCGCCCAATATTTATGTTGTCAAACATTGGAAAGTAATTTGAGAGTGTTATTAAGAAAAAGTTGGAGATTTCTTTAGCAATGGATTTACTACCCCCATATCAATTCGGCTTCGAACGTGGTCACTCGTCTGTGGATGCTTTGTTATATTTACATAACGAAGTAATTTGTAATTTAAGGGATAAGCAATGTACTGTAGCCGTTTCGTTAGACATCGAAAAGGCGTTTGATCGAGTGTATCATTTAGGTATTATCTTTAAACTGATGAAGCTAAGATGTGACTCAGTTTTTTTTAAAGTTGTTTAAAAGCTATTTTGAGGATCGAACATTTTTGGTGGAAATGAACGACGTAAAATCGGATTTGGGGAGCATTTACTGTGGTGTTCCGCAAGAAGCCATTTTGGCGCCAATGTTATATAACATTCTGGTTTATGACTTTCCCCATATAAGTAATGGTTCTAAAAGTATTTTATATGCGGACGACTCATTAATATATGCACACGACAGTAATCCTGAGATCGCGTTAAGTAAGGTTCAAAGGCACCTTTTGGTAATTGATAATTTTTACAGCGAGTGGGGTATAAAAATCAACACACAAAAATCAGAGGCTATTTGTTCTCGAAATGCTTCAGGAAAAGGTTCACGGAATGTAGTAAGACTAACTAAAACATTGAATCTCTCCTTGCACGGTTCGGTTATTCCCTTTAAAGACCAAATAAATTACCTTGGAGTAACTTTCAATAAACTATTTTAGTTTAACCAACATGGAAGGATTTCCAAAAGTAAGGGATTGCGTATTAAGGTCATGTTTATGAAGTTGCTTGTTAATAGACACTTGGGCCAGAGAGCCAAGCTTTTAATTTACAAAGTATGTATTCGTTCTGCGATGCTATATGGATTTACCATATGGTTTTCGATTTCTCCAACAGTAATGATGGAGTTGGAGATTTTAGAACTTAGCTGTTTGAGACTTTGTATTAACGCGAACTATGAAAGTTTAGTCAAAAGATTTTCAAATTCTGTTATTTATAGAAGAGCAGATGTAAAACCACTCCCTTCGTATGCTTTGGTCCAACTTGGTAATTTCATTAATCGGCTTGAAAATCACGAGAACAATTTAATGACAACGGTTCTTAATTCACAATCTGGATTTAATTGGTCAAATAGTCTAAACATGTCCCCAATTGGAATTTTACATGAGGATTTTAACTCCCTTGCTAACTTAAATGAATACCGTCTACCAGAGTTCTATTCTCATGCAATTACAGGCTCCAATAGGGGTTAAAGTTTGTTTTCCTTTGTATATATGTATGTTGTATTAGTTTAAGTCCTAGTTTTAAGTTAACCATAAGATCTCACAATTGACTATCAACAGTCTTTGTAAACTTTTATTATATTTTGAGCAATATAATTTTAATGTTTATTCTTTGTTGTAAAACGTATCCGTCGAGTTTAACTGAGCATGTAGCGTTATTTTAAATCATAATGTCTTAAATGTTTATTAAAACAATACTTTATAGTTTTAAGTTTTTTGCATTCAATGTTATCTTTATACAGCTGCTTTTGTGATCTAAACTTTTAAGTCTCAATAAAAATTTAAATTAAATTAAATTAAATTAAATTAAATTAAATTAAACCCGATTCCTCAAAAACAAAGCAATTTTTCAAAATTCTATCAACAATTTTTGTGAAATTTTATTAATTAAAAAGTTATATACATATGTACATAAATAAAATAAAATTTTTATTCCGGATATTGTTATAAACTATTCCTTTACAAATTTTCAAAAATGGCTTTACAAATTGCCAAAATATTAACATGCAACTCTATAAAAAAATCGATTAAATTTTGTCCACAATTGATAAGCAAACGCAACACCACCCACGATTATACCAACACCATGTGTGGCAAACGTGAATATGTGGGCTATGGCGTGAATGGTGCACCAATATATTGTGATCTATTGGAATATCCAATGCCGGCCATACGATTTCGTGAGCCTACGGATGAAATATGTGAGCTGCGTAAAAAGGAAGAAGATGATTGGAAGAAACTTTCAAAAGATGATGTTAAAAAACTCTATCGTTATAGTTTTTGTCAGACATTTTCGGAAATGAAAGCACCAACAGGGGAATGGAAACTACACATCGGTGTTTTTTTTTGGACTTTTGCAAGTGCATTGCTCATTACGTATTTCTTCACTACCATAAATGAAGAGTTGCCCATAACGTTTCAAGAAGATCGTCGTCAGGCTCAGTTAAAGAGAATTATTGCTTTGGAAATGAATCCCATTCATGGATTAACTTCTAAATGGGATTATGAAATTGGTGATTGGAAATAAAGAATTATAATATTTATGTTTGTTCGTTTATACGTGTGTGAACATTTCAATAAAATGATACATTATATACATATGTTGATAATGATGATCATTTTTTTAAAATGTATAGAAAAATTAAAAAAAAATACAACGAAATAGATTTTAAGCGAAACCATATTGTCAGCGGATGAGCATGAAGTACAGAAAGTATAGAAAAATTAAAATAATGAAAGAAAGTTTAAATGCTTTTGAGAGGATAAGCAACAAGGCGCTACTCTGTAACTAAAATTGTGTGAAATTCTGATGGAACAGTCTAAACATTTTCCACTCAATATTTGTGTGACATAAGACGAAAAAGCGTTATAAATGTTCCTGATAGTTTTTCTTATTGAGAAATATTTGTCGTATTAAATTTTAAGCCATTTTCGTGACAAAAAAAAAATTCAAACTAAGGAGCATTTCAAGGTTCTGTAAACATGCTATCTCACATCACACTGTAACTGTGAAATCGTTGTGTACGTATTAACGAAAAGTTGTTCGAATTAGTCGAATCCATCGCCATTAACATTTGTGTTCACACATCTGACTGCAATCACATTTTTAAAATGTCGAATCGTAAATTGCATTAAAGTTGCTACTAACACATACATAAAATTATACAATGCTATGTGTGTGTTTATTAAATATGTTAATGTGTTTGTAATAAAAATGATTTGTTTTTTTGTGTTGATTTTTGAATTGGCTATAATTGATTAGTATGCCCTTAGGGTCCTTATTTGATGAAAAAATAAAATTTTCTAGAATTTGCACTCGAATTTCGAGGGCTGGAATCTGCTAGTTAATATAAATAAACTAGCTGACCCCGCAAGCATTGTTTTGCCATAGAACTGTAAATATGTGACGATATGTATATACCATGTATGGGAGGTGCCACGCCCACTGGTTTGATCCCGCCCATTTTTCACATAACTTCTCACACTCATCAACTCACTCCTAGTTTCATGACTGTCGTGTTTATAGTACTCCAGATAATTTTTTTTGCTACGACTACTTACATTAATAACCAATTGACGTGCAGAAAGTTTCAAGACTCTGGCTGTCATAGTACTCTAGATAATTACCATGTGCAGAACGTGCCACGCCCACTGGTTTTATCCCGCCCATTTATTCCGAATACTAACCTTGATAAGTTATGAACTCACACTAAGTCCCAAGGCTTCATATATTACAGATATATGACATTAAATATTTATTTTATTTTGCCCGATCCTGCCCATTTTTTTTCGCAACTCTTCAAATTAGCTTAACAGGTACGTGTGCATAGTTTCGGAGCTGTCATAGTACTCCAGATATTATATGTTAAAATGAGATGTTAAAAATTCACTGAAAAAATCCAAAATATAGCCTATTTTTCCTTCCGGATAGGCAGTTACCTAGTGTAAAAATTTCAAGACGATCGGTCCAGTGGTGTAGTCTCCTATAAAGGACAAACATATGAACATACATCCATTTTTATACCCTCCACACCTCAGTGGCAGATGGTATATGTATATAGGTTTGTCATTCCGTTTGTAACGCATCGAAAAACTAATTTCCGACCCCATAAAGTATATATATTCTTGATCCTTATCACAGCTCGAGTCGATATAGCGATGTCCGTCTGTTCTTCGCATGTCTGTTGAAATCACGCTCATTCACAAAAAAAAAAACATTTAACTGGGCACTTGCATTATTCCCACCAGGTTGATATTTACGAGCAAAAATATATAATACATCTAAAAAACATACAACCCAGTGTGTTTGTTGTAATATTTTAGTGTTTGAACATAATCGTTGTACAACAACATTACAGTTCAAAAAAAGCCACAAACAAATTATGCAATCATACCAACAAACACAACTAGCAGAAGCTATGTTAGTAGTATTGTCACATATATTTTTTATCGTTATCACGATATAATAAAAAAATCTCCTTTATGAAAAAAAATATAATCCGTAATGAAAAAGGAAAAATGAAAATTGAAAAATGAAAAATGGAAAATGAAAGATGAAAAATTAAAAATTAAAAATTAAAATTGAAAAGAAAAATGGAAAATGAAAAATTAAAACTGACAAATTAAAAATGGAAAATGGAAAATGAAAATAAAAAATGAAAAATCGAAAATGAAAACTGAAAACTGAACAATGAAAAATGGAAAATGAAAAATTAAAAATGAAAAATGGAAAATGAAAATTGCCATTTTTCAAAGAGTAACTAAATCTTTCTATAGAAGACACGATCATTTTTTTTTTTATAATAAGGAATTATAATAGAAACTGGCCAACAAGAAAAGTAATTAATTTTAAATTTAATTGGTATTCGAAATTAAAATTTCAGTACCGACAATAGTATTAAAGTGGTAGTCCTACCCAATATTGGTTGTAATATTAAGTTTAAGATACATGTGTAGGGTATCAAAGTTTTTTTTAGATACAATTTTTTTAAGATAAAATACAATGGAAACAAGTAAGTGTTAAATTCGGCTATGCCGAATCTTTGATACCCTCCACCTAGATTTTCTTGCACTATTTGTAACAAATTTAGATAAAATATTTGAAAATGTAAACAATTTGATCAATTTAGTAATTTATTACAACAAATACTCTGAATTTTCAGCATTTACGTTTAACAATTTTAAAGTCAATAGAAGATAGTAAACAAAATATATTTTTAAATTTCGGATCTTTTTCGGAATACTTGGCCACGTCTTATATTTTAAAAGCACTAGCGTTAATCAGTTTTATTTTTTCCTTCTTATTATATCAGTTTGTCATTCCATTTGTAACGCATCGATAAATGGATTTGCGTCTATGTATGTGTTTAATGCAAAAGATTTCTTACTTTTGTCGAATTGTTGGGATTTTTTTTAACAACTTAATGTTATATATATTTCAATTTTAAACTTTAAAATTAAAAATATATATCTTTTTTAAATCTGGTAATAACTCTATAATATGGAGAAAGTAAATACGTGGCTTCTTTAATAAGAATGACAAGTAAAAAACACTTTTGTGCATTTTTTTAATACATATGTACATAAGTACGCCATCTTTGTAGATCTCTTCGATTTTATTAAGTAAGTTTGTAAATAAAAAGAACATTAAAATATTATAAATGTAAACATAATTGATTTTAGAAAAATGTCCGATTCGTTTTTCGATGATGCTGAAAACACATCAAAGAAATACAGAAAACAAAGGTTTTACTCAAGTTAGTTGAGAGACGAGAAGCTAATGGGATGGAACAGGTCAAAGATGACGACTTTAAATACAGATGCAAGGCTTGTGAAAAAATATTAAATTGCGAAAAATCAGATCTAAATATACATGCTAATAACCAATGTCTTAAAAAAATATCTGTTAAAACCAACAACCAAGATCCCATTTGCAAGCCATTTTAATTAATTGTGTAAATTTTAAATGCACATCTAGCCATATAAAAGATAAATTATACAGAATAGTAAAAATATTTTTTTTTTTAAATCTCTTGGTCAGTTGGCAACCCTCTTTATTGTCGGACGTGTCATTTTACTTGTGTAAAGTTTATATTAAATTAATATTATTTTTCGTGAATTTTACATTTTCTATTATTATCAGTGTGTTATTACATTATTCTTCGCTGAAAGATCTACAAGTGTATGTAATTGTAAAAATCCGTGCTTTTTTAATCTAAGTGAAAATTAAGTCTAAATTTGTGTTATTACACTCATTAATTTGTTTTCATATTGAGGCAAATTTTTGTTGTTTACTTTTGTTTTGTTTTCTTTTGCTTGCTTCTCATTTGCACAAAATTTTTCGTTAAGTTATATTATTTTATATTTATAATTATTGTTGCATATCTTTAGGCTTTGCCTGTTTCAATACTGTTTTAAATATATAATTTCATTTTAACTTTATAAATTTTTCTCGTATTCCGTATAATGTCTTGTTTAAAGCCAAATTGTTCAGTTAAGAGTGATTTATTTCTTTCTTGCTGGCTGTGTGATGGTTTTGCCCATTTCAGTTGTGCAGGATTTAATGGAAGGGATTTTGATAAAATTACGAAAAAAGCTGGGGGCCTTCGGTGGTCATGCTGGGGGTGTAGATCTCTGGATATTAACTTCTATAAGCTATTTAAGGAAACTAAGATAGGTTTTTCCGATATTGCAAAGGACATGCATAAACTGACTGATAAGTTTAGGAATTTAGAAAAGCTTTTTTCAAAATTTGAAGTGGATTATGGATCTGATGCCTCTCCTAAAAGAAAAAAATCATCAAATCATTTGACGGCTGACATTGGATGTGCAGCTAGTGATTTTTCTGCGCCGATTCTTAATCAGCAGCCGGTGTCTGACCCACTTAACAGGAATTCGTATTCGGGCCTTTTAGCTGAACCTATGCAGATTGCAGTTCCTCCTGTTTTTTTGGAAACTGAAATGGCAAACCATGTTTGCAGTCAGCATAGCGTTTCGTTGTCTACACAATCAAGTAATTTGGGTGTGGATAGCATTGTGCCGAATTTGCCACCTACTATTAACGTAAATGTACCCATGGAGCAGGATGTGCATGGTACATCCCCTGATTTGTTGTTTCCAAACTCTGTAACTCTATCTACTGAGCTTGAAAATGCCGGTTTTCCTCAATCTTCTGTAAACCTTAATACAGTGTACGAAGAACCGGGACATTCATCTAGCATTCCCTCTGTGGATATAGATAATAACCTAGTGGTGGTTCCACCACGCAAAACCGTTTTTGTATCTAGATTTGCTCCAGATACCTCAGTTGATAATTTAAGGAATTTCATTAAATCGAAATGTGTAGATATAAATGATTCGGATTATAATGTATTAAAATTTAGATTTTCTCGACCTAGGGATATCTCATCTTTTAGAATAATTGTTCCACTTAAACTATTTAAAGTCTTAATAGATAAATCCTTTTGGCCTAATGGGGCCTTAGTAAGAGAATTTGTACATCGAGATAGGCCACGAAGTGAAAGAGTAGCAGTGCTTCCAAAAAACTAATGGGTAACCGTAGGGCGTTAAATATTTTGTATCAAAATGTTAGGGGATTGAATACAAAATTAGTTAGTACATACAGGAAAAGTGTTGGATGTGGATATGATGTTTTAGCTTTTACAGAATCATGGCTTAAATCTGGGGTTAATGATTCTGAAGTTTTTTGTAATGAGTATCAAGTTTACAGGAAGGACCGTTCAGTTAATGACGGTGGTGGTGTTTTAATAGCTGTACATTGTTCAATTTCATCTGAGTGTATAAATTTTGATTTCTCCAGTGAGTTTGATATTGAATTTTTATGTGTTCACTTGACATCATTGAAAAATCATGTATATGTCACTTGTTCTTATATCCCTCCGAAGTCAGATACAAAAATTTATCTTGATCATATGAAATTGATAGGTGATGTAGTTGGTAAGCTGGGTGCAATGGATACTATTTTAGTTTTAGGAGATTTTAATTTACCGGATATTTCATGGGATTTGTACCCAGATACAGGTCATTTATTACCGTATTCACTTTCAGAACGTATGAGGGTTTTCTTTGATAATATTTTTGAATATTGTCTTTTTCAGTTCAATAATGTCTATAATTCAAGTCGAAGACTACTTGATCTTGTTTTTTCAAATACAACTAATATTTCACTCAATAGATCTTTTCCTTTTGTTTGTCCGGAGGATAAATATCATCCGACTCTTGATATTTGCCTTGAAGGCATTATTTCAGACCCAGTTGCTATACCAGAAATTAAAAAAAGTTTTAATTTTTGCCGAACGAATTTTCATATATTGAAGACCAGACTATCTAATTCGATATGGCCGGCTAACAGTGGTGATCTTGACGATTTGACAAGCATTTTTTACAACATTATAAAATCTTATTTTCTCGAATCGGTTCCTTTAGTAGTTAGAAAGGATTCTGACTTAGGTCCTCGATGGTTTACAAAGGAGTTAAGGGAGCTTAGAAATGAAAAGAGTAGACTGTTTAAAAAATACAAGAAAAAGGGTTGTTCAATTAGCTACATGTGTTACTCAATCGTTAGACATAAATATAACGTTATGAATCGTAAGTGTTATTCTGAGTATTTGAGTAAAATCAAACAGAAATTCAGGGTAAATCCTAAGAGTTTTTACGATTTTGTTAACTCAAAGAGGAAAGTTAGCGGGTTCCCTACGTCGATGAAACTAAATGATACGGAATCGTCGAAGCCTGTCGAAATTGCGAATTTATTTGCAAATTTTTTCCAGAGCACATACTCTGCCAATAGTCGTTTTAGTTCAGGCTACCCTTATAATATAAAAACCTTTAACGTTTTTTCTGACATAGTCATAACGGAGAGTGAAGTTTTACAGAGTTTAAAATCTTTGAAATTCTCTCATGTTCCTGGTCCTGATGGTATTCCATCATCTATTCTTAGAAAATGCGCTAATGAGCTACACATTCCACTCACTAAATTGTTTAATTATTCTCTCTCTTCTGGATATTTTCCAACTTATTGGAAGGAGAGTTTTATTATACCTCTTCATAAAAATGGTAATAGGCGTTGTATTGATAACTACAGAGGCATTGCTAAGCTGAGTGCTATACCTAAATTGTTTGAGAAGATTGTTACTGCCAGATTGAAACATATGGTGGGTAACTTAATATCTCCCTACCAACATGGTTTTGTTAAGGGTAGGTCAACAGTGACGAACTTACTTGAGCTGTCTACCCACATATGTAGAGCTTTTTCATATAATTTTCAGATGGATGTTATTTATACTGATTTTAGTAAAGCCTTTGATGCTGTTCATCATGAACTTTTATTATTTAAACTTGATTCTTTGGGCTTCCCACCTAGGTTGTTGAAGTGGGTATCGTCTTACTTGAAAGGTAGATCTCAGAAAGTTGTTTTTAGAAATTGTTCTTCATTTTCTATTTCTGTCACTTCAGGTGTTCCACAAGGTAGTCACTTGGGTCCAGTTCTTTTTGTATTATACCTTAATGACCTTCCTTCCGTCGTTCGTTTTTCTAAAGTATTAATGTATGCAGATGATGTTAAACTCTTTTTATCATTTGAAAATATTGATACTTCGAAATTATTGCAGGAAGATTTGGTAGGACTGACAGATTGGTGTAATGTAAATAATATGTCCTTAAATTTCAGGAAATGTAAAAAGTTATCCTTTACTAAAGCAGCGTTGATTCCTACAGTTTATTATATTGATAGTAAATGTCTTGAAAATGGTACAAATTTTCTTGATTTGGGTGTGTTATTGGACCATAGATTACGGTTTAACTTACATATCGATTCTTGTGTTAATAAGGCAAAATCTCTTTTGGGTTTCATTAAAAGGTGGTCTAAGGAATTTGATGATCCTTATGTTACTAAACGTTTATTTACTTGCCTCGTTAGGCCTACCCTTGAGTATGCATCTGTTGTGTGGTCACCTAATTATTCTTGTTATAGTGATAGTATCGAATCAGTTCAGAAACAATTTCTTTTATTTGCTTTGCGTGGCCTAGGTTGGAGTAATAACACTGATTTGCCACAATATGAGCACAGATTGAAACTTATAGATCTTCCTACACTTAAAACTAGAAGAATGATGTTAAATATTACATTTATGGTAAAATTAATTAATGGTGAAATAAATTCATGCTTTCTTCTTAACGAAATAAATTTTAACGTTCCTAATCGGGTCACAAGATATTATATACCATTGAAAATACCGTTTTGTAGATCTAACTATGAACTTTTTAATCCATTACGTGTCCTGTGTAAATTGTATAATGATTATTATGATCTGTTTTCATTTTCTGACCCAATTCATAAAATTAAAAAATCTCTCTTGCGTAATATTTGATTATTGGTTGCCAACTAGAACTACAATATCTGTAGCGTGTTTAACTCTACTGTCAATTTTAATTATGGTCCTGATCACATTTATTTGTATTCCTGATGCCCTCATGTTCCTAATCAATTTATCTGTGTTCCTGATATTCGGATGTCCTGATGTTCCAGATCAATTTCAATGTGTTCCTGATGTTCCTGATCACTACTCTACTTTGCTGGCTATTATAAGTTATTTGTTGATTGTTTTGTGTTTATTCCACCTCTTTTATCTCTGTGTCTACCTGTATATGTAATCTATCTGTGTTGTAATGTGTTCGTTTTGTAATGTGACCATGTGGTTATGTGTTTCTTGTTATGTCAACTTTAATTTCGTCCCTGATATCCTAATGTTCCTTATCAATTTCATGTTACTGATGTCGTGATGTTCCAGATCAATCTAATGATGTTTCTGATGATATTTTGTCTTGATATTTCTGTGCAATATAATTATGTTCTTGATGTTCCAGACATATATAATTAAGTTCTTGATGTTCTGAAGTCCTAATTTAATTATGTTTCCTGGTGTCCTGATGTTTTGTGTCCTTTTTTTTTTTTTTTTTTTTTTTTTTTTTTTGTTATGTCTTCTTGGTATGTGATCTGTGTTTCTTCTACTTTTAAGTCGTTACAATTTTGAACTTATGTTTGTAGTATTTTTTATTAATAATGTTAGTCATTTCAATTAAAATGACCGTTTGTAATATTTTTATTATTATTTATTATCAATATTATTATTAGATTATAATTATATTATTATTATTTAAATGATCGTGTAACAATATATTTCAAACCCAGCTGATGTTATAAATTACTGTAGCTGATGTAAATAAATAAATAAATATAAATAAATAAATATATGTTGTTTTTATATAATTCTAATGATATTCTTATCTTATTTTACTACTTTACTGAAATTGAAAATTAACAAATTAAAAATAAATTTTTTTTTGAAAAATTGAAAAAAGTAGTTTAGGGAAAAATGTAGAGAGAAAAAAAGTGGGTGTAGGGAAAAAAAGGGATTTTTTTTCATTAGCGTAGAGATTTCTGTAAAAATCTTCTGGCATCACTGGTACCTATTAAAAAACAATGTAAGATTTCACAAAACAATGCGACGTATATCTGCTTTGTTCAAAAGCTTTCATAAGACTAAATTAAATTGTTACTTATGCATGAAACACATAGACGACAGAGGCTACACAAACACACGGAATTAATTGCTGCTGGCTTCAATTGTAGTCGTGTAGTCAACTACTTAATTTTTATACAAAATCATTTTTATTTCAGTAGTGCCAATTATATTTTTTTTTTACTTTATTAAAATAGAAAAACATATACATACATATGATTCTATATAAAATTGTCTTAAATATATTACTTATTTATAATGCATTATTATAACGTAAAAATAAATAAATAAATTTACTTGTTAATAGAATTATTATAGCATTTCATTTTGCGATTAATTTTTTCAACAAAATAAAATATTTCATAGCACTAATATCTTTTACATATTTTGTTATATTGTCAACACTATTTTTATTTTGTAGCCAACAAAAATAGAAATTAGCCGCCTAAGTTGACTACAGCAGCAAAAGTGGTCATGTAGTCGTGTAGCTGTGTTGGTGTCAAAATAATCGTTTTCATATAAACGTGTGTATTTCAATTTTGACACGCTGTAGTCGTGTAGCCGCTGTCGTCTATATGTTTCATGAGAGAGTTCGGCTTACTGGTGCCATTATGTATATGTGTGTGTAAACAAAAATATACGATATCCCAGTAATCATTTCGAAGATTATTTTAACAAAAATCATCTTACTGTGTCTTCTTCGAGCACTTTTGATGATTAAAAATTGATTAATCACATGCGGTATTAGAAAAAAGACTAAGAAATGATTTTTGCTTACGCTAAAAAAATGATTTATAGAAAAATGACATTAAATACGACTCAAAAATAAGTCGAAACTAATCAGAAAATTGGATAAAAAAGGTCCTCATGAAGAGTCGGGGGTAAGATAATATTTCCTCCCAAGAAAAGAATATTTTGTGATCAGCAAAAGAGCGCATTTATGACTGTTTAATAGCACAGAGGAGTCAAAAAAGACTCCACATGATCACTTATTGCATAAAAATGTTTACTGGGATTTTAATCACTATCTGTAGAAACAGTTTTTTAAGTAACCCAAATCTGCACACAATTTCAATTCTATTTCGTTTACAATGACACGATCACTTTGTTTATAATAATTATAATACAGCGTAATGATGAATTGTACTTCTCAATTAGTTTATTTTTAATATGTCATAAGAAGTTCGGTTTGTGCTAAGAAATGAATGAATACATGTTTCCCAGCGCGAAGCTTAATCATTGCACTTTGATTGAGTTGAGCCCGCGACTATTCCTGATGTGGAAAGGTCGTGCCTACAATTTTTGGTGGTTGGGAATAGCGTTTGTGCAAAGGGAAGCATGAACACATGTTTCCCAGGGCGAGGCTCAATCATTGCACTTTGATTGAGCTGAGCTCCGCGATTATTCCTAATGCGGAATAACTCGTGCATTAAATTCTTGGTAGTTCGGGAATGGCGTTTGCCTGCGCCAAACATTAAATAATAAATTTTAAAAATTATTATAATTAAATATTATTGACATCTATATTATAATATTATCATCTGACAAAAAAAAATTTTTTTAAACACCAATTTTTTACAGGATAGATATTTTATGGTTTCACTACTACTTTTGAATGCAAGTATGTACTAAAAATCATACTATTTTTTGCAACCCTAAAAATTGCAGTATTTTGTATAAATAAAATAATTTATATTTATATTATTTTTAATATGCGCTTATTATCGATACACATATACAGAATATATGAATGTTATTTATAGTATTTTGCTATTTGCAACAGTAGTATGTATGTATCAATTTGTAATATTTTGTGATCTTATAAAAATCGCAGAATATTGATATTGATTTTATATAGTTTCTTTTATTAATTAACTAAATTAAATATTACACCATAAGATGTTGATATTGGTGAATTTTTATATTATTACCACAACGACCATAAAAACAATAAGTACAGCTGTGACAAAATACAAAATTTAGAATAACAATATAGGAAAACATCATATTTTTTTACCTTTTCAGTGATTTCTCGGCACCTATGTCACGATTTAAAAAACAGAAACTTTCTCATGATGTTGGTGTATCATTCTCACTAACAACAAGCGCCCTAGCTGTCCTATTGAGAACGTTATCGTGACAAGAACAACATAGTCGAATCATATTTTTTCAAGACTTTTTTTACTCCATCGTTCAATTCTCGGGACTTGATAAACCGATTTGGACGATTTTAAATAGCAAACTTTCCAGGATGATAGTTAATCATTTTTTGTACCAACGAGCAACCTAGTTGCCCGATTGAAGCCGTCATCGTGATTTCCACAGACGGACAGACGGACAGACGGACATCGTTATATCAACTCCGCTTGTTATAACGATCACAAATATATATATTTTATGGGGTCCAGCTTTTTTTTTCTAATTATTACAAACGGAATGACAAACTTATATATACCCTCACTGGAGTGGAGGGTATAAAAACGCAATTTTTGGAAATTAATTTTTTAGACATGGTTTTAGTAAGGAATAATTATTAATAAGGGCGATTTTTTTAAACAAGCATTTTTATACCCTGTGCCACTATGTGGTCAGAGTATAAACGTGTGTTAAGCGATGTCCGTCTGTCCATCCATCTGTGTGACCATGTAAACTTCGCAATCCAACTGCAGGTCGCAAGTATGAATATATTTTGATGAAATTTGGTATATAAGCTTTCATCGGCCATGGGAAGAACGCTATTGAAATTGGTGAGAATCGGTCCATGTTCAGACCTAGTCCCCATACAAATGACCCCTATGAAATCGACTTAACTTGCCATAATATCCAAATTATCGTATAGATCTTGGTCAAATTTGTGGTTTGTGTATGTTTATTACATCCATTTATCAGTAGTCCAAAAGTAAACCATATACGACTATTCTTCACTTAAATCTCTCAAAAAACAAACATCGCACAGATTTGGTTTGTATATTAATTTGAAAAAAAAAAATAATATGTTTTTGAAAATAATAAGTGATCGGTCCATTTGTCGACCTAGTCGCCAATATAAATATAACATCCAATATGAAATTTTTCATATCCAAAGACAAAAAAAAAAAAAAAATTATTAACAATGCCATTTAAATTTGGTTTATGCTTACTTTCTACATCCAATTAGCTGGACCTAAGAGATAGGGTCTCTAAACACATGTTATGTATAATTTTCTTAATTGTTTACTATATTACACTAGAAAAATATTTTTGGTTTTAGCAAAAAAAGTGTTCTGTGTAATTGATTTTTTTTTTAAATTGCCGAAAAGTTTTTTTTAGTAAATGTAATTTACTTTTAATTTTTTTTAAGTAAATGTAATTTAGAATTTTTGAAATTGAATTTATTTGTTTTTTAATGCAAAAATATTTTGGATTGTTTAAAATAAGTTTAAACCAAAATAAAGTGTGAAGATATAATTTTATACGCTATACTTATAACTGCGAGAAATAGTCAACAGATAATGCAAAAATTGTTTGAAGCTAGTTGGGAAGTTGGATAAAATTTCATTAAAAAAAAAATCCAATTTAGCTAAATGCTGAAATTTGAAATCTCTAGATAGTCAAAAATTCAGTATAAGATTTAGCCTCAAACAGAGTTGAATCAAAGCGTATAGAAAATTTTTTTTTGTGTCTGCTCTTTTCTTAAATTACTCATAAAATCTAATAAAAAACATACGAATTGGAAATTAAAAAAAAAATATATTAATTTTTAAAAAATATTTTGTGTATAATAAACATAAGTATATTTAATTATTCAACGGGCCAGTTTACAACTACCTAATTTTAAAAATAACATTTAAATTTTATAAAATGAAACGTTGATTTAGTATAAATGACATTCTGAGTCGCCCTGTTATATGTAAACAGCTTTTTATGAATTTAAGTTTTCAATGAGCTTTGCGAGAGTAAGAGTATATTGAAAGCTTTACATAAATGCTTACCGCTCATATTTAATAAAACAGTTTTGTGTTGTTGTTGACATTTAAATATGTAAAAGCAACATTAATATCCGGCTAAAATAAAGGATGGCTCCTTGTTCCTCGAATGTTGGTGGTAGTATTAGTCTTTTGTAATAACTTGTGGTGATAGAGTGTGTGTGTGTATGTGTGTGGGCCAAAAAAAAGTTGTTAAATAATTGTTGAGCTCAAAATAGGATTGCATAAAACATATAAATTTTGAATCCATATTATTAATAATTTTCTTAGAAGAACTTCAAGGAACATTTTTATTTAAATTTTCTTAAGAACCAAAAAAAAAAAAAACAGAAAGCGATTATTTGTGCCAGTGGTGTGCATAACTAAAACCAGAGAAAATAGAGAAGGCTTTTATTTGTGGGCAAAAACAAACGGCGGATAAAGATTACGTTGACTAAGACAACTGAATTTAATAATACAAGCAAAATCAACAACGAAGACAGTAATAACAACAATAAAATTGTGTAGAGTTTAATATATGTATATAGGTCTGATACGCTCTGATACAAACGTACTTTTTTATGGCATATAATTTAATACGGCAAAGTACATTTTTTCACATAATCACATTTAGTAAACATTTTTGATTTCTATTATATTACTTAATTCTGAATTGCTTTTAGTGAAAAATAAAATACACTCCTGATGAAGTTGAAAAACCGTCAACGAAACGTAGAGTGGAGATGAAATAAAATTTTGTTTTAATTTATTTTATTTAAAACTTATAAGCTGAAGTAACATAAACTCAAGATAACTGGTCATAAAACAATTTAATAAAAAATAAAATATTTACAACTTTTTTCATAGTTTTATTGTTATATACTAATAGGAAGCGTAATGAAACGTTTGATTTCTGTGTTTAAATTTGAGTTTTAAAGTGTAGACGCAATCAGAGCGTTGCGAAGTTTTTCATATCCATCTGTTATAAAGGTTCGCAGAGCGTCGCCGGATTGAAAACAAATTTATTTAATTTTCTTGAAGTACTTTCTCATATTCTCAAATTTCTTAGAACTCATTGTCTAATAATGCCATATGTTTTTGTACCCTCCACACCACCGTATAGAGGGTATATTAGCAGTTTATCATGCCATTCGTAAAGCATGGAAAAAGGAATTTAGGACCCCATACTTTATATATATTCTTGATCGTTATAACAATTCGAGCGATATCTGCCCATCCGTCCGTCCGTCTGTCTGTCTATTAAAATCACACTCATTCACAATATAAACCATTTCTTTAGGTGAAGTTATGACAGTATTGTTTGTCAATACTTTGAGCAAGTTGCTACTGAAAATGGGGTAAATCGGGCATCATTGTGCCAAGATATGTCCAAAAATATGACAACACCTCGAAAAATTTTTAATTTAGTATTAGTATTTAGTACTGAGTTTTGCAAATTATTGACTTTTTCAAATAAATTGTTTGCATTTGTTGTAAATAGTGAAAGAAGTTTAGATTATAATCTAAAAATAAAAGGCATTAAAGACTCGGCATAGTCGAATTGAACACTGAAGAAAACTGGCCTTGCAAACAATAATAGTTGGTGGCCAACGAAATTATCTCGTAAAATTAATAATAAGTTAAAAAATTTAATATTGTCCATTAAAAATCTGTAAGAACAATTAAGAATTTTAAAACAATTAAGAATTTCAAATTTATACTAAACTTTGCAAAAAGAAATGCACACAATATAAAGGGTCCGCCAAATAACTTTTTTTTTTGAAAAAGCTATAAAAAAAAACTACTGAACATTATCTCAAATTTCTTTTTTTATTTGAAAGTACAATCCTTCCGGTTGATAATGGAAAATAATTTCATTCAAATGGCTGCCTCGACTGGCCATGCAGTAGCCTACACGATCGGTCCAATTTTTAAGCACATTATCGATTGTGTGAAGCTGTATTTCACCAATGGCTTCACGAATATTGTCCTTTAAAGCGTCAATTGTCTCTGGCTTGTTGGCGTAACACTTATCTTTGAGGGCACCCCACAAATAATAGTCCAACGGTGTCTAATCGCAGCTGCGAGGTGGCCAAACGACATCAGCTCTGCGGCTGATAATGCGATCTTCAAAAACAGGGCGCAAAACATCGAGTCTGTGGCACGTAGCGCCGTCCTGTTGAAACCAAATGTTGCCAATATCCTCCTCTTCAATTTTTGTGAACAAAAAATCATTCAACATGGCCCGATAACGATCGCCATTGACTGTAACGGCCACTCCTTGCTCATTTTCGAAGAAAAATGGCCTAATTATGCCTCTGGACCAAAATCCGCACCAAACAGTGACTCGTTTTGGGTGTATCGGCTTTTCAATGTATGCGTGCGGGTTTTCTGTGCCCCAAATGCGACAATTTTGCTTGTTTACAAAAGACGATTTTTTTTGGCAAAATCGGCATCTTCTGTAAGTCGATCGCAGGCCCACTTAGCGAAGCGAAAACGCATTGGATGGTCAGTTGGCTTCAACTCCTGAACCAATTGGACTTTGTATGGCGTCATACCAAGGTCTTTATGCAAAATTCGTCTCAATGATGCCTCCGAAATGTTCAATTCTTGAGAACGACGGTGAATTGATGTTGATGGCGCTTCACGCACACATTCTGCCACAGCAGCAATATTCTCGGGTGTACGCACTGTTTTTGGCTTCTCACGCTTTGGTTTATCGATGACGATGCCAGTTTCTTTCACTTTTTTCACAAGATAACGAACATACGGAGCTGACGGTGCTTCTCTTCTTCCAAAATCCGTGCGCAATTTTCGCACACATTCTGCAACATTACCATGATTTTCAAAGTAATGTCGCAATATTTCCCAGCATTGTTCAAGCGTATACACAACCATATTCGTTTAGCGGAAGGATAAAACTAATTATCTGTCAAATCAGACATGAGCTAAGTGTTACCGTTCACGAAATAAGCACTAGTTGAAAAATAAAACGTTAGAAGGCGGACCCTTTATAAGCAAATAGTTTTCAGTTTTAACCGCCGTCCATTGATGTGTTGGTTATTTTTTTCTGCATCAGAAAAACACACCGCACCGCACTGATTGTGGTCATACTCTTAATGGGAATAATGAAATTTTGATGCTATCTGATGTTCGGAAACAGGTAGTCTGTGTTATGGTCAGTGAATTGGTCAGATGATATAAGAGCACAAATGGCTAATCCTGTTGGACTAACTTTTAACGACAGTTTCTCTCGCGTTCTTGAAGTGAAAATCACACCTTTTTGATGTAGTAATAAATATTAATTCTAATTTTATTGTTTCGGGTATTTTTTTGAACTCTGTTAGAGTCTCTCTGTGAGATCCTGAATAATTCTCTGACATGATAAATTTTTATCGCGATTTGGAAATTTTTCTTACCTCTGTTAATTGGTTTCTGACAGATGAAAAACTCATTATGGGTGGTCCGAAAGCAACTCTTATGTTTTAAAGACTATTAGAACTTCTGAGGCCATGTTTTTAAGATGCCAACTAAGCTCAGTTTTCTGAAACCCCTTGTTTTTAAACTCTTTCTTTTAACTCATACTCTCTGTCTGTCTGTCTATCGTGGGGCAACCCCTTTCCCCCTTATCCAATCGATCTGAAACTTGGCCCATAGTCTTGTTGTGACTACATATTAATTTTGGGGTAGTCACGCACAGTCACGCATAGTCACGCACAGTCACGGAGTGATTTAAACCCCATTTTCCCTCATCCAATCAATCTGAAACATGGATTTGTTGTGACCAAAGATTAATTTCAAAATAGTCACGCAAAGTCACGCACAGTCACGGATAGATTCAAAACTCATATGCATAAATAAAGAAAGAGTTTTATTTAAACCTTTGTTTTTATGGGTTACATTATTTTAAACTTTTATATTCTTATCATTATCAGAATTGGGACTGCATTACAATTTGCTCAATTAGAAAATGTATTCAATTTATTCCATTTAAAACTGAATTTAATGGCAGATAACACCTTGAGCTGGCAAAAAAAATGCATATAATAACAACGTGCAACACGGACTGTAGTAAACCTCGAAAAGGTCTCATTTCAAAGCCTTTTAGAATTTAAATTTCTGAACAACACTGTAGGAGATAATTTAAAAAATCTGTGGAAATGATGCTGCTGTTGTACAGTGTTATTTATTTAACAATTTATTTCAGTATTCGTTAAGCGTTTTCCGTCCGTCCTTCCGTCTGTCTAGTTGTCTGTGTGTCCATGCGTGATAAGCGTTTGTCGGTCATAGCATTAACGGTTTAAATCGGTGCATGTTCAGAACTAGTCCCCATGCAAGTGCCCCATATGAAATCGACTTAAATTGCCCTAAAATTCAAATTATCATATAGATCTTGGTCAAGTTTGTTTTATGTGTGGTTATTACATCCATCACTTAAATCAATAAAAAAAACAGATGCGAAATCATCAATGTTTCATGAGCTATAGCTGAAAAACTAAGCAGGCCATGATAACGCCAATACTTTGGAAGTTCTGCTATACTGGCTTAGTACTTTCACTATTATTAGCTACTTTACGAAAAATTTAACACGGTTGCCATATTAAAAAAAAAAAATCGTCATCAGATTATGACTGAATTTGAAGATCATTTTCTTCTTGGGTAAATGAATATTTATAAATACAAGCAGATTCCAGCGCTCGAAATTCGAGTGCAGTTTAAAGGCAATTTGATTTTTCAACTTAGCCAACTCACAAACCAACACTTATGGTTTATTATTATTGTGAATGAAGATAACCAACTCATTAACAAATTTACTAAACACACACATAGCATTGTATAATTTTATGTATGTATTAGTAGCAACTTTAAATGCAATTTACTCAAAATAAAGGAAAAAATTTAAAAATCTGCAAATCTGCAAAACGGCTAAAAAGAAATACCTTTCAAATAATATATGTTTGGTCAAAATCGGGATAAAACGGTAGAACAAAACGTCAGTCACAAGAAATCGCCTAGCCTATTAATATTATAGATGTACATTAGGGTGACCCTTAATAAAAAAAGGGTTCAAACTCTCGGTCTCATTCCTTAGATATATGCGAATAGCAAAAAAACTGAGAAATATAAAGTTGTGACTTAAACAAAAAAAAAAAAAAAAAATATAGAGGTGCCTCCACGCGACTGAAATTTTCAAGTGTGTTTATATGGGGAAAATATGACTTTTTTCAGATTTTATGAAAATTTCGTTCTATAGTTTAATTTTTTCGACAAGTTGTTATATAAATCGATATTAGTACTAAATTATCTTTTCCAAAAACTATATAACTTCAAAATCGAATAAAATCTCGCCAAGAAATAGCAAATGCCCCAAACCAATTCTGTGCCAAAAAACACTAGGTCATGAAAATTGATAGCACTTTTTTCAACTTTAAGAAATTAATTAAGGCCATAATTTTTTTTGGTCACAATACCTAGGAGCTCACAGACATGAAGTACTATTTTCTTAAAAATTTTTAACCTATTGCGAAATGAGACCAAAGTTGGAAAATTTTTTTTATATTATTTTGAAAACTCCTTTTTTAAGTTTTAAAAAATTTTATTAAACAAAATTTCCAAAAGTGGATCTGGCACTCTAAAGGTTTGTTAAACATACGTTATAGATTAACTGTGTGAATTTTTAAGTAATTTCGTCTGCAAAAATTTTCTTTACAAATAATTTTTTTTCTGGATTTCGAGATAAATGAGTTTTTTGTGAAATATTCAGTAAATTTACTCTCTCTAAATACTTTGTATTAAAAATTTATTAGTTTTCTACTTTAAAATGTTGCATTTTATCTTAGTAGCCTGGTGTTTTGGAAAAAAATTATATGACCCCATTATCCCTCTTATCCCTAAAGGATAATTTATTCAAAAAATTCAAATATTTTGTAAGTGCTGCTGAATTGTTAGATGTTACGTTTAAAACATAATAACCAAATGTGCAAGTCTTCCATGCTAAAAATTTGGAAAAAATCGAACAACGTTAACTAATTCCTTGCCAAGGCCAAACTTTGAATTTTGGCATATTTAGAAAAATTAATTGTTCTAGTAAACTAGATGAAACCCTTACTTTGGATTGGGAAATAAAGTTGTGCTATATTTTACCGATTTTTATGATTTGATGATTATTATGATTTTATAATTTGACGTCATTAACCCATTTGGACTTTGCGCACAAATGAATCCAAGCTTTGCGCACAAATGAATCCAAGACGATTAAGTCAAAAAATTCAAATATTTTGCAAATACTGCTGAATTTTGGATCATTTCAACCCTAGGAGCACATAAGAGCAAGTTTTCGTAAAATATAGCACAATTTTATTTCCCAACCCATAGTAAGGGTTTCATCTAGTTTACTAGAAGAATTAATTTTTTGCTATTTCTTGGCGAGCTTTTATTATTTTTTTGATTGACCCAAAACTTTGCATTTCTCCGCTTTTTTGCTATTCGCATATTTCTAGGGGTGAGACTTTAAATTCGAACACTTTTTTCCCCTCCATATAATAAAAGCCCACCCTAATGTACATTTATGCTGGTGCCATTTTATAATGGCTATCAATTGAAAAATGCACGAAATTTCCTAAAATTTTTTAAACTATTATATTAATTTTTAATATCATTGCAAAAGCTCTTGCCATTCTAATGTGAAATCAAGCCTTTTTTGTCTCTTAGTGTTGACAACATCGGTTAGAACACGAAGTTTGTGTTGTACAATTGAAACATTTTATGCTTGCTGATATACAATATTTTTGGTTTTTCGATGCGGTGCAAACATTATAAAATTTTTCGGCGTTCCTACCCTGGAGCTGTAGCTTGCTCCAGGACCAAACATGGATTACCAAATTAAATCCGGCAACACTTAACGATTGGCCTTGAATTTCAAATATCATTTGGTAATTTTTTATTTTAGCGATTTTAGATTTTGGCGATTTTTGATGTTGGCGATTTTTGCTTTTAGCGATTTTTGATTTTGGCGATTTTTGATTTTGCCGATTTATGATTTTGAAGATTTTTGCTTATGGCGATTTTTGTCTTTAGTGAATTTCGGTTTTGGCGATTTTGATGTAGTCGATTTTTGAATATGGCAACTTCGCCCATATTTTTCACGACTACTCACATTGGTAATTAATATAATTGTCAAAAGTTTCAAAACTGTCTGTCGCTTCTTTCATAGTATGAAATAATTCGAATCCCGCCATTTTTTATCGTTAATATCTGATGGACGCCAGTTATGTGATATTTATATATACTTTGTGTGGGCGGTGTTACGCCCACAGCTCCGATGATGTCTACTGTTTGTTCGACTAATCACATGAATATTAGATAATTAATTTGTGTGGGAGGTGCCACGCCAGTTACAAACATCAGCACAAAGTTATTATTCCCTGATCACCAGTGGTATAGGGTATGAAAATTAAACTCGGTGATCCATATTTGAGGTCATAATTGGACATACAAAATAAGAGTTCACCAAGTTTGACTTGAACTGCTACTAATTTGCACCCTGAAGATATATAAAAAGTTAACATCTCATTCGATTTATATAAGGGGGCCAGGTCACTTGTTTTACTCAGAAGCATATACCAACAAAATTTGATAAAGAGCTGTTTTTTTTGGATATATTTAAGTGAAGCTCGGGAAACAGCTTTATATGGGGATTGTGACTAAAAATTATCCTACAGGGTTTAGTTTTGGACTACACATACAGCTAGAAATTTTTTTCGATATATATAACAATCTTGGTCTTACGATAGGGGCTATTTGTGTGGGGGTTAGGTCTAACATGTTCCGATTTCCATAATGTTCATCCTATGGTCTATAGAAACTTATATACCAAATTTCGACCTATAGTTTGATTACAAGGTTTATATGAGCATAGAGACAAAATGACGGACGGACAGACAGACAGAAAATGGACGAATCGATTCAGAAAGTGATTCTGGATCGATCGGTATAATAAAAGGCTGGTCTGTCTAGGTCAAATATTTTTAGTAGTTACAAACAACAGCACAAACCCAGTATATCCTGGTGTAGAGTATAAAAAAACAAGTAAGAAAATTATAGTCGGTGTAAACATACTATACGATACCCTATACCATGGCTTAGAGACCCTATCGCTTCGGTCCAACTAAGTGGATATAGAAAATAAGCATAAACCAAATTTTAGTGGCATCTATATACTAATAGGCAAGGCGATTTCTTGTGACTGATGTAAGTTTCACAGTTTTACCCCGATTTTGATTAAAAATTCATCATTTGAAAGGTATTTCTTTTTAGCTGTTACCTAGATTTACAGATTTTCATCGCCTGGAATATTTTTTGGAGTTATGGTCGTTTAAAGTTGCTACTAACACATACGTAAAATTATACAATGCTATGTGTGTGTTTATTCAATTTGTAAATGTGTTTGCGTTAATGTGTTGAGTTTGTTTTCTTCATTTAAAATGAGTTGAATTGTGAAGCATACCGTTAGGGTCTTTATTAAATGAAAAAATAAAATTTCCTAGAATGTGCACTCGAATTTCGAGTGCTGGAATCTGCTAGTTGTTATTAATTGGCTGCAGATATGAAAAAGTTCATATAGGATGCTGTATTTGTATGGGGACAAGGTCGAAAAATGGACCGATCCTGACCATATTTCGTAAGGTCACTTATATTTTAAAAAAATATATACAAACCAAATGTGAAAAAAATCTGTGCAATACTTTTTTTTTTTGATATATGACAAAGAATTGCTATATGTGGTTTATTTTTGGGCATCTGATAAATAGATGAAATACACACACATAAACCCAATTTATATGATAATTTGGATCTTATGGTAATTTAAGTCGATTTCATAGGGGTCATTTGTATGGGGACTAGGTCTGAACAATGACCGAATTTCACCAATTTCAATAGCGTTCATCCTATGGCCGATAAAAGCTTATATACCAGATTTCACTAAAATATATTCATGTTTGCGACCTGTAGTTTGATTAAAAAATTTACATGGATACACAGACGGACAGACGGACGGACGGACATCGCTAAATCGATTCAGAAAGTGAAAGTGATTCAGAAAGTGATTCTGAGTCGATCAAATATTTTTTTGGTAGTTGCAAACAGCAGCACAAAGTCATTAAAATTATACCCAAACAACATAGTGGTATAGGGTACAAAAATTATAAAAATAGTTGTATTTAGAAAAATTAGAGAAAATTAAATAAAAATCATTACTTTAAAATGGAATAATTTATTTCATCACCATTTTTTGCTTTCTGAGTTGAATATTGTTGTTGCGTACCATGGGGACAAACAAGAGGTACCATTTTGAAATTCTTATTATCATCTCTATGGCAAGGAAGTAAAAGCAAAAGTAAAACAAGAATATAAAGCTTGTTGTATCCTTGTGTCGGGAGTTTCGCAACAATTTTTTGCTGTATGTGCAATCAGTTATTAAGCAAACGTCGAAGTGTCAACGAATTATCAGACGAAAAAGATAAAAAATTCAGTGTTAAAAATAAAAATATGAAAAAATAACAAAAAAAAAAACCTACAAAAATAAATAAATATATAACTATTTGAAATAGAGAAAAAAAAAAATTAAAAACTTTTAATAAATAATAATAATAAAAAAAAAATTCTAGATTTGAAGAAATCCACCTATATTGTATGTTGTCTATATGTATTTGTGTTTAAAGTGAACTTGAAAAACAATATGGCCTTAATTGATGGCAAAGCGAGAGTGTATAAATAAATAATCAAGTTCAAAGCGACAATAACAAATTTTAAAATCAAAATAAATTATCTTGTATATCCTTGTTCCTTTTTGAACTCTAAGTTTTTTTTTCTTCGCCTCCTCTTACAGCCAAATAAAAAGTAAGTGCCAAACATAAAAGACAACAACGAAAATTGTTGTGACATTTCCGTGTCTGTTTAAAGCGTAGTATTGTGTTTGAAGAATAAAAAAAAAACAAGTAAATAAACTTTTAAAGTGAGTTTTGATTTTTTCTTGTAATCTCTGGTTCAACGTAGTCATCATCATATAGCTTCGACTTGGTGTTTAATTGAATTGTTGATTTAAAGTCCTTCAAAATGAGTGATAGTCACCGTTATGCAGCTAATGAATTTAGTTATATCCTGCAACGTCAGGTTAGTATGCGAGCGTATTTATTAAATTTTACATTGTAAATTTTTTAATTTTTTTTAAAATCAAATTCTAATTAAGTTCTAATTAATTAAACTAAAGGAAAGATTTCAAAATATTGACATATGCATTAATACTTATGTTTGATTAGTATTTAAGTGTAATTGATTGGTTGTGCGATAATTTTATAACAAAATGAACCATTAAACGTACAATGATTTCTTAAAAAAAAGGTTTAGTAGAATATCGTTTTTAAAGTAAAGCGCTGTAAGGAAATTGTTTCGTTTCAAAATGTAAAAAAAAAAATCGAGAAGGAAGTAAAAATGCCATTTAGCATGCATTTTCTAATATATAGCCCCGCTATAACAAATATCATAAAGTAAGTACAGTAATACTCGGTTAATTACCTCGTCAAAATTTACAAGATTTTTGGGTAATTATGCGGGGAAAGCATTTAAGCGAACACGTTTATTTACCTCATAAGAGGCAATTAGACGAATACTTTTAAATATATCAAAAAGGCAATTTTATCCGAATAATTGTCAAACAGGGTTATTAAAATAACTTAAACATTTTATTAAATAAAAATAATTCACATGTATCACATAAAGAAGTAAATTGCAAACACGTTTTGTTATGTTCCCACAGACTTACACAAAATTTAATAATGTTAGACATTGGTTTTGAGATTTATTGCCTTTGACTGAGTTCTCTTTCCACTTAGTACAACTTTATAAAAAAAAGGCCACTCTCATCAGCATTAAATGTATTTTGAATTGAATTCTATTTCAATGCAATTCATTTATTTTCTCATAATATTAATACTATTAACGTTTGACTTATAGTAGTAAAGAGTTTAGGAACCACGTTCCTTTTCTACTTAAATATCTATAATATTAATAGGCTAGGCGATTCCTTGTGACTGATATTTTGTTCTACCGTTTTATCCCGATTATGACCAAATGTATATTATTTGAAAGGTATTTCTTATTAGTGGTCTTTCAGATTTACAGATTTTTTTATTTTTTCCTTTATCATGAGTAAATTGCATTTAAAATTGCTACCAACACATACAGTAACACACGATCTCCCCGATATTATTAAACGCTACTGTTATGAAGATTTAGAATGAATGTGGGCTTCTGTCAAATTAATGATTGTGAAATTTTAGTGTTAGTAGATATTGACTGTTTACAGTACTGCCAGCATGCGATAAAAAATGAACAAGACGTGATAGCGCAATTTTCCAGATTCGAATTCAGCGCACCCAGATTAGTTAAAAAACATGCTTCGTTTCTGCAGTAAACTTTTTTTTTATTTGTAGACCAGTGTTAGTATTACTCACAATAACGATGAAAAATTAGTTGGAGTTCCGAAATTGTCAGCTGCAACTGGATCAGAAATGGCTGCTGCACTGGACAAACTTTTAAATGAATGAATACGGAAGAAAATATTGTCGCTTATTGTTTCGATACTGCAATATTTTTAGAAAGAAACCGAAAAATCTCATTATGTATACGAAATTTTACTCAGAGGAGTTTTTGGAAGTTACTTTCCACTACTATTTCGGTTATTTCAATAATAATCTAACCCATAAAAACAAAGTTTTTATTAAAACTCTTTCTTTCCTTATTCATATGAGTTTTGAATCTCTTCGTGACTGTGCGTGACTTTGCGTGACTATTTTAAAATTAACCTTTGGTCACAACAAGTCTATGGACCAAGTTTCAGATTGATTGGATGAAGGGAAATGGGGTATAAATCACTCCGTGACTGTGCGTGACTATCTTTAAGTTAATATTTGGTGACAAGTCTGTCGACCAAGTTGCAGATTGATTGGATGAGGGGAAATGGGGTTTAAATCACTCCATGGCTGTGCATGACTAGGTGACTGTGTGTGACTATCTTGAAATTAATCTTTTTTCATGGCAAGTCTATCGACCAAGTTTCAGATCGATCGGATAAGGGGAAATGGGTTTTAAATCACCCCGTGACTGCGCGTGACTATCCAAAATTGATCTATAGTCACAACGAGACTATGGGCCAAGTTTCAGATCAATTGGGTGAGGGGGAATGGGGTTGCCCCATGGCTCACAGACAGGCAGAGAGTATGAGTTAAAAGAAAGAGTTTTAAAATGAAACCAATTTTAAATGACGTTAAAGATAAAATAACGGATTTTTGCAAAAATGAATTGAAAGAAAATATGGCTACAGAGAATTAGTGAAATTGACCAATATATGCCTGGAAACAATCGAGAATATTAAGTTTCCTATGCCTGGTCCTACGGATCATGCGTACTGGATGTCTAAAGCCGGGTATTGCATAAAAATGTATTTGTTTCAATCAGAATTCAAGCTAACAGGATATGAAGAGAAAGCATTAGCAGATATATGCTGGTAAAACCCAACGAAATTAATCAGATTATGGAAAATAAACTATGATTTTGTTACAGAAATCATAATCAATTTTGCAATTTTCTTCCAAATTTTAAATTAAGATCCTCTGTAATGGAATGATACTGATACTTATAAAAACGGACTTGATATTGTTTCAAAAAGTGGTTAATGATTCAGCAGAATTCATATTAACAAAGTACGAATAAGAACAGCAATACTTATTACAAGGTTACAGAATACAATTTGATTCACACACTAAATCATGCCCAACTACACTTAGAGAAATTGAATTAATTTTATTTTTCATATTCGTAACAGTTTTGGCAGCTATTTTAATTTATAACTATATTATTGGTTGGCCGATTTTTATGATTTTGGGCATTTTAGATAGGTACTAAATCAAGGCAGGCTGACAAATTTTATTCTGACAAATTTTATTCGTATTTTTAGTTTCGAACACACATAAGCCACACAGATTCGAGTGTAACTTTATTTTAAGTTCGTTTTCTTGCACGTATACTGCTAAAAAAACAGAACATGTTCTTCAACGCGTACATCTAAAAACTAAAACATTACCCACGCGATCGAAAAAAAAAAAACGAAATTTAGTCATAAACAACATATACAATTTCTCTGTTTTCTATTTTATTACTATCTTTTTATTTTTATTTTTTTTTTTTATAACTGCTAATGAATTATTTTAAATTTTTTTAATAAACTTGGTTGAAACAATTGTTGTCGTTATTTTAGGGGTGTTTCAGATTTTTCCGATCGCGGGTGGATAATGTTTTAATTTTTACACGTACGCGTTGAAGAACATGTTCTGTTTTTTTTTTTTTAGCAGTACTCGTGCAAGAAAACGAACTTAAAATAAAGCTACACTCGAATCTGTGTGGTTTATGTGTGTGCGAAACAAAAAAAACGTGATAGAAAAATGTTCGTGTAGATAACGAAATATTAAAACGAAACACAATCATGATTGTGTTGGGCACCGTATAAAATTTAGAAACATTGATTAAAAAAAAAAATATGTGTTTGTTGGTCTGAGCTACGTTTGTTTACATTTATGTACGAGTTTTTTATTAGTGTGTGTGTTTTTTTCTGAACTCTGATTTCGGGTCATTGTCGTGTTAAAATATGCAAGGATGACGCATTCTCCCACACAGATTGTGACATAACAGCATTCGCAAGAATGTCTCCATATTTAAATCTGCCCATTAATCCTTCGATTTCGTGGCAGAGACCAACGTCAAAAGCAGAGGATCAAGCCCAAAGCCACAGTCAACTTGCAGTAGCGTAACCGTTTTTGCGACGAACAGTGCACATTCTGTCAGAGTTCAACAAATTACATTTTAAACTCGTCGCTAAATAAAACAGTTTTCCATTCTCCAGGCGTCCAGGTTGGATATTTTCGTGCAAAATGAAGCATAAAAATATTAATATGCTAAGCATTTCAGCGCAATAGAATTGAAATAAATATGTTCTACCTTTTTGCCAAATGGTTTTTAGTGAGCAGTGCTTTTATTTGCTGGCCTGAAGCTTCGTAAACCTGCGTCTAATATACGGCAACGAACAGTACTTGAATCTGAATTTAAATTGAACTCTTTTAAAATAGTTGTTGATGATTTAAATGGAAATCTTTGCACAATTGGTACAAAGTGACGGTCTGTCCTTTCATCTGTCTGCCATGGTGCTACTCCCAAATACAATGTTTTTACAGATTTTGTTGTTTAATATTTTTTTTTTATAAATTTTATAAATTTTCTTGAACAACTCATCTTATGTTTAGTAGACTTGCAGTTTTATTGTTACCAATAAAATAAATATAAATATTTAATTTCAAAAAATCCATTAGTAGTTGTTTCATCGTGATCTTAAAACGCTTCAAAGGAGTTGAAAATCTCTTCAAAATAGTTTTTCTTTTGCTGTACGTATCGATTGAGGTGCGCTAATACAAAAATCTTTCGAAGGACTCAGCAAATCTTGGCGTAATCACCAACGAAGGAAGGAAGCAGTCGAAATGTAAATTTACCTACTTTTCATTACTTTTTTTAGCGTGTGCATTAAATTTCCTTTAAAAAAAGGAAAAAAAAAACACACAACGCCATCTAAAATCAATAACATTTCTGAATGATATTACTTTCTATGTAATACAATAACATATTTTTTTAAGTACTTCAGTTTTTTTGTATGGATATGTATGTGTTCTGTTTAAATTCAACTCACTGTGATATTTCCACGTATGAAAACAGCAAAAAAAATCAAAGAAAAGAAATGTAAACAAAACCGTTTCCCATTTTAACAATAAATGTTTTCAATTCTAAATGGCACTTATTTGTGGAACTTTTTATATATATTCCACAGAAAATTAACATGTGCGATTTTTTTTTTTTGCAAAAAACAACCAAAACTAAGAATCCTTTAAGGTACTATCACACGATGTGTTTTTTACTTATGTACTGTCAATAACTAAAGTTGTACATATCGTGTTATACATATGAAACATTGTTTATGTACAATACATGAGGAAAGTCACATGTACATTTTTCAATTAGAACGGGTTCTATTTTGGTATGACAAATATAAGAAAATACAACACTGCTTGTGGCGAAAGAAAAACAGAGTAAATTATAAAGATTTGTAATATCAATATTAATTAACAATTAAAAAATATATAAAATATATAACTTTATTTTGAACAATAAATTTTTGTAAATTCACAAATTAGACCAGCTGTTGTTTACATGTAAAAGTTATGTCATGCGGAAATACATATGTACGTGTGATAGCAAAAATTATGAATCATATGTAAAATGATAATATTGACAGGCATACGAATATGGATGTAAAAAACACATCGTGTGATAAGACCTTTTAAAAGAATCTGACTTTTTTGATGTGTTGCTTTTTGATTAAAGTAAAATGCATTTTTAATTGAATATATTTTAAAATTATCAAAAACACATGGCACTGCTTAAAATTGAATGTCTGTTGAAGTGGAAAATCAATTTTTTATTTTTTCATTCCCTCCACTCCACTGTGCATATGTTAGTTTGTCATTCCGTTTGTAACGAACCGAAAAATAAATTTGCAACCCCATAAAAGTATATATTAATATTCTTGATCCTTATAACAACACGAGTCGATATAGCAATGTCCTTCTGTCCATCTTTCCGTCTGTCTTTCTGTGGAAATCACTTCTATTTATAAACCATTTAACTGAGTAAAGTTCGGATAATATTGTTTGTCATTGTTTCGAGCAGGTTAGTATTTAAAATGGGGTAAATTGGGTATCAGACTATTGCTCACTTTTTCAAATATTTTGTTAAAGTTTGTTATAAATAGTGCAATAAGCCAAGATGGAGGGTAATAAAGATTCGGCATAATAGAATTTAACACTCTTACTTGTATTTATTTTACTTTTTATTACTCAAAAATTTTAAATTATTTAATTTTTTTATTTTATTTTATTTTATTTAAAATTATTTCATTTTATTTTTTTTTGTTATTTTATTATTTTATTGCATTTTTTTAAACTTATTTTATTTTACCTTATTTTATTTTATTTTCTTTTATTTTATTTTATTTATTTTATATTTTATTTTATTTTATTTTATTTTATTTTATTTTATTTTATTCTATTTTATTTTATTTTATTTCATTTTATTTTAATTAATTTTATTTTATTTGATTTGTTTTTACTTTATTTTAATTAATTTTATTTATTTGATTTGTTTTTTATTCTATTTTATTGTATTTAATGTTATTTGATTTGTTATATATTTTTTTACATTTTATTTTATTTAATTTTGTTTTAATATATTCTATTTTATTATTTTTTTAATTTAATTTTATTTCATTTTATTTAATTTTGTTTAATTTATTTTATTATTTATTTTATTAATTTATTTCATTTGATTTTATTTTATTTTATTAAAATTTTTTTTAATTCATTTGATTTTACTGTACTCTCTTTAATTTTACTTTATTTAATTTTACTTTATTTGACTGTTTTTTTTTATTTTATTTTATTATATTATATTTTATTTTAATTAATTTCATTTTATTTTATTTTTATTTTATTTTGTTTTATTTTGTTTTATTTTATTTTATTTTATTTTATTTTATTTTATTTTATTTTATTTTATTTTATTTTATTTTATTTTATTTTTTTTTATGTTATTTTATATATGTGATTTTATTGTTTTATATTTTTATTAAAATTTTATTTTATTTAATTTCTTTATTTTATATTATTTTATTTATTTTATTTGATTTTATTTATTTTGTTTTATTCTTTGTTTTATTTTATTATATTGTATTTAATTTAATTTCATTTTATTTTGTTTTTTTATATTATATTTTGTGTTATTTTTTTTATTTTATTTCGTTTTATTTTATTCTATTATATTATATTTTATTTTAATTAATGTGATTTTATTTTATTCCATTTTATTTTATTTTATTTTATTTCAATTTATTTTATTTTATTTTATTATATTCTATTTTATATTATTTTATATACTTGATTTTATTGTTTTATATTTTTATTTAAATTTTACTTTATTTAATTTCTTTATTTTATTTTATTTATTTTATTTGATTTTATTTATTTTGCTTTATATTTTATTTTATTTTATTATATTTTATTTAATTTAATTTCATTTTATTTTATTGTCGTATATTATTATATTTTATGTTATTTTTTTTATTTTATTTCCTTTTATTTTACTTTTTTTATATTTTATTTAATATTATTTTGTTCATTAAATTTTATTTTATTTTGTTTTAATTTATTTTATTTTATTTTATTTTATTTTATTTTATTTTATTTTATTTTATTTTATTTTATTTCATTTAGTTTTAATTATTTGATTGGTTTTTTATTTCATTTTATTTTATTGTACTTAATTTCTTTTTATTTGTTTTGTTTGGTTTTTTATTTTATTTTGTTCTGTATTATTTTAATTTAATTTATTTTGTTTTAATTAATTTTATTTTATTTGATTTGTTTTTTAATTTATTTTAATTAATTTTATTTAGTTTATTTGTTTTTTATTTTATATTATTTTATTGTATTTAATTTGTTATTTATTTTATTTCATATTATTTTATTTAATTTTGTTTTAATTTATTTTGTTTTTTATTTTATTTTATTTTATTTTATTTTATTTTATTTCATTTGATTTTACTGTACTCTATTTAATATTATTTTACTTGGTTTTACTTTATTTGACTTGTTTTTTTATTTTATTTTATTATATTTTACTTTATTTTATTTTATCTTATTTCATTTTATTTTATTCTATTTTATTTTATTTTTATTTTTATTTTTTATTTTATTTTATTTAATTTTATTTTATTTTGTATTATTTTTTGTATTTCATTTTATTGTTTTTATATAAATTTTATTTTATCGAATTTCTTTATTTTATTTTATTTATTTTATTTTATATTATTTATTTTATTTTATATTATTTTATTTTATTATATTATATTTAATTTAATTTTATTATATTTTAGTTTTATATTTTATTTTATTTTATGTTATTTTTTATTTTATTTCCTTTTATTTTACTTTTTTTTATTTTATTTTGTATTATTTTATTTATTTTATATTTTTTTATTTTATGTAATTTAATTTCATTTTTTTTATTTGTATTTTGTTTTATTTTATTTTATTTTATTTTATTTTATTATATTATATTTTATTTTAAATTATTTTATTTTATTCTATTCTATTTTATTTTATTTATTATATTTAATTTAATTTTATTTTTTTATTTTATTTTATTTTAGGTTTTTTATTTAATTTTATTTTTAAAATTTTATTTTATTATATTTTATTGTATTTAATTTTGCTTTATTTGATTTGTTTTTTATTTTATTGTATTTAATATTATCTTATTTGATTTATTTCTTATTTTATTGTTTGTATATAATATAATTTTATTTGATTTGTTTTTTATTTTATTTTATTCTGTTTTATTTTATTTTATATTATTTTATTTTATCTTATTTTTATTACATTATATTATTTTATTGTATTTTAATTTATTTTATTTTTGTTCTTTAAAAATTCGTAAAAAATAAAAATGCGACACAGATCACAGGTTTGGTCTAAAAGCGTTGATTTAAACATATTTTGAATGAAATGAGCTTTATTTCATTGTAATCGGTGCACAACTTTTAATTTTGTTCACAATTTAATGAGAAAACTCAACTGATAAAAATCGCGATTTCCATACAAAAATAATGGTTTTTAATATGTGTGTGTTTGCTGCTGTTCTATTTATGCAATAGGTGTGTTATAGTAACTGTTTTTAGGCCACTGATTTCAGATAAGAGTATTAAGTCAGATATTTTTTTTATCAACTGTACTCTTCAATTTATCAATAAAAGAGGATTTTAAAGAAAAATAAAAATTTTTAATACACAAATATTAAAATGATATTACGACTCATCGAAAAATTTTCTTTGATAAGATTTTCGTAAATGTCAATGACCCTGGTACCGCTCCTCTATAGTACGAATATATTGATGGAAACGTTCACCTTGCACTTCACTGAAGTCTACAAGATTTTCAGGGAAAAAATCCAAATGATTGTGTAGGTAGTGTACCTTAATGCTCATATTACAACCTAGCTGCTGGAAATGTGACAACATGTCCGAATAGTGCTTATTCCTTTTGTTTACCAGGAAATTGTACACTATTCAAACAAATTCATTCCAAGCATTTCTTTCAATATCTGTCATGGAACTACTAAAGTTTTCATCATTGATTAATCTTTCATTTGAGGGCCATCAAAAATGCCAGCTTTCAGTTTCTCCCAACTTAAATTTTGGAACTTTCTACTGATATATCTAAAACAATCACCGTCCTTGTTGAGAGGTTTGACAAATTGTTTCATAAGCCCTAGCTTGATATGGAGAAGTGGCAGTATTATGCGATCCCTAGGTACAACTGTTTGATTAACTATATTCTGGTTTCATGGAACCATAGCTTCGCTCTAAGTCCAGTCTTTTATACTCCAGTACTCAGATCTGGCTCTGCTATCCCATAAACAAATAATACATAAATGTTTTGTGTACACACAGAAAAAGAATTGGTCAGAATTCGATTACCTCTAGAGAATTTTAATTACGCAATAAGAATTTGAATTGTAATTCTTAAAAATTTTAAAATTCTATATATTTACTAACAACCTTAAAAGTGTATTTCTTTTAAAATAAAAGTGTCTTCGATATCAAAATCAGTTCAGTTTACCCATCAATCTCTTTATACATTTCAATGAAACTAATTCAATTTACGCAACTATATTGAAATCAGTATAAAATGTTTCATTCCTAAATATTGGGAATTACAACTAATAATTATAGTAGAATAAGCAGAATATGTAAAATTAGATTGTGAAAAATTGTTGGTTAATATAATAAAATTAATTTTGAATTTTAAATCATTTTTCTGATATGGCATACGAACTACAATCTTTTTGCTTGTTTTGGCATTTGTAGCCAAAAGGAAAATCAAAATCTGTTGAAAATACCAAATCACATAGCGATATGTTTAAAGCAACCGAATTGTCAATTTATTTGACATTTTGAGAAAATAAATTTTAAAAAATTACAAATATATTTGAAACTTTTATTTGTTTTTAAAACTTTCGTATATAAAGTTCACTAAAGCAGACTCTACGATTGGGTAAGTTCATTATCATATGGACATTCTTATTTATTATTGTTATATTTTTGTAACAAATATTTGAAGCAATGTTTCATCAAATTCTGTACCAACATATCTTTTTTTCGTTTTGTAAGTTATACCAGAGAAGTTACATTGTTAACAAATATTGGTGCAACAATTGGCAAATATACAATATTTCAATCAATGTCAATTTAGCAAAGTTTACTCTTTTAGGATTTATTCTGTGTGCATAATGTATGCTAATAATGTAAAGAGAAATTGAAGGATATATGATCCACTAAACCCCACGTAATAGCCTATTGTTCAAGTGCCAAAGCAGTGTCGCCCGATCACGAAAGTATCGACCATGCTTTTCATATTGTCAGAAAAAAGACCGTCAACACTTTGGGGAGCCAATGTGAAATGCTTGACAAACCTACCAAAGTTGTCAAGATTATTTTAAAAAAATCCTACCTGGCAGCCAGTAAAACCGCTTCCAAATTAGCGTACCCGGAATACAGCTCTAAAATCTACCGGAAAATCCGAATGGGAAATTTACTTTTCGTCACTTTCTATGGATTAAGATATGTTGTTTAAAATTGCAAAATATATTAATATAAGTGTATGGAAGGTAACGTTAATAAATGAAGTAAGAAATAACAATCAACAGAATCGAACTACGCGGACAAACCATAATTTTAAGCTATTTTGGTAGTATTCGTATTACTAAATTTCTAAGTTCTTTAAATGTCAAAAAATCGGAACTTTCTTAAGTATATTAATCAATATCAAAAATATCTGATTTGTAAATTTATATTTATCATGTAAATTTGTTGTTATTATGTAAATCATGTATATATATTTCCTATAAAAAAATTAATAAATTTTAAATAGAATCATTTTTATGCTTTTATATTTACTGCAGTTACTGCAGTTTTGAAATTGGTTTCCCAAATAAGTTGTTGTCATAATCATTAAAAAAATTATAAATTCCATAGTATCAACTTAATTTGACAATTCATACAGTCGATTCTACGATTGTTTGGACAATATAATTCAGTAATCACAACAGAATAATGTGATAGTACACATGACTACAAAAATTCGATTGGCAACAAATTCGGTTGTCACAACGAATCCATTTTCTGTGTGTAGTCTCTCTGTTGGCCTAGAAGAAAATTCACCATTTTCAGATCCACACAAATAAGCCACAACTTTTCAAATAATGAGCACTCATAACTGTGGGTGGAATTTATTTAAAAAAATCATGCGTTACAGCTAGCAATCGGTAAATCATACATCAGTAAAAAAGTACTCTATTTTTCCCTTTAATTGGCTGTGAACTGACTAGGTTTCATAAAGGAACAAGAACAGCAATCCAGCGTCCACGCACATTTATAGGCGTTGATTAGTTTGCTACCGCAATCATTAAAAATGAAATAACGTTTTGTTTATTACTTAATTCTTTTAATTCTGAGAATCATAAAAAAGTCATGAACTTTTTTTCTTTCACTTCAAAATGAGGTACCTTCACTTAATTGCGAAGAAAAGCAAGACGCGTTCATCGATTTTTATGACCTATGTCTCATTTTGTTCATGTGACTTTACGTGAAAGTAATAAGACTTTACACTTTTTTGAGTTTTGAATTTTGAACATGAACATGACTTTTAAATATACAAAATTTTAATTTTTTTCTTTTTATTTTATTTTCTTTTTCTTAAACGTCTTTAAAAATTTTGAAAATCACCAAAAAATGGTGAACCGTTTTCAAGTTATTCCTATATATGAAGTGGAAGTGCCTTAAGTTTGGACATAACAGTATATCGCGAAAAGTCGAGCTGATAGATAAAAACCAAGTGTATATTTGCATTCAGCGTCCCAAGTTACCTTAAAAACAACATCCAGTTCTTAATCAACAAAAAAGCTGTTCTTAAATTATAATTTAAGAAAATCTTATAAAATCTTAAAATTTTATGGAAATCGCGATTTTTATCAATTGAGTTTTCTCAGTAAATTGTGCACAAAATCAAAGTTTGTGCACCGATTACAATGAAATAAAGCTCATTTCATTCAAAATATGTTAAACTAAATGCTTTTAGACCAAACCTGTGATCTATTTTGCATTATTATTTTTTATGAATGAATTTTTCAAGAACAAAAATTTTTGTTTTTTTTTTTTGTTAGATTTATAGTCATTTTTCAGACATATTGTAATTACTACTGTAATTAATATTAATTTTGTTTAAATGGTGCATGCTAGAGAAGAAGAAAGCATATATTACAAAAATTCATAACTGCGCTGTATTGTTAATCGGACCGGTTTCTGGCATTTCAGCCTTCATCAGCGATTTATTGAAAAAAAAATTTATTTTTTTTGAAAACTGTTATTTTTTTCAAAACTTCCTTGATATCTCTGAAAATGCTGGGCAAATTTAAAACCAATGCATGCATGGCTTAAAGATAATATTGTTGACGAGTTTTGGATTTTTTTTTTAACTGAATATGATGAATCGTTTTCAAGTTATTCCAATATAAGTAGCGGAAGTGCCTTTATATCGCGAAAAGTCGAGCTGATAGAAAAAAACCAAGTGCAGATGTGAAATCAACGACCTCAAATTAGTAAAATTTTGCGATAAAGTTCCAGTCATTGCTGTCATTTTATCAAAAATGTTCTACATTACTTATGATTTATATTAGATTGTCTACTATGTTGTATTATGGATATAGAAATATTACAGTGGATATGAGTATTATTTTGTAATTGTGTTAGTAAAACAACGGTGCGTATGTTGAATATTAAATTGCTTTTTTTTTAGTTTGAATGACATTCGTATTTATTTTATTTAGTTACTTGTCTGTCGTCTATTCATTCAGGACTTTTCATTCTGATGTCAAATGCATATCAACAAATAAATACTTACTTGAGTAGCATTTTCTAGTTTTAGTATTATTATTATTATTATTATTATTATGCCAAAGTCATATCAAAATGGCCAACACTATTTGTTTTTGTTGCCTGTTTAAACATGTTCGTTAACACATCTAATGTATCTCAAAATCAATGTCAAGCAATACTACTTGATATTCTCTGCTCCATTTCTTCAACATTAAAATTAAGTTGGATATTTTCCAACACATTTATACAGAAAAAAAAAAAAATTTAGAATACTGTTTTGTTTTCTATATAATTTATTTGATGTTGTTGTTGTTATTGTACGTAGTTACTTGTCTTGTCTTGATGTTTTATTATAAAAGTATGTTATACATACATCAAAATGTTTGGTATGTATTGTAGTCGAATAAATAAAAATGTAAATATGTGGTGATTCATGTAAAATATCCCAGAAAGTTAATTTGGCGAAACATTTTATTACTAGAATTTAGATTTTTTTATATAGAGAAAATATTTTAAAATCGTAATTTTTGACTTATATCAATTATTTATTATAATGATCGACCTAAAATTACGTTTTTAAAGAATGGTCCATATAATGAACGGTACAAAATAAACGTAGTTACATGTGTTAGATTGGAGAAATGTTATCCCAGACTTACTGCGGTCTCAATTTTTTAGCTCGATCCGATGCACACTGTGGTAAATCACAAAACTAGCTGGACAAAATTAAAAAGAAATGTCTGGCAACATTCCTTCTTATCGTTTAATGAGCTTCTCAATACAATAGGTAACTGTAATTCATGTTTTGTTTTTTTGTTTTAAGCTCTGATTATTAAAAAGTAAGCCTTAAAGTCAGTTGTTGTCAACAAGTGCATTCAGATTTTAAAGAGAAGAGTATTTTTTGTGTGACTTTGGTTTATGATTAAAAAGGCTACGGTGATTTTAATGTCATAATTTTTTTTTATTATTATTAAGCTATATTTCAAGCAAATATATTACAATTTTCATTTAATTATTTACATTGTGAGTATTAAAAAAAAATTGTGAGAAGTTCAGAAAATGGAAAAAATAAAATATTTCCTTTTTTCAAGTAGAGTTAAAGCTGTTTATTCCGAATAGTTCCGGTGTGAAACTTTATTTGCGTTAATCTTTGAAGTGTTCACTTTAAGGAAAATCAAAAACATCTTGCGCGTTTTTGCGACCGCCATACATTTTTTTTACTTTTCCAGTATGACCTCTTTCGCGAAAGGAAATTTTTGAAGAATGGGTAAAAACTCCCAAAATACATCGCAAAAACGTCTTATTAATAATGGTTAGATATGGTCTTCAAGATATACCAGAAGACGTGAAAATAAATCTTAAGGCAAATATAAATATTATTTGTTTTTAACTAGCCGAAAAATGGATAAAAAGTGGAAGACATCGTGACCGTTTCTTAACATCAAATTCAGTTAGGCTTGATGCACCGTATGTATTGCCTGAAAGTGTACAACCAACCGAAAAGTTGTGAAAAAACTGAAAGAAAACCAAAAAATTTTGATGACTGTAGTGAAAAATCGAAAAAAAGAAAGATACCTTGTATCTGACCATCGAGAAATTATTAAAGCTAGTGAGCAAGTATTTCGCAAAATGGGAAAGCGAGATTCAGCCAGACTTGTGAAAGATCTGTCGGAAGCTTCATCCAGTAAAGGTACGGAAGTGAAAAAAATTTGTAAGAGATTAAGCTCTGAGCCTGTGCCTTTAGGGAGCCTTTCTCCCGATGAAGCCTTATTTTTAATGGTTGATGCTAATTTGTCGAAACATCAATACGATGTTATTCGGCTAAAAGTCAACGCGAAATGCAAAAACCATTTTCCCTCCTACACTAATGTTCAAAAAGCTAAACAAAAATGTTATCCAGCTGAAGCAGAAATCACGGAGATGCATGCAAAAAGTTCACTCCAGTTATTGGTGAATCATACTATTGAAAGGCTTAGTTTGGCTCAAAAAGAGGTTTTACTCGGTATTGATGATCTGAAAACTGATGAAAATCGTCTTAATATTTTGCTAAAATGGGGATGCGATGGGGCTCAGAAAAAGCAGTCTAAACAGAAGTTTTCTTTGGAGGAGGGCCAAACAGATGAAAGTTTATTTAGTACTTCAATGGTTCCTATTCAAATGAATTTTAGTTCTACACAAAGAAAAATAATTGTATGGCAAAATCCTGCTCCTTCATCTACAAGATACTACCGTCCAATCAACTTTGTTTTTGGCAAAGAGTCCACTGAGTTAATTTTTCAAGAAGTTAATTTAGTACAGCAAGAAATTAGAGATTTGTTTCCAACTCTTATCACAAATGGCGAACAAAAGTTTTCTTTTTGAGTCTACTTTTATACTTACTATGATAGACGGTAAAATTTGTACTGCACTATCATCTGTAACTTCTTGTTCTCAAACGTGTTTCATATATGGAGCGAAACCGGGTGAACTTAATAAACCTTCTGTGATTTTAAACAAAATTGTCGATGAACGATCTTTAACCTTTGGAATGTCTCCGCTACATTCATGGATCCGTTTTATGGAGTGTGTATTACACATAGCATATAAACTTCCTATAATGACCTGGCAAGCTAGAGGACCGGAAAATAAAGCAAAAGTGGCTGAAGAAAAAAAAAATCAACAGAGATTTCGAAATGAGATGGGCTTGCTTGTAGACATGCCAACACAACAAGGAGGTAATACGAATGACGGTAATACTGCTAGACGGTTCTTTAGAGCAGCTAAAAAGAGTTCAAAAATCACTGGTGTCAATAAAGGATTAATTGAACGGCTTCATATTATTTTGGAAACTTTAGGTAGTGGTTACCCTATTGATGAAGATGCTTTTGAAAGTTTTATTGTTATCACACGAAATTTATACTTAAAAGAATACCCATGGTACATTATGCCAGTTAGCGTCCATAAAATCCTTTTTCAGGGAAAAGACATAATAAGGTCTTGCATTCTTCCTACAGGAAATTTAGAGAGCTGTTTACGAGAAAAACATCGAGAAAAGACAAAAATACAGATCTTTTCAAACGACTCTTAATTTCTTCAGATCCTTTTATCGCAAGTTTGCGTCACACTCCCCTTCGAGTTCGAAGTTTGATAACAAAAGAAGTTCTTTCATTATTATCTGTTGATGCTTTTGAGGAGGAAGAATCTGTTAACGATGCATATGAAAATTAATAAATTAAAATCTTTATGTGTATTTATGTTTTATTATCTGTATTATTAATGAAACAAAGCAAAAACAAGTAAAGAAAACAATTATTATCGAATATTTATTAAAAATATTAAAATTATTTTAATATTAAAAATGATTACCTCCGACTCTTTACGTAAAAACTCACTTCATAATTTTAATAATCATGAATCTTAGTTATATCCAACCTAAATACTAGTATAGATAGCAACAAATAATCTCATAGGATGTTTTAAAGAAACTAATTTTTTATTTTAAAAAAAAATTTTTTTTCTTGACATTGGATCCTTTTAGTTTTTGCCTCATTTTATTGAAAAAATCTTCTTTAAAAAAAAAAAAAAAAAATTTATATAATCATTTATATATGTATTTGAATTCATTTTTTATATAATTCATAAGTGAAAAGTGAACCCATCGCGATTTATTAATTTTGTCCAGTTAGATTTGCGATCTACCGCACTGTGCGATGGTGCGTTCTGCCGAAGTGTTTATATGGGGGAAATATGACTTTTTCAGATTTTACAAAAATATCGTTCTACAGTTAATTTTTCCACAGATTGTTCTATGAATCGTTTTCAGTATTAAATTGTCCTTTCAAGAAGTGATATAACAACAAAATCGAATAAAATCTTGCCAAGAAATAGCAAATGCCCCAGACCACACTAGGTCATGAAATTTGATGGCACTTATTTCAACTTTGAGAAATTGATTAAAGCCAAAGTTTTTTTTTGGTCTCTATACTTATAATCATATTGATGTAAAGTGTTGTTTTATTACCACGTTGTTAACTTGTTGCGTAATGAGACCGAAAATTGACAATTTTTTTGACAAAATTTTGGAAACTCATTTTTAAAGTTTTAATAAATTTTCTTCAACAAAATTGGAAAAGATTAATCTGGACCTTTAACGTTTTGTTAAATACATGTTAAAGTTTAACTGTGTGAATTTTTTGGTAAATCTCTCCCTTGGTAATCTTTTTTTGAAAATATCTTAAGTCCAAAGCTGGCCTTTTGGACCACTGAATAGATGAAAAAAAAAAATAATTCAAATTGGTCAAGAAATTATCGAGCTTAAGCAGACTAACCCACAGCAATTAATTGCGCTATAAAAAGGAAATTTATATTTTTTTAAATTTTTTTTGGGCTTTTCTGAACTTTCTTTTTTTCTAAAGCTTCTGCGTGATTATACATATATAGATATAAATACATATATAGATATAAATAAAAACAAGTAAAGGCTCGTTTCCGCATACACCGTAATCGTCGACGAAAACGAAATTGCATACATTTGCAACGAAAAAAAGTTCGTTCCAGAAATCGGCGACGAAAACTAGCAGCCATTTGGCGACGGAACGAAAACAACATAGACTAGGTTGTTTTCGTTGCTGTAGGAACGAAATGTGATATTTACAGAGTTGTTAATCAAAAATTGTGCGACAGAGGTGTTAATAAAAAAGTAAATAAGCAAAGTGCGACATCTTATTCATTTGTTTTTTGTGAAATTTCGATAATGTTTAGTGATTATTACTATAAAATGAGTAAAGAATTGCAATTTTCTTTGTGTGACAAGGAAAGGATCATTGACTTTGTCAAAAATAATGAAATTTTGTACAATGTACGACATGCACAGTTCCGTGACAGTGTACGAAAGAATCAAGTGTGGTCGAAATTGGCAGATGAGTTAAATGCAGAAAGTATGTATATTTATTTCATTTTATTTTGTTAAAATAAAGCATGGTGAAAGATTTGTTTAATTGATCGGTCCTGCAATGCAACCGCTCCAACTCCATTGAAATAATCTTTCAATTTGTCCCGAATTATTGATGCTTCATTGTTTGGTCGGCCACCAGCTGTTGCATTTGCAATTGGAATCAAATTATTAACTGGGATAGTCAACTCGTATGTATTTCCGAATATGGTCTCTGCCGGTGAATTTATTTTTTCGGAACGCATCATATTGTGTAATATACATGCCGCAACAATAACATTGTCGATTGTTTCCGGGGTAGTATTACCATAATTCCAAACGCATTCTCCGTTGTTCTTCTAGCACGGGAATGGCGGTAATTGTAAATTGCTTTGCATCGATCATGTAGTGATTGTTGTCTTGGATATGGTTTCATGAAGTTTTTGTGCAAGGCAAATGCTTCATCACCAAGTATAACATTTGGCAAAACAGTTTCAGTGTATGGTAGAGCATTCGGCGGTGGAATATTAAATTGCTCGTTGTTAATTCTTTGGCCCATTTCGCTTTTTAAGTAAATGCCAGCATCCCCTTCTCGGTCATATGAGCCAACGTCTACTGCAATGAACTTGTAATTCGCATTGACCATCGCCAAAAGTACAATTGAATGAAAATCTTTGTAGTTGAAAAAGGCTGCGCCAGTCTTTGGTGGAGATTTTATTCGTACATGTTTGCCATCAATTGCCCCACAACAATTCGGATAGTTCCATTTGGTTGAAAAATCAGCAATATTTTTAGTGAATGATTCAGTCGTTGGTGCTGGCATCGCTGTCCCCAAAAAATGTTTCACAATAGATGCAAGGCATTTTGGAATAATTTTACAAATTGTTGATTTGTGTGCCCTGAATTGAAAGGCCAACGATGCAAATGTTTCACCAGTAGCTAGATATCTGAAATACATTACAAAATATTTTATTAAAGTTTTATTTATATTTATGTAGTTGATGCTGTAAAAAAAAAATGGGTATATGTGCGCGACTATTTCGTTCGGATGCAAACAAAAAAAAAAAAAAACCACTGGAAACCCAACGACCTCTTCAAAGCGAGATGAATCCATGATGTTTCTTTTAGATACATCCATTTTGAAACGGAAGTAAATATCTGGTTTTTACCAAAATAAACATCATTTAAACCAACGACGCATCACCATTCACCCAGGCATCATTATGCAATGAAGCATCTCCTGAGTTATGCTTACAAATTGACTTGGAGCGGTCCGGAATAGATTTCAATTTGGAGAATATCTCGGATATAAACGAAGCCACAGATGGTCGTACCAGCAGCAATAAATCTTGGGCAGATAGTCGGCCTAGCAGCTTCGATATCGAAACTCCACAGTCTAGTCGAAACAAACGACGTACTCCATCTTGCGACCCCATAAATGATCTACTCCCTGAACTGATTACAACGCGCAAGCAAAAACCAGTGGATTTTTTGAAACCCACAACAAAGTCGAAGGACCGTTTGGACCAATTTTTTGAATCTATTGCCACTACAATGCGTACATTCCCGACCATGTCGATCGCAAAATTGAAATTGAAAATTTCACAGATTGTCGGTTAAGAAGAAGTTTCTTTGGCTGAACAAGAACAATTGGCTGAAGTGCTATGCAACTCAAATGCCTCGCCGACCGAACATTTACATATCGATCCATTACAATAATGCCCATATATGTTTTAACATTTTTATTTAATAAAAAGCCATTTCTTACCTTAAGGTAATGCAAAATTTTTGCCTTGTTGTCATTGGTTCTCTGTTCCAGGTGGTAGGTATTCCATCCAAACCACATTTGATAGTATCCAGCACAGATTCAAAAAGATGACGGCTGAAACGAAAATATTCTTTAAATTTGGTATCATCATCCATCAAATAACGATCAATTAAGATATTGTGTGCACCTTATCTTGCCCGCTGTTTGTACATCACGTGGATATTTTTTCTGCTTTTCATTACTTTTGATATAAACAGCAGTAACAAATCTTCTTCATAATCCTCCTGAGCCATATTATAGGCTGCAATTCGACGATTTGCCTCGTTAATTTCATCGACACTGTAATTTTCCATATTTTTTGTATTTAATCAATACTTATTTTCGATGCACAATATTACACTTCACAATGACAACTAAAAAAATTCCGTTCAGTTTCTGTATTATGCCGCAACGCTCCCAACTGAAACGAAAACGATTAGCAAGGAAACGGTGCCGTGCAACAACGTTTTCAGTTTCAGTTGAGCCTTAAGAGCGTTAAATTCGGCTGTGCCGAATCTTTGTTACCCTCCACCTCGGTTTGAGTATTGATAATAAATGTAAACAAAATATTGGAAATAATAAACAATTTGTTAAACTTAATACCAAATTATTTCAGCAGATTCTTTGGTTTGATCTGGATTTTTGTTTATCCAAGAGTTGGTCTATAAAGCTCTCTCAAATTAGTAATTCCCGCTCCAACGTGAAAAGATCGTTTTTGTCTTTTCTATTATTTCGGATAAAAGAAAACATGTTTCGGTGTTTGCTTTTTGGTCATCGTGGTTGCTGATCGGCGTGCATTTAGGTTATATACCTATACGCATGTGTTTCCGGTTATATGACATAACCTCTCGTTGAATCTAGTTTAAGTTTTTGCAAATTAAATAGCTCGCCTTAACCTCTATTGCGAAAGTATTGGTTGTGTAGGGTGGCTATACGCATTAGATCGTGCTTATTGGAGATGGCTGTATAGTTTCTTTTAACTGGCCGTAAAGGTCGGATGGAGTAACAAACTAATAACCAAAAAAAAGCTCTCTCAATTTTTTTCGTTAAAATATTGCCATATTTGTAAAATATTTTTTTTTTTTTACATACTAAACAAAATCTAACCCAGTGATGCCAATTTTTGATTTTGAATTAATTTATATTAATAAAATATATTTTCATTTATTGACTCCAAATACTACTACCTGGGAATTAGTGGCTAACTTCAATTTTTGGGTTTTACTTTACCTACCATGAAGTCAAATTTTGAAGTCATCTTGAACACTGGGTAACATTAGGGATGCCAAATGCAAAAAAACCAAATATCCCAAAAGTTTTAATTAAAATAATTTTAAAGTTATTCTTTATTTTCTGAAAAACTTAAAATTTTGATCCAAAAAAATTCTGAAAAATAATATACAAATAACATTCTCATCAAATTGCGCTTTTTTTATGTAACAATTTTTATGTTCGCAATTCTTAAATATCATTTCGAGTTTTCTAAACTTCATTGAATTTAAATTAATTTTTTCTTATCCTGAAATGCTATTAATGTCTGCTGAATCGCATTTTTTTTTTTTTAATTTCAGTTGATTTTTTATGTGTTAACATATTTGGTGTTTTACGAATTTCAATTTGTGTTTAAAGAATAAAATTAATATTTTAAAAATTCAATTGATGTCTTCTAAATTTCAAGTTATTATTTCCGACGTTTTAGTATGGTTTTCTGAAATGCAATTGATATTTTCTAATTTATAATTGGAAATCTAAATGCCAGTTTCTAGAATTGATATTTTCTTAAATTTCAATGGAAAATTTAAAAGTTGCGATTTTGTATTTATGCGAATAATAATGCTTTAGTAATTATAAACAATTTTTAAAAATTATATATAATCGCAATCAGATATTTTGTAGGTAAAGCTTAATAATAATTTTATATAACTATGTAGAACTGTTTTGAAAGTAAAAAAACTCATTGATGAACTCGGTAACTCTATTTTCTAAACACAACAAAAAGTTAATATGCCAAACTTATGGTCAAACTTGTAAAAGAATAATGGAAAAACGCATGAAATAAAAGACCAGCCCTGTGTATACTCTTAACATTGTTGTGTTTGATATCTAATTGAAAATGTTGATATTCATGTTAAAATAGAAATAACGATTGCAAAGCTAATTAGAACAAAAAATGTGGCGCCATCTAATGTGGCATAGCAACACTGAGCAAAATGAAGTGACACCCTCTTTGTTAATACAAAAGAAATGTATTTTCCCTAAAACAAAATAAACATATTGGAGTATTTTATATAAATAAAATAATATACCGATTTATTTCTAACATGCGGTTATTATGAATATACTTGTATGGAATATATGTACATATATTATTTTATTATTTAATACTAGCAGATTCCAGCCCTCGAAATTTGAGTGCCAATTCTAGGAAATTTTATATTTTCATTAAATAAAGGCCTTAAAGGTACGCTAATCAATTATAGTCAATTCACAAATCAACACAAAAAAAGAACTCAATTTTATTACAAACACATTAACAAATTTAACAAACACACATATAGCATTGTATAATTTTATGTATGTGTTAGTAGCAACTTTGAATGCAATTTACTCAAAATAAAGGAAAAAATTAAAAAATCTGTAAGTCTACAAAACCGCTAAAAAGAAATACCTAATATACGTTTGGTCATAATCGGGATAAAATGGTAGAACAACACATCGATCACAAAAAATGTTATAGATATACATATGTATGTATGTATTTATATGTAAATATTACACACAAAAAATACAACATCAAAAGGTATTGTTGTGTTTTTCTTTAAATAAATTAAAAGATATAATTTTATTTTTTGGTAAATTTAGATTTTTTTCATTAACAACTAGGTAGTTTAGCATTATTTACTTTAGATGTTGGTGAATTTTTACTCCCTTTATATTAAATCGAAAAATTTTTGGATTGATTTTAACCCCTTTCCCGTTACACAATCGATCTGAAACTTTGCAGGCAGGCTCGTGGCGATGACAAAAATTATCTAACGAATTTTTTGAGTGATGCCAAAACAAGGGATGCTTTTACATTTTTCTACCAGAGTTGAAAAAAAATTAATGCACAAAGGGTTAGCTTATATTATATTACTACCAGACTCCAGCACTCGAAATTCGAGTGCAATTTCTAGGCAACTTTATTTTTCTTAGCCAATTCACAAACCAACACTTTTTTGGTTTATTATTATTGTGAATGAAGATAACAAACTCATTAACAAACCATTAATAAATTTAATAAACACACACATAGCATATGTATAATTTTATGTATGTGTTAGTAGCAACTTAAAATGCAATTTTCTCAAAATAAAGGAAAAATGTAAAAATCTGCAAATCTGCAAAACGGTAAAAAAAAGAAATACCTTTCAAATACTAAACGTTTGGTCAAAATTGGGAGAAAACGGTAGAACGAAACATCGCTCACGAGAAATCGCCTAGCCTATTAATATTACCACAACGACCACAAAAACAACAAGTCCAGCTATGACAACAATCCAACATTTAGAATAACAACAAAAACAGTATAGAAACATCATATTTTGAATTTTTTTTTTACCTTTTAAGAGATTTCCCTGGACCTGTTCCATCGATTTCAATTATTTTTCAAACAGAAATCTTCCCATGATCACCATAGCTGCCCTGTTGAAGGCGTGATCGTGACAAGAACAACATAGAAAATCATATATTTTCAAGACTTCTTTTAGTTCTTCATTGAGATCTTGGGCACTAATCAACCGATTTGGAAGATTTTAAATAGAAAACTTTTCAGAATGTTAATGAATCATTTTTTATACAAAAGAATACCCTTGATGCCCGATTGAAGTTGTCATCGTGATTTCCACAGACGGACAGACGGAGAGACGGACATCGCTATATCAACTCTGCTTGTTATGAGGATCACAAATATGTATATATATTTTATGGGGTCCAGAATTTTTTTTCTAATTATTACAAACGGAATGACAAATTTATATATACCCTCTGCACACTGGGGTGGAGGCTATAAAAAAATAGTTTGTCAACCCAAAAAGTATTTTATTTTAATTTTTTTAATTTTGGCCAAGAAAACTGGGCTGGATAAGAGTATTGCAATAAGTTCAATATTGCCCGAAATACTTCATGGATAAATACATTTTCATATAATATATGGTTCACTTAAAATGACAAGTACTTGTTGTAGTCAAATGCTTGTTTAAGACATTTATACTTCTTCAGTTTTTACGTTGGCCTCCACCCTATAGGATGTGGGTATGATGTTATGATTTTGTCAAAGCGGTTGTAACAAGTATAATTATAAATCATATAATGAATCAAGCTCTTGTAATTATCATGTGACCACCCACAATCGTATGTAAAATATATATATTGACATTTGTTGTTGTTTTATAAAAAAATAAAAGTTAATCACTATACTAACAAGCCAAAACGTTTAAACTTCAATAAGTTTTCTAATCAACGATTAAATTTGCTTAACATAATCATTTCGCTTCAATAATTTCAAATAATCATTAATTATTTAATTAAAAATATATTTCCATAATTCTATGAAGGATATTCGAAATACAGAAAAACCGACTACTTATAAAACTCCTCCTAAGCACATTTAGACAACAAATTTAACATGTGTATAAGATAATAACATAAATGAGTTGTAAATGTGAATATGAGTTGTGCATGTGTGTTGGTTTGTTTAAGAGTGTGTATGCTTAAATAACTACATATTTGTATATGAGTGTGTGTGATAGATGTTGATCCAAGAGATAAACATACAAGTAACATTTAACAACTGAAATTTATTTTATATTGCGGTCGTTCGGTGTTAATGGGTTTTGTTCTGTTTGGTCTTTTCGATTTTGTTGTTGTTGTTGTTGTTGTTGTATTTCTGTTTTTGTTTTATTTATTTTATTTGGCCAAAGGCAGGAAACCAAATAAAATATTTGTATTAAGTTATATTAAGTGCTTACATTTTATTTACATCATAATATTGCTTATTATTTTGTATATGTTCCATATTAGAACGAACTGAATAATCTGGTTGTGGAGAGAAATTTTTTTTGCAATTTAATTTATTCCACAATATTTATAAGTTGGATAAACTGGGGGATAAAGTTCCACTTTCCAAATTTAAATACTAAAAAAGTGCTGTGAGTTGAAATATAACCCATACATATTTTATGGTGAATCTTCAAATATTTATTTCAATACCAAACCAAATTGAAAAAGCCTCCAAAAATGGTATTTTTTTAGGAATAAATAAAAAAACAAGTAAGAATATTTGATACCCTCCACCTGCATTTTGAATGAAATATTATAAACAATGTTGGCTATGGTTACCAAGTAAATTCCAATACCATTTAAATTTAAAGTTAATTATTTTTTCTTGTTTTGACCAGTACATATTTATTATAACTACCAGATTCCAGCCCTCGAAATTCGAGTGCAAATTCTAGAAAATTTTATTTTTTCAAAAAATAAAGACGGGTTGGGTATATAATCCCGAAACCGAAAATCCCGAATCCAAAATCCCGAATTCAAAATTCCGAATTCCAAAATCCCGAATTCAAAATTCCGAATTCCAAAATCCCGAATTTCAAAATCCCCAAAAATCGCGGCGATTTTTAACAACAAAACCTGCACAACAATTCGGGATTTTTAAATTCGGATTTCTTAGCAGCAAAAATCTCAGAACAAAAATGTTGTTCTACCTTAATTAATACCTCCTAAAATTTATAAAAAAAATCTTTGTGAGCATTGAAAAATTTTAATTGTAGAAGTAGAAAGTGGGCGACAAACTTTCATTCTCTGTTTTAAAACAATGTAGTGCGGTTGAAAATATTTTATAATACTAAAAAATGAGTCTCGAAATAATTGTTTCAAATAAAGGAAAGCCAAAACTATTTTTAAATGGTTATTGTTATCATTTGGAAAAGAAAACAAAACAAGTTTACTACTGGTGCTGTGCCAATCGGAAAGAAAAACATTGCAAAAGCCGATTACATACAATAATGGAGGAGAACGAACATGTCATAAAAAAGGAACAATCTGATCAAAGTCATCCTCCTATTGGACATTCTAAGCATATGGCTCTTTCTAATAATGCTTCAAAGAATAAAGCAAAACTTAACATTGGAGTACCCCCTTCTCAAATTATAAGGGATACCGTGGTTGAAACGGATCAGCATTGTCGTGTTTACCTGCCAACCAAGGGAGCACAAAAACAAAAAATTTTCCGCGTCCGTTCGGATATTTTGAAGGAGCCCCTACGTTTAGAGGATATTGATATTCCTTACAAGAACAAATAACATGAAGTGGAGCTCCTCGTTTTGGATGAAAACGAATTCGCAGGTGAAAAAAACATTCTTTTGGGCACGCAACCAAGTTTAAAGATGTTAGCAGAATCAAAATGTTGGCTAATGGATGGCACCTTTTATGTGGTTCCATCTATCATGACGCAACTTTTCAGAATCCACGGGTACGTTCAAGGCCAGATAGTGCCCCTCGTGTTCTGTTTGATGAGCCGAAAAACTACCCAGGCGTATTCAGAAGTGTTTTTTAGTATCACGAAATTAGCTTGCGACTGGAATATCGACCTAAAACCATTAAAGATAATTTCGGACTTCGAGAAAGCAATAATTAATACCGCAAAGCAATTTTTTCCATATGCCGAATGCAAGGGATGCCAATTCCACTTTGGTCAAATAATTTGGCGTAAGATCCAGCAAAATGGGCTGAGTACAAAGTATGGCAATTCTGAAGAATTCAGCTTGGCAATCCGAATGATAAGGGCATTTGCTTTTGTGGCAGCTGATGAAATACCGGAGTATTACGACGCCTTATATAAAAAAAAATCTTCATGACAAAGAATCGAAAACAATAGCGTGTTGGCTGAAAAAGAACTATATTGATGGACCATATGAACGAGGATTTTGGTCGACCTGCGATATGCTGGAAGAAAATTACCCCAGAACACAAAATTCTGTCGAATCGTGGCACAGGCAACTTAAGGTAGTTGTAGGTAAGAAGAATTGCGGATTGTATGATTTTATCGGGAACTTGGGCAAGGAACTCATTGTTGCTAAGACAGCAATAGAAAAAGTCAAATCTGGAGAGAGATTGGCAAGAAACAAAAAAAAATTAAAAAAGAATTAGAATTTAAAAGAAATATTAAAAAATAAAGATACAATGCTTAAAATTTATTTTTTTAAAAGCAATTGCAATAAATATTGCACTATAAATAATACTTTTTGCATTTTATATCTTATTAATATTATTCATAAATGTGGTCTTAAACATGTGTTATAATAAAGAATTAGAAAAATGAAAATATAATAATTTATTAATATTTAAAAATTAAGTCTTAAAACATGTATTTTATAAAAAAAAAGGTAATGTAAAAATCGGTATTATTTATTATCGAAACATATATATATATATATATATATGTTTCGATTGGAGATTTTGGAATTCGGGATTTTAAAAAATCTGGATTTTGAGATTTCGGGATTTTGAAAGTCGAAATTTTGAGACTATCCCATAAAGACCCTAAAGATATGCTAATCAATTATAGCGAATTCACAAATCACCAAAAAAAAATCATTTTTATTACAAATACATTAACAAATTTAATAAACACACACATAGCATTGTATAATTTTATGTATGTGTTAGTAGCAAGTTTAAATGCAATTGAGTAAGTTAAGAAAGGAAAAATATAAAAATCTGTAAATCTGCAAAACGGCTAAAAAGAAATACCTTCGAAATAATATACGTTTGGTCAAAATCTGGATAAAACGGTAGAACAAAACATCTTATTAATATTATAGATTTATTTATTTATTTCTTATTTTAATTCAAACCAGCTGTAAGCCCATTGGAACAATTTAGCCCGCAGATAAAAAATATTTGACAGCATGTTTATAAATGAATTCATTATCTATATATTAATAGGCAAGGCGATTTCTTGTGACCGATATCAGAACTAAAGTTAATAACCGATTTACACCAATCATACCTTATTTAAAAGGTATTTCATTTTAGCTGTGCGCCAGATTTACAGATATGCACCGTCTGGAACATTTTTTTTGGAGTAATGTTCATTTAAAGTTACTACTAACACATACATGAAACACATACTGTGTGTGTGTTTATTATAAATATCAAACGCCCTGTATTGAATTGTTAATTAGCTAAAATTATTTTATTAAATGAAGAAATAAAATTTCCTAGAATTTGCACTCGAATTTCGTGGGCTGGGCTCTGATAGGTAAGACGATTTCTTGTGACCGATTTTATATACCACAGTTTTCTCCCGATTTTGACCTAAGGTATCTCATTTGAGAGGTGTTTCTTTTTGGCTGTCCACCATATTTACAGATTTTGGCATTTTTTAAATTTTTTGAAGTAAAATGCATTTTTAAGTTGCTACTAGCACATACATAAAATTACACAATGCTGTGTGTGTGTTTATAAAATTTGTTAATGTGTTTGCAAAAGAAATGAGTTTGTTTTCTTCATTCATGATAATAATTGTGTTGAATAGAAAAATAATTTTGGACAGAAACCAATAACGTAATCGATATTTAAAAAGTGTTGAATTGTGAATTGGCTAAAATTGATCAGCATACCTTTAGGGACTTATAAAAAAATTTATTAAATAAAAAAAAATTACATTTCCTAGAATTTGCACTCGAATTTCCTTGTTTATATAATTCATATAAAGTGCATATTTACTTAAAGAATAAATTTCCCCCTAAATACTCTCTATAGACAAAAATTTGATCTGCAACAATAATAATAACTATCAGATTCCAGCGCTCGAAATTCGAGTGCAATTTCTAGGCAACTTTATTTCTTTACTGAGCCAAATTCACAAACCAACACTTTTTTGGTTTATTATTATTGTGAATGAAGATGACAAAGTCATTAACAAACACTTCAACAAATTTAATGAACACACATATAGCAAGATTAAATGCAATTTACTCAAAATAAAGGCAACAATTTAAAAATCTGTAAATCTTGTGAACAGCTAAAAATAAATACCTTAGTCAAAATTGGGATAAAACGGTAGACCAAACATCGGTTACAAGGAATCGCCTAGCCTATTTATATTATAGACTTATTTATTTATTTATTATTTTATTTCAAACCAACTGTTAGCCCTTTGGAACAATTTAGCCGCAGATAGAACTTAATATATAACAGCAAGTATATAAATGAATTCATCTTATATATAACAAGTACGAAAATTATATTCGGTCTAAACCGACTATACGATACCCTACACCATGCGTTTAGAGACCCTATCTCTCAGGCCCAACTAACTGGATATAGAAAATAATCATAAACCAAATTTGAGTGGGATTTTTATTTATTTTTTTTGGCTGCAGATATGAAAAAAGTTCATATCGGATGCTATATCTATATGGGGACTAGGCCCAAAAATGGACCGATCCTGACCATTTTTGGTAAAGTCTCTTGTATTTTGCAAAAATATACGCAAACAAAATTTGAAAAGATTCCGTGCTATATTTTTGTTTTTTGATAGATTTAAGTGAAGATCGGGAAGCAGCTCTATATGGGGCCTATGACTAAGAGTTGTCCCATAGGGAACATTTTTGGACTACTGATTAATGGATGTAATAAACGCATACAAACCCAATTTGACTAAGATTTATATGATAATTTGGATCTTATGGCAATTTATGTTGATTTCATAGGGGTCATTTGTATGGGGACTAGGTCTGAACCACATAGTGGTATAGGGTATAAAAATGGAGCTGTGTATGTTTGTGTGTCTGTTTGTTTGTAGTTTATAGGAGACCACACCACTGGACCGATCGTCTTGAAATATTTACAGTGTGTAACTGCCTATCCGAAAGGAAAAATAGGCTATATTTTTTTTTTGATTTTTCAAGTGGGCGTGGCACCTCCCATACAAAGTGAATTTTTGACATCTAATTTTAATATATAATATCTGGAGCACTACTACAGCAAGAGCTCAGAAACTATATACATATACATATTTAAATAATTCGAATACCTGCGAAAAAAAATGGGCGTGATCGGTCCAATGGGCGTGGTACCCACCATACAAAGTAAATATATAATGACATATATCTGAAGTACTGTAATAGTGAAAGCCTTGGAACTTTGTCTGAGTTCATGAGTTATTAATGTGAGTAGTCCCATAAAAAAATGGGCGTGATTCAACCAGTGGGCGTGGTACCCCCCGCATAAAGTAAGTATTTAATATAACATAACTGAAGTACTATAATAATGAAAGTCTAGCGACTTTGTTTGAGTTCATAATTTATTAATGTGAGCAGTTGCCCATAAAATGGGCGGAATCATACTAATGGGCGTGGCACCTCCTATACATAACAATAGTTTTCTACAAAACGTATTGCCTGCTTTTTATTTCGTTACGAAGGGTGTTACGAAGCGCATCGGGTTACTGCTAGTTATCTATAAATAATAGGCATCAGCTGTAACCTACACCAGAAGCACAGAAGCAGCACATACATACCATCATTGCTTTCTATGTAATTCTGTGGAACTTTCTTGTTTTTTCTGTGGATGGTAAAAAGAATAATCACTTGGTTGAATGTCATAATATTCACAATTCCAGCGTCACACTTTACAATTAAAATATTTAAGAATAAGACAATGGGTAATCGTAAGCATAAATCAATACGATTTTGAATTTTTGTATTTATTTTTTTGGCGAACTTGGCTGTTGTTGCCAGTTTAAAAAATATACAGAAATGCAATATGCAATAAAATATTTAAGAATAAGACAATAGATAATCGCAAGCGTAAACCAATACTATTTTGAATTTGTTTTTTTGACGTACTTGGCTGTTGTTGCCAGTTTAAAAAATATACAGAAATGCATTATTCAGTTTTGTTGAATAATAGTATCTAAACGTAGATATGATATAAAAAAATTGGTAATGACACGACAATGTATTGTTTCTTTATTGCACTTAGATCACTTTGGTTTTCCATAAACGGTAACAACTCTTATAAAATTGGGACCATAATGATCTAAGTGCACTTCATTACTTAGATCAGTATGACATGCCTTTACTTTGCAGACCGCACTAATTCTATAGTGATATGTTGCGATTTCTCAAGAAGAAAAGCGCTGAAGAGCAAGTACATAAGTGGGGCATGGAAGAAGTATGAATTTTTTATGCCATTGTGTAATAATATCATTATTTTTGTTAAAAATGTCGCTTAGATCAGTCTGGCTCCAACGTCGTCAATTAATGACTCTGTGCTGATGTTTGTAACTACCAAAAATATTTGACCTGAACCTTTTATTATACCGATCGCCTCGCTGTCTGAGTCGATTTAGCGATGTCTTTCTGTCCGTCTGTCCATCTCTCCGTCCGTCCGTCCGTCCGTCTGTAAGACCATATAAACATTGTAATTAAACTACAAGTCGCAAATATGAATATATTTTGGTAAAATTTTATATATTAGCTTTCATCAGCCATAGCACAAATGCTATTAATAAAAATCGGAGCATGTTTAGACCTAGTCCCTATATAAATATCAATTGCAAGATCGACTTAAATTGCCATAAGATCCAATTTATCATATAGAACTCGGTCAAATTGTACATATGTTTGTGAAAAAAATAAGTGACTTTCTCAAATATCTTCAGGATCGGTTAATTTTTCGACCTAGTCCATAAAATGTAAATTAATGTCACTCAAGTTTGCTTTCTGCCAATTTTTTGTATCCAATCAGTTGGACCTAAGATCCCCTCTCTAAGCCCATGTTCGGTCTTTACGGAGTACAATTTTCTTTGTTGTTTAAATTTGAATTTTGGTTTTACTTAAATTACTAACTTGATTTGAAAATATTTGCATTATCGGTGATCTTTTTTTTGTCTTGATCTGCAGTTACTAGATATAGATAAAACAGGCAACTTTTGTGTGCCACTGTATATAATAGAATTTTAAAAGAATCCAACATATTTTTTCTCCTTAGCAAAATTAAGATTTTCTTGCTTAAAAAATACGATACTTTGCATTTTTGTCAACTTACCATAAAATAATTTTAAAGTAATTTCAAAAAGATTCTGCGCTCATTATTATTAATTATTCCGCAAATCCCTGTACATACATACGTAACGTTTTCAGACTTTTCATGTTTAATTATACAAATGTTTTAATTTTAATGACATTCAAAATTTGTTATCCTCAATTTAACACGTATTTTAGTTCATAACCATATTCGTTTATCTTTATTGCGTTTCTTTTTTAACAAATTTACAATGCATACTTTCGCTCCTGTTACATCCTCCATCCCTGTTACATTCCCTATTGCTTTACAAGTTGTAACAATAAAATATTCATAACAGATGTATTCCCAGATTTACATGTACAACTTTATATTATTTGTAAAAAAAAAAATAAACGAAAAAAAGAAATACATAGCCAAATAACTAGTAAAATGTAGTCAAACTTTGCTGCGAAAGTGTATGGATGTTTTAAATGGAAATAAAATATACATTTATTTTTAAATAGTTCTCCCTTCAACAAATTGGGTGGTCTTAAAAATGGTTATAGAAGAGAACAATTAACTAAAATTAAATATAGTACTATGGTTAGGGATGTATAAAAAAAGAAAAAATCGAGATTTAAAAAATTTTAAATTTTTTTTCTCGTTCAAAACTGCAAGCTGCTCTAATGGAGCAAAATTACACTATGAAAATTTTTAAAATAATAACCTAATACGCTTCACATTACTAAACATCTAAATTTTTTTTTTGGTGGACCTAAACAACCCCTCAAAATAATTTTTCCCGTCAATATGCAAAAACCAAAGTAAAGAGCCGACAACGAATGATCATGTATTAGTTGCATCGTTATTTGTTTAAGTTTATATTGGATGTGATTATTATATGAGGACTCGGTCTCAAAGGTGACACCTAAATGTACAGCAAAATTAAAAGTGAAGTCATTATAAAATATAATTTTTTATTGCTTCCAAAGCAGGAATTTCTTTGAATGCAGTTTGAGACAATATCCAGAGATTTTAATATAAAAGTTATGAAAAAAAATTGAATTTAATAATCGAAGAGAAATAAAAAAAAATCAAAAAAAAAAAAAAGAAAAAAATAAACAAATAAATAAGGGGGATTTCATGTCAAGTGACCCAACTTTTGCAATCAATGTCTTTCGATCGGGATGAAATTTGCACCAAGGTTAGTCCTATTGGATAGTAGTTTGGATGCAATTTTTAAAAACTTAAATACTTCCGATATGAACTTTTTCATATACATAGGCAAGAAAATTAATAACAATGCCACTCAAATTTGGTTTATGCTTATTTTCTATATTTAATTAGTTGGACCTAAGAGATAGGATCTCTAAACGCATGGAATAGGGTATCGTATAGTCGGTCTTAACCGATTATAATTTTCTTACTTGTTTTGTTTGATTTTGTTATTTTTTTGTTAGAAATATGGTTATACATGATCAAAGTCTAGTTTCTCAGCATAAGTTTTATTTGTAAGGTTTTAGAAACACTTATACTCATATATTAAATACTTCAAAATCGCACAAATGCTAAAAATTGAAAAATCATTGTCTTGAGTTACAAAACAGATATCCACTAAGCAACCAAAAAGCTCTTAAATGAAAAAACCTAAGCTATCTTTTCAGCAAAAAAAGGAGCCTTTAAAAAAAAAATCAAAAAAATTTTTGATGTGAGTCCCATCACAGGGGAGATGTGTAAACATCTAGCAACTAAAGTTTTTTTATGGCAGTTTTCTAAAATTAAACTGAAGGCGTCACGTATGTATCACTTATAGCAATCAACTGCAGGGGCTCTGCTAATATAAAAATATTTATTATTATTTCTTATTTCAACCGGTTCATTTTTTATTTTAAATTTTTCGTTTTTTATTTTTCATTTTCCTTTTTTCATTTTTTATTTTCAATTTTTAATTTTTCATTTTTCATTTTTCATTTAAAATTTTTAATTTTTCATTTTTTATTTTTCGTTTTTCATTTTTCATTTTTCATTTTTCATTTTTCATTTTTCATTTTTTATTTTTAATTTTTCATTTTTATTTTTTATTTTTCATTTTTTATTTTTATTTTCATTTTTTATTTTTTATTTTTCATTTTAATTTTTCATTTTTTATTTTTCATTTTTTATTTTAAATTTTTCGTTTCTTATTTTTAATTTTTTCTTTTCAATTTTTTCATTTTTTATTTTTTATTTTTCATTCTTATTTTTTATTTTTCATTTTTCATTTTTTATTTTTCATTTTTTTATTTTCCATTTTTATTTTTAATTTTTTATTTTTCATTTTTATTTTTTATTTTTCATTTTTCATTTTTCATTTTTTATTTTTCATTTTTTATTTATCATATATCATTTTTTATTTTACATTTTTCGTTTTTTATTTTTTATTTTTAATTTTTTCTTTTCAATTTTTTCATTTTTTATTTTTAATTTTTAATTTTTTATTTTTGATTTTCATTTTTAATTTTTTATTTTTAACTTTTCGTTTTTCATTTTTTATTTTTCATTTTTCATTTTTAATTTTTTATTTTTCAATTTTCATTGTTTATTTTTCGTTTTTATTTTTCATTTTTTATTTTTTATTTTTCATTTTTCATTTAATTTTTTATTTTTCATTTTTTATTTTTCAACTTTCATTGTTTATTTTTCATTTTTATTTTTCATTTTTTTTTTTATTTTTAATTTTTCGTTTTTCATTTTCCATTTTTAATTTTTCATTTTTCATTTTTCATTTTTCATTTTTCATTTTTCATTTTTCATTTTTATTTTTTATTTTTCATTTTTTATTTTTCAATTTTCATGTTTATTATACCCTATACCACTATGTGGTTTGGGTATAATGACTTTGTGCTGCTGTTTGTAACTACCAAAAATATTTGACCTAGACCCATCTTTAATTATACCGATCGAATCAGAATCACTATCTGATTCGATTTAACGATGTCCGTCCGTCCGTCCGTCTGTGTGTCCATGTAAAGCTTGTAATCAAACTGCAGTTCGCAGATATGAAAATATTTTGATGAAATTTGGTATATAAGCTTTCATCGGCCACATGATGAACACTATTGAAATTGGTGAGAATCGGACCATGTTCAGATCTAGCCCCCATACAAATGACCCCTATGAAATCGACTTAAATTGCCATAAGATCCAAATTATCATATAAATGTTAGTCAAATTGGGTTTGTATGTGTTTATTACATCCATTAGTCAGTAGTCCAAAAATGATCCCTATGGGACAACTCTTAGTCATAGGCCCCATATAGAGCTGCTTCCCGATCTTCACTTAAATCTATCAAAAAACAAAAATTTTGCACTGATTCTTCTCAAATTTTGTTTGTGTATATTTTTGCAAAATACAAGAGACCTTACCAAACATTGTCAGGATCGGTCCATTTTGGGGCCTAGTCCCCATATAGGTATAGCTTCCGATATGTACTTTTTCCTATCTGCAGCCAAAAAAATTAATAAAAATCCCACTCAGATTTGGTTTATGCTTACTTTCTGTATCCAGTAGTTGGGCCTGAGTGATAGGGCCTCTAAGCGCATGGTATAGGGTATCTTATAGTCGGTCTAGACCGACTATAATTTTCTTACTTGTTTTTCATTTTTATTTTATTTTTTATTTTTCATTTTTCATATTTTATTTTTAATTTTCATTTTCGTTTTTAATTTTTAATTTTTTATTTTTCATTTTTCTTTTTTAATTTTTCATTTTTATTTTTTATTTTTCATTTTTTATTTTTCACTTTTTATTTCTAATTTTTTATTTTTCATTTTTCGTTTTTAATTTTTTATTTTTCATTTTTTGTTTTTCATATTTCATTTTTATTTTTAATTTTTCATTTTTAATTTTTAATTTTTAATTTTTATTTTTCATTTTTATTTTTCATTTTTATTTTTCATTTTTCATTTTTCATTTTTAAACAGGTTATTACGTATCATAATTTTTTCACCAATACAATCATAAGTCACATTGATTTTGTCTTACGACTCACATGTTACGTTGTTTTTATGATTGTATTGTGAAATAGAAATTTACCCCCTGCGCTTACAGATGTGTACACATCAAAAAAAAAAAATTTTTTAAAGTTTTTATTTCGAAAGATAGAAGAAATAGGTATCTTAACTATTTGAGACAAATTTTGCTAAGAACTATAGGCAGTAAGTTACTTGGTTAAGAAAAAACACCTGCTTGACCAAAATGTCAAATTTTGACCCCTCTAACTTAGAGAGTTCTTGACCAATCCTGTTGAAAAATTATGCCTAAACTCTTGTCCAATTGTATATCAATATTTAAATCAATTACAATAATTTCAGCCTCCTCCATAATATAAGCAAATTTTGAATCTGTTCTTTTTCTTTGATAATAACTAACTGCCTGAAGCAAGTTAGTAACATTTATTTCAAGTAACATAACATATCACCATATAACTAAAGAGCAGATAAATTAATATTTAAAAATTTTTTTTCCAATATAACTGTGGTGTCTGACTTGTTTCTCACTACCGTGACTATGGTAACATTCCTCATTCATACAATCTAACAAAGCAGCAATAAATTCTTTGAGGTGATATAATAAAGGCTTCAAAGCATCAATTCGACTGGCCCATCTAGTATCACTGAGTCCTTTCAACGTAAGACCAGTGATATGCTTTTTTTTTTTAAATAAATCTCAGAAAAAAACATACAAACGCTGAATGATTTAAAAAAAAGCTCAACAGCTAGCAGAATCATTCACCACTAAGTTTAGGGTATATTCAATGCAAGGAACAAAAAACGCTCTTGGTGTTAAATTAAGAATTCTACTTTGGACACCACTATGTAGTCCGCTCATATTGGAGGCGTTATCATTACTTTGACCTCTCAGTTATGTTTCTCTACTACTTCTATAATTCTATAATTCCAGCTCCAAAGCAACACACAGAAAACAGAATCATTGTGACTACCGAATTTATTAACAACCGTATTGCGATAATGCTAATAACCGATTTTCGGGTTCACGATGATTACAATTCTATTGCCTTGACAGTAAATATTTTATCATAATAGAAAATTTGCAGATGATATTAAATTTCTATTGATACAATCAAAAATACGGTTGACAAATAATTTTGCTGTGTGTATTATCAATTTCAATAAAACTTAAGAAATGCTGAACGATATTTGTTCAGTATGGGAAACTTCTGGTGTAAAACGTAACAACGTAATGACTTTATTTAAAATTTTTTCGCCCAACTATTTATATCTTATTTCACGTACGTATTCTTTCAAGATTGGGTCGAATTTAGCTATAAGCCCCATAATTTTTAAGAAGTTTCCATTGTTATCTTCATATAACATTTCGGAAGTTCTTATCAATGCAAGGTTCTCTGACCCGTGGAACATAATGATCTCAAATATACTCTCAAGTACATTTCATCAATGTATGAGTTTTTTATGAAATGAGTCGATAGTTTCTCTTTCGCACAATCTTTTGACCAAGTCCTTTCATATCAGCGATGTCAATTTAGCGTATATTTAGCGCTTTTCAACTACCCAAAAGTCGCATTTTTTACCATCAAAAAAGCGCTAGATTGGCGCTTTTTGTTTTATAGCTTGTCGCTTATTGCACCTTTTTTAGAAGGTGATATTGATTCTTTACTTAATGAATATTGTTATCTTGGCTATAGTTTTGAAAAATCCTGCTTTGATAAATATTGAAGAAGTCCAAAAGGAATTAATTAAGCAAAATCTTATACAATTCACCAGAGCTCTTATTTTCGAAATAAGAGCAAAAATGCCTTCTAATTATAGAATGTTAAAAAAAATATCGTTATTTAGTGTCGAAAATATTTTTACAAACAACACCGAAGATGTCATTACATTTATAAAAGAATTTATAAATGATCAAAAGGAGATAGAAGAAATAGAAAACTGTCTTAACAATTTGAAGTTTGTTGAATGGAAAAAAAGAGATAGAACTGATTTATTTTGGATTGAAGTACATAACTTCAAAAATTTAGTGAATAAAAATCCATTTTTGAAGTTACCAACTTTTGCTATTAATATATTATCATTACCATATTCAAATGCAGAGGTGGAAAGATCTTTACCGTACTGAATTTTTTTAAAACCAAAATAAGAAACAGAATGTGTCTAAATACAGTTAACTCACTAATTCATATAAAATATGGTCTAAAAATGAAAAAATCATGTTGTTCGGATTACAAAATACCTACAAAGGTTTGCGCAAAAATCAATTCGAATGAAACATACAGAAAGCCGAAATTTTATATGAAAACGGTGTTATGCCTGAAGATGAAAATCAAAATGATAATATTTTATTCGAAAATGAACAATTTTAAATCGAATTTTGTATTTTACTTTACGTGTACAAAAATAGTATATTAATAAAAACCGATCTCAATGGTACAAATTAGCTGTAAGTTTTTTAATTAATAAAAAAGCTTATATATTAATTAACATTCTTAGCGCTTTTTAGCGCTTTCTGTTTTATTAATATTTAGCGCATCTTGGCACTTTTTGTTATACTCCTGTGTGCATTTTGATTATAAATAGTTGGCAGCACTGTTTCATATTGATATATATTCTAAGTCGGTGTTTGTTTAGTTATCATTCTTTGAATTAAAAAAAAAAAATCTCAAATATTGTACAATGGCAAGCAGACTATGTTACACACATGCATTTCTTTTAAATAACGAGCAGAAAAGAAAATATTTTTTATTTACACTTTTCATCATTATTTAAAGTTTTTTTTTAAACTCATACTCTCTGTAACGGGCAACCCCATTCCCCCCTCATTCAATTGATCAGAAATTTGGCCCGTAGTCTTATGGTGATTATAGATTAATTTTAGGGTAGCCACGCATAGTCACGGATTAATCTAAAAGTCATTTCTCCTCATCCGGTCGATCTGAAACTTGGTCCATATACTTGCTGTAAAAATAGATCAACTTTGTCATAGTCATGCACAGTCACGCATAATCATGCAATGTCACGGAGAGATTAAAACCTAACTTACCCTCATCCGACCGATCTGAAACTTTTGTCTATAGACTTGTTGTGACTAAAGATTAATTTTAAAATAGTCAGGCACAGTCACGGAGTGATTTGAAACCAAATTCCCCTTATCCGGTCGATCTGAAAATTGGTCGATATATTTTCTGTGAAAAAAGATTAACTTTGACATAGTCATGCACAGTCATGTTTAGTCACGCACAGTCACGGAGAGATTAAAACCTCACTTCCCCTCATCCCCTTCTCCTACCGATCTGAAACTTTGTCCATAGACTTGTTTTGGCCAAAGATTAATTTTACACACAGTCACGCATAGACACGGAGAGATTCAAAACACATTTCCCCTCATCCAATCGATCTGAAACTTGGTCGGTATACTTATTGTGAAAAACAGATGAACTTTGCCTAAGTTACGCATAATATCGTGTTACGGATTGATTCAATTTTTTTTATAAGGCGCCGCCAATCTGCCAGTCGCCCGAAGCCATGGCCCTTCTGGCTGTACCCTAGGGACGGCCCTGACATCCATGAATTAATAAAAGTATATTTAAATAATAAATTTGGCTCTTTTATTGTTTCGTTCAGTTAAATTTATCAGGGACTGTAAATAACAGTTATCCAGAAAATTTAAACTCAAAAACTCTTCATGTTAGAGTCGATGGAGAGTCTCCAGAGGTCTCCATTGGAGACCTATACTGTCATATACCAATAGAGTCGTATTGAATCTATCTTAAAATGATCTCAACTCCACAGTTAAGAGTTATTTTTCAACGAAAAAGAGAGTTTTATTTTACCGTCGTAAAATAAAACTCTTTTGAGGAGTTTTATCTTTTGAGGAGTTTTATTTTTTCCGTCTAATATAAAAATCATTTTGTTTATTTTCTTCTTTTTTTATAGTCTGTTTTTTTATTGAGTCTATTACTCTTTTGTGAAGTTTATTTTTCCCTCTAAAATAAAACTTTTTTGTTTATTTATAATGTGTGTAGTAAATTAAATAAATTTTATTTGTTTAATTTTACGTACCAAACTTTTTCTAAATTTTCTGCGGCAAGATTTGAACGCAAGACGCTCAACCCCAATTTAATAGCAGATAATTCTCTTTCTGCACTTACTTGGGTTGCAGGTACACGCTGTACAGTTTTGGCGAATTTATATAAATTGTACGGATAATGTATTGTTTTGCCTCACAGAACTCAAAAAGAGGTTCATCAATCGATAAGGGCCTTGGAGAAAAATTACTAGAAAACTAAGTATTTTGCAATTATTATTTTTTAGACTCAGAAGAAGCAATTTTATAATAAGAATCAAACAATAGCAATTTAAAAACCCACATATTTTTTATTTGCGTGTCAATTTTCATAAAATGAACTCACAAAATAACTTTTATAAAAGATCTTTTTTGATGTGTAAACATCTAAGTGCTCAAGGGGGGGGGATGGGGGGGTAAAATCCAATTTCACAATACAATCACAAAAACAGCGTAAGGGAAAAACGGTGTGTGGTATATGTAAGTGTATTTGTATATTTAGTAAGCAGAACCACCGCGTTCGCTGTCTGTTTAGCAAAATCACAAAGCTTTATCGCTAATTTTAAATATTCAATCTATTGGCCGCTAGGTGTGCTGTGAGCTTAACATGTTCAGAAACTTGTAAGCAGAACCGCTAGGTGTGCTGTGAGTTTAAAATGCTAAATACTATGAAAACTTTGAAGAAGTCGAAAATAAACTTAGGTATTTTTTTAATTACTACAACTTTTTCCAATTGTATTTCAGAACACATTAATTGAATTTCAGAAAGTATCAATTGTGTTTCAGAAAACATTAATTGATTTCCAGAAAGTATCAATTGAATTTTAGAAACTATCAATTGTATTTCAGAAAACATCAATTGATATACAGAAAGTATTAATTGAATTTTAGAAAACATCAATTGAATTTCAGAAAGTATCAATTGTGTTTCAGAAAACATCAATTGATTTTCAGAAAATATCAATTGTGTTTCAGAAAGTATCAATTGAATTTCAGAAAACATAAATTGAGTTTCAGAAAGTATTAATTAAATTTCAGAAAACATCAATTGATTTTCAGAAAATATCAATTGTGTTTCAGAAAGTATCAATTGTATTTCAGAAAACATAAATTGACTTTCAGAAAATATTAATTGAATTTCAGAAAACATCAATTGAATTTCAGAAAACATAAATTGACTTTCAGAAAATATTAATTGAATTTCAGAAAACATCAATTGAATTTCAGAAAGTATCAATTTTGTTTCAGAAAACATCAAATGTATGTTAGAAACCATCAAATGTATTTCAGAAAATTTTAAATGTATTTCAGAAAACAGCAAATGTATTCAGAGAAGATAAAATGTTTTTCTGAAATTATCTAATGTATTTCAGAAAACGTCAATTAAGTCTCAGAAAAATGGTCAGAACGCTAAATAAAAATATATTTGTTAAGTATTACACTGGGTTTGTAATATTTCTTGAAAACTACATATCGTCACCTGGAATGCAAAAGGCCGTTACTAATATTTTTATTTTTTTTACAGGAGAAGCATAAAACAAAAACCCCTTTATACTTAATACCCAAATTTTCGAATCAAGCTGAAAAATAAAGATGGATTTTTATTTAAGAAAACAAATTTATGGTAAAATAGTAGTTTTTAAGTAAAAGGCTGTAACTACAATACAAAAAGTCAATTTTGAACTTTTTGTTAGTTACGGCCTTTTGCATTTTAGGTGACGATATAAGCGTGTTTTTTTCAAAATGATGACTTCAAAATCGGTCAAAATTTTATCCTGGTGTTTATATTATAGTTGATTAACAATGAAGTCCTCATCTTCTTTCGATTAAAAGGCCGCCCTTGATAGTTTATTTTCCAGTATATAACAAATAAGTCCAAATATTGCTAAACATTTTCTGCGACTCCAAATCACTAATAAAAATAATAATAACTTTTCGGTATTGTAGGGTAAACTACTTTTTAATTCCGAATTTCAATAGATATTTTCTCAAATTCAATTGATATTTTCTGAAATACATTTGATACTTTCTGAAATACAATGAAATACAATATGCTGTCAAAAAATGGATTGATAAATATTACGGTGTATCTTGGCTATCATATTCAATGGATAAAATGTAGTATTTCGCATTTAAACGTGGTCGTACGAGCACAAATGATGCAGATCGTCCTGATCATTCTAGTGAGGCAGTTACTGAAGATAACGTAAGAAAAGTGCATCAGGTATTGGGTTAGCGAAAGATTAAAGTGAGTAAGACTGCTAGCATTATAAAGATATTAATGATGGATGAGACGTGGATTCATTGTAATACAACGAAGTCCAATAGACAGTCTGCGGAGTGTTTACAGGCGTGCGAAAGCCGACCAAAGTATTTCTACACTTTATGGTCCGTAATACAGATTTTTACTACGCGATTGCACAACGATGCACGTAGTATAATATTTATTGATTACTTGGAGAATGGAAAAACAATAAATGCCAAGTATTATGTTGAGTTATTGGACAGATTGGATGATGAAATTAAAAAACGACTCCACTTAAATTAGAATAAAATCTTGTACCATCTTCATGATGCCTCTTTTTCAGAAAAATTTGTAGTATTTACATCGATTATTATTTGTTCCCAAACTTGAAAGAGGATTGCCACAAATGAAAGAGTCATATCAGAGCCGGAAGCCTATATTGAATAGTTTGACAAATCGTATTTTTTCAAAGGTATCAAGATGTTTGAGGATCGTTGGAAGAAGCGCTTCACAACGGAGATTACGTTGAAGAATAAAATTATTTTCAAATCCAAAAACGCCACGGAGTTTTAATTCCATGTACTAATACATAGTTACATCCTAAGACATATCTTATAAAACTTAAAACTCTTAACTGATATTAAAATTTAAAGACAACTACATTGAAATGGAAACCGCATTCAGTGGTTATAATATTGAGTATAAAATATGGATGGTGGGTATTAAAGATTCGGAACAGCTGAACTTAATACTCTTACTTGTTTTGAATATATTTTGTAATTTGTAATTCCTAATATTGTTTTCGATACCCTCAAATTCTATTTGATATTGTCTAGATTTGGAAGTGTAATTTTTCATAACAGTTGTATATTAAAATCTCTCAAAATTATTTAAAACTAAGGTTCAGAAAATACGCACATCAAACACACAATGTTCTGTTCTAAAGCAGTCAACACATATTTTTATTTTCATATCTATTATGTGTGTTTCTGAATTTTTTACGGTGCCGAACACAATCATGACTGTGTTTCATTTTAATATTTCGTTATCTACACGAACATTTTCCTTTCACGTATTCTTTATTTCGAACACACATAAAATAAACAGATTCGTGTGTAGCTTTATTTTAAATTCGTCTTCTTGCACGTGTACTGCTAAAAAAAAGGACATGTTCTTGAGCGCGTACTCGAAATCGGAAAAATCTGAAACATCGTTATAATAACGACAACAATTGTTTCAATCAAATTTATTAAAAATATTAAAAATAATTCATTAGCAGTTATAAAAAGATAAAAATAAAAAGATAATACAAATAAAATAAAAAATAAAAAGATAGTAATAAAATAGAAAACAGAGAAATTTTATATGTTGTTTATGACTTAATTTCGTTTTTTTTCCTATAGCGAGTGGATAATGTTTTAATTTTTAGATGTACATGTTCGGTTTTTTATAGCAGTACACGTGCAAGAACATGAACTTAAAATAAAGCTACACTTTATGTTTGTTCGAAACAAAAAATACGTGATAGAAAAATGTTCGTGTAGATAACGTATTATTAAAACGAAACACAGTCATGATTGTGTTTGGCAGCGTACAAAATTTAGAAACACACATAATTGATATGAAAATAGAAATATGTGTTTGTTGGTCTGAGCTATGTTTGTTTACATATATGTATGAGTTTTTTTATGCAGTGTGTTTTTTTCTGAACTCTGTTCAAAACCACATCTAAAGCAGTTCTTGCTTTTGTTGAGTAGATATAAGTGGAGTTCAAAAAATGTTTTTTATATTGATTATGAATTAAAATTGCCCAATACTGTTTAAGTTTGGCTTGCTGATTTCAAAATTTGACCAAGATATGTAAAAAAAAAACTTTACTTAATATCACATTCTTTTCAAGCAGAGTTTAAATTTATCCAAGTAACTACATATGCACGCATACACAAACGTACATTCATCAACGTGTGATAATGTCAATTAATATAAATGACAAACAATCTATGTGACAATTTTATTTTATTTATTCTTTCTGACATGTTTTTTTTTGTTTTACGACAAACCCCTTTTTTCCATTTGCCTGCCATGTTTATATTCGTAACTAACACAACTCAATTTAACCTAAATACTCACACATTCATATCAATCTAATGGCTTCCAATTTATATAATACCTTGCGGGTGTAAACAAAAAAAACAAAAAATCACACATTCACTGCAGACATAAATGCAAATATGGATGCGAAAAAAAATGCGGAAATCAAAAACGGTCAAGGTCGACTATATGAAAGGTTAAAAACTCAGATCAGATCCCAGCCATTCTATTTGAAGTCATTAGAAAATTAGCATGACCGGAATTTGAACTAAAATTGATATTGAATATGATTTATTATATGAGGCTCAAAATCGTCCTTATATGACCATATTCATTGAAGTCTTTTAACTCTACTCAAAGCGTAAAAAATAAATTTTTATTAAAATAATTTTTATTTGTATGGAAAACTTCCATTTTAAATCATCGAAAGAAAATCGCAAAAAGTCGAACTCTTCAATTTTGATTGAGATAAATTAAGAACAAACAAGTAAGAGTATTAAATTCGGTTGTGCCGAATTTTTTGATACCCTCCACCTTAGTCTTAAACTCTATATTACAACCAATGTTGAGTACGGCTACCACTTTTAAACTTTTGCCGATACTGAAACATTAAATCGGAATATAAAAATTCAAATGATTCTTGGCTAAAAATTATTATTATTCATTTTTCAATTTTCATTTTCCATATTTCATTTTCAATTTTCATTTTCCATTTGCCATTTGCCATTTTACAATTTTCATTTTCCATTTTTCAATTTTCATTTTCCATTTTTCATTTTTAAATTTTCATTTTCCATTTTTCATTTTTATTTTTTATTTTTCATTTTTCAATTTTCATTTTCCATTTTCCATTCTTTATTTTTCTTTTTTCCATTTTTCAATTCTCATTTTCCATTTTGCATTTTCCATATTCCATTTTTAAATATTCATTTTCATTTTCTATTTTTCAATTTTTCAATTTTCATTTTCCATTTTACATTTTTCATTTTTAATTTTTCAGTTTTCAGTTTTCATTTTCCATTTTCCATTTTCCATTTTCAAATTTAATTTCCCATTTTTCATTTTCCACTTTTAATTTTCAATTTTTATTTTTCATTTCTCATTTTACATTTTTCATTTTTCAATTTTCATTTTCCATTTTCCATTCTTTATTTTTCCATTTTCCATTTTTCAATTCTCATTCTCCATTTTCCATTTTGCATTTTCCATATTGCATTTTTAAATTTTCATTTTCTTTTTCCATTTTTCAATTTTCATTTTCCATTTTCCATTTTTCATTTTTAATTTTTCAGTTTTCATTTTCCATTTATCAATTTCAATTTTAATTTTCCATTTTTCATTTTCCATTTTCCACCTTTAATTTTCATTTTCCATTTTCCATTTTTCAATTTTCGTTTTCCATTTCATTTCATTTCCATTCCATTTCTCATTTTCCATTTTCATTACTACTAAAGGTGCTATTACATGATGTGTTTTTTCCATATGTACTGTCAAATTTTCCCACAACAAAAGTTGTACACATCGTGTGATACATATGAAACATTGTTTATGTACAATATATGAGGGAAGTCACAAGTACATTTTTCAATTAGAACGAGTTCTATTTTTGCATGACAAACATATGAAAATACAACACTGCTTGTGGCGAAAGAAAAACAGAGTAAATTTTAAAGATTAATATTGAAAGAAAAATAAATTGTGTAGTATTAATTAACAATTAAAAAATATATAACTTTTTTTTTAACAATAAACTTTTTTAAATTCACAAATTAAATCAGCTGTTGTTTACATTTAGAGGTTATGTCATACGGAAGTACATATGCACGTGTGATAGCAAAAATTATGAATCGTATGTAAAAGACAATTTTGACAGACATGAGGAATTTCATATGGATAAAAAAAGTGACAGTACATATGTAAAAAACATTTCGTGTAATAGCACCTTAACATGAGCTACATATGTTATTGTGTTCTTGGTATTGTTAATACATATATGCATTTATTTTTGTGGCATTTTTTTATGTTGTTGTACAATTATTATGTTCAACCACTAAACTGCTACAACAAACACACTGGGTTTTATGTTTTTTTTTTTTTAGAGGTATCTACATATTTTTGCTCGTATCTAATCACAATGATGCCCGATTGAGCCCATTTTCAATACCAACCTACTGGGAATTGTGGCAAATAATATTATTGTAACCTTATCCAGTTAGATGGCTTTTTTTTGTGAATGAGCGTGATTTCAACAGACAGGCGGACAGACGGACATCGCTACATCGACTCGAGCTGTGATAAGGATCAGGAATATATATACCTTATGGGGTCGGAAATTAGTTTTTCGATGCGTTACAAACGGAATGACAAACCTATATATACCCGCTGCCACTGACGTGTGGAGGGTATAAAAATAACGTAATAATTGTCAGACCCTCTCCATATGATTTTTGGGTAATTTAAGTATGGAATCATTTTTATTTGGTTCTATGCATCAATCTCGAGTACTATGACAAAGACAGCTTTTCAAATTTTCTTATGTCGTCCTACTATTAATGTGAGAACTCCGAAAAAAATGGGCAGGATTCGATCAATGGGCGTGGAACGTTCCATACAAAACAAATAATAAATGCCACATATCTGGAGTGCGTAATTGTGAGAGCCTTCACTCATATGCCATAAGATATTAATGTGACTAGTCAGATAAAAATCGGAGGGATAGGCTTAGTGAGTGTGGCACCTCCTTTATAAAAAAATATGAAGTTCTATGAAAGCGTTGGTCTTTTCACAATTTCATTCCAATTGATTCCAATTGTAGTCGTAAAAAATATGGGCAAAATCGCCAACTTCAGAGATCGCCAAAATCAAAAATCACCAAATCGCGAAGAACAGAAATTGACAAAAACAAAATGTTCAAAACAAAAATCTTAAAAATCAATAGTCGCCAAAATAAAAATCGCCAAAATTAATAATCACCATTCTTAATCGTTATGTTTTGCCCGATTTAATTTGGAAAATCCTTACCAGCAAGTTTTGACATAAAAATTGCACAATTCAAATTTTGTAGGAAAAATTGATTATGAAAACATACATCTCAATAAGTCACTGTAAGTCGTAGCGGAGCATGACAGAAAAACTAGTTATTTAGTTATTGCATAATATATAAGTGATAATTTTTGTTGGACGTGATCTAAATGTGAAGCGATTCTTATCAAAAGTTTCGTCCTTGAGCCAATAAAAGTTTTTTAAAATTCCAAACTGTGATTTTGCGATCAGTATAACAAGACTGTGGGTCAAAGTTGTATACAGTTTTTTGTAGTTCCCATCTCTTACTATCCTGCACCACAAACTGGTGTAGGGTATCATCAGTGACAAGTGCTATTTCATGTGGTTACTGTTGCAAAAGCACAGGCTCATTTATCAACTCCCAAAAATCCGTTTGATGCCAAAACAAAATTTATGAATAGAATAGAAGAAATTGGGGGGAAAGAGGACTACAATTTCGTTCTTTGTTAGTTATTGTTTATGACGACGATGATGACGATGATGATGGTGATGATGATTGTGTTGGCAATGATGATGATTGTAGTAAAACATGCACGTTTACATTCACGTTGTTATGCTGTGTCTATTGTATTGTGAGAAGGTGTACCAAGTTAGTCGTTATTAGAAGATAAATCCAAATTTTATGTTTCATCTGTAAGATGTATTATTATTATTTATTATTTCTTTTTTTTAAATGGCATAAATACTCGTATATATAAAGAAAATATATATATTTTTTCATTACTTTGGAATTGTTGAATCAATATTAAAAATAAAAAAATATGTAATACTTTTGGAATTAGGACTTATTAAGAAGGTATCCTAGGTAATTTGAAGACCATTGCATTAGACACTTAAGTTGAATGAGATATTAAAATTGGTTTATAGATTTCAACAAACACACAAACATTAGTCAAATGGAATTTTTAGAAACTTAAAAAGGTACGGTGGAAGTGGTGCCATTTGTGTCTTCTTAATCTAATAGACTTATACCCTGTTTCCATAACACAATTCGTCACAGACGAACGAAAATTTGTGTGTATTTTGTTTTTCGTTCGTCTGTGACGAATTGTGTTATGGAAACAGGGTTTTAATATATAACAATTCTTAAAAAAGTACCTTTTCTTAAAAACAAAATTTTCTTAAGAATAAGCTATGAGAGAAGCTTATTTTTTCTTTAAAATTTTATATACAGTAACTTTCCTTAAAAATGTACATTTCCTTGAAAAATAGCATTTCGTTATAAAAGTAAATTTTCTTAAAAAGTAGCTTTTCTTAAAAACATACCCCCGAATTCATAATGAAAAGTTATGCAGTATCTAGCATGAGTATTATTTATAATGCAATTGCTGCAGCGTTTGCTAAACTCAGATCAACAACCTTTCAAACACCGACTAAGTATGTATGTAAAAACAGCTGATGTGTGTCAAATTGAAAAAAACAAACTACATACATATATAAAAAAATAATTTTTAAGTGCAAGAAAATATTTTTTTTCATAAAAATAATGGAAACGCTTACGAATTTGGATGTGTTAGAGTTGTTAAGGAGTAGAAGCAGTAGTCGATTGACGAAAGTTTATAAAAAAAGAAGAAACCCATTTTTGGTATACAACACCATTGATTTTCGCCAAAAATACAGATTCACAAAGGAAAACGCAAAAAAAATAATTAATTTGGTTAAAGAAGATCTCAAAGGAAATCAGAAAAAGAAAGGAGGACAAATTCCTGTGTATTTACAAGTCTTAGCAGCTTTAAGGTGTTGGGGGCGCAACAATGTACAAGAAGACTGCGCAGAGTTCCATGGTTTCAGTCAATCCACAATGAATCGTATTTGTCAAAAGGTGGCCACCGCACTTGCCAAGAAATCCGGAAAATTTATTAAAATGGCAATGTTAGCAGAAGACCAGATTAAAGTTATGGACGATTTCCAAAAGATAGCAGGATTTGAAAAAGTTATGGGAGCAATTGATTGCAGTCATATTCGTATCCAAGCTGTGGGAGGTGATGATGCACAACTATATGTTAATAGAAAAGGCTATTTTTCATTTAATGTGCAGGTATGTACGTGAAGTTAATATTGTTTATACGCAGTAGAAAAGATTCCATTTTCCGTGGTCGGAATCCAGTTTATGTTTTTTTTTTTCCTTGATATAAGGCATATTCGCGTACTATATTTCCAAATATGTCGAAATTATATATTTTCTAATTATTCGTACTTATCAAGGTTGTTTGTGATGCCTCGTTAAAAATAAGAGATATCGTTGCGTGCTGGAGAGGAAGCACCCATGACTCACGCATTTTTAATGAGAGCAAAATAAAAGAAAAATTTGAAAATGGAGATTTCATGGGGCGTTTGTTAGGAGACGGTGGCTACAAGTGTACCAATTACCTGTTCACTCCAGTACAAAATCCGAAAGACACCAAAGAAGAAATGTACAACAAAGCTCATATTAAAACTAGGAATGTTGTTGAAAGAGTTTTTGGAATTTGGAAAAGTCGCTTCCGTATACTTTTGGAAAAAATGCGACTTTCCAGAAAAAACGCTCAAATTGTAATTGTGGCCTTGGCAGTACTTCACAATTTATCAATTATATACAAGGAAGACAAATTTGGTGAGTTCGAATTAAAAACGTTGTTTTTGCCAAAAACTCTGCCATTTTCGAATCATAAATGACATAATTCTTATAATCTAAATGATATCATAATGATATCCAAGCAATATCTTTTGTTATATCATTCACATACATATTTTAAAATTTTGATTACAGATGAAACAGATGTAAATCTTGATCAAATAAGTCATGAAAGTTCAACTGACACAAATCTACATCACAATTTAGATGATGATATATCTCGAGCAATTTATATTCAACGAAATTTCTAAAACTTTTTTTTTTTACTTCATATTATTTAACGTAAATTTTTATTGCATGTATCAAAACAAAAATAAAATGTAAATAAACTAAATAAAAAACAAATAAATAAAAAGTAAAAAAATAATATTAAATCGGGTTTGATAAGATGTAAGCTTATGTAAAAAAAACCGTTTTTTTTAAGATTTTCTATTTCAATTTTTATCTTTTCTATTTTTAGTATATGTTCTTCTCGCATTTGTAATGTTTGTAGTTCTAAAAGTTTCTTTTTTTCATCAAATTCCTTTTTTGTATATTCCATTTCTAACTTCTTTTGATGTATACTTGTATCAAGTAACTCTATTCTTTTTAAATTCTCTTCACACTTCTCGTCCTTTTTTCTTTTTAAGACTTTTAGCTTCGGAGTTTCTGATTCGAAGTTTATTGAGCTTTCATTTATATTTATTAACACTTCACTGATTGAATTGTTTTCTTTTTCTGATGGGGTAAGTTCATTCACTGTGCTGTTTTCCATTTTCTGTGAAGGCGATACGATATTTTGATTATTGCTGTCGAAAATGTTAAAATCAATTTCAAAATGGGAAGGCAGTCTGGAAACTAACTGCTCTTCGACATCAGTTAAAGGCTCCGGTGCTGGACCACCCCCAGTCTGCTTCATTTGTCTCATAAACAATGAATTTTTTGATTTTGCAACAGATTTTGTTTTGCGCCACTGGTTTGAATTTGATATACACTTCTATTTGTTTTCGACACTTTATTAAATAATCGTCTTATTATTATTTATTATTAATCGTCCATGCCTCCTTTTTCTTTTTATTTGTATTGGTGTCAATTTTTGTATTTTCAATTATTTCTAATTTGTCCAGCATTAGGGTTGAAAGCAAATCCTACAAAAACATTTTGTTAGAAAAAATCCATTTGGAAAGCTATATGTATGTATGTATGATAACTTACCTTTTCATCCTGATCCCAATTTGCGGATCTTTTACAACATTTTTTTGCCATAATTTTCTCGCAAATTTAAATTATTTTTTTCATAAAGTGTTTGTTAACACTTGTAAATAAAAATTAAAAGTTAATGAGTGAAATCACACAAATTGAAATGTAAACAGAGTTGATTTCCACTATATCAGGTGGAATTAATGCAAAAAAATATGGTGGCATTACAAATTTCAGAGTTGTTTTTAAAGATATTAGATGACAGCAAAAAATTGATTATGAATAAACTATGTGCTAACTACAAACTAAGGCTAATCGGTTGACTAGTAAGAACCTCGTAGAGCGCGACATGTAAGCAGCTGCTAACTTTTCATTATGAATTCGGGGGATAATTTTCTTAAAAAAGTAGCTTTTCTTATTAAAGTTCTGTTGCTTAAATAGTACATTTTCTTAAATTGCATCGTTTCGTTTAGAGTACCTTTTCTTAAGAAGTACAATTTCTTAAAAAAGGACCTTTTCTTAAAAAGTTCCTTTCATTAAAAAATAAATTTTCCTAAAGACGATAGATTTCTTAGAAATGTACCATTTCCAAGAAAATAGCTTCTTTGAAAGTACTTTTCCATACACAGTTCCTATTCTTACATCTGCTGTTTCTTAACAGGTTTCTTCAAAGAGCATCCATCTTTAAAAATGTAATGTTTTAAAACCATTTTTTTTGCATTACTCTTTCTAAATGTACAACAAGTCGAAAGTGTTGCGTCAAAATTTCAAGTGAATCGGAGCAAATCATAAGAAGATATAGCATTTTCAGTGACCGGCCTCATGCGGTATATCGTATATAAACCAGTTTTTAAAAAACTTTAAATCAATTTTCTCGCAAATAAATGTTCGAAGTCCGTGAACTTGATAACTCAAAATCTACTGGACCGATTCTTTTGAAATTTTACACACTATATCTACACATAAATCGTCAGGTAACTACGAAGAGTTTTTTTTATTCCCATTTTCTTCCCCATTTTTGAACAACAAATTCCCGAAATTTTAATACAAAAAGAAAAAAGAAAACATTGAAAAAACTGCTCGACACTACCTCAGGAAACATATCGCCTTTTAAACGCACTTCGATTTTTTTATTTCACATGATCCGATAACGAGTTATGATGTTCACCGCAAAACAACAACGCCTCCGGAGATTCGCTGTCACGAACTTATTTATTAAATTTTTTTATTGAAATTTTTTCAAAGATTCTTCAAACATTATGCTATAACATACATATGAAATATGTAATCCCACATTATTCATAACTTCAAAAAAGAATTATGAAAATACTTTTTTTAACTTTTAAAACCTTACCCCCCCTTAAAGTACTTTTTCTTTCATTTTGTGTACCTTTTCGTAAAGTACTTTTTATTAAATTTCTGTACCTTTTCTTAAAAAACAGCCTTTTTTTAAAAAAGTACCTTTTCTCAAAAAAGTATATATCCTTGAAAAAGGATCTTTTATTATAAATGTACATTCTCTAAGAAAACATTTTGTTCTTAAAAAGCAGCTTTTCTTAAAACTACGTTCGTTTTCTTAAAAATTACATTTTTGAACTCCCTCTTCTAACCCTACTCTCTGTCTGTCTGTCGTGGGGCAATCCCATTTCCATTTATCCAATTGATCTGAAACTTTGCCAATAGCCTGGTTGTGACTACAGATTAATTTTGGGGTAGTCACGCATAGTCACGCACAGTCACGGGGTGATGTAAATGTCATTTCCCCACATCCGATCGATCTGAAACTTGGTCCATACACTTGCTGTGAAAAAAGATTAACTTTGATTTAGTCACGCACAGTCACGCATGGTCACGCACAGTCGCGCATAGTCACGCACAGTCACGGAGTGATTTAAAACCCATTTCCCCTCATCCGATCGATCTAAAACTTGGTCGATAGACTTGCTGTGAAAAAAAAATAACTTTGACATAGTCACGCACAATCACGCATAGTCACGGAGAGATTAAAACCTCACTTCCCCTTATCCGATCGATCTGAAACTTTGTCCATACTTTTGTGGCCGAAGATTAAAATTTAGATAGTCACACACAGTCACGCATAGTCACGCATAGTCACGGAGTGATTTAAACCCAATTCCCCTCATCCGATCGATCTGAAACTTTGTCCATAGACTTATTGTGAGCAAAGATTAATTTTAAAATAGTCACGCCATCACGCACGGTCACGGGGAGATTCAAAACTCATATGCATAAGGAAAGAAAGTGTTTTAATAAAAACTTTGTTATTATGGGTTAGATTATCTATAATATTAATAGGCCAGGCGATTTCTTGTGACTGATGTTTTGTTCTACCGTTTTGTCCCAATTTTGATTAAACGTATATTATTTGAAAGGTATTTCTTTTTAGCCGTTTTGCAGATTTACAGATTTTTAAATTTTTTCCTTTATTTTGAGTAAATTGCATTTAAAGTTGCTACTAACACATACATAAAATTATACAATGCTATGTCTGTGTTTATTAAATTTGTTAATGTGCTTGTAATAAAAATGAGTTTGTTTTTTGTGTTGATTTGTGAATTGGCTATAATTGATTAGCATAGTTTTAGGGTCTTTATTTAATGAAAAAATAAAATCTGCGTTCGAATTTCGAGGGCTGGAATCTGCCAGTTATAAATAATGCCTTTTCTTTATTTATTTAAAGTCTATGGAATTACAAATGTTCTTACAGACGAATATATGGAGTGTATAAAATAGGTATAACAAATAAAATAATGATGATTTAATTATTGAGATATGGAATAATTTTATGTTTCAAAGATTGTTAATTTTCGGACAAATCTATGATGTAGTAAATTCCATTAAATTGCTCACACAACCGGCGAACTGGATCATTATTAGCAAAGTTAAATTGAAAATAATTAATATTTAAGAGTTTAAAGGTCTCGGTGGTATATCTTCTTATAGGTCTCGATGGTATATATTTAATATTAATAGGCTAGGCGATATCTTGTGACCGATGTTTTGTTCTACCGATTATCCAGATTTTGACTGAACGTATATTATTTCAAAGTATTTATTTTTAGCTGTTTTCCAGATTTACAGATTTTTCTTTATTTTTAGTAAATTGCGTTTAAAGTTGCTACTAACACTTACATAAAATTATACATATGCTATGTGTGTGTTTATTAAATTTGCTAATGTGTTTGTTAATGAGCTTGTTATCTTCATTCACAATAATAATAAGCAAAAAAGGGTTGGTTTGGGAATTGGCTAAGTTGAAAAATAAAGTTGCCTAGAAATTGCACTCGAATTTCGAGCGCTGGAATCTACTAGTTAATTTGAATTCTACTTAACAAGCAATTGGAGTCAATGTCGCCATGGAAGAAACTGAGTAGAAAGGAAATGCTAAGCATTGTTCTATGACCTTTCAGTGTCGGTAACTTCATTAGAGCAAGTCTGGATTCATAGACAGAAAAAGAGAAATTTTTTCTGGATAGATTCGATGAAATTTATATGAATAATGTAGCACGGATCCCATATTATAGAACCATATTCCAGGATAGGACGAACCAGGGATGCATATAGCTAGTTGGTTACATATGGGTCAGAAAATTCTTTACTGCATCGCTTCATAAATCCAAGAACGCCATAAGCTTTGTCCATTGCTGAAGATGTATGCGGACGAAAATTTAATCTATGATCTAATAAAATGCCAAGATCTGAGAATGTATCAACCGATTCCAATTCACTTTCATTCACAAAATAAGTAGTATGTAGATTTTTACATATGTAAAAGGACGTGTGCTTGCATTTTTTTATATTGAGCTCCATACGGTTTACATTGCACCATCCACAAAAATTATTTAAAACGGATTGTAGCAAAAAATGTTGAAAGTAATTTTGAAGAGAGGAAAATAGTTTTACATCATTAGCGTATAAGAGAATTTTTGAGTGTAGAATAACAGAAGGGAGATCGTTGACAAATAAAGTAAAAAGTACTGGACCAAGATGACTTGCTTGTGGAACACCAGAAAATATTTCGATTTTTTTAGAGCCAGCGTTTCTAACTTTTCTTAAAAGTACCTTTTATGGAAAAGTTTCTTTTCTCAAAAAAGTACCTGTTCTAAGATAGTCACTTTTCTTAAAAAAGTATCTCAATATATATAGGTAGGTATCTTTTGGTGCCTAAAGATTAATTTACTTTTCAATCGGGGAATTTTTGCTATAACGGAAATTCTTATTTTAAATTCAAATATAAACTAAAGCACTGCGCTCACATTTTGTCATTAATGATTAGTAACTCCGGTAAATCAATATGATGAATAGATTCACGTTTTACTTTGAAATCAGTCATCAATTCGCGCAACTTATAGACGACTTCGTGATTTTAATAGCACACATAATCGTCCATCTGAGCAAGCCGTCCCACAGTGCTTTGTTCCCATACAGCGAATGGACAAAATAGCAGTTCTCGCACAATAATGAAACTTGGTACACTATTTTATTTGGATCTGACACTTTGAGTGGGCGTAACACCTCCCATAATTTATAATATCATACATATGGAGTTCTATTATAGAGACAGCTTTGAAAATTTGTTCGAGGTTATTACTAATATGAGTAGTCTGGCAAAAATGGGCGGGATCGGATCAATAGGCGTGGCGGCCCTCATAAGAAATAAATATTAATTGTCATATATCCGGAGCACTGTAATAGTGAGAGCCGTGAGGCTTTGCAGTGGGCGTGGCACCTCCCATACAAAATTATTATTCAATACCATACAATTGGGTACAATAAAAGGGAAAGCCTTGAGACTCTGTACATGCCCACTAGTATGTTT